>LR738710.1:276077593-276158732 GCA_902687465.1 Secale cereale
CCGAGCATCGCCGCATCGTCGATGGCTGGAACAAGCTCCGTCACCAACACGTCCACGTGATCACTCACCCACCCCTCCAAGGGGTCGGAGACCGTCATGGGCATCGGCTACAACAAGGCCCCGAATTCCGTATGCGGATCAACACGGAGCAAGTTGCCGAAGATGCGTGAGACTGCACGCCTGAGAATGTTGCGGCTCTACTCCTTGACGAGCTGCCGTTCCTTCATGACCTCGCATTCAAGAAGCTCCACCACTCTGGTGAAGAACGTGAGATATCCAGCGTCATCATCAACCAGAGGGCCATCGACCCTCGAGTCAAGGAGCTCGTTCAAGGCTCGGCCGGCCCTGTGCCCCAAAGCTTCAAACATCTTCAAGCAGACATGTTGCATTCCACGAGCTCGCGCAACTTCCTTGGAGTTCCGAGCCGTGGCAGTGGAAATGTCCTCCACCTGCTTGTGGAAGCAGGACATCTCTGCCCTGGCGGCGGCGCGAGCCTTCTCCGACGCCCGCTCACGGCGCTCTGCCGCGGCACATGCCTCCTTCGACACCCGCTCACAATGCTCGGCCGCGGCGCGAGCCTTCTCCGACACCTACAGACGGCGCTCGACATCCGCTAGCTTGCCCTCGAGAGTTGTGACCTCCTTCTGGAGTTCCTTGCGCTTATTAGCAAAGCGAGTCTCATGAAGCCCCAGCTTCCCGCGGTAATCCTTCCGTATGCGCTCAGTCTCCATGGCAGCCTTCCTCGCGACATCATCTCGATCATCGAGGTTGCCCTCGGCTTCGGCCACCTGGCGCTCCATTTTCTCCAGGCGCTCGCGCTCCATCATCTCGAGTGCCAGCGCCTCCTCCCGCGCTGAGAGGCCCGCTGGGCTGTCATCGTCGGCTGCGGGCGCGGCGAGGGAAGCCCTTTGAGTACGAACCTGACGCTCGAGCGCGGCGTCCGAGGCTTCGAGCTCGCGTTCACGCTCCTCGGCTAATGCGCGGCGGCGGTCGGCGTCTCAAGCCTCTTCCAGGGCGTGGTCGCAGGCCTCCTGAGCCGCAGCCACAAACGCTTCCGCTTTCTCCAGGGCAGTTTTATGTTGCAACTGGCTCAAGTTAACAGCAGCCCGCAACTGGCGCCAACCCTTCGCCAGAAGCAGGCCCTCGGCCTCGATGCACGCATCCACTTCAGTGACCTCCACCTCAAGGCGCTTCGGGGCATCTGACGCCCCCCGCACAAGATCATGACGAACCACACTCCTGCGCAGCGGGAGTTCCAGGAGGTGGCCGGACTTGTCCACGACGTCCGGGCCGCCAAAGGGGGGCTCTTCTTCTCCCTCAGCATGCGCTCCAGGGCTAACCCCAAGAGCGTGCGCTACCTCCGGCGCGAGGGGCAAGCCTGGTCCTGATGGGCGGCCGGCCTCCCGGGCCGCCTCAAGAGCTTCTTGATCTACGACGAAGACAAGCCCCGGGGCACGAGACGAGCCCCCAATGCACCAAGAGCCGCCTTGCCCCAGAAGCACTCGGGGGCTGGGAGCACGGTCGACGCGGCAGGGTCCAAGCATGGCCCCGCGGACCCACGCGAGGTCTACCAGAGACCCAGCATGGTCCGGAGGAGGGGCGCGGTCAGAAGTGTCTGCGAACCACACTGGACGGCTGAGGAACGAGTCAGGAGGAGCCCTGCAAAGCAAGAGGTCAGGAGAACCTTATCAGAAAGAATAGGAAAAGTTGAGGAACACGCACCTGCCAAGTACAGTCAGCTTCATCCTCTTTAGAGCCCTCAGGTCAGGGCCATCGCTGCCCCTCAGCCTCCGCCTTTTACCCAGCGCCACGAAGGACGGTAGGAGGCCGCTTGAGGCGTGCGCGCCTCGGGCTAGGGCAAGGCCACGGCGGACGCCCGCGACCGGCGTCCCATTTTTCTTCCACGATGTCCTCTGGTCTCACCCCAAGAGGGGTTGATGCGCTCCATCTTCGGCCACCTCCGGAGCCGCAGGCGCCCGCTCTTCGTCTGCTCGCTCAGGGGGGCGGAGCGGAGCCTAGGCCAGGAGCTCCACTTGGTGTGTCCGCCACGGAAGGGAAAGTTGGGCTCGTGAGCCCTGGTGCCACCATCAGGGGATTGTCATGAGGGCCAGAGACGCCCTCCGGCAATAGCCCCCACGCATCGAAGCGGGGCATCTTCTCGGCAAAGGCTATTCCGGCCACGGGAGCCAGGTACAAGGGAGTCGCGGAGACGGGGCGTGCTTCAGGCACTCCGCCGAGAAGCAGCCACAGCATCCCCTGGAGCGTCTTAGGAGGAAGCAGCTCCCGCCGAAGACGCGCAGGATCATCAAGACCGGAGAGGGCCCACATCGGGCAGGAATGGAGCTGAAGCGGGCGATAAGTAGAACAAGGAAGTCCCTCACCACCATCGGGAAAGTCAGCCGATTCTTCCTCAGGCTGACCAAACAACGCGTGACCTGCTCTGCCTGCGGATTTGAGAGGACCTCATGCTCCCAGCCCGAGCTCGGCACCGCCGGCGCGTTGGGGAGGTGGAGTAGGGGGCTGTTCGTAGCAGCATCAACATAGACCAACTGCCGACGGAACCCCGCCGTGGTCGGGCGGAGCGTGAAGTCGATCCCGGAGGCGGCAGTCGCCTCCACTACGCGCAGCGACACGCATCCCGAGCACTGCCCCCCGTCGACTAGGTGGAGGGCGAAGAAGTGGCGAAGCAGGGCCACGGACGGTGGAACACCGACAAAAGCTTCGCACAGAATCGTGAAGCCGGAGAGTAGGATGATGGACCCACGATCCAAGTGAAGCGCCCGAATCTGGTAATGCGTGAGCACTGCATTGAAGAAGGTAGAAAAAGGGGGGATGATACCCGCGAAGATGGTGTGGAGGTGGAGCTGGATGTTGGTAGCGTTCAACTCCGCCGTTGGCCGAGAAGCGGGCCAGGCCCGGGTCGGCCCCCACTCGTGTGACGCATCGGCCAGGGCATGGCACACCTTGTCCATGCCCTCTTGGTTCACCACGAAGGAGCGACCCGGTGCCAGCTCGAACCCCGGCGGTGGCGTGGCAGCCTTGCCGGTTCCCCTCTTCTTTGTCCTGCGCAGCATGGAGGCAGGGAAGTGGGTCAGAGAAGGCAAGGAAAGGAAGGAGGCAAAGGAGAGGCCAGAGAGCAGGGGCGGCAGCAAGGAGTCCACCTATCAACTGTGCAATTGTCAAATCGCACGGTTGCCAAGGCTGTGTGGGAAGCGGAGTCGCCCACGTCCCATCCAACCGTCACGCGCAAGCCTGGCCCGCAGTCTTTTGGGGCCCGTGGTGCTTCGTCCTCGACTAAGGCTTCACCCCGAAGCCAACTCCGCACGCGCGTTGGGCCCGGGGGCTACTGTCGGCGGCCTGGGAACCAGGGTACCCAGACTTGCCTGCCTGCGGCACGCGACGCGCTCCTACTATGGCCTGGTACGGCCTAGCTGATCGACCAGCTGCTCAAGACCCTCGTGAGGGGGGCTAGGCCTCGCGAGGAGAACGACACCAAGACCCTCTCAGGAGCGGCCTCGACAGGCTGCTCCGGAGGGGCGGAGAACTCAAGGCCAAGCCTGCCTTAGGAGGAGGTAGTGACGCGAGCAGTGACGCACCGCGCCAGCGGGTGCTAGCGCGTGCCAGCGGCGCAGGTGCCGTTTTGGTGCAAAGGAGACAACGCAGGCGCAGGTTCCCGAGGGGCAAGACAAAGGTTTCCCCTTCGGTGCAACAAGACTGAAGACCACAATGACAACAGGGAGTATGTCACCACCGAGCCCAGCACCGCGTCACCGTCTGATCTCTTTGCAGGCGAAGACCGCTTTTGTCACGATAGGAACGTCCTTGTGTTCCCGCTCAAAATGGCCATTGTGGGACCCCTTCCCGCCTAAACATTTCGGGGGAAGAGGACCCTGGCTGCCTATATAAGTAGCTAGGGTCTCCACTTTGGAGGGGGACCAACGACTCTGGATCGACCCCCTCTCGAACACTCCACCTTCGCTTCAAGGAGCAAGAACACTTGCCCCCTGTCCCTCTTGAGCTTTCCTCCCGAGCTCAAGAACCACTGTACTTGTTCATACTCAAGCCCTCGTGAGGCTAATCCACTCAAGCAGGACGTAGGGTTTTACACCACAAGGTGGCCTAAACCTGGGGAAACTCGTGTGTGCTTTTACTTGTTGCTTGCACGAATCTCACCACCGGGCGAGGGCGTGGCGCTAGGTAGACGTGAGCGGGAGAGATCTTCATTCACGCCCCTGTGTTCGAACTTCTTTGGGTTTGCGGAGCCCGTAATCTGACAGCATGATACGTCTCCAACGTATCTATATTTTTTGATTGTTTCATGCTATTATATTATCTGTTTTGGATGTTTAATGGGCTTTAATATACACTATTATAAGATTTTTGGGACTAACCTATTAACCCAGAGCCCAGTGCCAGTTTCTGGTTTTTCCTTGTTTTTGAGTATCGCAGAAAAGGAATACCAAACAGAGTCCAATTGACCTGAAACTCAACGGAGGTTATTTTTGGACCAGAAGAAGCCCACGGAGTACAGGAGATGGACCAGAGGAGTCCCAAGGCCACCACGAGGGTGGGGGCGTGCCCTACCCCCTAGGTTCACCCCCCTATCTCGTGGCCACCTCAGGGACCCCCCTTACTTGTTCCCGACTCCAACACCTCATATATATACCCAAACTTCCAAAAAGAAACCTAGATCGGGAGTTCCGCCGCCGCAAGCCTCTGTAGCCACCGAAAACCAATCTAGACATGTTCCGGCACCCTGTCGGAGGGGGGAATCCCTCTCCGGTGGCCATCTTCATCATCCCGGCACTCTCCATGATGAGGAGGGAGTAGTTCACCCTCCGGGCTGAGGGTATGTACCAGTAGCTATGTGTTTGATCTCTCTCTCTCTCTCTCTCTCTCTCTCTCTCTCTCTCTCTCTCTCTCTCGTGTTCTTGAGATGGCACGATCTTGATGTATCGCGAGCTTTGCTATTATAGTTGGATCTTATGATGCTTCTCCCCCACTACTCTCTTGTAATAGATTGAGTTTTCCCTTTGCAGTTATCTTATCGGATTGAGTCTTTAAGGATTTGAGAACACTTGATGTATGTCTTGCGTGGGATACCTGTGGTGACAATGGCCTATTCTATTGATTCACTTGATGTATATTTTGGTGATCAACTTGCGGGTTCCGTGACCTTGGGAATCTATGCATAGGGGTTGGCACACGTTTTCGTCTTGACTCTCCGGTAGAAACTTTGGGGCACTCTTTGAAGTTCTTTGTGTTGGTTGGATAGATGAATCTGAGATTGTGTGATACATATCGTATAATCATACCCATGGATAGTTGAGGTGACATTGGAGTATCTAGGTGACATTAGGGTTTTGGTTGATGTGTGTCTTAAGGAGTTATTCTAGTACGGACTCTATGATAGATCGAATGGAAAGAATAGCTTCGTGTTATTTTACTACGGACTCTTGAATAGATTGATCACAAAGAATAACTTTGAGGTGGTTTCGTATCCTGCAATAATCTCTTCGTTTGTTCTCCGCTATTAGTGATTTTGGAGTGACTCTTTGTTGCATGTTGAGGGATAGTTATATGATCCAGTTATGTTATTATTGTTGAGAGAACTTGCACTAGTGAAAGTATGAACCATAGGCCTTGTTTCAAAGCATTGCAATACCGTTTGTGCTCACTTTTATCATTAGTTACCTTGCTGTTTTTATATTTTCATATTACAAAAACCTATATCTACCATCCATATTGCACTTGTATCACCGTCTCTTCACCGAACTAGTGCACCTATACAATTTACCATTATATTGGGTGTGTTGGGAACACAAGAGACTCTTTGTTTTTTGGTTGCAGGGTTGTTTGAGAGAGACCATCTTCATCCTACACCTCCCACGGATTGATAAACCTTAGGTCATCCACTTGAGGGAAATTTTCTACTGTCCAACAAACCTCTGCACTTGGAGGCCCAACAACGTCTACAAGAAGAAGGTTGCGTAGTAGACATCAATGCATAGCAACAAGAGGGGGAGAGTGTGTATGCGTACCCTCGTAGACCGTAAGCGAAAGAGTTATATAAACGGGGTTGATGTAGTGAAACAACTGCATGATCCAACCGATCAAGTACCGAACATAGACAGCTCTGAGTTTAGCACACATGCGGCTCGATGACGAATCCTCCTTCTTGATCCAGAAAGCGGGAGAGGAGAAGTAGATGGGATCACAACCAACACGACGGCATGGTGGTGATGGTGGTGGTGGAGCACCGACAGCGCTTCGCTAAGCGTCGCCCAGATGAGGCGATGGAACTACGGAGTAACGGGAGAGAGACTGGGTGCCAAGGGCTTGGTGTGTCCTCTTGGGGCGCCCCCTCCCCTCTATATATATGTGGAGGGGCATGGCAAACAGCCCCTCCAAGCCCTAGGGCACAACAATATGGGAGAGGACTTGGACTCCAATTCCAATCCTATTCCTATTAGGATTCCTTCCCTTTTTGCCTTCCCTAGCCACATGGGATTTTAAAGACTTGGTGCGCCTGGCCCAATAAGGCCAGAGCGTTTCCCCTTAGCCCATGCCAGCCCTTGGGATGTGGTGAACCCACTTGTGGACTTCCGGACCCCTCCGGAATCCTCCGGAAGCTTCTGGAAGCTTCCCGGTACAATACCGAAAAACTGCACTTTTTTCCAGAACCCAAAATATGACTTCCCATATATAAATGTTTACCTCTCGACCATTCCGAGACTCCTCATGATGTCCGGGATCTCATCTGGGACTCCGAACAACATTTGGTTATCACTCATCAAATATCCCAATACTACTCTAGCGTCACCGAACTTTAAGCGTGCGACCCTGCGGGTTCGAGAATTATGTAGTCATGACCGAGACACCTCTCCGGTCAATAACCAATAGTGGAACCTGGTTTCCCATATTAATTCCTACATATTCCACAAAGATCATTATCGGTCAAACCGTTATGACAACATACCTAATTCCCTTTGTCCATCGGTATGTTACTTGCCCGAGATTCGATCGTCGGTATCTTCATACATAGTTCAATCTCGTTACTGGCAAGTCTCTTTACTTGTTCCGTAACGCATCATCCCATGACAAACTCATTAGTCATTTGCTTGCAAGGCTTACTATTATGAGTATTACCGAGAGGAACCAGAGATATCTCTCCGATACTCGGAGTGACAAATCCTAATCTTGATCTATGCCAACCCAAAAAATACCTTCGGAGACACCTGTAGAGCGTCTTTATAATCACCCAGTTATGTTGTGACGTTTGATTGCACACAAGGTGTTCCTTTGGTATTCAGGAGTTGCATAATCTCATAGTCAGAGTAATATGTACAAGTCATGAAGAAAGCAATAGTAATAAAACTTAACGATCATTATGCTAAGATGACGGATGGGTCTTCTCCATCACATCATTCTCCTAATGATGTGATCCCGTTCATCAAATGACAACACATGTCTATGGTTAGGAAACTTAACCATCTTTGATTAACGAGCTAGTCTAGTAGACTCTCACTAGGTACATGATGTTTTGTCTATGTATCCACACTGTCGGTGTCAAAACCGACAGACCTCGGGTAGGGGGTCCCGAACTGTGCGTCTAAGGATCGAGGGTAGCAAGAGGCAGGGGACACGATTTTTACCTAGGTTCAGGCCCTCTTGATGGAGGTAATACCCTACTTCCTGCTTGATTGAATTTGATGAGTATAGGGGTTACAAGAGTTGATCTACCTCGAGATCGTAATGACTAAACCCTAGATGTCTAGCATGTATGATTATGATTGCCTCTACGGAGTAAGCCCTCCGGTTTATATAGACACCGGAGGGGGCTAGGGTTACACAGAGTCGGTTTACAGAGAAAGGAATCTTCATATCTGCATGCCAAGCTTGCCTTCCACATCAAGGAGAGTCCCATCCGGACACGGGGGAAAGTCTTCTGTCTTGTATATTCACGGCCCATCAGTCCGGCCCACGTCACGTAGCCGGGACGCCCAAGGACCCCGTAATCCAGGACTCCCTCACACACATGTATCAAGTTTCCAATTAATACAATTCTAGCACGAATAATAAACATTTGACATGATATAAGGAAATGTAAAATAACAACTTTATTATTGTCTCTAGGGCATATTTCCTTCAGACTACCCAATATTTCTATTTTCTGTTTTTTGTGAGAATACCCATTATTACTTATGTGATGATTGTATTTTGGTGTTTTAATTAGTGTTTGAGCCAAGTAAGCCCTTTGTGATGGCTTACGGGTATCGTGATTTTATTGTGCTGAAAAACAAAAACTTTTGCATTGAGTGCAGAAAATTCGATAAATCACTGGAACGTCAAAACCTTCTGAAATTTTTACAAAAAATTGATATACAAATTCCCCACGTCGTCCAATTTTTTCCAGAGTTTTTGTAGTTACAAAAGTATGCAAAGTTTTCATATTGCTACAATCGGTTCTGTTTTCGACAGATTATGTTTTTATGTGTTGTTTGCTTATTTTGATGCATCTATAGCTAGTATCGGGGGGTGTGAACCATGGAGAAGTTGGAATACAATAGATATTACACCAATATGAAATTAGAATAAGATCACAATAGTATCTTGTGTGGTTATTTGCTTTGTTTTACTAACGGAGCTCACGCGATTTTCTATTGAGTTTTGTGTGGTGAAGATTTCATGTTTTGGGTAAGGATTTGATGGACTATGGAATAAAGAGTGGCAAAAGCCTAATCTTGGGTATGCCCAAGGCACCCCAAGGTAACATTCAAGGACGGTCAAGTGCCTAAGCTTGGGGATGCCCCGGGAAGGCATCCCCTCTTTCTTCTTCATCCATTGGTAACTTTACTTGAGGCTATATTTTTATCCACTACATGATATGTGTTTTGCTTGGAGCATCTTGAATGACATGAGTCTTTGCTTTTTAGTTTGTCACAATCATCCTTGCTGTACACACATTTTGAGAGGGACACGCTTGATTTATTAGAATACTCTATGTGCTTCACTTAGATCTTTTGAGCTAGGCAATTTTGCTCTAGTGCTTCACTTATATCTTTTTAGAGCATGGCGGTGGTTTTATTTTATAGAAATTGTTGAACTCTCTTTCTTCACTTATATTATTTTGAGAGTTCTAAAGAACGGCATGGTAATTTGCTTGGGTATGAAATTAGTCCTAATATGATAGACATCCAAAGGAGATATAATAAAAACCTTCATATAGAGAGCATTAAATATTATGTGAAGTTTGATTCCTTGTAATTGTTTTGAGATGTTAAGATGGTAATATTAGAGTTATGCTAGAGGTAGTTTGCGAGGTTAAAGAAATAGTTTTGTTAAGGTTTGTGATTCCCGAAGCATGCACGTATGGCCTACGTAACCAAATTGGCGCGCATTGTATCTAGATTGTTTCATCTTTGCGGTAGATCTCGGGTAGGGGGTCCCGAACTGTGCGTCTAAGGATCGAAGGTAACAGGAGGCAGGGGACATGATATTTACCCAGGTTCAGGCCCTCTTGATGGAGGTAATACCATACTTCCTGCTTGATTCACTTTGATGAGTATAGGGGTTACAAGACGTGATCTACTTCGAGATCGTAATGACTAAACCCTAGATATCTAGCATGTATGATTATGATTGCCTCTATGGACTAAACCCTCTGGTTTATATAGACAACGGAGGGGGCGAGGGTTACACAGAGTCGGTTTATAGAGAAAGGAATATTCATATCCACATGCCAAGCTTGCCTTCCACGCCAAGGAGAGTTCCATCCGGACACGGGGGGAAGTCTTCTCTCTTGTATCTTCATGGCCCATCAGTCCAGCCCACGTCACGTAGCTCTGACGCCCATGGATTCCATAATCTAGGACTCCCTCAGTAGCCCCTGAACCAGGCTTCAATGACGACGTGTCCGGCGCGCAGACTGTCTTCGGCATTGCAAGGCAGGTTCCTCCACCAAATACTTCAAAGCATCTGAACCGAGGGGCTATATTCGGCCCTTGCATCTTCGGTCTAGGAAAGGTGAGTTGTTCGAACATCTCGGTTTTACATTAAATGTCATACCCTTTGGCTTCTGTGCTTCCGTCGCCTCAGCTTCCACGTGGCAAACAAATACGAAGGGTTTTAGTGTTTTTACAGATAACCCCTCAACAGTGTACGGAAGGTGTTTATTTAAGGAGATTAGATCTCAGATGCCATTCCACATCAAGCGAAAAATCTTTCGAACTCGCCTCAAGAGACCACGCAACCATGGCCAGCGCTGCTAGTTCTTCTTCCCGCCCCCATGGCCCTCAAAAAGGTGATTGGGAGAACATTTCTGTATCCCATGCCCAGCTGACCACGCTCCAGGTGCAGGGCTATCTCCCCCTGCGGATCTTGTCCCCGTTCGGGCGGAATTAACTTCTTTTACTGGTGAAGCCCTGGCGGAAAATTTTGCGAATTCTTCAGAAGGCGAGCGAGTGTGCTTCGCTTCCTTTCTCTTAAGAGGTGTTGGATTTCCAATCCATCCCTTCCTCCGATGTCTCCTGGAGTACTATGGCCTCCAACTGCACAATCTCATGCCAGGCTTTATTCTGCACATCGCGAGCTTCGTCGCTCTCTGCGAGTTGTTCCTAGGCTCGGGGCCCATTTCGAGCTATGGAGGATGCTTTTCTGCCTTGTCCCTCGCTCCCAAAAGGGATCCATATTCGAGGTGGGCGGTGCCGAAGTATGGTGCATAGCCGGGACAGGATACCTATCCGGCACTAGGAAGAAGGCATCCGAGGAGTGGCCCTCGGAGTGGTTTTATATTGAAGACGTCGTTCTCTTGGATACCATCCGGCGAGGCTTTCCTGAGTTTTCCAATGCTCCGTTAAAGAAGCGCCACAGCTGGCGCCCCCGGAGCCTCGAGGAGGTAGATAGTGCGGAGGTTAAGATGTTAATGGATAAGATAAAAATACTCGCCCAATCCGGACTGTCCAGAACTGATGTCATGGCGATTTCCATAATGCGAGGTGTTCAGCCACTCCAATCCAGAGGACTCCCATGTGGAACTATAATGGAGAGGATGATGCATCTCGCTATGGGCGCAAGGGTCCGAACAACTTTGCCGCCCTGGCCGCCATGTTGGTTGACCTTAACAAAGGGGAGAAAGAAGAATTCACTCGCCTTAAGTGCTGAGAGGGCTTTTCCATGTACAACCCCCTAGCTGGGTAAGCTCTTAATCCAGAACCTAACTCAATCTCTCTTCCTGAGTCGCAACTAGTTGAATTTAACCCGACCACTTTTAACAGGAATGGAGGAAGGCCACTGCGGGGATCTACAGCCCTGCTCCGCAACCGGAGGACCATATTTGGGACCTAGATCCCGGTTTTGAGAAGGATCCGGATATATCCATGGAGCTCAAGGATGGGGTCTTCTATCAGGTGAGTTACGACGACACGGAAGTGGCCATTGTAGCTGATTACCCCGGCCTTCTCCCTTTTCCCATGTAAGTGCCCAGGGAGCGTCTCCTCCAAAAGAGCTTTCCCATCGCGCCTCACCCACTACACTGTCTCGTGCTTCAAAAGGGCGGCGCTCGTCTCGTCACGCCGCATTGGGATCGTCCCTTAAGAAGGGGTCACCAACACAAGGCGGGCCTTCGAAAAGAAAGGCCGACGGCGATATTTCTCAGCTCCTGCCTTCATAAAAAAGGTACGGTTTTCAATATGCCCCATGGCAAACAGACCGAGCTGCGACGTTCTCTGGTATGCCATATTTCAGGAAGAGCATCCACAGGACTGTATCCGGAGACCTAGTTGGACATATGTCCACCAATCCCCCCAGACCCTTCTTCCATGGCTAGAGCTAGTACGGGTGCAATGTCGAATTGTCCACTCTCCGACGATTCGGATAACGTATCCGTCACCAACTCCGAAGTGGAGACTTTAATGAACCATCGACGCCGTAGGGTAGCTATGCGCGATCCTAACTTTACTGAAGAGGCATTCTATGCCTTAGGCTCGGCAGATGCATATATTTGAGTTGCTCGTGATGGGCTTGCTGGAGCCACTTACCAGCTTTCAAAGGATATGCAGGTAAGATCATTTTGTGTAGATTTGATAGCCATATCCCAGTAGCCCCGAGACTTGAAAATAGTTGAAGCAACTGATTTTAATTAAGGATCGTTATATAAGCGGGTACTCACAGATAAGAACAACATGCTATCCCGGGAGCTAAACAGTGTCGGACCCAGCTGACTGTCGTTACAGCCAAACTGGAGAAATCCAAGGAGGTACCGCCTGGTAATGTCCCCTTCTGTCCGGAAAATATAATCATGTGCCAATAATGTTTATGCAAATAAACACTGATGTATTTTATGATGACATGATCATCGGATCAGCTGGAACATAAATTAAAGGCCGCGCAGGCGGATAAAGAACATGCCGAAAGGCAAGAGGCCGCTGGTAAACGTATATTGACACAGACCAGGGACGAGAAGAACAAGCTGCAGGATGCCAACACCCAGCTCAGCGAGGAGCTGAAAGACGTGCGGTCCCAACTGGCGGACGCCCTGAAGGAGAACAGAAAGCTGAGAGGCGGCATATTCAGTATGCCTTTTAACTTACTGTTGTACAGTTCGCTCATGCGAATCCTGACAAGGTTATTTTGAAGGAAATATGCCCTAGAGACAATAATAAAGTTGTTATTTATATTTCCTTATATATCATGATAAATGTCCTTTATTCATGCTAGAATTGTATTCTCCGGAAACTTAGTACATGTGTGAATACATAGACAAAATAGGGTGTCCCTAGTATGCCTCTACTAGACTAGCTCGTTAAGCAAAGATGGTTATGTTTCCTAACCAAAGACATGAATTATCATTTGATCAACGGGATCACATCATTAGGAGAATAATGTGATGGACAAGACCCATCCGTTAGCTTAGCAATATGATCGTTTAGTTTTTATGCTATTGCTTTCTTCATGACTTATACATGTTCCTATGACTATGAGATTATGCAACTCCCAAATACCGGAGGAACACCTTGTGTGCTATCAAAGGTCACAACGTAACTAGGTGATTATAAAGATGCTCTACAGGTGTATCCAAAGGTGTTTGTGGTGTTGGCATAGATCGAGAATAGGATTTGTCACTCCGACTGTCGGAGAGGTATCTCTGGGCCCTCTTGGTAATACACATCATAATAAGCCTTGCAAGCAAACGACTAATGAGTTAGTCACGAGATGATGTATTACGGAACGAGTAAAGAGACTTGCCGATGACAAGATTGAACTAGGTATGATGATACCGATGATCGAATCTCGGGCAAGTAGCATACCGATGACAAAGGGAACAACGTATGTTGTTATGCGGTTTGACCGATAAAGATCTTCGTAGAATATGTAGGAACCAATATGAGCATCCAGGTTCTGCTATTAGCTATTGACCGGAGATGAGTCTCGGTCATGTCTAAATAGGTCTCGAACCCGTAGAGTCCGCACGCTTAATGTTCGATGACAATCGGTATTATGAGTTTATGTTTTTGATGTATCGAAGGTTGTTCGAAGTCCCGGATGTGATAACGGACATGACGAGGAGTCTCGAAATGGTCGAGACGTAAAGATTGATATATTGGACGACTATATTCGGACACCAAAAGTATTCCGAAAGAGTTTCAGATTAAATCAGAGTGCCGGAGGGGTATCGGTACCGTCCGGGGAACTAATGGGCCACATGGGCCCTCAGTGGAGAGAGAGAGGCCCGACCAGGGCTGGGCTGCGTGCCCCTCCCCCTTGGTCCAAATAGGACAAGAAGGGGGGCCCTTCCTTCTCCCTCTCCTTCTCCTTCCTTCCCCCTCTCCCTCTTGGTGGACTCCTACTAGGAATAGGATTCCTATTCGTAGTAGGAGTGGCCCTCTTTGGACGCGCCTATAGGGCCGGCCGGCCTCCCCCTTGCTCCTTTATATACGGGGGTAGGGGTCACCCTAGGACACACAGTTACACACCTCAGTCATATCATTTTAGCCGTGTGCGGTGCCCCCCCTCCATAGTTACACACCTCGGTCATATCGTTGCAATGCTTAGGCGAAGCCCCGCGTCGGTAACTTCATCATCACCATCACCACGCCATCGTGCTGACGAAACTCTCCCGTGACGCTCAACTGGATCAAGAGTTCGTGGGACGTCATCGAGCTGAATATGTGTTGAACACGGAGGTGCCGTACATTTGGTGCTTGGATCAGTTGGATCGCGAAGACGTTCGACTACATCAACCGCTTTCTAGACGCTTCTGCTTCCGGCCTATGAGGGTACGTAGACATACTCTCCCCGCTCGTTGCTATGCTTCTCCTAGATAGATCTTGCGTGATCGTAGGAAATTTTTGAAATACTACGTTCCCCAACAGTGGCATCATGAGCCAGGTCTATGCATAGATGATGTGCACAAGTAGAACACAATGAGTTGTGCGCGATAATAGTCATACTGCTTACCAGTATGTCATACTTTGATTCGGCGGTATTGTCCGATGAAGCGGCCCGGACCAAAACTACGCGTACGCTTACGCGAGACTGGTTTCACCGTTGCGAGCATTCATTGCTTAAAGGTGACCGGCGGGTGTCTGTCTCTCTCACTTTAGTTGAATCGAGTGTGGCTACGCCCGGTCCTTGTGAAGGTTAAAACAACACACTTGAGAAAAATCGTTGTGATTTTTGTATGTGTAGGTAAGAACGGTTCTTGCTAAGCCCGTAGCAGCCACGTAAAACTTGCAACAACAAAGTAGAGGACGCCTAACTTGTTTTGTAAGGCATGTTGTGATGTGATATGGTCAAGACATGATGAGTTATACGTTATTATATGAGATGATCATGTTTTGTAAATTATCGGCAACCGGCAGGAGCCTTCTGGTTGTCTCTTTATTGTATGAATTGCGAAGGCCATGTAATTGCTTTACTTTATCACCATGAGTTAGCAATAGTAGTAGTAGCAATAGTTGGTGAGACAACCACGACGCTACGATGAAGATCATGGTGTCAAGCCGGTGACGATGGTGATCATGACGATGCTTTGGAGATGGATATCAAAAGCACAAGATGATGATGGCCATATCATGTCACATATTTTGATTGCATGTGATGTTTATCTTATTATGCTTCTTATTTTGCTTAGTACGATGGTAGCATTATAAGATGATCCCTTACAAAAATTTCAAGGTAAAAGTGTTCTCCCGGAGTATGCACCGTTACGAAAGTTCATCGTGCCGAGACACCACATGATGATTGGGTGTGATAAGCTCTATGTTCAAATACAATGGGTGTAAGATAGTTTGGCACATGCAGAATACTCAGGTTAAACTTGGCATGCCTAGCATGTACAGACATGGCCTCGGAACACTGGAGACTGAAAGGTCGAGCGTGAATCATATAGTAGATATGATCAACATAAGGTGTTCACCATTGAAAACTACTCCATCTCACGTGATGATCAGGCATGGTTTAGTTGATTTTGATCACGTGATCATTTAGATGACTAGAGGGATGTCTATCTAAGTGGGAGTTCTTTAATAATATGATTAATTTGACTTTAATTTTTCATGAAGTTAGTCCTGATAGTTTTTGCATATCTATGTTGTCGTAGATCAATGGCCCGTGCTACCGTTCCCTTGAATTTTAATGCGTTCCTAGAGAAAGCTAAGTTGAAAGATGATGGTAGCAACTACACGGACTGGGTGCATAACTTGAGGATTATCCTCATTGCTGCACAGAAGAATTATGTCCTGGAAGCACCGCTAGGTGACAGGCCTGCTGCAGGATCAACTCCGGACGTTATGAACGTCTGGCAAGCTCGTTCTGATGACTACTCGATAGTTCAGTGTGCCATGCTTTACGACTTAGAATTGGGACTTCAAAGACATTTTGAACATCATGGAGCATATGAGATGTTCCAAGAGTTGAAGTTAATATTTCAAGCAAATGCCCGAATTGAGAGATATGAAGTCTCCAGTAAGTTCTATTGCTGCAAGATGGAGGGGAACAGTTCTATCAATGAACACTTGCTCAGAATGTGTGGGTACTACAATCATATGACTCAACTTGGTTGCAAAGTTGACGAAGATAGTGTTATTGGTAGATTTATTCAATCACTGCCACCAAGCTATAGAGGCTTCGTGATGAAGTATAATATGCAAGGGATGCCGAAGACAATTCCCGAGCTCTTCGCTATGCTCAAAGCTGCGGAGGTAGAAATCAAAAAGTAGCGTCAAGTGTTGATGGTTAACAAGACCACTAGTTTCAAGAAAAAGGGCAAGGGATAGAAGGGGAACTTCAAGAAGAATAGAAACACAGTTGCTACTCCCGCGAAGAAACCCAAGTCTGGAGCCAAGCCTGAAACTGAGTGCTTTACTACAAAGGGACTGGACACTAGAAACGGAACTGCCCCAAGTATTTGGCGGATAAGAAGAATGGAAAATTGAACAAAGGTATATTTGATATACATGTTATTGATGTGTACCTTACTAATGCTCATAGTAGCACCTGGGTATTTGATACTGGTTCGGTTGCTAATATTTGTAACTCGAAACGGGGGCTACGGATTAAGCGAAGATTAGCTAAGGACGAGGTGATGATGTGCGTGGGAAATGGTTCCAAAGTCGATGTGATCGCCGTCGGCACGCTACCTCTACATCTACTTTCGGGATTAGTTTTAGACCTAAATAATTGTTATTTGGTGCCAGCGTTGAGCATGAACATTATATGTGGATCTTGTTTGTTGCGAGATGGTTATTCATTTAAATCAGAGAATAATGGTTGTTCTAGTTTTATGAGTAATATGTTTTATGGTCATGCACCCTTGAAGAGTGGTCTATTCTTGTTGGATCTCGATCGTAGTGATACACATATTCATACTATTGAAGCCAAAAGATGCAAGGTTGATAACGATTGTGCAACTTACTTGTGGCACTGCCGTTTAGGTCATATTGGTGTAAAGTGATACATCCATTTTGCATCATGCTTATATGTTGATATTTATAGCATTATGGGCTGTTATTACTTGTTATGTCACAATACTTATGCCTTTTCTCTCTTATTTTACAAGGTTTACATGAAGAGGGAGAATGCCGGCAGCTGGAATTCTGGGCTGGAAAAGGAGTAAACACTGGAAACCTAGTCTGCACAACTCCAAAAGCCTCGAAACACAACAGAACTCTATTTCAGAAAATATAAAAAATATCTGGCGAAAGAAGTTCACGAGGGGGGCCACCGGCCGTCCACGAGGGTGGGGGGCGCGCCCCCTGGCTCGTGGGCCATCTGGAAGGCCCCCAATGCCCATCTTCTCCTATATGAGGTGTTTTGACCTGGAAAAAAATCAGAGGGAGGCTTTCGGGACCAGACGCCGCCGTCTCGAGGCGGAACCGAGGCGGAAACCAATCTAGGGCTCCGGAAGAGCTGTTCTGCCGGGGATTCTTCCCTCCGGGAGGGGGAAATCGTCACCGCCGTCATCACCAACAACTCTCCCATCTTGGGGGGAGCTATCTTCATCAACATCTTCACCAGCACTATCTCCTCTCAAACCCTAGTTCATGTCGTGTATCCAATCTTTGTACCCAAACCTCAGATTGGTACCTGTGGGTTGCTAGTAGTGTTGATTACTCCTTGTAGTTGATGCTAGTTAGTTTATTTGGTGGAAGATCATATGTTCAGATCCATTATGCATATTAATACCCCTCTGATCATGAACAATATTATGTCTTGTGAGTAGTTACTTTTGTTCCTGAGGACATGGGAGAAGTCTTGCTATTAGTAGTCATGTGATTTTGGTCTTCGTTCGATATTTTGATGAGATGTATGTTGTCTCTCCTCTAGCGGTGTCATGTGAACGTCGACTACATGATACTTCACCATTATTTGGGCCTAGAGGAAGGCATTGGGAAGTAATAAGTAGATGATGGGTTGCTAGAGTGACAGAAGCTTAAACCCTAGTTTATGCGTTGCTTCGTAAGGGGCTGATTTGGATCCATATGTTTCAGGCTATGGTTAGGTTTACCTTAATACTTCTTTTGTAGTTGCGGATGCTTGCATTAGAGGTTAATCATAAGTGGGAGGCTTTTCCAAGTAAGGACAGCACCCAAGCACCGGTCCACCCACATACCAAATTATCAAAGTACCGAACGCGAATCAGATGATCGTGATGAAAACTAGCTTGACGATAATTCCCATGTGTCATTGGGAGCGCTTTCCTTTATATAAGAGTTTGTCCAGGCTTGTCCTTTGCTACAAAAACGATTGGGCCACCTTTCTGCACCTTATTTACTTTTACCTTTTGTCACTTGCTACCAATTACCTTATCACAAAACTATCTGTTACCTATAATTTCAGTGCTTGCAGAAAATACCATTCTGAAAACTGCCCATCATTTCCTTCTGCTCCTCGTTGGGTTCGACACTCTTACTTATCGAAAGGACTACAATAGATCCCCTACACTTTTAGGTCATCAAGACTCTTTTCTGGCGCCATTGCCGGGGAGTGAAGCGCCTTTGGTAAGTGGAATTTGGTAAGGAAAAATTTATATAGTGTGCTGAAATTTATTGCCACTTGTTACTATGGCTCAAAATCCTATGAGGGGCTTGTTCGGGGTATCTTCACCTCGCACAGAAGACCAAAGAGTTGCTCCTCAACCTACTGCACCTACTGAAAATGTTTGCTTTGAAATTCCTTCGGGTATGATTGAGAAACTGCTTGAAAATCCTTTTACAGGAGACGGAACATTGCATCCCGATTTACATCTAATCTATGTGGATGAAGTTTGTGGATTGTTTAAGCTTGCAGGTACGCCCGAGGATGTTATCAAGAAGAAGGTCTTCCCTTTATCTTTGAAGGGAGATGCATTGACATGGTTTAGGCTATGTGATGATATGGGATCATGGAACTATAATCGCCTGAAGTTGGAATTTCATCAGAAGTTCTACCCTATGCACTAGGTTCATCGTGATCGAAATTATATTTATACTTTCTGGCCTCGCGAAGGAGAAAGCATCGCTCAAGCTTGGGGGAGGCTTAAGTCAATGTTATATTCATTCCCCAATCATGAGCTCTCAAGAGAAATGATCATTCAAAATTTTTATTCTCGGCTTTCTCTTAATAATCGTTCCATGCTCGATACTTCTTGTTCTGGTTCTTTTATGATGAAGACTATTGAATTCAAATGGGATTTATTGGAAAGAATTAAACGCAACTCTCAAGATTGGGATCTCGACGAAGGTAAGGAGTCAGGTATGACCCCTAAGTTTGATTGTGTAAAACCTTTATGGATACCGATGTTTTCCATGAGTTTAGCACTAAATATGGACTTGACTCTGAGATATTAGCTTCTTTCTGTGAATCATTTGATACTCATGTTGATCTCCCCAAGGAGAAGTGGTTTAAATACCATCCCCCTATTGAAGTAAAAGTAGTTGAACCTGTTAAAGTTGAAGAAAAGACTATCACTTATAATGTTGACCCAGTTATTCCTACTGCTTATATTGAGAAACTACCTTTCCCTGTTAGGATAAAGGATCATGCTAAAGCTTCAACTGTAGTTCGTAAAAGTAATACTAGATCAGCTACACCCTCTGAGCAAATTAAAGTTGAACCTAGTGTTGCTAAGGTTAAAGATCTCTTGGTAGAAGATTTAGATGGACATGTTATTTACCTCCAAGAAGAGTCTGCTCGAATAGCCAAACCCAATGCTAGGAACAAACATAGACCTATTGCGGGCTTGCCTGTTATCTCTGTTAAGATCGGAGATCATTGCTATCATGGTTTATGTGATATAGGTGCTAGTGCGAGTATTATCCCTCATGATTTATATCAAGAAATTATCCATGATATTGCACCCGTTGAGTTAGAAGGGATTGATGTTACTATTAAGCTTGCTAATAGAGACACTATTTCACCAGTTGGGATTGTTAGAGATATTGAAGTCTTGTGAGGGAAGGTTAAATACCCTGCAGATTTTCTTGTTCTTAGTTCCCCACAAAGTGAATTTTGTCCCATTATATTGGTAGACCTTTCTTGAATACTGTTAATGCCAAGATAGACTACATGGAATATATTGTTACTGTGGGGTTAGGGGATATGTCTCATGATTTTAACTTTGCTAAATTCCATAAAAAAACCCTTGAAAAGGAACCACCCAGTAGGGATGAAATTATTGGTCCTGCTTTTATTGCCATGCCTCCTAATGATCCTTTAGAACAATACTTGCTAGACCATGAAAATGATATGCATATGAATGAGAGAAGGGAAATAGATGACATATTCTTTAAACAGGGACCCGTACTGAAAAACAACTTGCCTGTTGAAATCCTAGGGGATCCTCCTCCACCCAAGGGTGATCCCGTGTTTGAACTTAAACCTTTACCTGATAATCTTAAGTATGTTTATCTTGATGAAAAGAAGATATATCCTGTTATTATTAGTGCTAACCTTTCAGAGCAGGAAGAAGAAAAACTATTGAAAACTCTGAAGAAGCACCGAGCTGCTATTGGATATACTCTGGATGATCTTAAGGGCATTAGTCCCACTATATGCCAACACAAGATAAAATTGGAAGAAAATGCTAAACCGATTATTGATCATCAGTGACGGTTAAATCCTAAAATGAAAGAAGTGGTAAGGAAGGAAATACTAAAGCTTCTAGAGGCAGGTATTATCTATACAGTTGCTGATAGCCAGTGGGTAAGTCATGTCCATTGTGTCCCTAAGAAAGGAGGTATGACTGTCGTTCCTAGTGATAAATATGAATTGATCCCGCAAAGAATAGTTACAGGTTATAGGATGGTAATTGATTTCTATAAGTTAAATAAAGCTACTAAGAAAGATCATTACCCCTTGCCTTTTATCGATCAAATGCTAGAAAGGTTATCCAAACATACTCATTTTTGCTTTCTAGATGGTTATTCTGGTTTCTCTCAAATACCTGTGTCAAAAGGGGGTCAAGAAAAGACCACTTTTACTTGTCCTTTCGGTACCTTTGCTTACAGATGTATGCCTTTTGGTTTATGTAATGCACCTGCTATCTTTCAAAGATGCATGATGGCTATATTCTTTGATTCTTGTGAAAAGATTGTTGAGGTTTTCATGGATGATTTCTCCGTTTACAGAACTTCTTTTGATGATTGCTTAAGCAACCTTGATCGAGTTTTACACAGATGTGAAGACACTAACCTTGTTTTGAATTGGAAGAAGTGCCACTTTATGGTTAATGAACGCATTGTCTTGGGACATAAAATTTCTGAAAGAGGTATTGAAGTTGACAAAGCTAAAGTGGATGCTATTAAAAGGATGCCATGCCCTAAGGACATCAAAGGTATACGAAGTTTCCTTGGTCATGCCGGATTTTATAGGAGGTTCATTAAGGACTTCTCCAAAATCTCGAGGCCTCTGACTAATCTCTTACAAAAATATATTCCTTTTTTCTTTGATGATGATTGTCTAGAAGCATTTGAAATACTTAAGAAAGCATTGATCTTTTGCACCTATTGTCCAGCCTCCTGATTGGAACTTACCCTTTGTGATTATGTGCGATGCTATTGATTATGCTGTAGGAGCTGTTCTAGGGCAAAGAGTTGATAATAAATTAAATGTTATCCAGTATGCTAGTAAAACTCTAGATAGTGCCCAAAGAAATTATGCTACTACTGAGAAAGAATTTTTAGCAGTTGTATTTGCTTGTGATAAGTTTAGACCCTACATCATTGATTCTAAAGTAACTATTCACACTGATCATTCTACTATCAAATACCTTATGGAAAAGAAAGATGCTAAACCAAGACTTATTAGATGGGTTCTCTTGCTACAAGAATTTGACTTGCATATTATTGATAGAAAGGGAGCTGAGAACCCAGTTGCAGATAACTTTTCTAGGTTAGAGAATATACTTAATGACCCATAGCCAATTGATGATAGCTTTCCTGATGGACAACTAGCTATCATAAATACTTCTCATACTGCTCCATGGTATGCTGATTACACTAATTATATTGTTGCTAAGTTTATACCTCCTAGCTTCACATACCAGCAAAAGAAAAAGTTCTTCTATGATTTGAGACATTACTTCTGGGATGACCCACATCTTTATAAAGAAGGAGTAGATGGTATTATTAGACGTTGTGTACCTGAGCATGAACAGGAACAAATCCTACGCAAGTGCCACTCCGAAGCTTATGGAGGACACCATGCGGGAGATAGAACTGCACACAAGGTATTGCAATCCGGTTTTTATTGGCCTACTCTCTTCAAGGATGCCCGCAAGTTTGTCTTATCGTGCGAAGAATGTCAAAGAATTGGTAATATTAGTAGACATCAAGAAATGCCTATCAATTATTCACTTGTTATTGAACCATTTGATGTTTGGGCCTTTGATTATATGGGACCGTTTCCTGCCTCTAATGGATACACACATATTTTAGTTGCTGTTGATTACGTTACTAAGTGGGTAGAAGCTATTCCATCTAGTAGTGCTGATCATAACACCTCTATTAAGATGCTTAAAGAAGTTATTTTTCCGAGGTTTGGAGTCCCTAGATATCTAATGACTGATGGTGGTTCACACTTTATTCATGGTGCTTTCCGTAAGATGCTTGCCAAGTATAATGTCAACCATAGAATTGCATCACCATATCACCCACAGACTAGTGGTCAATTAGAATTAAGTAATAGGGAGTTGAAATTAATTGTGCAAAAGACAGTTAATAGGTCTAGGAAGAATTGGTCCAAGAAACTAGATGATGCATTATGGGCCTATAGAACTGCATACAAAAATCCTATGGGTATGTCTCCATATAAGATGGTATATGGAAAATCTTGTCACTTACCTCTTGAGCTAGAACATAAGGCATATTGGGCTATTAAAGATCTCAATTATGATTTCAAACTTGCCGGTGAAAAGAAGTTATTTAACATTAGCTGCCTTGATGAATGGAACTCAGGCCTATGAGAATGCCAAGTTGTTTAAAGAAAAAGTTAAAAGATGGCATGTCAAAAGGATGCAAAAGCGTGAGTTTAACGTAGGTGACTATGTATTGCTATACAACTCTCGTTTAAGATTTTTTACAGGAAAACTTCTCTCCAAGTGGGAAGGACCTTACGCTATCGAGGGGGTCTATCGTTCCGGTGCCATAAAAATCAACTTTGAAGGCACAAATCCAAAGGTGGTGAACGGTCAAAGAATTAAACATTATATCTCAGGTAATCCTATAAATGTTGAAACCAATGTTATTGAAACCGTAACTGTTAGGAACCCGATCCTAAGTCACACCGATCTAGCTTGTAACACATCATATCACTTTGCGGCCTCACGCACGGTATCCCCACGGGTGCCACCTTACCTGGCCCGGGACCGTTTGCGCATTTTGCGACACGTATATGATAGTGTCGCTAGCATCCATATGATAGAGAACCCGGGCCGACATGGCTAGTTATAAACCAAAAGTGGCACTAAATTACAGAGACAGGCATCCATGACCCAACAACGAACGTGTCGGTCATCAACGTATGAACCCAAGTCGTAGCAAGCTACATGGACTTAGAGGAACAATGCGTGACTTTTCCCCTAAGGGACAGACACTGGAACGAAGAAGGACACATGCCGGCCAGCATACGTGTTCCGGAGCAGTAGCAAGCTACCATGGCTCAGTGGAAGCACTAGGAGGCATTTCCCTGTAAGATAGGCTACCAAAGGTAAACAACTAGGTGTCGGATCCCACACATATCAAGCATTTCAAAACATACACACAATATGCTCAATATGTGCAAATACAACATTGCATCACAACAGAACACTATGACTCAAAGTACTTCATTTAAGAGGCTCCGAAGAACCATACATAACTTATCCATACAGATAGGGGTCACATGACCCAACACTCAAGTCATACAAGCATACAAGCACACGCAGAAGCTAACTTGTCTGAGTACATACAACTTGGAAAGAAAACAGGCTTGGTGTAGCTTGACTATCTACAAGGCCCTTCACAAGCTCAGGATCTCCGTCTGGGTAGCAAGCTACTCGTCGACGTCAACGTCTATGTAAAACCCATCAGAAGGGGCAGGGTTCTCCTCTGCAATAGTTATTAAGCAAACATGAGTACAAAGGTACTCAACAAGACTTACAACAGAACCTATCATACATGCATCATTATCAACAAGGGTAGTGGAGTTCATTGCAGCAAGCCAGCTCTGACTCTTGGCTAACCTATACTACAACTCTCAGGAGATTTGTAGGATCGAAGAAGTAGGTCTAGAGGGGGGGTGATTAGACTACTTGACAATATAAAAAATCTGCCTTTTGGTTGTGCACAGTTTTAGGCAGTTTTGCAATTAAGATCAAGTCAAGTAACATACTACACATGCAATTCTAGAGTATGGGCAGCAGAAAGTAAATTGCATATATAGTAAATGGAAGTGGAGAAGATCAAACGCAGTTTGGTGACACGGAGATTTTTGTCGTGGTTCCGATAGGTGGTGCTATCGTACATCCACGTTGATGGAGACTTCAACCCACGGAGGGTAACGGCTGCGCGAGTCCACGGAGGGCTCCACCCACGAAGGGTCCACGAAGAAGCAACCTTGTCTATTCCATCACGGCCTACGCCCACGGAGGACTAGCCTTACTCGGGGTAGATCTTCACGAAGTAGGCGATCTCCTTGCCCTTACAAACTTCTTGGTTCAACTCCACATCTCAAAGACGGAGGCTCCCAAGCGACACCTAACCAATCTAGGAGGCACCACCCCCCAAAAGGTAATAGACGGTGTTGATGATGATGAACTCCTTGCTCTTGTGCTTCAGATGATAATCTCCCCAACACTCAACTCTTCTCACTGATATGGCTGTGGTGGAAGAAGGGTTTGAGTGGAAAGCAACTTGGGAAGGCTAGAGATCAAGTTTCATATGGTAGGAATGGAATGGCTTGATCTCAACACAAGGGTAGGTGGTTCACTTCTCAGAAAGTGTATGGTAGAAGTGGTGGTACTTTCTGATGGCTCTCCTCACGAATGAAGAGGGGGTGGAGGGGTATATATAGCCTCCACACAAAATCCAACCGTTACACACATATTTGACCAATCTCGGTGAGACCGAAGTGAAAACTCGGTCAGACCGAAAGTTCAAATATAGTGAACGTTGGGATTTTCGGTGGGACCGAAAATACCATCTCGGTGGGACCGAAAGTGTATCTGATATGAACGTTGGAGATTTCGGTGAGACCGAGAAAGAAAACTCGGTTGGACCGATTTGAGAAAGAATAGGAACATGCCAGAATCGGTGAGACCGATAATGCAATCTCGGTGAGACCGATTTGACCCAAGACAGAACCTGGCCATTTCGGTAAGACCGAAAATGCAAACTCGGATATTCCGATATGATGTGAAATGGTTACAGAAGGTTGGCAGTTCAGTTTCGGTGAGACCGATCTCAAACTCGGTAAGACCGATTTTTCTAGGGTTTGGAATATGGCAGAAGTGGTTCATCTCGGTGGGACTGAGTTGGAAGAATCGGTTTGTCCGAGATTACTTATGAGTGTGTTTGGTAGTGAAAGGTGCTGATAGTTGAAGGAGCTAGATCACCAAGCACTTGAGCAACCAGATCATCAACACAACCTCATCCCCTTTTAATAGTATTGGCTTTTCCTATGGACTCAATGTGATCTTTGATCACTAAACCAAAAATAGAGTCTTGAGCTTTTGCCAATGCTTGCCTTAGCATTTGAGGGGTCCACTTCTTCAGTCATCTTGCCATACCAATGTGATTGGGTTTCCTGAAACATACTTGATAAAAGCATTAGTCCAACCACAGAGTATGTTGTCATTAATTACCAAAACCACCCGGAGAGCAAATGT
This sequence comes from Secale cereale, assembly GCA_902687465.1. NCBI lineage: Eukaryota > Viridiplantae > Streptophyta > Magnoliopsida > Poales > Poaceae > Secale > Secale cereale. Next base: position 276,103,437 of record LR738710.1, read on the forward strand.
GCTTTCAATCTCCCCCTTTTTGGTAATTGATGGCAACACACTAAAAATTATACTTAAACAAAACATCAAAGCTTATTGAAGGAAAGACAGAATTATCATGAAAGCTTTGACAAGCATGTAGTACACAGGCTCCCCCTACAAGTGTGCAAGATTTTCATAGATTATGGTTTTGGACTACCACAAGCACACAAGAGAGATAAGCAAGATGTGCTACATGCAGCTTGGCTATATGCATCAGAGCAGAAGAAAAGGAATTGAGTGATAATGCATATGTGCATGGTGATTTCTTGCAAACAAGTATTTACAAGCAAGTCACCATCATGCACATTCTGCAAGATGCATATACTTACCTTGAGGTTCCTTGACATTGTGCCTGAAGGGATAAACTTGAGAAAACAAGGTTAGATAACACAAGAGTATTCCTTCAACCAACTGCAAGAACATCAAGAGTACCAAGCCAGGGAGGACATGTATAAAGAGTGTCTCATATTGAGCACAAGCTTGAATCAGCAAACATGTCTCCGCAGCTAAAAGATTTTCAATGAACTCAGAGAGATTTTGCTTTTCATAGGATATCAATTGTGAAGATTCCTCTAAGTCTTCTCCCCTTAAGCTAAAAGATTCCATGAGATACCAATTGTGAATAAGATACCAATTGTGATAACGAGGGGTGTGATGGAAAAAGCAAAATCAAAAGAAAGATGCCAATTGTAATGTCCAATGTAAAATACGACAAAGCTTTGATGATGTGATTCTCTCCCCCTTAAGATAGGATTGCTTTTCTTTTTCCTTTAAGTCTTCTCTTCTCCCTCTACTCCTCCTACTCCCCCTAAGTCCTCTCCCCCTAAGTTCTCTCCCCCTTTGACATCAAGTGCCGAAAAGGGCAGCAAACTAGGTAGGGCAGGAAGGATGGAAAGAAAGAAAGAAAGAAGTGGGATCCTGAAGAATCACAACAGGGCAAATAAAAACAATTTGAGTCCAAATTTGAGTCCTCTCCCTCTTTAAGATTTAAAAATTTGAGTGGAGCTGCAGAAGTAGATGTCCTGGAAGAAATCCAAGGAAACACAGAAATAATCCAGCTCACTCTGCGAGGGATGTTTTCAAAGGATTTGCAATGAATTTGTAAAAGATTTTCAAGGAATTGATCAGAGCCAGAAAAAGATTTCCAGAAGGATATACACAAAGAAATATAAGAAAAGAGATAAAAAGAAATTCTAGATGAAGTTTTTTTTTTGTGTGTAAAGAAAACTCAATGAGAGAGCATAAGAGAAAATAGAAAAACTCCAAAAGCATATGTACTTCATCTAGATAAAGGTCGGCGACAAAGTCACCTATGTTTGAGTATATTGACTTAGGAGTCAAATGAAAACATTTGATCATAGGTCATACTCATCGTTTAAGCTCAAAATGGGATTGCCATTTTTCGATTAAGCATTTGATGTGATCACATCTTATGAAGCTGCTTGTACTCATGACTTTGAGCAAGGCTCCTCAAAGATGTGAAGAACATACCTTGGGCTTGTTGTTGCTTTACTCATATAGGTAAGCTTGATGTAGGTGCTCATTGAATGTGAAGTTGGAGCGCCATTTCTACTTGTGTAGTTCATCTTCCTACATGGGTTAGGCAAGCAAGGAAATACTCGAGAATATCCAAGATGACAAGAGTGAACAACTAGATGTATAAGATGTCAAAAAGGATATGTGGAATTTTTGTTCCTTGAGCTCAACATCCCAAAGGGCTAGATACTTGGTCAATGACAAGATTACTCATGATTTGAGTGTGTGGTAATCTTGTGGAATGTAGATCATCCAAGTACCTGCAAAGAGTTAGATGCAATACAAGGAGGCAAATGTGTCCAAGACATATGATCATCATCATAAGAGAAATATCAAGGATTAGTCAAGAGGCTCATGCCTTGCATGCATCAATGGAGTTATCACTCCAAGTTTGAAGCATCAATGATGTTCAACTCACTCCTTAAGCGACAAAACACCTTCTCATCAAGAGGTTTTGTAAAGATATCAGCAAGTTGTTTGTCAGTACGAACATGCTTAAGATTAATATCACCCTTGGCAATATGATCACGAATAAAATGGTGACGAACTTCAATATGCTTTGTTCGAGAGTGTTGCACAGGATTGTGTCCAATCTTGATTGCACTCTCATTGTCACAAGGCAAGGGAACACGTCTCACATGTATCCCATAATCTTTAAGCGTTTGTGTCATCCATAGTAATTGAGCACAACACGAACCAGCAGCAATATATTCTGCTTCGGCAGTGGATAATGATACCGAATTTTGTTTCTTGGAGGACCAAGATACAAGGGATCGACCAAGGAATTGACACGTACCCGAAGTTGACTTTCTATCAACCTTGTCACCGGCATAGTCCGAGTCGGAATAGCCAACAAGATCGAAAGAGGCCCTCTTAGGATACCAAATGCCAAAGTTTGGTGTGTGTATCAAGTATCTCACTATCCTTTTAACAGCTTTAAGATGACATTCTTTAGGGGCTGCTTGATATCGCGCACACATGCATACACTTAACATTATGTCAGGACGAGAAGCACAAAGATATAGTAGAGAACCAATCATAGAACGGTAAACCCTTTGATCAACGGGTTCTCCATCTTTTGTCAAGTCATTATGTCCACTAGTAGGCATGGGGGTACTCATACCTTTGCTTTCTTGCATGTTGAACTTCTTGAAGAGATCCTTGGTGTACTTTGTTTGTGAGACAAAGGTACCCTCCTTAGATTGCTTGATTTGCAACCCAAGGAAGAATTTGAGTTCACACATCATGGACATCTCATACTTCTCCGACATAAGCTGTCCAAACTTCTTGCTAAAATGGGGGTTAGTTGAACCAAAGATAATATCATCAACATATATTTGGCACACAAATAGTTCACCATTAACCCTTTTTGTGAACAGCGTTGAGTCTATCTTTCCAATTTCAAAGCCTTTTTCAAGAAGAAAGCTAGTTAAGCATTTGTACCAAGCTCTAGGGGCTTGTTTAAGACCATAAAGAGCTTTATGCAACTTATAAACATGATTAGGCTTTTTGGGATTCACAAATCCGGGAGGTTGTTTTACAAATACTTCCTCCTCAATTTCACCATTTAGGAAAGCACTTTTGATGTCCATTTGATAGAGAGTAATATCATGATGATTGGCATAAGCAAGAAGAATGCGGATGGACTCAAGTCTAGCAACGGGGGCATAGGTCTCACCATAGTCCATACCTTCGACTTGTGTGTAACCTTGAGCTACGAGACGAGCCTTGTTGCGGATGACTTGTCCATCTTCATCTTGCTTGTTCCGGAACACCCATTTGGTTCCAATGATGTTTTGATCATCGTTGGGCTTCTCTACCAAAGTCCACACCTTGTTCCTCTCGAAGTTGTGTAGTTCTTCGTGCATAGCGTTCACCCAATCCGGGTCTTTAAGTGCTTCTTCTACCTTCATAGGTTCAATACTAGAGATAAATGAGTAATGCTCACAAAAGTTAGCTAAGCGAGTTTTAGAGCGAGTAATTCTCCCGGAGTTGATGTCGTTCATCATTTGTTCCACGGGATGATTCTTCTTGACTCTTGCTCGAACTCGGGATAGCTTTTGTTGATGTTGTGGCTCAGCTTCCTCATCATCTTCATCTTCTTCTTCTTCTTCTTCATTGTTGTTGGTGTTGTCTTGAGGTGGTGGAGAAGGAGGTTGTGGTGGATCTTCTTGTTGCATTTCCTCATCTTGGTGAGTTCCACTTGTGGAGGCCTCCATGTTGCCTTGAGGTTCATCTCTCTGTGAGGTAGGTGGCTCCACATATGTAGATGAGGTACTCTCCTTCACTTCCATGACATTTTGAATAGAGCTATCATGAGATATGGCCACCTTACCAAGGCCAAGTACCTTACCCTTGGAGTTGTCTCCAAAAGTCACATACTTGCGTGGACCATCGTTCTTTGCAAGCTCTCGAAACATGTCTTTGTCTCCGGTCATGTGATCGGTGCATCCGCTATCAAGAATCCACTCTTTTCCGCCGGACATGTAGTCTCTCATATTTGCCATAAGATTGAGACTCTTCATGACCTTGTCTAGCTCGGTGTCCGAATCGGAGTAATCATCATCTTGCTCATGCTCATCATCATATTGACCCATAGATTGTTCATCATCAACACCTAGGTCAATTTGATAAGTACTTGCATTAGTTTGATCAATGGAATAATAATCTTCGGAATGCAATGCAAGAGCATTTCTAATTCTAATATTGATAAGACCGGGATCACCCTTCTTTTTCATAAGATCACGAAGCTCAAAGAAGCATTTATCAAAGTTAGGATCATTGGGGTGCAACCTATCAAATTCAATAGTCTTGTGTAGAATTTCATCAAGACCTCTCATAGAGTAGTCCGGATAAAGTTCTTCCAAGAATTTCCACATAGCATAGGCACACTCAAAATTTGTAGCAAGACTAAGCAAGTCATCAGGTAACCCTCTAATGATAAGATTCACAGTTCTAAGGTTACGAAGCAAATCAAGCTCTTCATCCATGGTAGGGTGCAAGGGATCAACAGGAGGCACATAGGGGGTCTTAACATATTTGCACAAATTGTACACCTTAAAGATACTAAGCATTTCAGACCTCCAAGAGTTATAAAACCTTCCATCAAGAACAGGCACTCTATGGCTAACACTCCCATCCGTAGACACGTCCATCTTCCTCCAATGGTGTGTAAACCAAAGCAATGGAGACCAAAGCTCTGATACCAATTGTAGGATCGAAGAAGTAGGTCTAGAGGGGGGGGTGATTAGACTACTTGACAAGATAAAATTTCTGTCTTTTATCAAGGACAGATTTTGGCAGTTTTGCAAATAAGATCAAGTCAAGTAACATACTACACATGCAATTCTAGAGTATGGGCAGCGGAAAGTAAATTGCATATATAGTAAATGGAAGTGGAGAAGATCAAACGCAGTTTGGTGACACGGAGATTTTTGTCGTGGTTCCGATAGGTGGTGCTATCGTACATCCACGTTGATGGAGACTTCAACCCACGGAGGGTAACGGCTGCGCGAGTCCACGGAGGGCTCCACCCACGAAGGGTCCACGAAGAAGCAACCTTGTCTATTCCATCACGGCCTACGCCCACGGAGGACTAGCCTTACTCGGGGTAGATCTTCACGAAGTAGGCGATCTCCTTGCCCTTACAAACTTCTTGGTTCAACTCCACATCATGAAGACGGAGGCTCCCAAGCGACACCTAACCAATCTAGGAGGCACCACCCCCCAAAAGGTAATAGACGGTGTTGATGATGATGAACTCCTTGCTCTTGTGCTTCAGATGATAAACTCCCCAACACTCAACTCTCCTCACTGATATGGCTGTGGTGGAAGAAAGATTTGAGTGGAAAGCAACTTGGGAAGGCTAGAGATCAAGTTTCATATGGTAGGAATGGAATGACTTGATCTCAACACAAGGGTAGGTGGTTCACTTCTCAGAAAGTGTATGGTAGAAGTGGTGGTACTTTCTGATGGCTCTCCTCACGAATGAAGAGGGGGTGGAGGGGTATATATAGCCTCCACACAAAATCCAACCGTTACACACACATTTGACCAATCTCGGTGAGACCGAAGTAAAAACTCGGTCAGACCGAAAGTTCAAATATAGTGAACGTTGGGGTTTTCGGTGGGACCGAAAATACCATCTCGGTGAGACCGAAAGTGTATCTGATATGAACGTTGGAGATTTCGGTGAGACCGAGAAAGAAAACTCGGTTGGACCGATTTGAGAAAGAGTAGGAACATGCCAGAATCGGTTTGACCGAAAATGAATTATCGGTGCGACCGATTTGAGTCAAGGCAGAACCTTGCCCACTTCGGTGAGACCGATAATGCAAACTCGGAAATTCCGATATGATGTGAAGTGGTTACAGAAGGTTGGCAGTTCAGTTTCGGTGTGACCGATCTCAAACTCGGTAAGACCGATTTTTCTAGGGTTTGGAATATGGCAGAAGTGGTTCATCTCGGTGGGACTGATTTGAAAGAATCGGTGTGACCGAGATGTTAGGGTTTGTAGAAATAACTTCATCTCGGTGGGACTGAGTTGGTTTGACCGAGATTACTTATGGGTGTGTGTTAAGTAGTGAATAGTGCTGATAGTTGAGGGAGTTAGATCACCAAGCACTTGAGCAACAAGAACATTAACACAACCTCATCCCCTTTTAATAGTATTGGCTTTTCCTATGGACTCAATGTGATCTTTGATCACTAAACCAAAAATGGAGTCTTGAGCTTTTGCCAATGCTTGTCTTAGCACTTGAGGGGTCCACTTCTTCAGTCATCTTGCCATACCAATGTGATTGGGTTTCCTGAAACATACTTGATAAAAGTATTAGTCCAACCACAAAGTATGTTGTCATTAATTACCAAAACCACCCAGGGAGCAAATGTGCTTTCAAGATTGCAAGATGAAACTACGCACACGAGTCCTCTACTCACCACAACAATACACTACCGTGGATCCTCCTCCGTCATCCTACGGAAGGGCCATCCACGGCACTCACACTTGTCTTGAGACTTTTAGGAGCAACCATCAACTTGTCTATGAACTGTATAAGCAACCAAGTGGTCCTTATCCGTGAACAACGGCTATTCGAATAGATTGGTAACCCTGCAGGGGTGTACTTGTTCACACATGCTTCCACCACTTAGCGTCTGCACACGACATGTGCTCGACAGACTTCAAACGAAAGCCGACGTGGGTGTAGACCACGACCTAACCAACCACTCAAGTCTCTAGTCCAGGTTTGTCGCCTATTTGGGTTCCATCCGTGGGGAGATCCGGCCGGGGTGTCGCTCACGGCCCCAAACGATATGTACAGGGTTCCCGAGTCACCAAACGGGCGACCGATACACCGTGCCACGTACCTGCCGTGTCACAGCCCACTCCGAGGGTCAGCGCTGCGCACAACCTCCAGTAAACTACAAACACTAGAAACTAGTTGCAACTCCTGGACAGAGAGCAAGGGCAGTCAATAAGTTGAGCGGGGTCATATTTAAGGGCCCAATGTGTGGTAGTAGCTGAACCTTGAATCACACATACAGATCTCAGGTCCTATGGACGGTTCCAATGAAACAACCCACCATGTACTCCTACATGGCCTTTCATCGATACCTTTACCAAGCGTGTTTCATACTTCACTCTCTTTACCGGACATGATCATTTCACTCTGATCCATCACCCAGATGAACCAGACCTGACACAACTCTAAGCATAGCAGGCAACATAAACAAATAGCATGGTAGAACACACATCACATGGCTCAGTCAACTCCTACACATGCTAGTGGGTTTCAACTATTTACTATGGCAATGACAGGTCATGCAAAGGAATAGGGTTCAACTACCACAGCAAGTAGCAGTTCACTCGTTGTTGCCTTAATGCAGTAAAAGAGAGCAGGAGCGAGAAGATGGGTTTGTATCGGAATGATCAATGGGTTGCTTGCGTGACAGATTGGTTGTCGGGTACTGCTCCTCAGTTGGATACACAGATGTATCCTTGGGAGCAGGACCTACCACGGAGAACACCGGTAATACAATCAATACACAAACAATTGCAACAATATGATGCATTCTCATGACATGGCAAGATGAATGTGTTTTGGGCTAATGCAACTATAAACAGAAAAGTTTGAGCTCATTTGAATCAAAGATTCAAATTTATACTCAAACTATTAATATTTAAATTGCATTATCATGTTTTGATGTGAACAGCAAGGTTAACTTGCTTAAACATGCATGAAACCAGCACCAATGGAAAGAATGGATTTTTCTGATCAATTTTCATATATAAATCTTTTCATCTGAGCTACTGTTTAATTTATATGATTTTTAGAAGTTTAAAGCATTTTCTGAAATTTCCTAAATTGTTTTAAAACAAGTAATTCCAGAAAAGCCTTTACTGCGTCAGCATGACATCATGTTGACGTCAACAGGTCAACAGACCTGGTCCAGGTCAAACCTGACAGTGGGTCCCACGTGTCAGTGTCATTAACTTAACTAATTAAAATTAGTGATAATCCTAACTTAAATAGCCGGCTGGTCCCCACCTATCATTGACTCCAGGGGGTCAAACTGGGCCCACCCGTGGTCAATGGGGGTCAAACTGGCCAGGTTTAGCCGCCGGCGAGGCCAGATGCGGCGGTGCGGTGCGGGATTCGTGCTCCGGCGACCAAAACGGCGGCGGAGCACATCTACGTGATGCGGGAGTGACCCGCATCCAGTGGTGGTGGTGGTTGGCCTCGGGGTCACCAGAAAAGGCGCCGACGATGACCTTGGCGGCTGCCGGAGCTCGGGCTCGTTGCTAGGAGGCACGGCGTGGCTCGTGGAGTGGTGTGTTGGGCTCCCGGGGGTGCGGTGGAGCTGGTGGATAGGGTGGCGCGGCCGTTGGGTGGCCGGAGTCTCGTCGGCGACGAGCTCCTCGGCGGCGCGTGCGGGTGAGCTTCGTGCAGACGTTGCAGAGCTCGAGAGGGAGAACGGAGAGGATGGGGAGGTGGCCAAGCTCATGGTGGTTGTGACGGAGCTGACGGCGATGTCGGGGATGAGCTGTTGCGACGGTGACGGCGGAGGGGATCTCCGGCGGTGGTCGACAAAGACGGGGTCGGTGCAGGCGGTGCAGGGCGTGCGAGCGCTCGGGGCTCGGTCAAGGCGAAGTGGCGGACGACAGCGGAGCTCTCATACACGGAGGGGAGGCGAGGGGAGCACGGTGGCTGCGGTGGTGCTCGTCGGTGCGGCGGCGAGCGCTTCGGCCATGGCGGAGGAGAGCGAAGGAGAGAGCGGGAGGGGGAAGTGGTCGAGTCCACAAGCTTCAGGGTGCGACGTGGAGGTCGTCCAGCCCGTTCCCGCGGCGAAGCGGCAAGCAGGTGGCGCCGTGGCGAGCTCGCGCTCGTCGGCGTCACCTGCCTGCCTGCCTGGCGGGGACGAAGCAGCTGGCTGGCTTGGGCCAGCACAGTGCTGGGCCGCCAGGTGGGCCGGGGTGGTCCAGGTAAGTGGGATGTGGCCTTCTCTCTCTTTTCTATTTTGTTTTCTATTTTGTTTATTTTTTAACTTTGTTGAATTAATAAAAATGCTAGAACATTTTTATAAATCATAAAACTACTCATGCCCACTGTATATAATATGAACAACATGGATCATTTTAGTTTATGATTATTTGGGCACCTAAAATATTTTATAGCATTTAAATGCCCAAATGCAAATACAATATGAATTAATCCAGTGACCTCTGGATGTCCTAGAAAATTGTGCACCTTTTTTGTGAGAGATTTAAGACCAAGGCAAAGATGATGAATATTTTTGAAGGGCATTTTGGGTACATTGGAAAAGATGATGAACATTTTTGAAGGGCATTTAAGACCAAGGCAAAGATGATGAACATTTTTGAAGGACATTTTGGGTACATTGGAAAAGATTTTATTAAACCCTAGTTGTTAGAAGAGGGGTGCTGGGGTTTCTGTCATCCCCATTTCAAGTTTCTGCAAAAAGTAAACATGATGCACACTCTAGCTAGTCCTAAAGCATGCACTGACTAGGGATGTGACAGTAACCCCAGAGGAATACATAAGGGACACTTTCCAGAACGATTCAGCCTCCGAAAAGGAAGAGGTATGTGATACAGCAAGTAAACCGACTCCAAAACAGTTCTAAAGGCAATTTTTCTCCGTTTTGGAATATTTAGAAAAATAGAAAAATAAGCCGCTGTCCGGAAGAGACACGAGCCGTCCACGAGGGTGGAGGACGCGCCCCCCATCCCAGGGCGCCCCCTTCCTCGTGGGCAGCTGGTGTGTCCCCTGGACTCCGTTTTCTTGTGGGTTACTCCTTTTGGTCGGTAAAAATACATTATATATACTCCCGAAGGTTTTGACCTCAGTATCTCGCAAAAATCTTCTGTTTTCGTTTCGAGATGTTATTTTTGACAGATCTAGATCATCATGGCGTCCTCCAACACCCCCAAGGACAAGTTCTTCAAGAAGGTCATCAACGCCTACCTTGCGGAGGTGGTGCACCACCCTAAAACCATGGACTTGCATGAGGGGGTGCTGCACATCCATGATGTTGAGGGGCCGAGGAGGACCGGAAGCGTGGAAACAAGGCTCGAAGCAATGGAGTAGCAAGTTTTCAAGTGCCAAGGTATGGTGGAACGAGGAGTCAACGCCAACCACATGATGATCTCGGAGCTTGCCAACAACCTCAAGCTGGACTCAAGGATCTTTGGGGAAGCTATCTCCAACCTTCAAGAGAAGATCGAACACCTCCAAGCCCAGATCTATGACCTGCAAAACCATAACTGTGAGTATGAATATAGATTCAAGAAGATGAGTTTGGCTGCAGATTTGACTATCCCGAAGACTAGATCATCCTTCTACGATGGTGAACCCATGCCTTGGAAGGTGGACAACAAGCCTACATCATCAACAACTCCATCATCACCATCCCCGAAGAAGGAGACATAATCATATGGGGAGTGGCCCCGACAACTTCCAAGCTTGGGGGAGTGACCCCGGTATCGTATCATCATTACTCCTATCTTTACCTTTTATCTTAGTTTGATCCTTTTGGTAGTATCTTGATCTAGTAGAATAAAGTTAGCATGATCTAGTTATGAGCTTTTGCTTTATGATCTTTACCCTTTGTAATCGAGTCCGTGAGCTATATAATAAAGATTAGTGTTGAGTCAAGGGCTTGATTTCCTCACTTAGGTCATGATAAAAAGAAAGAAAATATGAAAAGTACCAAAGAGATCAAATTGATCTTGTGGGAAGTAATGGCTTCACATACAACAGTATGATAAAAAAAGTTGTTGTGAATTGACAAACATAGTTTTGGTCATCGTTGCAATTAATAGGAAGTAATAAAAGAAGATGGGCTTCACATACAAATATACTATCTTGGACATCTTTTATCATTGTGAGCACTCATGAAAATATGACATGCTAAAGAGTTGATGTTGGACAAGGAAGACAACATAATGGGTTATGTCTTCTTATATCCGAAATAAAGTATATTGTCATGGATCATCCAACATGCTGAGCTTGCCTTTCCCCCTCATGCAAGCCAAAACTCCTCTCACCAAGTAGAGATACTACTTGTGCTTCCATATATCCTTAAACCCAGTTTTGCCATGAGAGTCCACCATACCTACCTATGGATTGAGAAAGATCCTTCCAAGTAAGTTGTCATGTTGCAAACTCACTAAAATCTGTATGATTTATTAGTGTGGGAGGAATTAGCTTTATACGATCTTGTGATATGGAAGTAATAAAAGCGACGGACTGCATAATAAAGGTACTTATCACAAGTGGCAACATAAAGTGGAGTTCTTCTATGCTAAGACTTTGTGCATCCAACCATTAAAATACATGATAACCTCCGCTTCCCTCCGCGAAGGGCCTATCTATTATTCTTTCCTTATAAGTGTCAAGGTGAATTCACCTTTCCTTTTTACATTTTATCCGTTGGCAAGCACATTGTGTTGGAAAGATCCTGACATATATGCCTACTTGGATGTAAGTTTTCATGGTCTATTACTGTTGACATTACCCTTGAGGTAAAAGGTTGGGAAGCATCACCATAAGCCCTTATCTTTCTCCGTGTCCGATTAAAACTCCATAACCATAAGTATTGCACGAGTGTGAGCAATTGTGAAAGACTATATGATAGTTGAGTATGTAGGCTTGCTGGAAAGTTCTTATATTGACTCTTTCTCATGTTACGATAAATTGCAATTGCTTCAATGACCGAGATCAAAGTTCATTAGTTTCCAATGAAGTTTATGATTCATGCTTGATATTGTGAATGAATTGTTACTTTGGCATAAGTATCATATGACAATTTATATATGTTGCTATTATGAAAATAATCATGATGCCCTCATGTCCGTATTTTGTTTTTATCGACACCTCTATCTCTAAACATATGGACATATTTTTCGATATCGGCTTTCGCTTGAGGACAAGCGAGGTCTAAGATTGGGGGAGTTGATACGTCCATTTTGCATCATGCTTATAAGTTGATATTTATTGCATTATGGGCTGTTATTACTTGTTTTTTCACAATACTTATGCCTTTTCTCTCTTATTTTACAAGGTTTACATGAAGAGGGAGAATGCCGGCAGCTGGAATTCTGGGCTGGAAAAGGAGCAAACTTTGGAAACCTATTCTGCCCAACTCCAAAAGCCCCGAAACTCAACAGAACTCCGTTTCAGAAAATATAAAAAATATCTGGCGAAAGAAGTTCATGAGGGGGGCCACCGGCCGTCCACGAGGGTGGTGGGCGCGCCCCCCTTCCCAGGGTGCGCCCACTGTCTCGTGGGCCAGCCGGAAGGCCCCCGATGACCATCTTATCTTATATGAGGTGTTTTGACTTGGAAAAAATCAGAGGGAGGCTTTCGGGACTAGACTTCGCCGTCTCGAGGCGGAACTGAGGCGGACACCAATCTAGGGCTCCGGCAGAGCTGTTCTTCCGGGGATTCTTCCCTCCGGGAGGGGGAAATCGTCACCATTGTCATCACCAACAACTCTCCCATCTTGGGGGGAGCTATCTTCATCAACATCTTCACCAGCACCATCTCCTCTCAAACCCTAGTTCATCTCTTGTATCCAATCTTTGTACCCAAACCTCAGATTGGTACCTGTGGGTTGCTAGTAGTGTTGATTACTTCTTGTAGTTGATGCTAGTTGGTTTATTTGGTGGAAGATCATATGTTCAGATCCATTATTCATATTAATACCCCTCTGATCATGAACAATATTATGTCTTGTGAGTAGTTACTTTTGTTCCTGAGGACATGGGAGAAGTCTTGCTATTAGTAGTCATGTGAATTTGGTCTTCGTTCGATATTTTGATGAGATGTATGTTGTCTCTCCTCTAGTGGTGTCATGTGAACGTCGACCACATGACACTTCACCATTATTTGGGCCTAGAGGAAGGCATTGGGAAGTAATAAGTAGATGATGGGTTGCTAGAGTGACAGAAGCTTAAACCCTAGATTATGCGTTGCTTCGTAAGGGGCTGATTTGGATCCATATGTTTCAGGCTATGGTTAGGTTTACCTTAATACTTCTTTTGTAGTTGCGGATGCTTGCATTAGAGGTTAATCATAAGTGGGAGGCTTGTCCAAGTAAGGACAGCACCCAAGGACCGGTCCACCCACATACCAAATTATCAAAGTACATAACATAAATCAGATGATCGTGATGAAAACTAGCTTGACGATAATTCCCATGTGTCCTCGGGAGCGCTTTCCTTTATATAAGAGTTTGTCTAGGCTTGTCCTTTGCTACAAAAAGGATTGGGCCACCTTGCTGCACCTTATTTACTTTTACCTTTTGTCACTTGCTACCAATTACCTTATCACAAAACTATCTGTTATCTATAATTTCAGTGCTTGCAGAAAATAGCTTACTGAAAACTGCCTATCATTTGCTTCTGCTCCTCGTTGGGTTCGACACTCTTACTTATCGAAAGGACTACGATATATCCCCTACACTTGTGGGTCATCATAAAGTACATGAAGAAACTCCACGTTGATGGACTTTTGGAAACACTTAATTATGAATCACTTGGTGCTTGCGAACCATGCCTCGTGGGCAAGATGACTAAAACTCCGTTCTCCGGAACAATGGAGCGAGCAACAGATTTGTTGGAAATCATACATACTCATGTATGTGGACCGATGAGTGTTGAGTCTCGCGGCGGGTATCGTTATTTTCTGACCTTCAGTGATGATTTGAGCAGATATGGGTATATCTACTTGATGAAGCACAAGTCTGAAACATTTGAAGAGTTCAAAGAATTTCATAGTGAAGTAGAGAATCATCGTAACAAGAAAATAAAGATTCTACGATCTGATCGTGGAGGCGAATATTTGAGTTACGAGTTTGGTATTCATTTGAAACAATGTGGAATAGTTTCACAACTCACGCCACCCGGAACACCACAGCGTAATGGTGTGTCCGAACGTCGTAACCGCACTTTATTAGATATGGTGTGATCTATGATGTCTCTTACCGATTTACCACTATTGTCTTGGGGATATGATTTAGAGACAGGTGCATTCACGTTAAATAGGGCACCATCTAAATCCATTGAGACGACGCCTTATGAACTCTGGTTTGGCAAGAAACCAAAGTTGTCATTTCTTAAAGTTTGGGGCTGTGATGCTTATGTGAAAAAGCTTCAACCTGATAAGTTCGAGCCCAAGTCAGAGAAATGTGTCTTCATAGGATACCCAAAGGAAACTGTTGGGTACACCTTCTATCACAAATCCGAAGGCAAGATATTCTTTGCTAAGAATGGATCATTTCTAGGGAAGCGGTTTCTTTTGAAAGAAGTGAGTGGGAGGAAATTGGAACTTGATGAGGTAATTGTACCTTCTCCGAATTGGAAAGTAGTACATCATAGAAACTAGTTCCAGTGATTCCTACACCAGTCAACGAGTAAGCTAATGACGATGATCATGAAACTATAGATCAAGTTACTAATGAACCTCGTAGGTCAACCAGAGTACGTTCCGCACCAGAGTGGTATGGTAACCCAGTTCTAGAAGTCATGTTACTAGACCATGATGAACCTACGAACTATGAGGAAGCGATGATGAGACCAGATTCCGCAAAATAGCTTGAGGCCATGAAATATGAGATGGGTTCCATGTATGAGAACAAAGTGTGGACTTTGGTTGACTTGCCCGATGATCGGCAAGCCACTGAAAATAAATGGATTTTTAAGAGGAAGACTAACGCCTATGGTAATGTTACTGTCTAGAAAGCTCGACTTGTTGCGAAAGGTTTTTGTCAAGTTCAAGGAGTTGACTATGATGAGACTTTCTCACCCGTAGCGATGCTTAAGTCTGTCCGAATCATGTTAGCAATTGCCGCATTTTATGATTATGAAATCTGGCAAATGGATGTCAAAACTGCATTCCTTAAAGGATACCTCAAAGAGGAGTTGTGTATGATGCAACCAGAAGGTTTTGTCGATCCTAAAGGTGCTAACAAAGTGTCCAAGTTCAAGCGATACATCTATGAACTGGTGCAAGCATCTCGGAGTTGGAATATACGTTTTGATGAGGTGATCAAAGCATATGGTTTTACACAGACTTTTGGAGAAGCCTGTATTTACAAGAAATTGAGTGGGAGCTCTGTAGCATTTCTGATATTATATGTGGATGACATACTGTTGATTGGAAATGATATAGAATTTCTGGATGGCATAAACGGATACTTGAATAAGAATTCAATGAAAGATCTCGGTGAAGCTGCTTATATATTGGGCATCAATATCTGTAGAGATAGATCAAGACGCTTAATTGGACTTTCACAAAGCACATACCTTGATAAAGTTTTGAAGAAGTTCAAAATGGATCAGTCAAAGAAAGGGTTCTTGCCTGTGTTACAAGGTGTGAAGTTGACTAAGACTCAAGGCCCGACCACTGCAGAAGATAGAGAGAAAATGAAAGTCATTCCCTATGCCTCAGTCATAGGATCTATCATGTATGCAATGTTGTGTACCAGACCTGATGTGTGCCTTGCTATAAGTTTAGCAGGGAGGTACCAAAGTAATTCAGGAATGGATCACTGGACAGCGGTCAAGAACATCCTGAAGTACCTGAAAAGGACAAAGGATATGTTTCTCGTTTATGGAGGTGACAAAGAGCCCGTCGTAAACGGTTACATCGATTCCAGCATTGACACTGATCCGGATCACTCTAAGTCACAAACCAGATATGTATTTTTATTGAACGGTGGAGTTGTCAGTTGGTGCAGTTCCAAGCAGAGCGTCGTAGCGGGATCTATGTGTGAAGCAGAGTACATAGCTGCTTCGGAAGCAGCAAATGAAGGAGTCTGGATGGAGGAGTTCATATCCGATCTAGGTGTAATACCTAGTGCATCGGGTCCAATGAAAATCTTTTATGACAACACTGGAGCAATAGCCTTGGCGAAGGAATCCAGGTTTCACAAGAGAACCAAGCACATCAAGAGACGCTTCAATTCCATCTGCGATAAATTCAAGGAGGGAGACAAAGAAATTTGCAAGATACATATGGATCTGAATGTCGCAAAACTGTTGACTAAGCCTCTTCCATGAGCAAAACATGATCAACACCAAGACTCCATGGGTGTTAGAATCATTACTATGTAATCTAGATTATTGACTCCAGTGCAAGTGGGAGACTGAAGGAAATATTACCTAGAGGCAATAATAAAGTTGTTATTTATATTTCCTTATATATCATGATAAATGTCTTTTATTCATGCTAGAATTGTACTAACCGGAAACTTAGTACATGTGTGAATACATAGACGAAACAAAGTGTCCCTAGTATGCCTCTACTAGGCTAGCTCGTTGATCAAAGATGGTTATATTTCCCAACAATAGACATCAGTTGTCATTTGATCAACGGGATCACATCATTAGGAGAATAATGTGATGGACAAAAGCCATCCGTTAGCTTAGCAATATGATCGTTTAGTTTTTATGCTATTGCTTTCTTCATGACTTATACATGTTCCTATGACTATGAGATTATGCAACTCCAAAATACCGGAGGAACACCTTGTGTGCTATCAAACATCACAACGTAACTGGGTGATTATAAAGATGCTCTACGGGTGTCTCCGAAGGTGTTTGTGGTGTTGGCATAGATCGAGAATAGGATTTTTCACTCGGAGTGTCAAAGAGGTATCTCTGGGCCCTCTTGGTAATACACATCATAATAATCCTTGCAAGCAAGCTTAAGTTTTACGATATTCATCTTACCTGGCTCTGGAGCCACAACCAAAAAATCAAATCTACAGCAGGAGCTGGAGTAAGCATCAGCCTCATCATCACGACCATCAGCGTCGCCCCCCCCCCCCCGAGCATCGCCGCATCGTCGATGGCTGGAACAAGCTCCGTCACCAACACGTCCACGTGATCACTCACCCACCCCTCCACGGGGTCGGAGACCGTCATGGGCATCGGCTCCAGCAAGGCCCCGAAGTCCGTATGAGGATCAAGACGGAGCAAGTTGCCGAAGATGCGTGAGACTGCACGCCTGAGAATGTTGCGGCTCTACTCCTCGACGAGCTGCCGTTCCTTCATGACCTCGCATTCAAGACGCTCCACCACTCTGGTGAAGAACGTGAGATATCCAGCGTCGTCATCAACCAGAGGGCCATCGACCCTCGAGTCAAGGAGCTCGTTCAAGGCTCGGTCGGCCCTGTGCCCCAAAGCTTCAAACATCTTCAAGCAGACGTGTTGCATTCCACGAGCTCGCGCAGCTTCCTTGGAGTTCCGAGCCGTGGCAGTGGAAATGTCCTCCACCTGCTTGTGGAAGCAGGACATCTCTGCCCTGGCGGCAGCGCGAGCCTTCTCCGACGCCCGCTCACGGCGCTCTGCCGCGGCACAGGCCTCCTTCGACACCCGCTCACAATGCTCGGCCGCGGAGCGAGCCTTCTCCGACACCTATAGATGGCGCTCAACATCCGCTAGCTTTCCCTCAAGAGTTGTGACCTCCTTCTGGAGTTCCTTGCGCTTATCAGCAAAGCGAGTCTCATGAAGCCCCAGCTTCCCGCGGTAATCCTTCCGTATGCGCTCAGTCTCCATGGCAGCCTTCCTCGCAACATCATCTCGATCATCGAGGTTGCCCTCGGCTTCAGCCACCTGGCGCTCCATTTTCTCTAGGCGCTCGTGCTCCATGTTCAGCTCCATCATCTCGAGTGCCAGCGCCTCCTCCCGCACTGAGAGGCCCGCTGGGCTGTCATCATCGGCCGCGGGCGCGGCAAGGGAAGCCCATCGAGTACGAACCTGACGCTCGAGCGCGGCGTTCGAGGCTTCGAGCTCGCGTTCACGCTCCCCAGCTGCTGCGCAGCGGCGGTCGGCGTCTCAAGCCTTTTCCAGGGCGTGGTCGCAGGCCTCCTGAGCCGCAGCCACAAACGCTTCCGCTTTCTCCAGGGCAGTTTTATGTTGCAGCTGGCTCAAGTTAACAGCAGCCCGCAACTGGCGCCAACCCTTCGCCAGAAGCAGGCCCTCGGCCTCGATGCACGCATCCACTTCAGTGACCTCGACCTCAAGGCGCTTCAGGGCATCTGACGCCCCCCGCACAAGATCATGACGAACCACACTCCTGCGCAGTGGGAGTTCCAGGAGGTGGCCGGACTTGTCCATGATGTCCGGGCCGCCCAAGGGGGGCTCTTCTTCTCCCTCAGCATGCGCTCCAGGGCTAACCCCAGGAGCGTGCTCTACCTCCGGCGCGAGGGGCAAGCCTGGTCCTGATGGGCGGCCGGCCTCCCGGGCCGCCTCAAGAGCTTCCTGATCTACGACGAAGAAAAGCCCCGGGGCACGAGACGAGCCCCCAATGCACCAAGAGTCACCTTGCCCCAGAAGCACTCGGGGGTTGGGAGCATGGTCGACGCGGCAGGGTCCAAGCATGGCCCCGCGGACCCACGCGAGGTCTACCAAAGACCCAGCATGGTCCGGAGGAGGGGCGCGGTCAGAAGTTTCTGCGAACCACACTGGACGGCTCAGGAACGAGTCAGGAGGAGCCCTGCAAAGCAAGAGGTCAGGAGAACCTTATCAGAAAGAACAGGAAAAGCTGAGGAACACGCACCTGCCCAGTACAGTCAGCTTCTTCCTCTTTAGAGCCCTCAGGTCAGGGCCATCGCTGCCCCTCAGCCTCCGCCTTTTACCCAGCGCCACGAAGGACGGTAGGAGGCCGCTTGAGGCGGGCGCGCCTCGGGCTAGGGCAAGGCCACGGCGGACGCCCGCGACCGGCATCCCATTTTTCTTCCACGACGTCCTCTGGGCTCACCCCAAGAAGGGGTTGATGCGCTCCATCTTCAGCCACCTCCGGAGCCGCACGCGCCCGCGCTTCGTCTGCTCGCTCAGGGGGGCGGAGCGGAGCCTAGGCCAGGAGCTCCACTTGGCGTGTCCGCCACGGAAGGGAAAGTTGGGCTCGTGAGCCCTGGTGCCACCATCAGGGGATTGTCACGAGGGCCAGAGACGCCCTCCGACAATAGCCCCCACACATCGAAGCGGGGCATCTTCTCGGCAAAGGCTTTTCCGGCCACGGGAGCCAGGTACAAGGGAGTCGCGGAGACGGGGCGTGCTTCAGGCACTCCGCCGAGAAGCAGCCGCAGCATCCCCTGGAGCGTCTTAGGAGGAAGCAGCTCCCGCCGAAGACGCGCAGGATCATCAAGACGAGATAGGGCCCACATCGGGCAGGAATGGCGCTGAAGCGGGCGATACGTAGAACAAGGAAGTCCCTCACCACCATCGGGAAAGTCAGCCGATTCTTCCTCAGGCTGACCAAACAACGCGTGACCTGCTCTGCCCGCGGATTTGAGAGGACCTCATACTCCCAGCCCGAGCTCGGCACCGCCGGCGCGTCGGGGAGGTGGAGTAGGGGCTGTTCGTAGCAGCATCAACATACACCAACTGCCGACGGAATCCCGCCGTGGTCGGGCGGAGCGTGAAGTCGATCCCGGAGGCGGTAGTCGCCTCCACCACGCGCAGCGACACGCATCCCGAGCACTCCCCCCCGTCGACCAGGTGGAGGGTGAAGAAGTGGCGAAGCAGGGCCACGGACGGTGGAACACAGACAAAAGCTTCGCACAGAAACGTGAAGCCGGAGAGGAGGATGATGGACCCCCGATCCAAGTGCAGCGCCCGAATCGGGTAATGCGTGAGCACTGCATTGAAGAAAGTAGAAAAAGGGGGGATGATACCCGCGAAGATGGCGTGGAGGTGGAGCTGGATGCTGGTAGCGTTCAACTCCGCCGTTGGCCGGGAAGCGAGCCAGGCCCGGGTCGGCCCCCAGTCGTGGGACGCATCGGCCAGGGCATGGTGCACCTTGTCCATACCCTCTTGGTTCACCACGAAGGAGCGACCCAGTGCCAGCTCGAACCCCGGCGGTGGCGTAGCAGCCTTGCCGGTTCCCCTCTTCTTTGTCCTGCGCAGCATGGAGGCAGGGAAGGGGGTCAGAGAAGGCAAGGAAAGGAAGGAGGCGATGGAGAGGCCAGAGAGCAGGGGCGGCAGCAAGTAGTCCACCTATCAACTGTGCAATTGTCAAATCGCACGGTTGCCAAGGCTGTGTGGGAAGCGGAGTCGCCCACGTCCCATCCAACCATCACGCGCTAGCC
The DNA here is from genome assembly GCA_902687465.1 of Secale cereale. Lineage (NCBI taxonomy): Eukaryota > Viridiplantae > Streptophyta > Magnoliopsida > Poales > Poaceae > Secale > Secale cereale. The sequence continues at coordinate 276,123,612 of LR738710.1, forward strand.
TGGCTCGCAGTCTTTTGGGGCCCGTGGTGCTTCGTCCTCGACTAAGGCTTCGCCCCGAAGCCAACTCCGCGCGCGCGTTGGGCCCGGGGGCTACTGTTGGCGTCCTGGGAACTAGGGTACCCAGACTTTCCTGCCTGCGGCCCGCGACGCGCTCCTACTATGGCCTGGTACGGCCTAGCTGATCGACCAGCTGCTCAAGACCCTCGTGAGGGGGGCTAGGCCTCGCGAGGAGAACGACACCAAGACCCTCTCAGGAAAGGCCTCGGCAGGCTGCTCCGGAGGGGCGGAGAACTCAAGGCCAAGCCTGCCTCAGGAGGAGGCAGTGACGCGAGCAGTGACGCACCGCGCCAGCGGGTGCTAGCGCGTGCCAGCGGCGCAGTTGCCGTTTTGGTGCAAAGGAGACAACGCAGGCGCAGGTTCCCGAGGGGCAAGACAAAGGTTTCCCCTTCGGTGCAACAAGACTGAAGACCGCAATGACGACAGGGAGTATGTCACCACCGAGCCCACCACCGCGTCACCGTCTGATCTCTTTGCAGGCGAAGACCGCTTTTGTCATGATAGGAACGTCCTTGTGTTCCCGCTCAAAATGGCCGTTGTGGGACCCCTTCACGCCTAAACATTTCGGGGGAAGAGGACCCTGGCTGCCTATATAAGTAGCTAGGATCTCCACTTTGGAGGGGGACCAACGACTCTGGATCGACCCCCTCTCGAACACTCCACCTTCGCTTCAAGGAGCAAGAACACTTGCCCCCTGTCCCTCTTGAGCTTTCCTCCCGATCTCAAGAACCATTGTACTTGTTCATACTCAAGCCCTCGTGAGGCTAATCCACTCAAGCAGGACGTAGGGTTTTACACCGCAAGGTGGCCTGAACCTGGGGAAACTCGTGTGTGCTTTTACTTGTTGCTTGCACGAATCTCACCACCGGGCGAGGGCGTGGCGCTAGGTAGACGTGAGCGGGAGAGATCTTCATTCACGCCCCTGTGTTCGAACTTCTTTGGGTTTGCGGAGCCCGTAATCCGACAGCATGATACGTCTCCAACGTATCTATAATTTTTGATTGTTTCATGCTATTATATTATCTGTTTTGGATGTTTAATGGGCTTTAATATACACTTTTATAAGATTTTTGGGACTAACCTATTAACCCAGAGCCCAGTGCCAGTTTCTGGTTTTTCCTTGTTTTTGAGTACCGCAGAAAAGGAATACCAAACAGAGTCCAATTGACCTGAAACTCAACGGAGGTTATTTTTGGACCAGAAGAAGCCCACGGAGTACAGGAGATGGACCAGAGGAGTCCCAAGGCCACCACGAGGGTGGGGGCGCGCCCTACCCCCTAGGTTCACCCCCTATCTCGTGGCCACCTCAGGGACCCCCTTACTTGTTCCTGACTCCAACACCTCATATATATACCCAAACTTCCAAAAAGAAACCTAGATCGGGAGTTCCACCGCCGCAAGCCTCTGTAGCCACCGAAAACCAATCTAGACCTGTTCCGGCACCTTGTCGGAGGGGGTAATCCCTCTCCGGTGGCCATCTTCATCATCCCGGCACTCTCCATGATGAGGAGGGAGTAGTTCACCCTCCGGGCCGAGGGTATGTACCAGTAGCTATGTGTTTGATCTCTCTCTCTCTCTCTCTCGTGTTCTTGAGATGGCACGATCTTGATGTATCACGAGCTTTGCTATTATAGTTGGATCTTATGATGCTTCTCCCCCACTACTCTCTTGTAATAGATTGAGTTTTCCCTTTGAAGTTATCTTATCGGATTGAGTCTTTAAGGATTTGAGAACACTTGATGTATGTCATGCGTGGGATACCTGTGGTGACAATGGCCTATTCTATTGATTCACTTGATGTATGTTTTGGTGATCAACTTGCGGGTTCCGTGACCTTGGGAATCTATGCATAGGGGTTGGCACACGTTTTCGTCTTGACTCTCCGGTAGAAACTTTGGGGCACTCTTTGAAGTTCTTTGTGTTGGTTGGATAGATGAATCTGAGATTGTGTGATACATATCGTATAATCATACCCATGGATAGTTGAGGTGACATTGGAGTATCTAGGTGACATTAGGGTTTTGGTTGATGTGTGTCTTAAGGAGTTATTCTAGTACGGACTCTATGATAGATCGAATGGAAAGAATAGCTTCGTGTTATTTTACTACGGACTCTTGAATAGATTGATCACAAAGAATAACTTTGAGGTGGTTTCGTACCCTGCAATAATCTCTTCGTTTGTTCTCCGCTATTAGTGATTTTGGAGTGACTCTTTGTTGCATGTTGAGGGATAGTTATATGATCCAGTTATGTTATTATTGTTGAGAGAACTTGCACTAGTGAAAGTATGAACCATAGGCCTTGTTTCAAAGCATTGCAATACCGTATGTGCTCACTTTTATCATTAGTTACCTTGCTCTTTTTATATTTTCATATTACAAAAACCTATATCTACCATCCATATTGCACTTGTATCACCGTCTCTTCACCGAACTAGTGCACCTATACAATTTACCATTGTATTGGGTGTGTTGGGAACACAAGAGACTCTTTGTTATTTGGTTGCAGGGTTGTTTGAGAGAGACCATCTTCATCCTACACCTCCCACGGATTGATAAACCTTAGGTCATCCACTTGAGGGAAATTTTCTACTGTCCAACAAACCTCTGCACTTGGAGGCCCAACAACGTCTACAAGAAGAAGGTTGCGTAGTAGACATCAATGCATAGCAACAAGAGGGTGAGAGTGTGTATGCGTACCCTCGTAGACCGTAAGCGAAAGAGTTATATAAACGCGGTTGATGTAGTGAAACAACTGCAAGATCGAACCGATCAAGTACCGAACATAGACAGCTCCGAGTTTAGCACACGTGCGGCTCGATGACGAATCCTCCTTCTTGATCCAGAAAGCGAGAGAGGAGAAGTAGATGGGATCACAACCAGCACGACGGCATGGTGGTGATGGTGGTGGTGGAGCACCGACAGCGCTTCGCTAAGCGTCGCCGAGATGAGGCGATGGAACTACGGAGTAACGGGAGAGAGACTGGTGCCAAGGGCTTGGTGTGTCCTCTTGGGGCGCCCCCTCCCCTCTATATATATGTGGAGGGGCATGGCAAACAGCCCCTCCAAGCCCTAGGGCACAACAATATGGGAGAGGACTTGGACTCCAAGTCCAATCCTATTCCTATTAGGATTCCTTCCCTTTTTGCCTTCCCTAGCCACATGGGCTTTTAAAGACTTGGTGCGCCTAGCCCAATAAGGCCAGAGTGTCTCCCCTTAGCCCATGCCAGCCCTTGGGATGTGATGAACCCACTTGTGGACTTCCGGACCCCTCCGGAATCCTCCGGAAGCTTCTGGAAGCTTCCCGGTACAATACCGAAAAAACTGCACTTTTTTCCAGAACCCAAAATATGACTTCCCATATATAAATCTTTACCTCTCGACCATTCCGAGACTCCTCATGATGTCCGGGATCTCATCTGGGACTCCGAACAACATTTGGTTATCACTCATCAAATATCCCAATACTACTCTAGCGTCACCGAACTTTAAGCGTGCGACCCTGCGGGTTCGGGAATTATGTAGTCATGACCGAGGCACCTCTCTGGTCAATAACCAATAGTGGAACCTGGATTCCCATATTAATTCCTACATATTCCACAAAGATCATTATCGGTCAAACCATTATGACAACATACCTAATTCCCTTTGTCCATCGGTATGTTACTTGCCCGAGATTCGATCGTCGGTATCTTCATACATAGTCCAATCTCGTTACTAGCAAGTCTCTTTACTCGTTCCGTAACGCATCATCCCATGACAAACTCATTAGTCATTTGCTTGTAAGGCTTACTATTATGAGTATTACCGAGAGGAACCAGAGATATCTCTCCGATACTCGGAGTGACAAATCCTAATCTTGATCTATGCCAACCCAAAAAATTCCTTCGGAGACACCTGTAGAGCGTCTTTATAATCACCCAGTTATGTTGTGACGTTTGATTGCACACAAGGTGTTCCTTTGGTATTCGGGAGTTGCATAATATCATAGTCAGAGTAATATGTACAAGTCATTAAGAAAGCAATAGTAATAAAACTTAACGATCATTATGCTAAGATGACGGATGGGTCTTCTCCATCACATCATTCTCCTAATGATGTGATCCCGTTCATCAAATGACAACACATGTCTATGGTTAGGAAACTTAACCATCTTTGATTAACGATCTAGTCTAGTAGAGGCTCACTAGGTACACGATGTTTTGTCTATGTATCCACACTGTCGGTGTCAAAACCGACAGACCTCGGGTAGGGGTTCCCGAACTATGCGTCTAAGGATCGAGGGTAGCAAGAGGCAGGGGACACGATGTTTACCCAGGTTCAGGCCGTCTTGATGGAGGTAATACCCTACTTCCTGCTTGATTGAATTTGATGAGTATAGGGGTTACAAGAGTTGATCTACCTCGAGATCGTAATGACTAAACCCTAGATGTCTAGCATGTATGATTATGATTGCCTCTACGGAGTAAGCCCTCCGGTTTATATAGACACTGGAGGGGGCTAGGGTTACACAGAGTCGATTTACAGAGAAAGGAATCTTCATATCCTCATGCCAAGCTTGCCTTCCACACCAAGGAGAGTCCCATCCGGACACGGGGGAAAGTCTTCTGTCTTGTATCTTCATGGCCCAGCAGTCCGGCCACATCACGTAGCCGGGACGCCCAAGGACCCCGTAATCCAGGACTCCCTCACACACATGTATCAAGTTTCCAATTAATACAATTCTAGCACGAATAATAAACATTTGACATGATATAAGGAAATATAAAATAACAACTTTATTATTGTCTCTAGGGCATATTTCCTTCAGACTACCCAATATTTCTATTTTCTGTTTTTTGTGAGAATACCCATTATTACTTATGTGATGATTGTATTTTGGTGTTTTAATTAGTGTTTGAGCTAAGTAAGCCCTTTGTGATGGCTTACGGGTATCGTGATTTTATTGTGCTGAAAAACAAAAACTTTTGCATTGAGTGCAGAAAATTCGATAAATCACTGGAACGTCAAAACCTTCTGAAATTTTTACAAAAAATTGATATACAAATTCCCCACGTCGTCCAATTTTTTCCAAAGTTTTTGTAGTTACAAAAGTATGCGAAGTTTTCATATTGCTACAGTCGGTTCTGTTTTCGACAGATTATGTTTTTATGTGTTGTTTGCTTATTTTGATGCATCTATAGCTAGTATCGGGGGGTGTGAACCATGGAGAAGTTGGAATACAATAGATATTACACCAATATGAAATTAGAATAAGATCACAATAGTATCTTGTGTGGTTATTTGCTTTGTTTTACTAACGGAGCTCACGAGATTTTCTATTGAGTTTTGTGTGGTGAAGATTTCATGTTTTGGGTAAGGATTTGATGGACTATGGAATAAAGAGTGGCAAAAGCCTAAGCTTGGGGATGCCCAAGGCACCCCAAGGTAACATTCAAGGACGGTCAAGTGCCTAAGCTTGGGGATGCCCCGGGAAGGCATCCCCTCTTTCTTCTTCATCCATTGGTAACTTTACTTGAGGCTATATTTTTATCCACTACATGATATGTGTTTTGCTTGGAGCATCTTGAATGACATGAGTCTTTGCTTTTTAGTTTGTCACAATCATCCTTGCTGTACACACATTTTGAGAGGGACACGCTTGATTTATTAGAATACTCTATGTGCTTCACTTAGATCTTTTGAGCTAGGAAATTTTGCTCTAGTGCTTCACTTATATCTTTTTAGAGCATGGCGGTGGTTTTATTTTATAGAAATTGTTGAACTCTCTTTCTTCACTTATATTATTTTGAGAGTTCTAAAGAACGGCATGGTTATTTGCTTGGGTTATGAAATTAGTCCTAATATGATAGACATCCAAAGGAGATATAATAAAAACCTTCATATAGAGAGCATTAAATATTATGTGAAGTTTGATTCCTTGTAATTGTTTTGAGATGTTAAGATGGTAATATTAGAGTTATGCTAGAGGTAGTTTGTGAGGTTAAAGAAATAGTTTTGTTAAGGTTTGTGATGCCCGAAGCATGCACGTATGGCCTACGTAACCAAATTGGCGCGCATTGTATCTTGATTGTTTCATCTTTGCGGTAGATCTCGGGTAGGGGGTCCCGAACTGTGCGTCTAAGGATCGAAGGTAACAGGAGGCAGGGGACATGATGTTTACCCAGGTTCAGGCCCTCTTGATGGAGGTAATACCATACTTCCTGCTTGATTGACTTTGATGAGTATAGGGGTTACAAGAGGTGATCTACTTCGAGATCGTAATGACTAAACCCTAGATGTCTAGCATGTATGATTATGATTGCCTCTATGGACTAAACCCTCCAGTTTATATAGACAACGGAGGGGGCGAGGGTTACACAGAGTCGGTTTACAGAGAAAGGAATATTCATATCCACATGCCAAGCTTGCCTTCCACACCAAGGAGAGTCCCATCCGGACACGGGGGGAAGTCTTCTCTATTGTTTCTTCATGGCCCATCAGTCAAGCCCACGTCACGTAGCTCGGACGCCCATGGACTCCATAATATAGGACTGCCGCAGTAGCCCCTGAACCAGGCTTCAATGACGACGTGTCCGGCGCGTAGACTGTCTTCGGCATTGCAAGGCAGGTTCCTCCACCAAATACTTCAAAGCATCTGAACCGAGGGGCTATATTCGGCCCTTGCATCTTCGGTCTAGGAAAGGTGAATTGTTCGAACATCTCGGTTTTACATTAAATGTCATACCCTTCGGCTTCTGTGCTTCCGTCGCCTCAGCTTCCACGTGGCAAACAAATACGAAGGGTTTTAGTGTTTTTACAGATAACCCCTCAACATCGTACGGAAGGTGTTTATTTAAAGAGATTAGATCTCAGATGTCATTCCACATCAGGCGAAAAATCTTTCGAACTCGCCTCAAGAGACCACGCAACCATGGCCAGCGCTGCTAGTTCTTCCTCCCGCCCCCATGGCCCTCAAAAAGGTGATTGGGAAAACAGTTATGTATCCCATGCCCAGCTGACCAAGCTCCAGGTGCATGGCTATCTCCCCCTGCAGATCTTGTCCCCGTTCGGGCGGAATTAACTTCTTTTACTGGTGAAGCCCTGGCGGAAAATTTTGCGAATTCTTCAGAAGGCGAGCGAGTGTGCTTCGCTTCCTTTCTCTTAAGAGGTGTTGGATTTCCAATCCATCCCTTCCTCCAATGTCTCCTGGAGTACTATGGCCTCCAACTGCACAATCTCACGCCAGGCTCCATTCTGCACATCGCGAGCTTCGTCGCTCTCTGCGAGTTGTTCCTAGGCTCTGGGCCCATTTCGAGCTATGGAGGATGCTTTTCTGCCTTGTCCCTCGCTCCCAAAAGGGATCCATATTCGAGGTGGGCGGTGCCAAAGTATGGCGCATAGCCGGGACAGGATACCTATCCGGCACTAGGAAGAAGGCATCCGAGGAGTGGACCTCAGAGTGGTTTTATATTGAAGACGTCGTTCTCTTGGATACCATCCGGCGAGGCTTTCCTGAGTTTTCCAATGCTCCGTTAAAGAAGCGCCACAGCTGGCGCCCCCGGAGCCTCGAGGAGGCAGATAGTGCGGAGGTTAAGATGTTAATGGATAAGATAAAAATACTCGCCCAATCCGGACTGTCCAGAACTGAGGTCATGGCGATTTCCATAATGCGAGGTGTTCAGCCACTCCAATCCAGAGGACTCCCCATGTGGAACTATAATGGAGAGGATGATGCATCTCTCTATGGGCGCAAGGGTCCGAACAAGTTTGCCGCCCTGGCCGCCATGTTGGTTGACCTTAACAAAGGGGAGAAAGAAGAATTCACTCGCCTTAAGTGCTGAGAGGGCTTTTCCATGTACAACCCCCTAGCTGGGTAAGCTCTTAATCCAGAACCTAACTCAATCTTCTTCCTGAGTCGCAACTAGTTGAATTTAACCCGACCACTTTTAACGGGAATGGAGGAAGGCCACTACGGGGATCTACAGCCCTGCTCCGCAACCGGAGGACCATATTTGGGACCTAGATCCCGGTTTTGAGAAGGATCCGGATATATCCATGGAGCTCAAGGAGGGGGTCTTCTATCAGGTGAGTTACGACGGCACGGAAGTGGCCATTGTAGCTGATTACCCCGGCCTTCTCCCTTTTCCCATGTAAGTGCCCAGGGAGCGTCTCCTCCAAAAGAGCTTTCCCATCGCGCCTCACCCACTACACTGTCTCGTGCTTCAAAAGGGCGGCGCTCGTCTCGTCACGCCGCATTGGGATCGTCCCTTAAGAAGGGGTCACCAACACAAGGCGGGCCTTCGAAAAGAAAGGCCGGCGGCGATATTTCTCAGCCCCTCCCGTCATAAAAAAGGTACGGTTTTCAATATGCCCCGTGGCAAACAGACCAAGCTGCGACGTTCTCTGGTATGCCATATTTCAGGAAGAGCATCCACAAGACTGTATCCGGAGACCTAGTTGGACATATGTCCACCAATCCCCCAAGACCCTTCTTCCATGGCTAGAGCTAGTATGGGTGCAATGTCGAATTGTCCACTCTCCGACGATTCAGATAATGTATCCGTCACCAACTCCGAAGTGGAGACTTTAATGAACCATCGACGCCGTAGGGCAGCTATGCGCAATCCTAACTTTACTGAAGAGGCATTCTATGCCTTAGGCTCGGCGGATGCATATATTTGAGCTGCTCGGGATGGGCTTGCTGGAGCCACTTACCAGCTTTCAAAGGATATGCAGGTAAGATCATTTTGTGTAGATTTGATAGCCATATCCCAGTAGCCCCCGAGACTTGAAAACAGTTGAAGCAACTGATTTTAATTAAGGATCGTTGTATAAGCGGGTACTCACAGATAAGAACAACATGCTATCCCGGGAGCTAAACAGTGTCGGACCCAGCTGACTGTCGTTACAGCCAAACTGGAGAAATCCAAGGAGGTACCGCCTTGTAATGTCTCCTTCTGTCCGGAAAATATAATCATGTGCCAATAATGTTTATGCAAGTAAACACTGATGTATTTTATGATGGCAGGATCATCGGATCAGCTGGAACATAAATTAAAGGCCGCGCAGGCGGATAAAGAACATGCCGAAAGGCAAGAGGCCGCTGGTAAACGTATATTGACACAGACCAGGGACGAGAAGAACAAGCTGCAGGATGCCAACACCCAGCTCAGCGAGGAGCTGAAAGACGTGCGGTCCCAACTGGCGGACGCCCTGAAGGAGAACAAAAAGCTGAGAGGCGGCATATTCAGTATGCCTTTTAACTTACTGTTGTACAGTTCGCTCATGCGAATCCTGACAAGGTTATTTTGAAGGAAATATGCCCTAGAGACAATAATAAAGTTGTTATTTATATTTCCTTATATATCATGATAAATGTCCTTTATTCATGCTAGAATTGTATTATCCGGAAACTTAGTACATGTGTGAATACATAGACGAAATAGGGTGTCCCTAGTATGCCTCTGATAGACTAGCTCGTTAATCAAAGATGGTTATGTTTCCTAACCAAAGACATGAATTATCATTTGATCAACGGGATCACATCATTAGGAGAATAATGTGATGGACAAGACCCATCCGTTAGCTTAGCAATATGATCGTTAAGTTTTTATGCTATTGCTTTCTTCATGACTTATACATGTTCCTATGACTATGAGATTATGCAACTCCCAAATACCGGAGGAACACCTTGTGTGCTATCAAAGGTCACAACGTAACTAGGTGATTATAAAGATGCTCTACAGGTGTATCCGAAGGTGTTTGTGGTGTTCGCATAGATCGAGAATAAGATTTGTCACTCCGACTGTCGGAGAGGTATCTCTGGGCCCTCTTGGTAATACACATCATAATAAGCCTTGCAAGCAAACGACTAATGAGTTAGTCACGAGATGATGTATTACGGAACGAGTAAAGAGACTTGCCGATGACGAGATTGAACTAGGTATGATGATACCGATGATCGAATCTCGGGCAAGTAACATACCGATGACAAAGGGAACAACGTATGTTGTTATGCGGTTTGACCGATAAAGATCTTCGTAGAATATGTAGGAACCAATATGAGCATCCAGGTTCTGCTATTGGCTATTGACCGGAGATGAGTCTCGGTCATGTCTAAATAGTTCTTGAACCCGTAGAGTCCGCACGCTTAACGTTCGATGACGATCGGTATTATGAGTTTATGTTTTTGATGTATCGAAGGTTGTTCGGAGTCCAGGATGTGATCACGGACATGACGAGGAGTCTCGAAATGGTCGAGACGTAAAGATTGATATATTGGACGACTATATTCGGACACCAAAAGTATTCCGAAAGAGTTTCAGATTAAACCAGAGTGCCGGAGGGGTATCGGTACCTTCCGGGGAACTAATGGGCCACATGGGCTCTCAGTGGAGAGAGAGAGGCCCGACTAGGGCTGGGCTGCGTGCCCCTCCCCCTTGGTCCAAATAGGACAAGAAGGGGGGGCCCTTCCTTCTCCCTCTCCTTCTCCTTCCTTCCCCCTCTCCCTCTTGGTGGACTCCTACTAGGAATAGGATTCCTATTCGTAGTAGGAGTGGCCCTCTTTGGGCGCGCCTATAGGGCCGGCCGGCCTCCCCCTTGCTCCTTTATATACGGGGGTAGGGGTCACCCTAGGACACACAGTTACACACCTCAGTCATATCGTTTTAGCCGTGTGCGGTGCCCCCCCCCCTCCACAGCTACACACCTCGGTCATATCGTTGCAATGCTTAGGCGAAGCCCCGCGTCGGTAACTTCATCATAACCATCACCACGCCATCGTGCTGACGAAACTCTCCCGTGATGCTCAACTGGATCAAGAGTTCGTGGGACGTCATCGAGCTGAATATGTGTTGAACGCGGAGGTGCCGTACATTCGGTGCTTGGATCGGTTGGATCGCGAAGACGTTCGACTACATCAACCGCTTTCTAGACGCTTCTGCTTCTGGTCTACGAGGGTACGTAGACATACTCTCCCCGCTCGTTGCTATGCTTCTCCTAGAGAGATCTTGCGTGATCGTAGGAAATTTTTGAAATACTACGTTCCCCAACAGTGGCATCATGAGCCAGGTCTATGCATAGATGATGTGCACAAGTAGAACACAATGAGTTGTGGGCGATAATAGTCATACTGCTTACCAGTATGTCATACTTTGATTCGGCGGTATTGTCCGATGAAGCCGCCCGGACCAGAACTACGCGTACGCTTACGCGAGACTGGTTTCACCGTTGCGAGCATTCATTGCTTAAAGGTGACCAGCGGGTGTTTGTCTCTCTCACTTTAGTTGAATCGAGTGTGGCTACGCCCGGTCCTTGTGAAGGTTAAAACAACACACGTGAGAAAATTCGTTGTGATTTTTGTATGTGTAGGTAAGAACGGTTCTTGCTAAGCCCGTAGCAGCCACGTAAAACTTGCAACAACAAAGTAGAGGACGCCTAACTTGTTTTGTAAGGCATGTTGTGATGTGATATGGTCAAGACATGATGAGTTATACGTTATTATATGAGATGATCATGTTTTGTAATTTATCGGCAACCGGCAGGAGCCTTATGGTTGTCTCTTTATTGTATGAATTGCGAAGGCCATGTAATTGCTTTACTTTATCACCATGAGTTAGCAATAGTAGTAGTAGCAATAGTTGGCGAGACGACCACGACGCTACGATGAAGATCATGCTGTCAAGCCGGTGATGATGGTGATCACGACGATGCTTTGGAGATGAAGATCAAAAGCACAAGATGATGATGGCCATATCATGTCACATATTTTGATTGCATGTGATGTTTATCTTATTATGCTTCTTATTTTTCTTAGTACGATGGTAGCATTATAAGATGATCCCTTACAAAAATTTCAAGGTAAAAGTGTTCTCCCGGAGTATGCACCGTTACGAAAGTTCATCGTGCCGAGACACCACATGATGATTGGGTGTGATAAGCTCTACGTTCAAATACAATGGGTGTAAGATAGTTTGGCACATGCAGAATACTCAGGTTAAACTTGACGTGCCTAGCATGTACAGACATGGCCTCGGAACACTGGAGACTGAAAGGTCGAGCGTGAATCATATAGTAGGTATGATCAACATAAGATGTTCACCATTGAAAACTACTCCATCTCACGTGATGATCAGACATGGTTTAGTTGATTTTGATCACGTGATCATTTAGATGACTAGAGGGATGTATATCTAAGTGGGAGTTCTTTAGTAATATGATTAATTTGACTTTAATTTATCATGAAGTTAGTCCTAATAGTTTTTGCATATCTATGTTGTCGTAGATCAATGGCCCGTGCTACCGTTCCCTTGAATTTTAATGCGTTCCTAGAGAAAGCTAAGTTGAAAGATGATGGTAGCAACTACACGGACTGGGTGCATAACTTGAGGATTATCCTCATTGCTGCACAGAAGAATTATGTCCTGGAAGCACCGCTAGGTGACAGGCCTGCTGCAGGATCAACTCCGGACGTTATGAACGTCTGGCAAGCTCGTTCTGATGACTACTCGATAGTTCAGTGTGCCATGCTTTACGGCTTAGAATTGGGACTTCAAAGACATCTTGAACATCATGGAGCATATGAGATGTTCCAAGAGTTGAAGTTAATATTTCAAGCAAATGCCCGAATTGAGAGATATGAAGTCTCCAATAAGTTCTTTTGCTGCAAGATGGGGGGGGGGAACAGTTCTATCAGTGAACACTTGCTCAGAATGTCTGGGTACTACAATCATATGACTCAACTTGGTTGCAAAGTTGACGAAGATAGTGTTATTGGTAGATTTATTCAATCACTGCCACCAAGCTATAGAGGCTTCGTGATGAACTATATTATGCAAGGGATGCAGAAGACAATTCCCGAGCTCTTCGCTATGCTCAAAGCTGTGGAGGTAGAAATCAAAAAGTAGCGTCAAGTGTTGATGGTTAACAAGACCACTAGTTTCAAGAAAAAGGGCAAGGGATAGAAGGGGAACTTCAAGAAGAATAGAAAGACAGTTGCTACTCCCGCGAAGAAACCCAAGTCTAGAGCCAAGCCTGAAACTGAGTGCTTTTACTACAAAGGGACTGAACACTAGAAACGGAACTGCCCCAAGTATTTGGCGGATAAGAAGGATGGCACAGTGAACAAAGGTATATTTGATATACATGTTATTGATGTGTACCTTACTAATGCTCATAGTAGCACCTGGGTATTTGATACTGGTTCGGTTGCTAATATTTGTAACTCGAAACGGGGGCTACGGATTAAACGAAGATTAGCTAAGGACGAGGTGATGATGTGCGTGGGAAATGGTTCCAAAGTCGATGTGATCGCCGTCGGCACGGTACCTCTACATCTACTTTCGGGATTAGTTTTAGACCTAAATAATTGTTATTTGGTGCCAGCGTTGAGCATGAACATTATATGTGGATCTTGTTTGTTGCGAGATGGTTATTCATTTAAATCAGAGAATAATGGTTGCTCTAGTTTTATGAGTAATATGTTTTATGGTCATGCACCCTTGAAGAGTGGTCTATTCTTGTTGGATCTCGATCGTAGTGATACACATATTCATAATATTGAAGCCAAAAGATGCAAGGTTGATAACGATTGTGCAACTTACTTGTGGCACTGCTTTTTAGGTCATATTGGTGTAAAGTGATACATCCATTTTGCATCATGCTTATATGTTGATATTTATTGCATTATGGGCTGTTATTACTTGTTATGTCACAATACTTATGCCTTTTCTCTCTTATTTTACAAGGTTTACATGAAGAGGGAGAATGCCGGCAGCTGGAATTCTGGGCTGGAAAAGGAGCAAACACTGGAAACCTATTCTGCACAACTCCAAAAGCCCCGAAACTCAACAGAACTCTGTTTCAGAAAATATAAAAATATCTGGCGAAAGAAGTTCACGAGGGGGGTCACCGGCCGTCCACGAGGGTGGGGGGCGCGCCCCTTGTGCTCGTGGGCCATCTGGAAGGCCCCCAATGCCCTTCTTCTCCTATATGAGGTGTTTTGACCTGGAAAAAAAATCAGAGGGAGGCTTTCGGGACCAGACGCCGCCGTCTCGAGGCGGAAACCAATCTAGGGCTCCGGAAGAACTATTCTGCCGGGGTTTCTTCCCTCTGGGAGGGGGGAAATCGTCACCGCCGTCATCACCAACAACTCTCCCATCTTGGGGGGAGCTATCTTCATCAACATCTTCACCAGCACCATCTCCTCTCAAACCCTAGTTCATGTCTTGTATCCAATCTTTGTACCCAAACCTCAGATTGGTACCTGTGGGTTGCTAGTAGTGTTGATTACTCCTTGTAGTTGATGCTAGTTAGTTTATTTGGTGGAAGATCATATGTTTAGATCCATTATGCATATTAATACCCCTCTGATCATGAACAATATTATGTCTTGTGAGTAGTTACTTTTGTTCCTGAGGACATGGGAGAAGTCTTGCTATTAGTAGTCATGTGAATTTGGTCTTCGTTCGATATTTTGATGAGATGTATGTTGTCTCTCCTCTAGTGGTGTCATGTGAACGTCGACTACATGACACTTCACCATTATTTGGGCCTAGAGGAAGGCATTGGGAAATATAAGTAGATGATGGGTTGCTAGAGTGACAGAAGCTTAAACCCTAGTTTATGTGTTGCTTCGTAAGGGGCTGATTTGGATCCATATGTTTCAGGCTATGGTTAGGTTTACCTTAATACTTCTTTTGTAGTTGCGGATGCTTGCATTAGAGGTTAATCATAAGTGGGAGGCTTGTCCAAGTAAGGACAGCACCCAAGCACCGGTCCACCCACATACCAAATTATCAAAGTACCGAACGCGAATCAGATGATCGTGATGAAAACTAGCTTGACGATAATTCCCATGTGTCATTGGGAGCGCTTTCCTTTATATAAGAGTTTGTTCAGGCTTGTCCTTTGCTACAAAAACGATTGGGCCACCTTGCTGCACCTTATTTACTTTTACCTTTTGTCACTTGCTACCAATTACCTTATCACAAAACTATTTGTTACCTATAATTTCAGTGCTTGCAGAAAATACCATACTGAAAACTACCTATCATTTCCTTCTGCTCCTCGTTGGGTTCGACACTCTTACTTATCGAAAGGACTACAATAGATCCCCTACACTTTTAGGTCATCAAGACTCTTTTCTGGCGCCATTGCCGGGGAGTGAAGCGCCTTTGGTAAGTAGAATTTGGTAAGGAAAAATTTATATAGTGTGCTGAAATTTATTGCCACTTGTTACTATGGCTCAAAATCCTTTGAGGGGCTTGTTCGGGGTATCTTCACCTCTCACAGAAGACCAAAGAGTTACTCCTCAACCTACTGCACTACTGAAAATGTTTGCTTTGAAATTCCTTCGGGTATGATTGAGAAACTGCTTGAAAATCCTTTTACAGGAGACGGAACATTGCATCCCGATTTACATCTAATCTATGTGGATGAAGTTTGTGGATTGTTTAAGCTTGCAGGTACGCCCGAGGATGTTATCAAGAAGAAGGTCTTCCCTTTATCTTTGAAGGGAGATGCATTGACATGGTTTAGGCTATGTGATGATATGGGATCATGGAACTATAATCGTCTGAAGTTGGAATTTCATCAGAAGTTCTACCCTATGCACTAGGTTCATCGTGATCAAAATTATATTTATACTTTCTGGCCTCGCGAAGGAGAAAGCATCGCTCAAGCTTGGGGGAGGCTTAAGTCAATGTTATATTCATTCCCCAATCATGAGCTCTTAAGAGAAATGATCATTCAAAATTTTTATGCTCGGCTTTCTCTTAATAATCGCTCCATGCTCGATACTTCTTGTTCTGTTTCTTTTATGATGAAGACTATTGAACTCAAATGGGATTTATTGGAAAGAATTAAACGCAACTCTCAAGATTGGGATCTCGACGAAGGTAAGGAGTCAGGTTTGACCCCTAAGTTTGATTGTGTAAAACCTTTATGGATACCGATGTTTTCCATGAGTTTAGCACTAAATATGGACTTGACTCTGAGATATTAGCTTCTTTCTGTCAATCATTTGATACTCATGTTGATCTCCCCAAGGAGAAGTGGTTTAAATACCATCCCCCTATTGAAGTAAAAGTAGTTGAACCTGTTAAAGTTGAAGAAAAGACTATCACTTATAATGTTGACCTAGTTATTCCTACTGCTTATATTGAGAAACTACCTTTCCCTGTTAGGATAAAGGATCATGCTAAAGCTTCAACTGTAGTTCATAAAAGTAATACTAGATCAGCTACACCCTCTGAGCAAATTAAAGTTGAACCTAGTGTTGCTAAGGTTAAAGATCTCTTGGTAGAATATTTAGATGGACATGTTATTTACCTCCAAGAAGAGTCTGCTCGAATAGCCAAACCCAATGCTAGGAACAAACATAGACCTATTGTGGGCTTGCATGTTATCTCTGTTAAGATCGGAGATCATTGCTATCATGGTTTATGTGATATAGGTGCTAGTGCGAGTATTATCCCTCATGATTTATATCAAGAAATTATGCATGATATTGCACCCGTTGAGTTAGAAGGGATTGATGTTACTATTAAGCTTGCTAATAGAGACACTATTTCACCAGTTGGGATTGTTAGAGATATTGAAGTCTTGTGAGGGAAGGTTAAATACCCTACAGATTTTCTTGTTCTTAGTTCCCCACAAGATGAATTTTGTCCCATTATATTGGCAAACCCTTCTTGAATACTGTTAATGCCAAGATAGACTGCGTGAAATATATTGTTACTGTGGGGTTAGGGGATATGTCTCATGATTTTAACTTTGCTAAATTCCATAAACAACCCCTTGAAAAGAAACCACCCAGTAGGGATGAAATTATTGGTCCTGCTTTTATTGCCGTGCCTCCTAATGATCCTTTAGAACAATACTTGCTAGACCATGAAAATGATATGCATATGAATGAGAGAAGGGAAATAGATGAAATATTCTTTAAACAGGGACCCGTACTGAAAAACAACTTGCCTGTTGAAATCCTAGGGGATCCTCCTCCACCCAAGGGTGATCCCGTGTTTGAACTTAAACCTTTACCTGATAATCTTAAGTATGTTTATCTTGATGAAAAGAAGATATATCCTGTTATTATTAGTGCTAACCTTTCAGAGCAGGAAGAAGAAAAACTATTGAAAACTCTGAAGAAGCACCGAGATGCTATTGGATATACTCTGGATGATCTTAAGGGCATTAGTCCCACTATATGCCAACACAAGATAAAATTGGAAGAAAATGCTAAACCGATTATTGATCATCAGCGATGGTTAAATCCTAAGATGAAAGAAGTGGTAAGGAAGGAAATACTAAAGCTTCTAGAGGCAGGTATTATCTATCCAGTTGCTGATAGCCAGTGGGTAAGTCATGTCCATTGTGTCCCTAAGAAAGGAGGTATGACTGTCGTTCCTAGTGATAAAGATGAATTGATCCCGCAAATAATAGTTACAGGTTATAGGATGGTAATTGATTTCTGTAAGTTAAATAAAGCTACTAAGAAAGATCATTACCCCTTGCCTTTTATCGATCAAATGCTAGAAAGGTTATCCAAACATACTCATTTTTGCTTTCTAGATGGTTATTCTGGTTTCTCTCAAATACCTGTGTCAAAAGGGGATCAAGAAAAGACCACTTTTACTTGTCCTTTCGGTACCTTTGCTTATAGACGTATGCCTTTTGGTTTATGTAATGCACCTGCTACCTTTCAAAGATGCATGATGGCTATATTCTCTGATTTTTGTGAAAAGATTGTTGAGGTTTTCATGGATGATTTCTCCGTTTACAGAACTTCTTTTGATGATTGCTTAAGCAACCTTGATCGAGTTTTACACAGATGTGAAGACACTAACCTTGTTTTGAATTGGAAGAAGTGCCACTTTATGGTTAATGAAGGCATTGTCTTGGGACATAAAATTTCTGAAAGAGGTATTGAAGTTGACAAAGCTAAAGTGGATGCTATTAAAAAGATGCCATGCCCTAAGGACATCAAAGGTATACGAAGTTTCCTTGGTCATGCCGGATTTTATAGGAGGTTCATTAAGGACTTCTCCAAAATCTCCAGGCCTCTGACTAATCTCTTACAAAAATATATTCCTTTTTTCTTTGATGATGATTGTCTAGAAGCATTTGAAATACTTAAGAAAGCATTGATCTCTTCACCTATTGTCCAGCCTCCTGATTGGAACTTACCCTTTGAGATTATGTGCGATGCTAGTGATTATGCTGTAGGAGCTGTTCTAGGGCAAAGAGTTGATAATAAATTAAATGTTATCTAGTATGCTAGTAAAACTCTAGATAGTGCCCAAAGAAATTATGCTACTACTGAGAAAGAATTTTTAGCAGTTGTATTTGCTTGTGATAAGTTTAGACCCTACATCATTGATTCTAAAGTAACTATTCACACTGATCATTCTACTATCAAATACCTTATGGAAAGGAAAGATGCTAAACCTAGACTTATTAGATGGGTTCTCTTGCTACAAAAATTTGACTTGCATATTATTGATAGAAAGGGAGCTGAGAACCCCGTTGCAGATAACTTGTCTAGGTTAGAGAATATACTTAATGACCCACAGCCAATTGATGATAGCTTTCCTGATGGACAACTAGCTATCATAAATACTTCTCATACTGCTCCATGATATGCTGATTACGGTAATTATATTGTTGCTAAGTTTATACCCCATATCTTCACATACCAGCAAAAGAAAAAGTTCTTCTATGATTTGAGACATTACTTCTGGGATGACCCACATCTTTATAAAGAAGGAGTAGATGGTATTATTAGACGTTGTGTACCTGAGCATGAACAGGAACAGATCCTACGCAAGTGCCACTCCGAAGCTTATAGAGGACACCACGCGGGAGATAGAACTGCACACAAGGTATTGCAATCCGATTTTTATTGGCCTACTCTCTTCAAGGATGCCCGCAAGTTTGTCTTATCGTGTGAAGAATGTCAAAGAATTGGTAATATTAGTAGACATCAAGAAATGCCTATGAATTATTCACTTGTTATTGAACCATTTGATGTTTGGGCCTTTGATTATATGGGACCGTTTCCTGCCTCTAATGGATACACACATATTTTAGTTGTTGTTGATTACGTTACTAAGTGGGTAGAAGCTATTCCAACTAGTAGTGCTGATCATAACACCTCTATTAAGATGCTTAAAGAAGTTATTTTTCTGAGGTTTGGAGTCCCTAGATATCTAATGACTGATGGTGGTTCACACTTTATTCATGGTGCTTTCCGTAAGATGCTTGCCAAGTATAATGTCAACCATAGAATTGCATCACCTTATCACCCACAGACTAGTGGTCAATTAGAATTAAGTAATAGGGAGTTGAAATTAATTGTGCAAAAGACAGTTAATAGGTCTAGGAAGAATTGGTCCAAGAAACTAGATGATGCATTATGGGCCTATAGAATTGCATACAAAAATCCTATGGGTATGTCTCCATATAAGATGGTATATGGAAAAGCTTGTCACTTACCTCTTGAGCTAGAACATAAGGCATATTGGGCTATTAAAGAGCTCAATTATGATTTCAAACTTGCCGGTGAAAAGAGGTTATTTGACATTAGCTGCCTTGATGAATGGAACTCAGGCCTATGAGAATGCCAAGCTGTTTAAAGAAAAAGTTAAAAGATGGCATGACAAAAGGATGCAAAAGCGTGAGTTTAACATAGGTGACTATGTATTGCTATACAACTCTCGTTTAAGATTTTTTGCAAGAAAACTTCTCTCCAAGTGGGAAGGACCTTACGTTATCGAGGAGGTCTATCGTTCCGGTGCCATAAAAATCAACTTCGAAGGCACAAATCCAAAGGTGGTGAACGGTCAAAGAATTAAACATTATATCTCAGGTAATCCTATAAATGTTGAAACCAATGTTATTGAAACCGTAACTGTCAGGACCCCGATCCTAAGTCACACCGATCTAGCTTGTAACACATCATATCACTTTGCGGCCTCACGCACGGTATCCCCACGGGTGCCACCTTACCTGGCCCGGGACCGTTTGCGCATTTTGCCACACGTATATGATAGTGTCGCTAGCATCCATATGATAGAGAACCCGGGCCGACATGGCTAGTTATAAACCAAAAGTGGCACTAAATTACAGAGACAGGCATCCATGACCCAGCAACGAACGTGTCGGTCATCAACGTATGAACCCAAGTCGTAGCAAGCTACATGGACTTAAAGGAACAATGCGTGACATTTCCCCTAAGGGACAGACACAGGAACGAAGAAGGACACATGCCGGCCAGCATACGTGTTCCGGAGCAGTAGCAAGCTACCATGGCTCAGTGGAAGCACTAGGAGGCATTTCCCTGTAAGATGGGCTACCAAAGGTAAGCAACTAGGTGTCGGATCCCACACATATCAAGCATTTCAAAACATACACACAATATGCTCAATATGTGCAAATACAACATTGCATCACAACAGAACTCTATGACTCAAAGTACTTTATTTAAGAGGCTCCGAAGAGCCATACATAACATATCCATATAGATAGGGGTCACATGACCCAACACTCAAGTCATACAAGCATACAAGCACAAGCGGAAGCTAACTTGTCTGAGTACAGACAACTTGGAAAGAAAACAGGCTTGGTGTAGCCTGACTATCTACAAGGCCCTTCACAAGCTCAGGATCTCCGTCTGGGTAGCAAGCTACTCGTCGACGTCAACGTCTATGTAAAACCCATCAGAAGGGGCATGGTTCTCCTCTGCAATAGTTATTAAGCAAACATGAGTACAAAGGTACTCAACAAGACTTACAACAGAACCAATCATACATGCATCATTATCAACAAGGGTAGTGGAGTTCATTGCAGCAAGCTAGCTTTGACTCTTGGCTAACCTATACTACAACTCTCAGGAGATTGCAAGATGGAACTACGCACACGAGTCCTCTACTCACCACAACAATACACTACCGCGGATCCTCCTCCGTCATCCTACGGAAGGGCCATCCACGGCACTCACACTTGTCTTGAGACTTTTAGGACTAACCATCAACTTGTCTATGAACTGTATAAGCAACCAATTGGTCCTTATCCGTGAACAACGGCTATTCGAATAGATTGGTAACCCTGCAGGGGTGTACTTGTTCACACATGCTTCCACCACTTAGCGTCTGCACACGACATGTGCTCGGCAGACTTCAAACGAAAGCCGACGTGGGTGTAGACCACGACCTAACCAACCACTCAAGTCTCTAGTCCAGGTTTATCGCCTATTTGGGTTCCATCCGTGGGGAGATCCGGCCGGGGTGTCGCTCACGGCCCCAAACGATGTGTACAGGGTTCCCGAGTCACCAAACGGGCGACCGGTACACCGTGCCACGTACCTGCTGTGTCACAGCCCACCCCGAGGGTCAGCGCTGCGCACGACCTCCAGTAAACTACAAACACTAGAAACTAGTTGCAACTCCTGGACACAGAGCAAGGGCAGTCAATAAGTTGAGCGGGGTCATATTTAAGGGCCCAATGTGTGGTAGTAGCTGAACCTTGAATCACACGTACAGATCTCGGGTCCTATGGACGGTTCCAATGAAACAACCCACCATGTACTCCTACATGGCCTTTCATCGATACCTTTACCAAGCGTGTTCCATACTTCACTCTCTTTACCGGACATGATCATTTCACTCTGATCCATCACCCAGATGGACCAGACCTAACACAACTCTAAGCATAGCAGGCAACATAAACAAATAGCATGGTAGAACACACATCACATGGCTCAGTCAACTCCTACACATGCTAGTGGGTTTCAACTATTTACTGTGGCAATGACAGGTCATGCAAAGGAATAGGGTTCAACTATCACAGCAAGTAGCAGTTCACTCGCTGTTGCCTTAATGCAGTAAAAGAGAGCAGGAGCGAGAAGATGGGTTTGTATCGGAATGATCAATGGGTTGCTTGCATGACAGATTGGTTGTCGGGTACTGCTCTTTAGTTGGATACACAGATGTATCCTCGGGAGCAGGACCTACCACGGAGAACACCGGTAATACAATCAATACACAAACAATTGCAACAACATGATGCATTCTCATGACATGGCAAGATGAATGTGTTTTGGGCTAATGCAACTATAAACAGAAAAGTTTGAGCTCATTTGAATCAAAGATTCAAATTTATACTCAAACTATTAATATTTAAATTGCATTATCATGTTTTGATGTGAACAACAAGGTTAACTTGCTTCAACATGCATGAAACCAGCACCAATGGAAAGATTGGATTTTTCTGATCAATTTTCATATATAAATCTTTTTATCTGAGCTACTGTCTAATTTATATGATTTTTAGAAGTTTAAAGCATTTTTTGGAATTTCCTGAATTGTTTTAAAACAAGTAATTCCAGAAAAGCCTTTACTGCGTCAGCATGACATCATGTTGACGTCAACAGGTCAACAGACCTGGTCCAGGTCAAACCTGACAGTGGGTCCCGCGTGTCAGTGTCATTAACTTAACTAATTAAAATTAGTGATAATCCTAACTTAAATAGCCGGCTGGTCCCCACCTGTCATTGACTCCAGGGGGTCAAACTGGGCCCACCCGTGGTCAATGGGGGTCAAACTGGCCGGCGTTTAGCCGCCGGCGAGGCCAGACGCGGCGGTGCGGTGCGGGATTCGTGCTCCGGCGACCAAAACGGCGGCGGAGCACATCTACGTGATGCGGGGAGTGACCCGCATCCAGTGGTGGTGGTGGTTGGCCTCGGGGTCACCAGAAAAGGCGCCGGCGATGACCTTGGCGGCTGCCGGAGCTCGGGCTCGTTGCTAGGAGGCACGGCATGGCTCGTGGAGAGGTGTGTTGGGCTCCCGGGGGTGCGGTGGAGCTGGTGGACAGGGTGGCGCGGCCGTTGGGTGGCCGGAGTCTCGTCGGCGACGAGCTCCTCGGCGGCGCGTGCGGGTGAGCTTCGTGGAGACGTTGCAGAGCTCGAGAGGGAGAACGGAGAGGATGGGGAGGTGGCCAAGCTCATGGTGGTTGTGACGGAGCTGACGGCGATGTCGGGGACGAGCTGCTGCGACGGTGACGGCGGAGGGGATCTCCGACGGTGGTCGACGAAGACAGGGTCGGTGCAGGCGGTGCAGGGCGTGCGAGCGCTCGGGGCTCGGTCGAGGCGAAGTGGCGGATGACAGCGGAGCTCTCATACACGGATGGGAGGCGAGGGGAGCACGGTGGCTGCGGTGGTGCTCGTCGGTGCGGCGGCGAGCGCTTCGGCCATGGCGGAGGAGAGCGAAGGAGAGAGCGGGAGGGGGAAGTGGTCGTGTCCAGAAGCTTCAGGGCGCGACGTGGAGGTCGTCCAGCCCGTTCCCGCGGCGAAGCGGCAAGCACGTGGCGTCGTGGCGAGCTCGCGCTCGTCGGCGTCACCTCCCTGCCTGCCTGGCAGGGACGAAGCAGCTGGCTGGCTCGGGCCAGCACAGTGCTGGGCCGCCAGGTGGGCCGGGGTGGTCCAGGTAAGTGGGATGTGGCCTTCTCTCTCTTTTCTATTTTGTTTATTTTTTAACTTTGTTGAATTAATAAAAATGCTAGAACATTTTTATAAATCATAAAACTACTCATGCCCACTGTATATAATATGAACAACATGGATCATTTTTGTTTATGATTATTTGGGCACCTAAAATATTTTATAGCATTTAAATTCCCAAATGCAAATACAATATTAATTAATCCAGTGACCTCTGGATGTCCTAGAAAATTGTGCACCATTTTTGTGAGAGATTTAAGACGAAGGCAAAGATGATGAACATTTTTGAAGGGCATTTTGGGTACATTGGAAAAGATGATGAACATTTTTGAAGGGCATTTAAGACCAAGGCTAAGATGATGAACATTTTTGAAGGGCATTTTGGGTACATTGGAAAAGATTTTATTAAACCCTAGTTGTTAGAAGAGGGGTGCTGGGGTTTCTGTCATCCCCATTTCAAGTTTCTGCAAAAAGTAAACATGATGCACACTCTAGCTAGTCCTAAAGCATGCACTGGCTAGGGATGTGACAGTAACCCCAGAGGAATACATAAGGGACACTTTCTAGAACGATTCAGCCTCCGAAAAGGAAGAGGTATGTGATACGGTAAGTAAACCGACTCCAAAACAGTTCTAAAGGCAATTTTTCTCTGTTTTGGAATATTTAGAAAAATAGAAAAATAAGCCGCTGTCCGGAAGAGACACAAGCCGTCCACGAGGGTGGAGGACGCGCCCCCCATCCCAGGGCGCCCCCCTGCCTCGTGGGCAGCTGGTGTGTCCCCCGGACTCCGTTTTCTTGTGGGTTACTCCTTTTGGTCGGTAAAAATACATTATATATACTCCCGAAGGTTTTGACCTCAGTATCACGCAAAATCTTCTGTTTTTGTTTCGAGATGTTGTTTTTAACAGATCTAGATCATCATGGAGTCCTCCAACACCCCCAAGGACAAGTTCTTCGAGAAGGTCATCAACGCCTACCTTGCGGAGGTGGTGCACCACCCTAAAACCATGGACTTGCATGAGGGGATGCCACACATCCATGATGTTGAGGGGCTGAGGAGGACCGGAAGCGTGGAAACAAGGCTCGAAGCAATGGAGTAGCAAGTTTTCAAGTGCCAAGGTATGGTGGAACGAGGAGTCAACGCCAACCACATGATGATCTCGGAGCTTGCCAACAACCTCAAGCTGGACTCAAGGATCTTTGGGGAAGCTATCTCCAACCTTCAAGAGAAGATCGAACACCTCCAAGCCCAGATCTATGACCTGCAAAACAATAACTGTGAGTATGAATATAGATTCAAGAAGATGAGTTTGGCTGCAGATTTGACTATCCCGAAGACTGGATCATCCTTCTACGATGGTGAACCCATGCCTTGGAAGGTGGACAACAAGCCTACATCATCAACAACTCCATCATCACCATCCCCGAAGAAGGAGACATAATCATATGGGGAGTGGCCCCGGCAACTTCCAAGCTTGGGGGAGTGACCCCGGTATCGTATCATCATTACTCCTATCTTTACCTTTTATCTTAGTTTGATCCTTTTGGTAGTATCTTGATCTAGTAGAATAAAGTTAGCATGATCTAGTTATGAGCTTTTGCTTTATGATCTTTACCCTTTGTAATCGAGTCCGTGAGCTATATAATAAAGATTAGTGTTGAGTCAAGGGTTTGATTTCCTCACTTAGGTCATGATAAAAAGAAAGAAAATATGAAAAGTACCAAAGAGATCAAATTGATCTTGTGGGAAGTAATGGCTTCACATACAACAGTATGATAAATAAAAGTTGTTGTGAATTGACAAACGTAGTTTTGGTCATCGTTGCAATTAATAGGAAGTAATAAAAGAAGATGGGCTTCACATACAAATATACTATCTTGGACATCTTTTATCATTGTGAGCACTCATTAAAATATGACATGCTAAAGAGTTGATGTTGGACAAGGAAGACAACATAATGGGTTATGTCTTCTTATATCCGAAATAAAGTATATTGTCATGGATCATCCAACATGCTGAGCTTGCCTTTCCCCCTCATGCAAGCCAAAATTCCTCTCACCAAGTAGAGATACTACTTGTGCTTCCATGTATCCTTAAACCCAGTTTTGCCATGAGAGTCCACCATACCTACCTATGGATTGAGAAAGATCCTTCCAAGTAAGTTGTCATGTTGCAAACTCGCTAAAATATGTATGATTTATTAGTGTGAGAGGAATTAGCTTTATACGATCTTGTGATATGGAAGTAATAAAAGCGACGGACTGCATAATAAAGGTACTAATCACAAGTGGCAACATAAAGTGGAGTTCTTCTATGCTAAGACTTTGTGCATCCAACCATTAAAATACATGACAACCTCCGCTTCCCTCCGCGAAGGGCCAATCTATTATTCTTGACTTATAAGTGTCAAGGTGAATTCACCTTTCCTTTTTACATTTTATCCTTTGGCAAGCACATTGTGTTGGAAAGATCCTGACATATATGCCCACTTGGATGTAAGTTTTCATGGTCTATTACTGTTGACATTACCCTTGAGGTAAAAGGTTGGGAAGCATCACCATAAGCCCTTATCTTTCTCCGTGTCCGATTAAAACTCCATAACCATAAGTATTGCACGAGTGTGAGCAATTGTGAAAGACTATATGATAGTTGAGTATGTAGGCTTGCTGAAAAGCTCTTATATTGACTCTTTTCGATGTTACGATAAATTGCAATTGCTTCAATGACCGAGATCAAAGTTCGTTAGTTTCCAATGAAGTTTATGATTCATGCTTGATATTGTGAATGAATTGTTACTTTGGCATAAGAATCATATGACACTTTATATATGTTGTTGTTATGAAAATAATCATGATGCCCTCATGTCCGTATTTTGTTTTTATCGACACCTCTATCTCTAAACATGTGGACATATTTTTCGATATTGGCTTTCGCTTGAGGACAAGCGAGGTCTAAGCTTGGGGGAGTTGATACGTCCATTTTGCATCATGCTTATATGTTGATATTTATTGCATTATGGGCTGTTATTACTTGTTTTTTCACAATACTTATGCCTTTTCTCTCTTATTTTACAAGGTTTACATGAAGAGGGAGAATGCCGCAGCTGGAATTCTGTGCTGGAAAAGGAGCAAACTTTGGAAACCTATTCTGCACAACTCCAAAAGCCCCGAAACTCAACAGAACTCCGTTTCAGAAAATATAAAAAATATCTGGCGAAAGAAGTTCATGAGGGGGGCCACCGGCCGTCCACAAGGGTGGTGGGCGCGCCCCCCCTTCCCAGGGTGCGCCCCCTGTCTCGTGGGCCAGCCGGAAGGCACCCGATGACCATCTTCTCTTATATGAGGTGTTTTGACTTGGAAAAAATCAGAGGGAGGCTTTCGGGACTAGACGTCGCCGTCTCGAGGCGGAACCGAGGCGGACACCAATCTAGGGCTCCGGCAGAGCTGTTCTGCCGGGGATTCTTCCCTCCGGGAGGGGGAAATCGTCACCGTTGTCATCACCAACAACTCTCCCATCTTGGGGGGAGCTATCTTCATCAACATCTTCACCAGCACCATCTCCTCTCAAACCCTAGTTTATCTCTTGTGTCCAATCTTCGTACCCAAACCTCAGATTGGTACCTGTGGGTTGCTAGTAGTGTTGATTACTTCTTGTAGTCGATGCTAGTTGGTTTATTTGGTGGAAGATCATATGTTCAGATCCATTATGCATATTAATACCCCTCTGATCATGAACAATATTATGTCTTGTGAGTAGTTACTTTTGTTCCTGAGGACATGGGAGAAGTCTTGCTATTAGTAGTCATGTGAATTTGGTCTTCGTTCGATATTTTGATGAGATGTATGTTGTCTCTCCTCTAGTGGTGTCATGTGAACGTCGACCACATGACACTTAACCATTATTTGGGCCTAGAGGAAGGCATTGGGAAGTAATAAGTAGATGACGGGTTGCTAGAGTGACAAAAGCTTAAACCCTAGATTATGCGTTGCTTCGTAAGGGGCTGATTTGGATCCATATGTTTCAGGCTATGGTTAGGTTTGCCTTAATACTTATTTTGTAGTTGCGGATGCTTGCATTAGAGGTTAATCATAAGTGGGAGGCTTGTCCAAGTAAGGACAGCACCCAAGGACCGGTCCACCCACATACCAAATTATCAAAGTACAGAACATAAATCAGATGATCGTGATGAAAACTAGCTTGACGATAATTCCCATGTGTCCTCGGGAGCGCTTTCCTTTATATAAGAGTTTTTCCAGGCTTGTCCTTTGCTACAAAAAGGATTGGGCCACCTTGCTGCACCTTATTTACTTTTACCTTTTGTCACTTGCTACCAATTACCTTATCACAAAACTATCTGTTATCTATAATTTCAGTGCTTGCAGAAAATAGCTTACTGAAAACTGCCTATCATTTGCTTCTGCTCCTCGTTGGGTTCGACACTCTTACTTATCGAAAGGACTACGATAGATCCCCTACACTTGTGGGTCATCATAAAGTACATGAAGAAACTCCACGTTGATGGACTTTTGGAAACACTTGATTATGAATCACTTGGAGCTTGCGAACCATGCCTCGTGGGCAAGATGACTAAAACTCCGTTCTCCGGAACAATGGAGCGAGCAACAGATTTGTTGGAAATCATACATACTCATGTATGTGGACCGATGAGTGTTGAGTCTCGCGGCGGGTATCGTTATTTTCTGACCTTCAGTGATGATTTGAGCAGATATGGGTATATCTACTTGATGAAGCACAAGTCTGAAACATTTGAAGAGTTCAAAGAATTTCATAGTGAAGTAGAGAATCATCGTAACAAGAAAATAAAGATTCTACGATCTGATCGTGGAGGCGAATATTTGAGTTACCAGTTTGGTATTCATTTGAAACAATGTGGAATAGTTTCACAACTCACGCCACCCGGAACACCACAGCGTAATGGTGTGTCCGAACGTCGTAACCGCACTTTATTAGATATGGTGTGATCTATGATGTCTCTTACCGATTTACCACTATTGTTTTGGGGATATGCTTTAGAGACAGGTGCATTCACGTTAAATAGGGCACCATCTAAATCCATTGAGACGGCGCCTTATGAACTCTGGTTTGGCAAGAAACCAAAGTTGTCGTTTCTTAAAGTTTGGGGTTGTGATGCTTATGTGAAAAAGCTTCAACCTGATAAGTTCGAACCCAAGTCAGAGAAATGTGTCTTCATAGGATACCCAAAGGAAACTGTTGGGTACACCTTCTATCACAAATCGGAAGGCAAGATATTATTTGCTAAGAATGGATCATTTCTAGGGAAGCGGTTTCTTTTGAAAAAAGTGAGTGGGAGGAAAGTGGAACTTGATGAGGTAATTGTACCTTCTCCGAATTGGAAAGTAGTACATCATAGAAACTAGTTCTAGTGATTCCTACACCAGTCAACGAGGAAGCTAATGACGATGATCATGAAACTATAGATCAAGTTACTAATGAACCTCGTAGGTCAACCAGAGTACGTTCCGCACCAGAGTGGTATGGTAACCCAGTTCTAGAAGTCATGTTACTAGACCATGATGAACCTACGAACTCTGAGGAAGCGATGATGAGACCAGATTCCGCAAAATAGCTTGAGGCCATGAAATATGAGATGGGGTCCATGTATGAGAACAAAGTGTGGACTTTGGTTGACTTGCCCGATGATCGGCAAGCCACAGAAAATAAATGGATTTTTAAGAGGAAGACTGACGCCGATGGTAATGTTACTGTCTAGAAAGCTCGACTTGTTGCGAAAGGTTTTTGTCAAGTTCAAGGAGTTGACTACGATGAGACTTTCTCACCCGTAGCGATGCTTAAGTCTGTCCGAATCATGTTAGCAATTGCCGCATTTTATGATTATGATATCTGGCAAATGGATGTCTGTCACACCCTGCATTTTGTAACATGTTATTTGTAAACTTTGAAGCATGAAAATTTGGACCAACAAAGAAAATTTTTAGCATCATTTGGCTTTTATTTGGAATTGAGTTTTCTTCATTTGCTTTTTCATGTGCTCATTAAAGTCAACTATGACCTCTTATAGATTTCATCTCCTTATCCAAAACTTCTGCCCAATGATCATGCCAAGTGTTATATAGCAGTATAGTATTTTCTTACAAAATTAATTTGGCCAAAAAGAATTTTATAAATTTAGTTTTCCAAAAATCCCTGAATTGAGATTTGCACTGCAAGTACTTGATTAAGGGTGTGAAAATTATTTCAAAAGGTTTATTTGAGACCTAGTAGTCATAGGACTCCCAGAAACCACAAAGGTATAATTTTAAAAGTTATTTTCCTATTTT
The DNA here is from genome assembly GCA_902687465.1 of Secale cereale. Classification (NCBI taxonomy): domain Eukaryota; kingdom Viridiplantae; phylum Streptophyta; class Magnoliopsida; order Poales; family Poaceae; genus Secale; species Secale cereale. Next base: position 276,153,465 of record LR738710.1, read on the forward strand.
ATTTAAAGGCTTTTTCTTAAGGCCAGAAATGGTCTTTAATAGGGGAAAATTATTTATCTGTTTCAAAAATATTTGCCAAAATTCAGAGAGACTCATAGGACATATATTGTCCATATATAAGAGTTTCAACACTTGGTCATGTTCAAAATAATGGGCTAAACCCTCTAAAACCCTTTCTGGATATTTCAAGCTTTTGAAATATTTACAAAGGAATTTTTCTCCAAAAATTCCAGGGAAATTCTATCATGTCATATATGACATATTTGATGATCTTGCCAAGTCCCATGCCTTGGGAAGCAAGAAAACCTCCTCAAACCCCTTCATAACCATTCTGTCCATATTTGAAGTTTGAGCAACTTTACATTGCCAAACTTGTCCAAATGCTCTCAAACTTGGTGCACATGCTAGAATGGCCTAATAAGGCACCTAGACCAAATGGCACAAGATTTGGAATAGAGCAACTTGATCAGATCACCTCAAAACCCTTTCTGTTCAAATGCAAATTTGAACAACTTTACATTACCAACTTTTTATCTGGAGCCTCAAACTTTGTGGGCATGATCAATACCCCAAATGATGATGCTACACCAAGTGGTGCATCAAGGGGAGATGATTAGCTTGACTCAATCAAGATGAAACTGTTTCTGTTGATTTCTAGGGTTCACCAAAGTTACATTGGCTAGATTCTTCAAATGAGCCCAAATTTGGTGAAGCACCCTATTTTCTCATGTCTTTCAACCCTGTCAAGTGCCATATCAAGTGGACCTCATTTACTTGATCAAACACAGATCAAACACCTTCTGCAGAAATTCTAAAACCTCCAACTTGACCACTTTCACCTTTCTCCATAGCCTCAACTTTTTACCACAGGCCCATTGAGTTACTAGCAACCCCCAGTAACTCCCCCAGCACCTCAGCTCCATGATTGAGGGGTGAAACCCCAGCTTTACCTTGCTGTACAGCCAGCTTTCACCATTTTTACCAACACTCTCACTCTCTCTCTGCACCCCAGAGCATCCAAGGCCTCAGGGCATTTCTATAGTCCTCCTTCTACGCACTAGACACTGTTGGGCACGCTGGAACGGACCAAACCAGCAAGAGCGCGTCGATGCCGGTCACACGCGCGCTCTGGAGCGCGTGAACAGTGCTCCTGCACGCTGGCTCGGGCCAATCGTCGATCCCCGACAGCCTCGGGCTCTCCCCTCGCGCCTCTCAACGTGCCTCGACGTCCGCAGCCTCCACCGGCGCTGTCCCCCTCCTCCTGCGCCCTCCAGTAGCCGCCGTCGCACGCGCGCTGGCCGCCCGCGGCAGCCACTCCTCTGCCTCGCACGCGCGCGCCTCCCTGTCGCTCCCCCGCTCCTCCTCTTACCTCAGCTGGATGTGGAACTCGTCCAGCAACTCCCCTGACTCGTCCCCGTAGCCTCCCGTGCGCTGTAGCGACGAGCCGGAGCTCGCCGGCGCACTGGACCACGGGTCCTCGTCGAGCTCCTATATATAGGCCTCCCCGAGCTCCTCCAACACCACCACCAGCCTCACAACTCTCCACTGATCCCTCCTACATCACTAGTTCGACCCCGGAGCGCCCCAGTGCCCGGGATCGACCGGAGCTCCGCCGCGTCGGGCCGCCGGCGATCTCGAGGTACAGGCCTCCCCTGCCTCTCCTTCCGCTCGTTTTGGAACCGCCGCGCTCCACTGACCCTTTCCCCTCTCTTTCCCCCTCCATTTGCAGTCGGAAACGACCCCGACCACCGTCCTCCGACGAGCCTCCGCCGTCGCACCTCGTCGCCGGCGAACCAGGGCTCCCCGCCGTGCCGCGCTACCACCACTACAACCGCAACACACCGCTGAGTCCGTCCCTGGCCTCCGTCGCCGTCGCCGTGGCCGGTATCGTCGCCGGTGAGCTCGCCGCCGTCGTGGCCGAGGGGTTAGAGATGACAGGTGGGCCCCGCCTGTCATCCCCCCACCTCTCTCCCCTCCTCTGTGCCGCTGACCCACGGGCCCCGCCCGTCAGGTTTGAAACCTGACGTGCGCGCGCGCTGGCACCGTGCGGCTGGGCCAGCCCGTTTGGGCCGTGCACTGTGGCCTCTTCTGGCCCAGTGCACAGGACCCTTTTTCTCTTTTTCTTTTCTGTTGATGTTTTAAACATTTATGCAGAAAAGAATATTAATCCAAATTAAATATTTCCAACTCCTAAAATCTTGTAATATTCCAACCTATTTAATGGTACTACTTTCATTCAAATCCATGAAACTTTTCTGTACTGTTCAAATTTAAATTTAAATTTGAGCAGTATAACTCCTGTTCAAAAATCAATATATCCTATTATGTAACTCCAAAACTCCAACTAAGATTTTTCCCCATCTTAGAAATCCCTCTAGTATTTTACAAAAATGAGTTGACACTTTTCTGAGCAGTTTGGTTTTTCTGTTTTATTTGTATTCTTATTTTTCCGTGGTTATTATGCGACGTATAGATCCCGTATTTGACGAAGTTGCTGTGGAAGAAGAAGGAGAAGGACTTGAAGACTTTGAAGACCAAGCCAATCCAGGCAAGCAGCCCTTTGACCATGATACACTTGTTCTTCGGAACCCGTTGGTTTCCGATGCATGATGATTAGGGTTACGATGGTAACCTAGAAGAACCACCATATGATGCATGCTTTATTGTTAGTCTTGCTATATGCTAGATGGCATGCAATAGGTGTTCATGATGCTTATAGGATACGTGACATAATCTTGATCTTGCTATGAGCTAGATGACCTGCATATGGTTAGTAGTTATGGAAAATGATGCATGTGTGTCATGAACCTCCATGGTTGGAGTCTTTGCATAAAACCCCGTCGGGTGCCATTTATGCCCGAGGGAGATGATGATAAGTTGGGTGACCACTTGATGACGAAGTGGTGTGCCAAGGCAAGTGTGTGTGTTTTTCAAACGGATTGGTTGAAGTTGCGACCGTTATTCCAACCATACATGTGCAACCACACTACCCCTTATGGGACGGGGCTTTATTGATTACTTAGGTCGATACTAGCATGGTGCCCGCATTACTAGTGACGGGAAGACTTGAGGTCTTTCCCGGGACGGGGTCGTGCTTGGATAGGCGACCATGACTGTTTTCACAGGGCACCGGACACACCGTTGGTCCCTTCGGGTACGCGTGAACATCGAATTAGGGCAAGTCCCGTGATCTATTGTTTGTACCCGAGGGCCGTGTGCCAACGAGTGGACTCTATGTTAGTGTCGTCTAAGGAAAGGTAATGACCGGGTGCTTACCCCGGGTACTTGAGGTACCGCGGGTCGTGGTTGACACGGAAGTTCCCCGGATCTTGTGGGTAAAGTGCGCAACCTCTGCAGAGTGTCAAACTATTCGAATAGCCGTGTCCACGGTCATGGACAGTTGGGTAACCGCTCTTGGGCTACGTCCAATGTTTGTGAAACCATGCCTGTGTATGTGAGTCAAGGTGGTGACTTGACTCGATGAGATGAATCACATTCATGTTGATGTCGGTAACCTGTTCTCAAGGTTACGCGAGGTTATTGGTGCATAAGCTTGATGATATCATATTGTTCTAGCCTCCTGCTAGATTGCTCATTATTATTCAATTGCATTGTTCTTGAACCACATCATGGGTTGCTTGCGAGTACATTCAAAGTACTCATTGGCTTGCCACTGGTTATTTAATTGGCCAGGCATGGAAGAGCAGGATTATGAGGAAGAGTTCTTTGGAGACGACCATGCGAACTAGGATGCTATCCCAGTCAGAATGCCTGTAGGGTTAAGGCAGATGGCATGGGTTCTACCCGTTTTATCGAAGACTTCCGCTACTTGAGATATTTGCTATTTAGCCCGTGAGGCTCTATCTATGTAAGACTTGGCCATAATGGCCTTAATTCGTGTAAGACTATTTGTATGGATGTAAGACTCTTGTTATTTCAGCTTCTGTGTGTTCAGTGAGCATTGATCTCTGGGATCACTGTACACGTGCATTCGGTGATCTCGACTTCCAAGTCGGGGTCCCCACAGAGCTGGTATCAGAGCCATCCTGACTGTAGGAAGCCTTAGTTAGCATGGGTGTTAGTTAGTTGAGACCCCTTTATCAAAACCTTCTGAACCTCTCTTCTTTTCTAAACCTGAGATTTCCTCAGCTTATTAACCCTCCTATTCCACCTTTGTAGATGGCCGCTGTTCCCGAAGAGCACCTGACCACTGGGTTTCCCCTACTTCTCGAGGATAGCCTCCAGGTGTGTCAGTTCCACCGAGCACCCATCCTCACCTACCTTGAGCATTGGGTGAGCGATACTGAGGTGGAGTACCATGTGGAAGTGATCGTGAAGGCAAACGATCCTCCCACAAGTTAGTTCTTCGAGGGACCCCAGATGACGACACTACCACTTGCTGCCGAGGCTGCTGCACTCAAGGCACTAACCCGTCTCCGCGAGCTTCTTCCGGAGATGGCAGCCAAGATGGCAACTCGCTTCTTACCTTACCGGAAGGAAGGTGACGAAGAAAGCAGCGGACTAGCCCCTCCACTGAAGGATGGACTCTCGCTTCGGTTCCAGACCTACTTCAGTCTATGTGCCGACAGCTTGGCACAAGACTTGGCCTCGGAATCAATGAAGCTTCGAGAAGAACTTTACAAGACCAAGGCACTTCTTCGTCGAGCTCAAGAGAAGGCAAACAGGATCAAGAAGGAAGGAGCACCTTCTGGACAATCCGCTATCGCATATCGAGGCGGAAGGCCCTCCGGGGATGTGTCTTCCAAGGGTGAAGAACCACCTCGGCGACGCCGGATGACCGCACGGGAATATCGCAAGCTTTTCCCTGCACCACCGTCGAAGCACCGTCGTATCCAACTCCTCCACTCTCCCACTCCCTCAAGTGACAAGGGAGCCCAGTCAGATGAAGACAAGGAGGAAGATCCAGAAGAGCCGGAATACGCGACCGAGCATTCCGCCGCTTAGGCATTATTCGCTACTCGGATATGCCCGTTGTACCCCCTACGGTAGGATAGGTCGTGTAACCCCTATGCGCAATCGAGTCCTTGTATGGTTCATATGAAACCATCTAGCGTTCGCTTTTGTTGTGTCTGGATGTATGTCGTATTCTTCCTTCGGGAATGTGTAATCAACTACATCACCCATTTGGATTTTAATGAAAGTGTTTTGGCCTTACGGCCCTTGCATGATTTGATTTAGTGTCACACCCACCCCCTTACTAGGCACCCATCTATCTTGCTTTTCTTCTTCCGAGTCATGAGACCTTTT
>LR738710.1:276158742-276219400 GCA_902687465.1 Secale cereale
TGGCACAAGACTTGGCCTCGGAATCAATGAAGCTTCGAGAAGAACTTTACAAGACCAAGGCACTTCTTCGTCGAGCTCAAGAGAAGGCAAACAGGATCAAGAAGGAAGGAGCACCTTCTGGACAATCCGCTATCGCATATCGAGGCGGAAGGCCCTCCGGGGATGTGTCTTCCAAGGGTGAAGAACCACCTCGGCGACGCCGGATGACCGCACGGGAATATCGCAAGCTTTTCCCTGCACCACCGTCGAAGCACCGTCGTATCCAACTCCTCCACTCTCCCACTCCCTCAAGTGACAAGGGAGCCCAGTCAGATGAAGACAAGGAGGAAGATCCAGAAGAGCCGGAATACGCGACCGAGCATTCCGCCGCTTAGGCATTATTCGCTACTCGGATATGCCCGTTGTACCCCCTACGGTAGGATAGGTCGTGTAACCCCTATGCGCAATCGAGTCCTTGTATGGTTCATATGAAACCATCTAGCGTTTGCTTTTGTTGTGTCTGGATGTATGTCGTATTCTTCCTTCGGGAATGTGTAATCAACTACATCACCCATTTGGATTTTAATGAAAGTGTTTTGGCCTTACGGCCCTTGCATGATTTGATTTAGTGTCACACCCACCCCCTTACTAGGCACCCATCTATCTTGCTTTTCTTCTTCCGAGTCATGAGACCTTTTACCGCTCCAACAGGATGCCTATTGTAACTCGTACTGGTACCTCTACCCAGCAGCCCGAAGCCGGAGCATCCTCTCAACCAGAGGCAGACCACGACCAAACCAACGACCTAGCTCCACCACCACCTCCTCCAAGCATGGACATGGCTCAGCTTCTCCAAGCTTTCCGAGAGGAACGCCAAGCCAACACTGCAGCTCTTCAGCTGATTGCTCAAGCTGTCGCCAACAACCGCCAGCCGGCGGGGAATGGCAATGGACGTTCCACGTTGGCAGAGTTTAAGAAGCATGCACCGCCAACCTTCATCGAGACTGCTGAACCCCTGGATGCTGATGACTGGGTCCATTCCATTGAGGAGATTCTGGAACTAGTCGGATGCACCGAAGATCGCGAGAAGGTGGCTTATGCAGCCCATTGCCTCGGGGGAACCGCAAGAGCTTGGTGGGATGGATTCAAGGTCATGCATGATGAACAAAACATCACTTGGGTTAACTTCAAGGCAGAATTCCGCAAGGCCCAGATTCCTTCTGGAGTTATGGCTATCAAAAAGCGCGAGTTCCGAGCCCTGAAGCAAGGAAGTGGCACTGTCAAGGAGTACATGCAGAAGTTCAGTATTCTGTCAAGGTATGCCCCTGAGGATGTCAGCACTGATGCTGCCAAAAGGGAGCGCTTCATGGAAGGCCTTAATCAGACTCTGCAATATTCGCTTGTCGTGTGCGACTGCCCATCCTTCCCTGACCTGGTGAACAATGCACTTATGCTTGAAGACAAGCGGCGTGCTTTGGAAGACACTCGCAAGCGCAAGTTGGTCAGTAAGGGAAGTTCCAGCAACTAGAAGCCTCGTCCGTGGCAGTCAGCCCCGGCCAAGCCAACCTATCAGCAGCCAAGAGCTCCTGCACCTCGTGCCAACCCTCAGCCTCAGCAGTATGCCAACCCCAGGCCAGCTTTCAACCCCAATACCAGTGGTGGCAACAAGATCAACACTCCAAATCAGGTCACTTGCTTTGGGTGTGGTCAGCCCGGACACATCTCCAGGGTGTGCCCCAACAAGAAGCCTGATGCCCCGCGCCCCAATGCGCAGAACCAGGGACAAGGCCGTAGAATGCCACCAAGGAACCCAGCTCCTCGCAATCCACCGAACTATGGGAAGGGGCGTGTGAATCACGTCACTGCTGAAGAAGCCCAGGAAGACCCGGACGTCGTGCTGGGTACGTTCCTTGTCAACTCAGCACCTGCAACTGTCTTGTTTGATTCTGGAGCAACACATTCATTTGTCACTCAAAGATTTGCATTAAAAAGTGGCATGACCCCTACACCCCTGAATAACCCTATGGTGGTACAAACCCCCAGAGCCGAGATGAGAGCCAAGATAGGCTGTAAAGGAGTCGGTATTACCATTAACGGTGTAGACTTCCTAGCAGACCTTATCATCCTGAGATCGCAAGGCTTGGATGTGATCTTAGGGATGGATTGGCTCAGTAAGCACCAAGGCTTGTTAGACTGTGCCAATCGGACAGTCACTGTGACCAATGACCAAGGAGTAGAAGTCAAGTTTGCCCCCAACTCCTCTTCCGCTCAAGCCGCTAAAGTCAACTGTCTGTCTGAAGTTGGGCTAGACCAAGTACCGGTGGTATGTGAGTATCCTGATGTCTTTCCGGATGAACTAACGGGAATGCCCCCTGACCGTGACATTGAGTTCATCATCGAGCTCGTGCCCGGAGCAGGACCCATCTATAAGAAGCCTTATAGAATGGGAACGGAAGAACTAGCCGAGTTGAAAAAGCAGCTAGAAGAGCAGCTAAGGAAAGGATTTATCCACCCGAGTGCCTCCCCTTGGGGATCTCCTGTTCTGTTTGTGGCAAAGAGGGACGGTACCATCCGCTTATGCATTGATTATCGTTCCCTCAATGAAGTTACAATCAAGAACAAGTACCCACTTCCCAAGATCGAAGATTTGTTTGATCAACTCAGCGGAGCCAAGGTATTCTCCAAAATCGACCTCAGATCTGGGTATTACCAGCTGAAGATCAGACCCCAAGATATTCCGAAGATGGCATTCGTAACCAGATATGGCCTGTACGAATGCACGGTCATGTCTTTTGGGTTAACCAATGCCCCAGCTTACTTCATGTATCTCATGAATAAAGTCTTCATGGAATATTTGGACAAGTTCGTTGTTGTCTTCATTGATGACATCCTTGTGTTCTCGAAGTCGGAGGAAGAGCATGAGCAGCATCTGAGGATGGTCCTAAACAAGCTTCGTGAGCACCAACTGTATGCCAAGTTCAGCAAGTGTGAGTTTTGGCTGCACAAAGTTGGATTCTTAGGTCATGTCTTGACCGAGGAAGGATTATCTGTTGATCCTGCAAAAATCGAAGCTGTGACCCAATGGCAATCTCCAACGACCGTCAAGGAAGTCAGAAGCTTCCTCGGATTGGCGGGCTATTACCGCAAGTTCATGGAAGGATTCTCTAGCATTGCACGACCAATGACTCAGCTCCTCAAGAAGGACAAGAAGTTCGAGTGGACGCCAAAATGCGAAGAGAGCTTCCAAGAGCTCAAGAAGAGATTGACCACCGCCCCCGTTCTGGCAACACCTGATATTCACAAGGAGTTCGTGATATATTGTGATGCCTCTCGAACCGGATTGGGAAGCGTTCTGATGCAAGAAGGCCGCGTCATAGCATACCTCTCCAGGCAGCTACGACCCCATGAGGAGAACTACGCTACTCACGATCTTGAGCTAGCGGCAGTAGTTCATGCCTTGAAGACATGGCGGCATTACCTCCTAGGGAAACGGTGTGAGATTTACACAGACCACAAAAGTCTGAAGTATATTTTCACCCAAAAAGAGTTGAACATGAGGCAGCGGAGATGGTTGGAACTCATCAAAGATTATGACCTCAGTGTTCAGTATCACCCTGGGAAGGCCAACGTGGTGGCCGATGCCTTAAGCAGGAAGGCTTGCTCTTTGAATGTCATTATTCAAGAAAGGCAGCCTGCCTTGTTTAAGGAGATCGAACAATTCAGTTTGGAATTGGTCACCCCCGGATTTCTGGATCATTTGGAAGTCAGACCGACCCTGCTGGACGACGTCAAGAAGGCTCAAGATGGACACGCAAGCATTGAAGGTATCAAGAGGAAGATGAAGATGGACAAGGCCCCAGGATTCTCCGAAGATGAGCACGGGATTGTTTGGTACAAAGGTCGTCTCTGCGTACCAAACAACACCGAGTTGAAGACGTTGATTCTGCAAGAAGCCCACGACACCCCGTATTCCATCCACCCCGGAGGAACCAAGATGTACCAAGACTTGAAGGCACGATTCTGGTGGCACGGTATGAAGAGAGAGATTGCAACCTATGTTGCAAAGTGTGATGTGTGCCAAAAGGTCAAGGCTGAATATCAGCGACCCGCTGGATTGCTTCAACCACTCAAGGTTCCTGAGTGGAAGTGGGATAAAGTCGGAATGGACTTCATCACTGGATTACCAAGGTCGAATAGAGGACATGACTCTATCTGGGTCATAGTCGATCATTTGACCAAGGTGGCTCATTTCATTCCTGTCAAGACTACCTACTCAGGCAACCAGTTGGCAACTCTCTATATCAACCGAATCGTAAGTCTTCACGGTGTTCCCGAGGAGATTGTGTCAGATCGAGGCACCCATTTCACTTCAAGGTTCTGGAAGAGATTCCAAGAAGCCTTGGGAACCAAGTTGTCTTTCAGCACAGCTTTCCACCCACAGACCGGAGGTCAAACAGAGCGAGTCAATCAGATTCTCGAAGACATGCTCCGAGCCTGTGTCCTGGCATATGGAGCCAAGTGGGAAGACAGTCTCCCTTTTGCCGAGTTCTCCTATAACAACAGTTACCAGTCAAGCCTTCAGATGGCACCATTTGAGGTGTTGTACGGACGCAGATGTCGCACACCCCTCAACTGGTCAGAGACTGGAGAAGGACTAATCTTTCGACCGGATATTCTCCGCGCAGCAGAAGAGCAAGTCCAACTAGTCAGAGAGCGACTAAAGGCAGCCAAGTCAAGGCAGAAGAGTTATGCTGACACTCGACGCCGAGACATGAGTTTCCGTGTCGGAGATCATGTGTACCTGCGGGTAACTCCTCTGAAGGGAACCAAGCGTTTCCACGTTAAGGGGAAGCTCGCACCAAGGTTTATTGGCCCTTTCAAGATCACCGACAGACGAGGAGAAGTGGCTTATCAGTTGGAACTACCACCTGAGCTATCCGATGTGCACAATGTATTCCATGTGTCACAACTCCGGAGATGTCTCCAAATTCCAGACAAGCCCAGTCTCTACAAGGATGTGGATCACCAAGCCATTGATCTGCAGCCTGATCTGACCTACCGCGAGAAACCCATTCGTATTCTGGATGAAGCAGAACGACGTACGCGGAGCCGTACCATCAAGTACTTCAAGGTCCAATGGAGCAACCACACCGAAGCAGAAGCAACCTGGGAACGAGAAGACTATCTTAGATCCGAGTTTCCCGACCTCTTTTAAGCCCTAGTTTGGGAATCTCGGGGACGAGATTCTTGTAAGGGGGGTAGGTCTGTCACACCCTGCATTTTGTAACATGTTATTTGTAAACTTTGAAGCATGAAAATTTGGACCAGCAAAATTTTTTTTTAGCATCATTTGGCTTTTATTTGGAATTGAGTTTTCTTCATTTGCTTTTTCATGTGCTCATTAAAGTCAACTATGACCTCTTATAGATTTCATCTCCTTATCCAAAACTTCTGCCCAATGATCATGCCAAGTGTTATATAGCAGTATAGTATTTTCTTACAAAATTAATTTGGCCAAAAAGAATTTTATAAATTTAGTTTTCCAAAAATCCCTGAATTGAGATTTGCACTGCAAATACTTGATTAAGGGTGTGAATATTATTTCAAAAGGTTTATTTGAGACCTAGTAGTCATAGGACTCCCAGAAACCACAAAGGTATAATTTTAAAAGTTATTTTCCTATTTTATTTAAAGGCTTTTTCTTAAGGCCAGAAATGGTCTTTAATAGGGGAAAATTATTTAACTGTTTCAAAAATATTTGCCAAAATTCAGAGAGACTCATAGGACATATATTGTCCATATATAAGAGTTTCAACACTTGGTCATGTTCAAAATAATGGGCTAAACCCTCTAAAACCCTTTCTGGATATTTCAAGCTTTTGAAATATTTACAAAGGAATTTTTCTCCAAAAATTCCAGGGAAATTCTATCATGTCATATATGACATATTTGATGATCTTGCCAAGTCCCATGCCTTGGGAAGCAAGAAAACCTCCTCAAACCCCTTCATAACCATTCTGTCCATATTTGAAGTTTGAGCAACTTTACATTGCCAAACTTGTCCAAATGCTCTCAAACTTGGTGCACATGCTAGAATGGCCTAATAAGGCACCTAGACCAAATGGCACAAGATTTGGAATAGAGCAACTTGATCAGATCACCTCAAAACCCTTTCTGTTCAAATGCAAATTTGAACAACTTTACATTACCAACTTTTTATCTGGAGCCTCAAACTTAGTGGGCATGATCAATACCCCAAATGATGATGCTACACCAAGTGGTGCATCAAGGGGAGATGATTAGCTTGACTCAATCAAGATGAAACTGTTTCTGTTGATTTCTAGGGTTCACCAAAGTTACATTGGCTAGATTCTTCAAATGAGCCCAAATTTGGTGAAGCACCCTATTTTCTCATGTCTTTCAACCCTGTCAAGTGCCATGTCAAGTGGACCTCATTTACTTGATCAAACACAGATCAAACACCTTCTGCAGAAATTGTAAAACCTCCAACTTGACCACTTTCACCTTTCTCCATAGCCTCAACTTTTTACCACAGGCCCATTGAGTTACTAGCAACCCCCAGTAACTCCCTCAGCACCTCAGCTCCATGATTGAGGGGTGAAACCCCAGCTTTACCTTGCTGTACAGCCAGCTTTCACCATTTTTACCAACACTCTCACTCTCTCTCTGCACCCCAGAGCATCCAAGGCCTCAGGGCATTTCTTTAGTCCTCCCTCTACGCACTAGACACTGTTGGGCACGCTGGAACGGACCAAACCAGCAAGAGCGCCTCGATGCCGGTCACACGCGCGCTCTGGAGCGCGTGAACAGTGCTCCCGCACGCTGGCTCGGGCCAATCGTCGATCCCCGACAGCCTCGGGCTCTCGCCTCGCGCCTCTCAACGTGCCTCGACGTCCGCAGCCTCCACCGGCGCTGTCCCCCTCCTCCTGCGCCCTCCAGTAGCCGCCGTCGCACGCGCGCTGGCCGCCCGCGGCAGCCACTCCTCTGCCTCGCACGCGCGCGCCTCCCTGTCGCTCCCCCGCTCCTCCTCTTACCTCAGCTGGATGTGGAACTCGTCCAGCAACTCCCCTGACTCGTCCCCGTAGCCTCCCGTGCGCTGTAGCGACGAGCTGGAGCTCGCCGGCGCACTGGACCACGGGTCCTCGTCGAGCTCCTATATATAGGCCTCCCCGAGCTCCTCCAACACCACCACCAGCCTCACAACTCTCCACTGATCCCTCCTGCATCACTAGTTCGACCCCGGAGCGCCCCAGTGCTCGGGATCGACCGGAGCTCCGCCGCGTCGGGCCGCCGGCGATCTCGAGGTACAGTCCTCCCCTGCCTCTCCTTCCGCTCGTTTTGGAACCGCCGCGCTCCACTGACCCTTTCCCCTCTCTTTCCCCCTCCATTTGCAGTCGGAAACGACCCCGACCACCGTCCTCCGACGAGCCTCCGCCGTCGCACCTCGTCGCCGGCGATCCAGGGCTCCCCGCCGTGCTGCGCTACCACCACTACAACCGCAACACACCGCTGAGTCCGTCCCTGGCCTCCGTTGCCGTCGCCGTGGCCGGTATCGTCGCCGGTGAGCTCGCCGCCGCCGTGGTCGAGGGGTTAGAGATGACAGGCGGGCCCCGCCTGTCATCCCCCCACCTCTCTCCCCTCCTCTGTGCCCCTGACCCACGGGCCCCGCCCGTCAGGTTTGAAACCTGACGTGCGCGCGCGCTGGCACCGTGCGGCTGGGCCAGCCCGTTTGGGCCGTGCATTGTGGCCTCTTCTGGCCCAGTGCACAGGACCCTTTTTCTCTTTTTCTTTTCTGTTGATGTTTTAAACATTTATGCAGAAAAGAATATTAATCCAAATTAAATATTTCCAACTCTTAAAATCTTGTAATATTCCAACCTATTTAATGGTACTACTTTCATTCAAATCCATGAAACTTTTCTGTACGGTTCAAATTTAAATTTAAATTTGAGCAGTATAACTCCTGTTCAAAAATCAATATATCCTATTCTGTAACTCCAAAACTCCAACTAAGATTTTTCCCCATCTTAGAAATCCCTCTAGTATTTTACAAAAATGAGTTGACACTTTTCTGAGCACTTTGGTTTTTCTGTTTTATTTGTATTCTTATTTTTTCCGTGGTTATTATGCGACGTATAGATCCCGTATTTGACGAAGTTGCTGTGGAAGAAGAAGGAGAAGGACTTGAAGACTTTGAAGACCAAGCCAATCCAGGCAAGCAGCCCTTTGACCATGATACACTTGTTCTTCGGAACCCGTTGGTTTCCGATGCATGATGATTAGGGTTACGATGGTAACCTAGAAGAACCACCATATGATGCATGCTTTATTGTTAGTCTTGCTATATGCTAGATGGCATGCAATAGGTGTTCATGATGCATATAGGATACGTGACACGATCTTGATCTTGCTATGAGCTAGATGACCTGCATATGGTTAGTAGTTATGGAAAATGATGCATGTGTGTCATGAACCTCCATGGTTGGAGTCTTTACATAAAACCCCGTCGGGTGCCATTTATGCCCGAGGGAGATGATGATAAGTTGGGTGACCACTTGATGACGAAGTGGTGTGCCAAGGCAAGTGTGTGTGTTTTTCAAACGGATTGGTTGAAGTTGCGACCGTTATTCCAACCATACATGTGCAACCACACTACCCCTTATGGGACGGGGCTTTATTGATTACTTAGGTCGATACTAGCATGGTGCCCGCATTACTAGTGACGGGAAGACTTGAGGTCTTTCCCGGGACGGGGTCGTGCTTGGATAGGCGACCATGACTGTTTTCACAGGGCACCGGACACACCGTTGGTCCCTTCGGGTACGCGTGAACATCGAATTAGGGCAAGTCCCGTGATCTATTGTTTGTACCCGAGGGCCGTGTGCCAACGAGTGGACTCTATGTTAGTGTCGTCTAAGGAAAGGTAATGACCGGGTGCTTACCCCGGGTACTTGAGGTACCGCGGGTCGTGGTTGACACGGAAGTTCCCCGGATCTTGTGGGTAAAGTGCGCAACCTCTGCAGAGTGTCAAACTATTCGAATAGCCGTTTCCACGGTCATGGACAGTTGGGTAACCGCTCTTGGGCTACGTCCTATGTTTGTGAAACCATGCGTGTGTATGTGAGTCAAGGTGGTGACTTGACTCGATGAGATGAATCACATTCATGTTGATGTCGGTAACCTGTTCTCAAGGTTACGCGAGGTTATTGGTGCATAAGCTTGATGATATCATATTGTTCTAGCCTCCTGCTAGATTGCTCATTATTATTCAATTGCATTGTTCTTGAACCACATCATGGGTTGCTTGCGAGTACATTCAAAGTACTCATTGGCTTGCCACTGGTTATTTAATTGGCCAGGCATGGAAGAGCAGGATTATGAGGAAGAGTTCTTTGGAGACGACCATGCGAACTAGGACGCTATCCCAGTCAGAATGCCTGTAGGGTTAAGGCAGATGGCATGGGTTCTACCCGTTTTATCGAAGACTTCCGCTACTTGAGATATTTGCTATTTAGCCCGTGAGGCTCTATCTATGTAAGACTTGGCCATAATGGCCTTAATTCGTGTAAGACTATTTGTATGGATGTAAGACTCTTGTTATTTCAGCTTCTGTGTGTTCAGTGAGCATTGATCTCTGGGATCACTGTACACGTGCATTCGGTGATCTCGACTTCCAAGTCGGGGTCCCCACAATGTCAAAACTGCATTCCTTAATGGATACCTCAAAGAGGAGTTGTGTATGATGCAACCAGAAGGTTTTGTCGATCCTAAAGGTGCTAACCAAGTGTGCAAGTTCAAGCGATACATCTATGAACTGGTGCAAGCATCTCGGAGTTGGAATATACGTTTTGATGAGGTGATCAAAGCATATGGTTTTACACAGACTTTTGGAGAAGCCTGTATTTACAAGAAATTGAGTGGGAGCTCTGTAGCATTTCTGATATTATATGTGGATGACATACTGTTGATTGGAAATGATATAGAATTTCTGGATGGCATAAACGGATACTTCAATAAGAATTCAATGAAAGATCTTGGTGAAGATGCTTATATATTGGGCATCAATATCTGTAGAGATAGATCAAGACGCTTAATTGGACTTTCACAAAGCACATACCTTGATAAAGTTTTGAAGAAGTTCAAAATGGATCAGTCAAAGAAAGGGTTCTTGCCTGTGTTACAAGGTGTGAAGTTGAGTAAGACTCAAGGCCCGACCACTGCAGAAGATAGAGAGAAAATGAAAGTCATTCCCTATGCCTCAGCCATAGGATCTATCATGTATGCAATGTTGTGTACCAGACCTTATGTGTGCCTTGCTATAAGTTTAGCAGGGTGTCGGTGTACTAAAGTAGGGGTACCTTAGTATCCCGACTTGTGCACGGGCAGTAGCAGCGTCCCGTGGTCGGGCTCGCCACGCGCCCGCCAAGGACCGCTCTGGATCCTTTAGAGCCATTCAAGAACAAAGTATTCAAGTTAAAGAAACAACACCCCGGCAAGAGGAGCTTGCCGGGAAGGCCGAACCAGGCTCAAGACCACCCCTTTGGCACAAGGCCCTGGCAAGAGGAGCTTGTCAGAAAGGCCAAGCACGGCATTTCAGAAGACTTGCCGCAACGCTCCGCGCGTCGCGACAAGGCCCGGAGAGCGACAAGCTTCCAGGCGCGGCAAGGTAGCAACCGCGGCAAGGCGCTTGCCGCGGCAAGCTCCCACTACGTGCCCGCGCTCCAGCTCATCCGGCCACGCATCGCCCTGGGGCCCTTCCAGGTGCACGTGGCGGACGGCCGTACAGCCTAGGGTACACCATGGCGAGCCGCGATGACGAGGCCACCTTCGTGGCGAACGGAGACGCCCTAACAGACACTTTTTGCACTGTTTGGGGGCGACGGCGACGGGCATTCAATGCCCTTGTCCCCTGCCGTCAGGGTTAGGTATAGACCACTGTACATACACTATTACAACTACCACCATTTTTACACTTTTACCCTCATCTATGTTGCCACCTGTCAGTGACCCCTTCAACCTATAAAAGGAGGCCCATGCGCAACGTAGAAAGGGTTCCGATCCCTGATCACTCTCGCGCTCGGTGTAGCTAGCAACCAGCTCGGTAGCCCTTCGTGCTCCCGAGCCAAGAACACAATACAACCAAGGCAGGAGTAGGGTTTTACGCATCCGTGCGGCCCGAACCTGGGTAAACTGCCCGCGTGCTCGCCTCGATCTGCTCTTCGCGCTCCCTCCGCTCCCTTGCCGTACCGAAAAGGGGCTCCGGTCCCATAGGTGTTCATGGGCGATCAGTTTCCCCGACATCTTTGGCGCGCCGGGTAGGGGGGCGTCGAGGTTGTGCGAATCTGATCCAGCGTTCACGCGGGCGGAATCTTCAGCAGCTTCATCAACTTCGTCAACTTCATCGACATGCCGCCGAAGAAGAAAGCTTCGGAGGTGGGAGGCCCGTCTGCGTCGATCCCACCACCACCGGAACCAACGGTTGGTGGGGTAGACGCTGGCGGAAGGACGAACGCCGGCGAGGAAACTCACGGCGCCGCCAAATCCAAGGACAAGACGGACGACCGAGCGCACTCCAAGACCTCGGCGTCCGTGCACGCACCGCGCCCCTCTCAGGAGGTGCCGGAACGGCAGCGGCGTGGTACGCAGGGTACCATCCGCTTGCTGGGTCAAGGACAAGTTGGCGGGTCGCGGGACGCTCAAGGCCAACGTGCTGGCACGAGCAAGGCGCGGTCGCCGGGGCGAGAACCTGCTCCTTCTAACGCTGTATGAAGTCCGAGCATATCTCGCTCCTCGCACCGCTCGCCACCGCTCCCCTCCACTCCGGCAGAAGCTCTAGCTAGAGCTCAGCTACTCCTCGACTTCCCTCCAGCGGCAGACAAGGCCGAAGACTGGAGGGCCACCATCCAAAGCCTCATCGCCTTCGCCAACAACGACACGCCGCAGCAGCCGGCGACGTCGCGGCCGCAGCAAGTCAGCCAGGCGCGGGTTGGTGGAGACAAGACCGCCGGGGACAAGACCGCCGGGGGTGCAACTACCGTGCACTCCCCGCCCCGAAGGCCGAAATCGCCGATTCGTCGGATCAACATCGACGACGATTCCACGGCGTCGTCGGATCCACGAGCTCGCCGCGATCAACGCCAAGTCCTCGACGACAGACGACAAGAAGACGCTCGAACCCGCATCGAGCGTCGAAGAGAAGCGCGACGACAGTCCGACCAGCGCACTGGGACCGCTGTCGACATGCACGCGCCCGGGGAACCGGGCGACCTGCCGTACGCGGCAGGTTGCCCTGCATTCACTCGCGAGCTGCGGCAAGTCCAATGGCCCAGCATGAAGAACTTCAAGCCCGACGTACCTGAGAAGTACGACGGCAAGACCCATCCCTCAGAGTTCCTCAGCATCTACACCATCGCGGTGCAGGCTGCCGGGGGACGCGACGAGAAGATATTAGCGAACTACTTCCTGCTCGTGCTCAAGCCGAACGTCAGATCTTGGCTCATGCACTTGCCGGAGAACTCCATCTCTTCTTGGGCCGACCTGTGCCATCAGTTTGTCGGCGCCTTTACGGACGGCCACAAGCCCCATGGCCAGGAGAGCGACCTGCATATACTTGCCCAGAAGGAAGGAGAGTCCCTGCGAAAGTACATCCAAAGATTCAGCCGTGTCCAGCACAACATCCCGGACGTCCACCCTGCCTCGGTTATTAGCGCGTTCCACCAGAACGTGCGTAACCGCCGCATGAGGGAGGAAATGGCGATGTGCAAGATCCGGGATGTCAGCGAGCTTTATGCCCTGGCTGACAAGTGTGCGCGCGCTGAAGAGGGGAGGAGACTCCCCGGAGAGGATGCTGGAGCAGGAGGAACGGACAGTGAGGATGCCGCCCCGGCAAGGAAGAACCGGCGGCGGAACAACAACAAGAAGAAGAACAAGGAAGTATTGGCCGTCGAGCAGTCCGGCAAGGAGGCTGGCGCCAAGAAAGCTCAGGCTGGTGGCTCCGGCAAGGAAGCTGCCACTGTAGCGGCCGCCGACAAGCAGTACTGCAAGATCCATCGCACCAAGGGCCACGATCTCCAGAACTGCAAGAGGGTCGAATACCTCGTCGAACAGCAGAAAGCTGAGTACGAGCGACACGACAAAGAGAAGGCCCAGGGAGACGGAGGAGAGTCCGGCAAGAAGCGGCCATTCAATGGCCGGGGAGGACGCCGCGGCAAGGCCAAGCACCGGCAAGGAGATAGACCTCCCCGCGGCCGCGACAAGGATGACGACGAAGACGACGACGCGGACATGGACGATGGAGACAACAGCGAGCAGGAGTTCCAGAAGGCCACAGAAGTTCTGTGCGTCGATGGAGGTGCCTCTCTGCATACTTCTCACCGCCAACTCAAGCAGTGGGTGCGGGAAGTTAATGCAGCAGAGCCACCCGCCGAGTCGCGCAAACTCCTGAACTGGTCCAGCACGCCCATCATCTTCGACATTGAGGATCACACTGACCGCACAACTGCGGTCGGGTGTTTGCCGATGTTGGTTTCGCCAACCATCCGCAACCTCAAGGTCACCAAGATGCTGGTTGACGGCGGGGCCAGCCTGAACCTGATCTCCTCTGCTGTGGTCCGGAAGCTACAGATCCCCGACAGCGAGCTCGAGGAAACCCGAACTTTCCAAGGGATCAACCCGGGAAGGAGCAAGCCGAAAGGGAAGATCACACTGCCAGTAACCTTTGGCGGAGAGCTAAACTTCAAGACTGAGAGGATCACCTTTGACGTTGCCGATATCCCGTTGCCATACAATGGGATACTTGGCCGTCCGGCACTCGCCAAGTTCATGGCGGCCTCTCATTACGCCTACAACATGCTCAAGATGCCGGGCCCGATAAGCGTCATCTCTGTTCTCGGCGACAAGAAGGACGCGCTTATCTGCGCCGACAAGGTCTACCGGGACGCAGCAGCTGCAACAGATAGCAAAACACTTGCCGCTGAAGCTCCCGGGGGGAAGAACAAGAATAAGTCCGGCAAGAGCTCTGGGGCCCACTCCGGCAAACGCACCTCTTCGGAGTGCTGCGCTGCCGTCGAGGACGCACCATCGAGCTCCACCGGCAAGTGCAAGAAGGGAATGGCAGCTCCACCTGCAACCAAGAAGGTGTCCGCCAAGGAGGACGCCACTGGTGGTACTTTCACCATCAGTGCCACGCTCGATCCTAAATAGGAAAGCGCGCTCGTTGCCTTCCAGCGGGCGAATGTCGACGTGTTTGCGTGGCAACCGTCTGACATCCCCGGTGTTCCCAGGAAGGTGATTGAGCACAAGCTTGCCGTTTGTCCTCACGCGCGGCCCGTCAAGCAGAAGGTCAGAAAGCAAGCGGTGGAGCGTCAAGAGTTTATTGCGGAGGAAATCAAGAAGTTGGAAGCAGCAGGCCTTGTTAGAGGTGTACTTCATCCCACGTGGCTGGCCAACCCTGTTATTGTGCGCAAAGCTAATGGGAAGTGGAGGCTTTGTATAGACTTCACTGATGTGAATAAAGCTTGTCCCAAAGATCCATTTCCCTTGCCGCGTATTGACCAGATCGTCGACTCCACGGCTGGGTGCGAGTTGCTTTCATTCCTTGATGCATACTCCGGGTACCACCAAATATTTATGGCTGAAGAGGATGAAGAGAAGACTGTGTTCATTACTCCATGTGGCACTTACTGCTTCATACGCATGCCCTTCGGATTGAAGAATGCGGGTTCAACATTTGCAAGGGTGGTCCACACCGCTTTTGAGCCACAGATACACATGAATGTAGAAGCATACATGGATGATATAGTGGTCAATAGCAAGGACAAGGATACCCTGATTCAAGACCTAGATGAAACTTTCGCGAATCTGCGCAAGATACAACTCAAGCTTAACCCCGAGAAGTGCGTGTTCGGAGTACCCTCCGGCAAGCTTCTCGGGTTCTTTGTGTCTCAGAGGGGGATTGAAGCTAATCCCGACAAGATCAAAGCCATCGAGCAGATCGAAGCTCCAAAGCGCGTCAAGGATGTACGAAGGCTTGCCGGCTACGTCGCTGCTCTCAGCAGGTTCATTTCTAAGTCCGCAGAACGCGCCCTGCCGTTTTTCAAAATCTTGAAAAAGGCGGGTCCAATGAGATGGACTCCGGAAGCGGAGGCAGCGCTGCAGGACTTGAAAGGATACCTGTCCTCCACTCCAATACTTGTCGCACCTAGACCGCAAGAGAAGTTGCTGTTGTACCTAGCAGCAACCAATCAAGTGGTTAGTGCTGCGTTGGTAGCGGAAAGGGAGGCAGATGAAGAGCCCACAGCCCCGACAAGCACATCCAGCGACAAGCAGGGGGCTTCCCCGACAAGCTCTGGCCCCGACAAGGATGAGTCTGCACAGACGCAAGAAGAAGTCCGGAAGAAGATGGTACAGCGACCAGTCTATTTTGTCAGTTCCCTCTTGCAGGGGGCTAGGTCAAGATACTCTGGGGTGCAGAAGTTGCTTTTCGGCCTCCTTATGTCCCCGAGAAAGCTGCGCCACTACTTCCAAGCACATGCGATAACGGTGGTCACTCGCTTTCCGCTGAAAAAGATATTGCAAAATCCAGAAGCAACAGGCAGGATTGTCGAGTGGGCACTGGAGCTGTCAAGCTTTGGCCTCAAGTTTCAAAGTACCTCAACTATCCAGAGCAGAGCATTGGCAGAGTTTATAGCAGAATGGACACCAACACCAGACGAAGAGATTCTAGAGACAAACATCCCCGTCAAAGAAGCGAGCAAAGAATGGATAATGTACTTCGATGGTGCCTTCTCGCTGCAAGGCGCCGGCGCTGGCGTGCTGCTTGTCGCGCCTACCGGAGAGCACCTCAAGTACGTTGTCCAGATGCATTTTCCCAAGGAGCAAGCAACGAATAATACTGCGGAGTATGAAGGTTTGCTTGCCGGCCTCAAAATCGCAGCTGAACTTGGGATTAAGAAGCTGATTGTGCGGGGAGATTCACAGTTGGTTGTCCGTCAAGTGAACAAGAGCTACCAGAGCCCATTGATGGAAGCTTACGTCGACGAAGTGAGAAAGCTTGAAGAGCACTTTGAGGGCATACAGATGGAGCACGTTCCAAGAGCTTAGAATGACATCGCAGACGGCCTGTCAAAGTGTGCTGCACTAAAGCTACCTATGGAACCGGGGATCTTCGTGCTCAAGCTAACTCAACCATCCGTTACTCCATCAGTTGGGCAAAGTAAGAAGAGAAAGTTGGTCTCCGGTGACTACTTGCCGGCGGATCTCCCTGAAGTCGCCGCCAAGGTCCCCAAGATCAACGCCCAAGTTGCTGAGGAACAGTCTGCTCCTGCGGACCCAAGGGTTCGTGCAGTTGAAGCAGGCGTTCCCGACAAGTCTCGCCCCGGCGAGCTTGCCGGGGAACGTCCAGCTCCGGCAGAGCCGCAGGTTCTTGCCGTAGAAGCTGACGTTCCCACAGCAGCAATGATGCCCTTAGTCCTTGTTGTTGAGCCCCAGGCCCCAGCATGGGCGCAGCAAATTGTCCATTTCCTTCAGACTGGAGAACTTCCCGAAGAGCCAGAAGAGGCAGAGAGATTAACCAGGTAGTCAAGTATGTACCAGTTCGTCGGCAATGAACTGTACAGAAGAAGACTCAATGGTGTCAGGTTGAAGTGCATCCCCCGGGAAGATGGGCAAAAGATGTTGGCAGAGATACATAGAGGCATATGTGGCCACCACATTGGCGCAAGAGCACTTGCCGGGAAGGCATTCCGGCAAGGTTTCTTTTGGCCAGAAGCCCTCCAAGATGCAACTGCACAAGTAACCAAGTGTGAAGCGTGCCAGTTCCATGCCAAGCAAATACATCAGCCAGCTCAAGCTCTCCAGACGATCCCTTTGTCCTGGCCATTTTCGGTCTGGGGGCTCGACATTCTCGGCCCCTTTCCCCGCGCAGTCGGGGGCTTTGAGTACTTGTACGTCGCCATCGACAAGTTCACAAAGTGGCCAGAAGTGGAGCCAGTAAGGAAGGTGACCGCACAGTCAGCAGTCAAGTTCTTTAGGTCAATTGTTTGCCGTTTCGGAATCCCTAAAAGGATCATCACCGACAACGGCACGCAATTCACAAGTCGCACCTTCATGCGGTACGTCCAAGACCTTGGCGCCAAGGTCTGCTTCGCTTCTGTTGCTCACCCAAGGAGCAATGGTCAAGCGGAGAGGGCAAACGCTGAAGTGCTGCGCGGACTCAAGACGAGAACTTTCGACAGGCTGCCCAAATGCGGAAGAAACTGGATTGAGGAGTTGCCGGTGGCTCTTTGGTCATTCAGGACGACACCAAATCGAGCCACCGGGCAGACACCCTTTGCTCTTGTCTATGGAACAGAGGCAGTTCTCCCCACGGAACTCGTATACGGATCACCTCGAGTGCTCGCTTATGATGAGCTCGAGCAAGAGCAGCTGCGGCAAGATGATGCACTGCTCCTCGAGGAGGACCGTCTTCAGGCTGCTGTACGAGCTGCTCGATACCAGCAAGCTTTGCGCCGCTACCACAGCCACAAAGTTAAGGCCAGAAGTCTCGAGGAAGGCGACCTTGTTCTTCGGCGCGTTCAGTCCGCCAAGAATTCCAACAAGTTGACGCCGAAGTGGGAAGGCCCTTATCGGGTGAGACAAGTCACAACGCCCGCCGCTGTCCGCCTTGAGACCGAAGATGGCTTACCGGTGAGCAACTCCTGGAACATTGAGCACCTTCGCAAGTTTCACCCATAAGGCGCGGTTGCCGTGATCCGTTCCGACAACCACCTTTTGTACAAGTCTTGCCGTTGTTGCATGTAAACCTTTGTACAAAGCCGGGCGCAAATCCCGTGCATCAGTAAAGCTTTTGTGCCTTGCACAACTTGTCGTTTCATGCATTTTTCTCTTTTACTTGCATGTATTATATGACACCTCATGCAGCACACACCTCCAGTAAGCAATAACGAGCCGAAAGGCTCCATATCTATGTTTCCTCCCTTTCTCTTTTCTCTCAAGCAGAAGAAGGATTCCTCGCGCACAAGTTTGCCGGGGGGAAGGAGACAGTGCTATGGACCAAGTGCCGTTCAAGAAAGCCTCGCCTTGCCGCAAGCAGACCATACACAAAAGCTAAGTTACCAAAGTTTGAGCATTCAAATTTTTAAATTTTTAAAAAAGTTATCTTCCTTGAACGACCACACTTTGTATGGAAAACCTGTGCGCGGAGGAACCTACCCGTGGCTAGCCGCGCCGTTACTTTGTTTCGAGCACGCTCAACGGCTTAAGTGTGCTGCGACAAGTGTCGCGCCCTTACTTCGTTTTCGCGTTCGCTCAATAACCTAAGTGTGTTGCGACTAGCTGCGACGAGGTCTCTTGCCGGTAGAGGCATTGCCAGCAGGCTGCTGAAGTCCCGCACTCAGTGCTCGCGGCAAGGGCCCCTTTTGCCGGCAAGTTCCCTAAAAGCGTAGGGTAAAAGCATACAAAGTAAAGAAGTCGAACCAAGGAAATAACACTGCATTAACTACCCAAAATAAACTTATATTACAAGATGACTTGTCGCTGTCCTAACAAACTACTATCCATAACTTGATTGGCAGCGACAAGAGAAGCAGAAAGGAAGGCAGCCTAGTCTGCACGGTCGCCGTCGACTCTTCTGATCTTGCCCACCTTGGCCACGATGGGGGCGACAAGAGCCTTCAGAGCCTCCTGATCGGCGTCGGGCGGCAAGGTCCTGAGGACGTTCTCAAGGTTGATCCTGGGGTTGCGGTAGACTATCTTCGTCAGCACTCTCTCCACAACTCCCGTGCAAAGCCTGCGTGCCTCGTTCGCCAGCTGCGTGGGGATCCTCTCACGGAGCTGCTCAAGGGCCGGTGCCACTCCCCTGAAGAATAAGCTCAACTTGGCGGTGTGAGGGAGGTTCGCGGCGGGGGAGTATCCGAGGTGCTCCGTCCCCAGCCCCGCTAACTCCCTGTCGATGTCAGCGGCGGCGGCGACAAGCTCCTCGGTCCACTGCTCCACCGTCTGCCTGAAGTTGTTTTGCGTAAGGGCGGCGTTGTCCAGCAGTGCCCTCTCAGCCCGGAGGTCCTCCTTCAGCTTTGTCTCCCGGTTCCTGGCGCTGTCGAGTGATGCAGTGAGGGTGGACAGCTTCAATTCCAAGTCTGCGACAGAATCCTTGGCGATGGCGATCTCCTTGCCCTTGTCGGAGAGACGGACCTGCAGCTCCGAGTGGCTGTGGGCGTCTTTCTCCCTCTCCAATGTGAGCGCGGCAACCTTCTCCTCGTTCGTCCTCAAGTTAAGCTCCAACTGTACCACCCTCACCTCCAAGTCTCTCTTGGCGGTCTCTGCAGCTGCAGCGGCGTCCCTCGCTTCCTGCAGAGCCCCGCCAAGGGACTGCTCGCGCGCGGTAAGGTCGTCCTCATGGCTATCGAGGTCGACCTTCCGCTGCCTCAGCTCACCTTCCCGCCGAGACAGATCTTCGGCGGCGAGCCGTTGCTGCTCCTCTGCTTCGGCCTTTTCGAGGATGAACGCTTGGTGCGCCTCGGCGAGCTCCTCCCGCTCCTCCGCCAAGGACCGGAGGGCCGCCTGGTTGGCGGCGCGGAGCTCCTCGGCGCGCTTCTCCAAATCGACGCCTGCCTTGGCAGCCAGAGCCTCTCGGGACTCCAGCTTGGCCTGCCTAGCACGGTATAGGGCCAGAAGCCGGCGCAGAAGCTGCTCCTCCTCGGGCTCGTTGCTGCTGCCGGGCGCGTCGACAAACTTCAGCCCCGCGGAGGCGAGGACTTCCCCATCAAAGACCTCCCCCTCCGCGGGCGCCCTTGACGAAGAAGCCCACGGAAGTTGGATGAAAACCCCGTTTCCGGCCTCCAAGTAGGCGCCAGTTCCGGCCGTGGCGGCGACAGGGTCGGCGGTCGGCGCAGCGTCAAACGCTCCTGCGGCCTCAGGGCCGTCAGTGCGACCGCCGGTCCCCTCCTCAGCCGCCGCGTCGGCGTCCCTGGTTGCCTCTTCGACGGCAGGCTCCTCGGTGCCGACCGCCTCTTCGGTAGCCACGGCATCGCCAGCGTTGCCGCGCGCGGGCTCCTCGGTGGTGGCCTCCGTCTCCATAGGCTCTGGAGCGGACGAGTCTGAAGGCAAGAAAAAGAAAGAAGAAAAACATTGTCAAGCAAATATCCAAAAAGAGAAGATCAAGAGAAGAAAGCTACAAGGGTTACCTGCGCGGGCCTCTTCTTCGACGAGGTCCCTCGCTGGGGAGTTCTCCCTCGGCGGCGTGGTAGTACCCTCCGCCGGCGGAGGGCCACTGGCGCCTTCCCTTGGCGGAGTGCCCACCCTTGGCGGGTTGCTCGCCCTTGGCGGGGTGCTCGCCCTTGGCGGGGTGCTCGCCCTTGGCGGAGTACTCGCCCTTGGCGGAGTATGCTCCCTCGCCTGGGGGCTCCTCCTTGGCGGGGAGGTTGAGACGAGCGGCTCGTCGGGAGCAGTCTCTTGGCGCTCCTGAGGCTGCGGCTCTGTTTCTGCACAAATCAACAAGCAAGCAGAACGTTAATAATGATAAGAAGCCCACGCGCGCCCGACAAGTAAAGAGCTAACAGAAAACTTACGCTGGGGGCTGCGTTGGGGGCTGCGCTGAGGGCTGCTCTGCGGGGCAGCTGGCTGGTCTGGCAAGCTCATCGCTGGCGCATCCCCCGCTGCTGCGACGGGCTCGTCCTCGAGGTCGACCACCGGGATCTTGGCCCTCTTCGCCACCCTTTGGGCCAGGGTCCTAGAAGGCAGACATCAAACAGAATCAGGCAAAGAAGATTCAAGACAAAAATAGCAAATTGAAGAAAACAAGAGTTGCTCCACTTACTCTTCCTCCTCCTCGTCGGAGCTGAGAACGGAGAATTCGAAATCCGCCTCGCGCGTCCCGGCGCGAGGAGCTGGAGGAGAAGGACGCCTCGGGCGCTTGGCGGGCGCTGGAGCAGTGGCCTGCGAAGACCCCGCTTCGGTCGACGCCGAGGCCCGAGGGGCAGAAGGAGCCGTGGAGCCGGTGCGGGAAGACCCTCCTCCGGCCGCTGCAGAGGCGCGGGGTGCTCCCTTGACGGCCTTGCCCGCCGCGGTGGCGCGCGTCGGGCGGCGCTGCGGCCGCGGGGCCGCCGGACGCTCCGCCACGACTGCAGCCTTGCGGGGGCGCCTCCTCGCTGGAGCTGGGGGACTTGGCGACGGCGGTGAACTTCCCGAGGATGAAGAAGAGCCAAGGTTCAGAGACCCTCCCGAGTCTTCGGCAGAATCACTTGATTCATCGCCCTGCTCAGCGGGCTCGCTCGACTCCGTGCCTTGCCCGGTGGCCTCGCTCGTCCCGGCAGGCTGCCCGGCAGGCCTTAGCAGTTTGAGGATCTCTTCCTCCTCGGCCCGACTCACCGCATCCGCTGCATCTGCCTCCTCCAAGGTGTATCCAAACTCGCCCGCGGCCTCGGCCGCGGCTGCCTCCAACCTGGTGGCGATATACGCCATTTCCCGGTCGGTGGTGTCGCGGGTGAGGCCCTTCTTCTCATCGGGATTGATGGGCAGCTCCACCAAGTTATCGAAGAATGTTTGAACGGCTTCGTCAGAGGGCGCCAGCCAAGTGGGTTCAATCCCATGGGAGTCGCACCACGGCATTGCCGCACGGATAGCACTGAGTGACGAATTGTTGCATAGTGGAACTACCTCCCGCGGCAAGGTGAACCACTCCGGGTGCTTGGCGTCGTGCTTGAACAGCTCACGGAGCATCCCTTTGAGCTCCAGGACCGTGAAATTATAGTTGAGGCCTGGGCGCAGCCTCATACAGTCTGCCGCATTGCCAAAATCCCAAGCAGACCTCTTCCTCTCCTGCAAGGGAGCAATGCACCGGCGAAGGAAATCTGCCCCGACAGCCCCTACGGTGAGCTTGGCTTGCCGGAGGCGAAGGATCCTAGTGATGGCTATCTTCAGCTTGTCGTCCTCCGGGGCCAGGTCACTCCAGTCCTTGCCGCGCACTATTGCAGCCCGGCGCGGGGAAGTGAACTGCTCCGGGGCGTCCTCCATGATCCAACACCAGTTGGCCCTCCACTCCTCCCACTTGCCGCGGAGCTCTCCAGTCAAGTACGCCTCTTTCTTATTGAGTCTAAAGATCCAAGAATTCCCGCCAGACAAAGGAGATCCTGACTCTACTTGAGGTGTATAATAATGGCGGAAGAGGGCTACATTGGGATACACCCCGACAAAGTTCTCGCACAGATGTGCGAAAACGGCCATGGTCAAGACTGCGTTCGGGGTGAAATCGAGAAGATGAAACCCGTAGGTGTTCATAACGTCGCAGAAGAATTCGGAGTATGGAGGGCAGAGTCCACAATGGAAGAACAGGGCGAAATAGGCATACCCTCCCGGGAACATGTCGCAGGCTTTGGCGGGGAGTACCCTGGTGCGCGGGTGAGCTTTCGTCTCCCTCGACCAGAAGAGGTAGAACTTGTCCTTCAGCTCCCTCGCGCCGAGCCTCGGCGGGAAGACCACCATCTTCTTCCGCATTGCTGCTAGTTTCTGTGCCCGGTCGGTCTTCGCGGCTTTCGCCTTGTCGCCCTTCGGGGCCATGGCGGGGACGGCGAGGGAAGTCGACGGCGCGGCGGAGGCTGGCGGCGGCGTAGGAAGGGCGGAGTGCTGCTCTCTTTCGACCTTCGGGGAGGAGGAGAGCGGTGGGGGTTTCTGGAGGTTGAAGAAGCAATGAAGCGAATGGGGGAAACTGCCCCTGTTTCCTCTGCTTTTAAGGGGGGAAGGGGGCGTTCCGCATTTCCCCCATTAAAGAAATAGGCCACGATCTCTCCCACGACGCCGCAATCGACGTGTGCCGTTAGGGAGGGACGCGGCGGATACGGAGTGGGATACGGCGCGCCGTGGGCCGCGTGTGCCCGTGCACTGTTTTGGGCCGGGCCCAACAACGCTCGGCACCGTGTGTGGCCCAGGCCCGGGGGCTCCTGTCGGTGTACTAAAGTAGGGGTACCTTAGTATCCCGACTTGTGCACGGGCAGTAGCAGCGTCCCGTGGTCGGGCTCGCCACGCGCCCGCCAAGGCCCGCTCTGGATCCTTTAGAGCCATTCAAGAACAAAGTATTCAAGTTAAAGAAACAAGACCCCGGCAAGAGGAGCTTGCCGGGAAGGCCGAACCAGGCTCAAGACCACCCCTTTGGCACAAGGCCCTGGCAAGAGGAGCTTGTCAGAAAGGCCAAGCACGGCATTTCAGAAGACTTGCCGCAACGCTCCGCGCGTCGCGGCAAGGCCCGGAGAGCGACAAGCTTCCAGGCGCGGCAAGGTAGCAACCGCGGCAAGGCGCTTGCCGCGGCAAGCTCCCACTACGTGCCCGCGCTCCAGCTCATCCGGCCACGCGTCGCCCTAGGGCCCTTCCAGGTGCACGTGGCGGACGGCCGTGCAGCCTGGGGTACACCGTGGCGAGCCGCGATGACAAGGCCACCTTCATGGCGAACGAAGACGCCCTAACAGACACTTTTTGCACTGTTTGGGGGCGACGGCGACGGGCATTCAATGCCCTTGTCCCCTGCCGTCAGGGTTAGGTATAGACCACTGTACATACACTATTACAACTACCACCATTTTTACACTTTTACCCTCATCTACGTTGCCACCTGTCGGTGACCCCTTCAACCTATAAAAGGAGGCCCATGCGCAACGTAGAAAGGGTTCCGATCCCTGATCACTCTCGCGCTCGTTGTAGCTAGCAACCAGCTCGGTAGCCCTTCGTGCTCCCGAGCCAAGAACACAATACAACCAAGGCAGGAGTAGGGTTTTACGCATCCGTGCGGCCCGAACCTTGGTAAACTGCCCGCGTGCTCGCCTCGATCTGCTCTTCGTGCTCCCTCCGCTCCCTTGCCGTACCGAAAAGGGGCTCCGGTCCCATAGGTGTTCGTGGGCGATCAGTTTCCCCGACACAGGGAGGTACCAAAGTAATTCAGGAATGGATCACTGGACAGCGGTCAAGAACATCCTGAAGTACCTGAAAAGGACAAAGGATATGTTTCTCGTTTATGGAGGTGACAAAGAGCCCGTCGTAAACGGTTACGTCGATTCCAGCTTTGACACTGATCCGGATGACTCTAAGTCACAAACCAGATATGTATTTTTATTGAACGGTGGAGTTGTCAGTTGGTGCAGTTCCAAGCAGAGCGTCGTAGCGGGATCTATGTGTGAAGCAGAGTACATAGCTGCTTCGGAAGCAGCAAATGAAGGAGTCTGGATGGAGGAGTTCATATCCGATCTAGGTGTAATACCTAGTGCATCGGGTCCAATGAAAATCTTTTATGACAACACTGGAGCAATAGCCTTGGCGAAGGAATCCAAGTTTCACAAGAGAACCAAGCACATCAAGAGACGCTTCAAGGAGGGAGACAAATAAATTTGCAAGATACATATGGATCTGAATGTCGCAGAACCGTTGACTAAGCCTCTTCCATGAGCAAAACATGATCAACACCAAGACTCCATGGGTGTTAGAATCATTACTATGTAATCTAGATTATTGACTCCAGTGCAAGTGGGAGACTGAAGGAAATATTACCTAGAGGCAATAATAAAGTTGTTATTTATATTTCCTTATATATCATGATAAATGTCTTTTATTCATGCTAGAATTATACTAACCGGAAACTTAGTACATGTGTGAATACATAGACGAAACAGAGTGTCCCTAGTATGCCTCTACTAGGCTAGCTCATTGATCAAAGATGGTTATATTTCCTAACAATAGACATCAGTTGTCATTTGATCAACGGGATCACATCATTAGGAGAATAATGTGATGGACAAAAGCCATCCGTTAGCTTAGCAATATGATCGTTTAGTTTTTATGCTATTGCTTTCTTCATGACTTATACATGTTCCTATGACTATGAGATTATGCAACTCTAAAATACCGGAGGAACACCTTGTGTGCTATCAAACATCACAATGTAACTGGGTGATTATAAAGATGCTCTACGGGTGTCTCCGAAGGTGTTTGTGGTGTTGGCATAGATCGAGAATAGGATTTTTCACTCCGAGTGTCAAAGAGGTATCTCTGGGCCCTCTTGGTAATACACATCATAATAAGCCTTGCAAGCAAGCGTAAGTTTCACGATATTCATCTTACCTGGCTCTGGAGCCACAACCAAAAAATCAAATCTACAGCAGGAGCTGGACTAAGCATCAGCCTCATCGTCACGACCATCAGCGTCGCCCCCTCCCCCCCCGAGCATCGCCGCATCGTCGATGGCTGGAACAAGCTCCGTCACCAACACGTCCACGTGATCACTCACCCACCCCTCCACGGGGTCGGAGACCGTCATGGGCATCGGCTCTAGCAAGGCCCCGAAGTCCGTATGCAGATCAAGATGGAGCAATTTGTCGAAGATGCGTGAGACTGCACGCCTGAGAATGTTGCGGCTCTACTCCTCGACGAGCTGCCGTTCCTTCATGACCTCGCATTCAAGACGCTCCACCACTCTGGTGAAGAACGTGAGATATCCAGTGTCATCATCAACCAGAGGGCCATCGACCCTCGAGTCAAGGAGCTCGTTCAAGGCTCGGCCGGCCCTGTGCCCCAAAGCTTCAAACATCTTCAAGCAGACGTGTTGCATTCCACGAGCTCGCGCAGCTTCCTTGGAGTTCCGAGCCCCAGCAGTGGAAATGTCCTCCACCTGCTTGTGGAAGCAGGACATCTCTGCCCTGGCGGCGGCGCGAGCCTTCTCCGACGCCCGCTCACGGCGCTCTTCCGCGGCACAGGCCTCCTTCGACACCCGCTCACAATGCTCGGCCGCGGCGCGAGCCTTCTCCGACACCTGCATACGGCGCTCGACATCCGCTAGCTTGCCCTCGAGAGTTGTGACCTCCTTCTGGAGTTCCTTGCGCTTATCAGCGAAGCGAGTCTCATGAAGCCCCAGCTTCCCGCGGTAATCCTTCCGTATGCGCTCAGTCTCCATGGCAGCCTTCCTCGTGACATCATCTCGATCATCGAGGTTGCCCTCGGCTTCGGCCACCTGGCGCTCCATTTTCTCCAGGCGCTCGACCTCCATGTTCAGCTCCATCATCTCGAGTGCCAGCGCCTCCTCCCGCGCTGAGAGGCCCGCTGGGCTATCATCATCGGCCGCGGGTGCGGCGAGGGAAGCCCTTCAAGTACGAACCTGACGCTCGAGCGCGGCGTTCGAGGCTTCGAGCTCGCGTTCACGCTCCTCGGCTGCTGCGCGGCGGCGGTCGGCGTCTCAAGCCTCTTCCAGGGCGTGGTCGCAGGCCTCCTGAGCCGCAGCCACAAACGCTTCCGCTTTCTCCAGGGCAGTTTTATGTTGCAGCTGGCTCAAGTTAACAGCAGCCCGCAACTAGCGCCAACCCTTTGCCAGAAGAAGGCCCTCGGCCTCGATGCACGCATCCACTTCAGTGACCTCGACCTCAAGGCGCTTCAGGGCATCTGACGCCCCCCGCACAAGATCATGACGAACCACACTCCTGCGCAGCGGGAGTTCCAGGAGGTGGCCGGACTTGTCCACGACGTCCGGGCCGCCCAAGGGGGGCTCTTCTTCTCCCTCAGCATGCGCTCCAGGGCTAACCCCAGGAGCGAGCGCTACCTCCGGCGCGAGGGCCAAGCCTGGTCCTGATGGGCGGGCAGCCTCCCGGGCCGCCTCAAGAGCTTCCTGATCTACGACGAAGACAAGCCCCGGGGCACGAGACGAGCCCCCAATGCACCAAGAGCCGCCTTGCCCCAGAAGCACTCGGGGGCTGGGAGCACGGTCGACGCGGTAGGGTCCAAGCATGGCCCCGCGGACCCACGCGAGGTCTACCAAAGACCCAGCATGGTCCGGAGGAGGGGCGCGGCCAGAAGTGTCTGCGAACCACACTGGACGGCTCCGGAACAAGTCAGGAGGAGCCCTGCAAAGCAAGAGGTCAGGAGAACCTTATCAGAAAGAACAGGAAAAGCTGAGGAACACGCACCTGCCCAGTACAGTCAGCTTCATCCTCTTTAGAGCCCTCAGGTCAGGGCCATCGCTGCCCCTCAGCCTCCGCCTTTTACCCAGCGCCACGAAGGACGGTAGGAGGCCGCTTGAGGCGGGCGCGCCTCGGGCTAGGGCAAGGCCACGGCGGACGCCCGCGACCGGCTTCCCTTTTTTTTTCCACGACGTCCTCTGGGCTCACCCCAAGAGGGGGTTGATGCGCTCCATCTTCGGCCACCTCCGGAGCCGCAGGCGCCCGCGCTTCGTGTGCTCGCTCAGGGGGGCGGAGCGGAGCCTAGGCTAGGAGCTCCACTTGGCGTGTCCGCCACGGAAGGAAAATTTGGGCTCGTGAGCCCTGGTGCCACCATCAGGGGATTGTCACGAGGGCCAGAGACGCCCTCCGGCAATAGCCCCCACGCATCGAAGCGGGGCATCTTCTCGGCAAAGGCTTTTCTGGCCACGGGAGCCAGGTACAAGGGAGTCGCGGAGACGGGGCGTGCTTCAGGCACTCCGCCGAGAAGCAGCCGCAGCATCCCCTGGAGCGTCTTAGGAGGAAGCAGCTCCCGCCGAAGACGCGCAGGATCATCAAGACCGGAGAGGGCCCACATCGGGCAGGAATGGCGCTGAAGCGGGCGATACGTAGAACAAGGAAGTCCCTCACCACCATCGGGAAAGTCAGCCGATTCTTCCTCAGGCTGACCAAACAACGCGTGACCTGCTCTGCCCGCGGATTTGAGAGGACCTCATGCTCCCAGCCCGAGCTCGGCACCGCCGGCGCATCGGGGAGGTGGAGTAGGGGGCTGTTCGTAGCAGCATCAACATACACCAACTGCCGACGGAACCCCGCCGTGGTCGGGCGGAGCGTGAAGTCGATCCCGGAGGCGGTAGTCGCCTCCACCGCGCGCAGCGACACGCTTCCCGAGCACTGCCCCCCGTCGACCATGCGGAGGGTGAAGAAGTGGCGAAGCAGGGCCACGAACGGTGGAACACCGACAAAAGCTTCACGCAGAAACTTGAAGCCGAAGAGGAGGATGATGGACCCCCGATCCAAGTGCAGCGCCCGAATGTGGTAATGTGTGCGCACTGCATTGAAGAAGGTAGAAAAAGGGGGGATGATACCCGCAAAGATGGCGTGGAGGTGGAGCTGGATGTTGGTAGCGTTCAACTCCGCTGTTGGCCGGGAAGCGGGCCAGGCCCGGGTCGGCCCCCACTCGTGGGACGCATCGGCCAGGGCATGGCGCACCTTGTCCATACCCTCTTGGTTCACCACGAAGGAGCGACCCAGTGCCAGCTCGAACCCCGGCGGTGGCGTGGCAGCCTTGCCGGTTCCCCTTTTCTTTGTCCTGCGCAGCATGGAGGCGGGGAAGGGGGTTAGAGAAGGCAAGGAAAGGAAGGAGGCGATGGAGAGGCCAGAGAGCAGGGGCGGCAGCAAGGAGTCCACCTATCAACTGTGCAATTGTCAAATCGCACGGTTGCCAAGGCTGTGTGGGAAGCGGAGTCGCCCACGTCCCATCCAACCGTCACGCGCTAGCCTGGCCCGTAGTCTTTTGGGGCCCGTGGTGCTTCGTCCTCGACTAAGGCTTCGCCTCGAAGCCAACTTTGCGCGCGCGTTGGGCCCGGGGGCTACTGTCGGCGTCCTGGGAACCAGGGTACCCAGACTTTCCTGCCTGCGGCCCGCGATGCGCTCCTACTATGGCCTGGTACGGCCTAGCTGATCGACCAGCTGCTCAAGACCCTCGTGAGGGGGGCTAGGCGTCGCGAGGAGAACGACACCAAGACCCTCTCAGGAGCGGCCTCGGCAGGCTGCTCCGGAGGGACGGAGAACTCAAGGCCAAGCCTGCCTCAGGAGGAGGCAGTGATGCGAGCAGTGACGCACCGCGCCAGCGGGTGCTAGCGCGTGCCAGCGGTGCAGTTGCCGTTTTGGTGCAAAGGAGACAACGCAGGCGCATGTTCCCGAGGGGCAAGACAAAGGTTTCCCCTTCGGTGCAACAAGACTGAAGACCGTAATGACGACAGGGAGTATGTCACCACCGAGCCCACCACCGCGTCACCGTCTGATCTCTTTGCAGGCGAAGACCGCTTTTGTCACGATAGGAACGTCCTTGTGTTCCCGCTCAAAATGGCCATTGTGGGACCCCTTCCCGCCTAAACATTTCGGGGAAGAGGACCCTGGCTGCCTATATAAGTAGCTAGGGTCTCCACTTTGGAGGGGGACTAACGACTCTGGATCGACCCCCTCTCGAACACTCCACCTTCGCTTCAAGGAGCAAGAACACTTGCCCCCTGTCCCTCTTGAGCTTTCCTCCCGAGCTCAAGAACCACTGTACTTGTTCACACTCAAGCCCTCGTGAGGCTAATCCACTCAAGCAGGACGTAGGGTTTTACACCGCAAGGTGCCTGAACCTGGGGAAACTCATGTGTGCTTTTACTTGTTGCTTGCACGAATCTAACCACCGGGCGAGGGCGTGGTGCTAGGTAGACGTGAGCGGGAGAGATCTTCATTCACGCCCCTGTGTTCGAACTTCTTTGGGTTTGCGGAGCCCGTAATCCGACAGCATGATACGTCTCCAACGTATCTATAATTTTTTATTGTTTCATGCTATTATATTATCTGTTTTGGATGTTTAATGGGCTTTAATATACACCTTTATAAGATTTTTGGGACTAACCTATTAACCCAGAGCCCAGTGCCAGTTTCTGGTTTTTCCTTGTTTTCGAGTATCGCAGAAAAGGAATACCAAACAGAGTCCAATTGACCTGAAACTCAACGGAGGTTATTTTTGGACCAGAGGAAGCCCACGGAGTACAGGAGATGGACCAGAGGAGTCCCAAGGCCACCACGAGGGTGGGGGTGCGCCCTACCCCCTAGGTTCACCCCCTATCTCGTGGCCACCTCAGGGACGCCCCTTACTTGTTCCCGACTCCAACACCTCATATATATACCCAAACTTCCAAAAAGAAACCTAGATCGGGAGTTCCACCGCCGCAAGCCTCTGTAGCCACCGAAATCCAATCTAGACCTGTTCCGGCACCCTGTCGGAGGGGGTAATCCCTCTCCGGTGGCCATCTTCATCATCCCGACACTCTCCATGATGAGGAGGGAGTAGTTCACCCTCCGGGCTGAGGGTATGTACCAGTAGCTATGTGTTTGATCTCTCTCTCTCTCTCTCTCTCTCTCTCTCTCTCGTGTTCTTGAGATGGCACGATCTTGATGTATCGCGAGCTTTGCTATTATAGTTGGATCTTATGATGCTTCTCCCCCACTACTCTCTTGTAATAGATTGAGTTTTCCCTTTGTAGTTATCTTATCGGATTGAGTCTTTAAGGATTTGAGAACACTTGATGTATGTCTTGCGTGGGATACCTGTGGTGACAATGGCCTATTCTATTGATTCACTTGATGTATGTTTTGGTGATCAACTTGCGGGTTCCGTGACCTTGGGAATCTATGCATAGGGGTTGGCACACGTTTTCGTCTTGACTCTCCGGTAGAAACTTTGGGACACTCTGTGAAGTTCTTTGTGTTGGTTGGATAGATGAATCTGAGATTGTGTGATACATATCGTATAATCATACCCATGGATAGTTGAGGTGACATTGGAGTATCTAGGTGACATTAGGGTTTTGGTTGATGTGTGTCTTAAGGAGTTATTCTAGTACGAACTCTATGATAGATCGAATGGAAAGAATAGCTTCGTGTTATTTTACTATGGACTCTTGAATAGATTGATCACAAAGAATAACTTTGAGGTGGTTTCGTACCCTGCAATAATCTCTTCGTTTGTTCTCCGCTATTAGTGATTTTGGAGTGACTCTTTGTTGCATGTTGAGGGATAGTTATATGATCCAGTTATGTTATTATTGTTGAGAGAACTTGCACTAGTGAAAGTATGAACCATAGGCCTTGTTTCAAAGCATTGCAATACCGTTTGTGCTCACTTTTATCATTAGTTACCTTGCTGTTTTTATATTTTCATATTACAAAAACCTATATCTACCATCCATATTGCACTTGTATCACCGTCTCTTCACCGAACTAGTGCACATATACAATTTACCATTGTATTGGGTGTGTTGGGAACACAAGAGACTCTTTGTTATTTGGTTGCAGGGTTGTTTGAGAGAGACCATCTTCATCCTACACCTCCCACGGATTGATAAACCTTAGGTCATCCACTTGAGGGAAATTTTCTACTGTCCAACAAACCTCTGCACTTGGAGGTCCAACAACGTCTACAAGAAGAAGGTTGCATAGTAGACATCAATGCATAGCAACAAGAGGGGGAGAGTGTGTATGCGTACCCTCGTAGACCGTAAGCGAAAGAGTTATATAAACGCGGTTGATGTAGTGAAACAACTGCATGATCCAACCGATCAAGTACCGAACATAGACAGCTCCGAGTTTAGCACACGTGCGGCTCGGTGACGAATCCTCCTTCTTGATCCAGAAAGCGGGAGAGGAGAAGTAGATGGGATCACAACCAACACGACGGCATGGTGGTGATGGTGGTGGTGGAGCACCGACAGCGCTTCGATAAGCGTCGCCGAGATGAGGCGATGGAACTACGGAGTAACGGGAGAGAGACTGGTGCCAAGGGCTTGGTGTGTCCTCTTGGGGCGCCCCTCCCCTCTATATATATGTGGAGGGGCATGGCAAACATCCCCTCCAAGCCCTAGGGCACAACAATATGGGAGAGGACTTGGACTCCAAGTCCAATCCTATTCCTATTAGGATTCCTTCCCTTTTTTCCTTCCCTAGCCACATGGGCTTTTAAAGACTTGGTGCGCCTGGCCCAATAAGGCCAGAGCGTCTCCCCTTAGCCCATGCCAGCCCTTGGGAAGTGGTGAACCCACTTGTGGACTTCCGGACCCCTCCGGAATCCTCCGGAAGCTTCTGGAAGCTTCCCGATACAATACCGAAAAAACTGCACTTTTTTCCAGAACCCAAAATATGACTTCCCATATATAAATCTTTACCTCTCGACCATTCCGAGACTCCTCATGATGTCCGGGATCTCATCTGGGACTCCGAACAACATTTGGTTATCACTCATCAAATATCCCAATACTACTCTAGCGTCACCGAACTTTAAGCGTGCGACCCTGCGGGTTCGGGAATTATGTAGTCATGACCGAGACACCTCTCCGGTCAATAACCAATAGTGGAACCTGGATTCCCATATTAACTCCTACATATTCCGCAAAGATCATTATCGGTCAAACCGTTATGACAACATACCTAATTCCCTTTTCCATCGGTATGTTACTTGCCCGAGATTCGATCGTCGGTATCTTCATACATAGTTCAATCTCGTTATTGGCAAGTCTCTTTACTCATTCCGTAACGCATCATCCCATGACAAACTCATTAGTCATTTGCTTGCAAGGCTTACTATTATGAGTATTACCGAGAGGAACCAGAGATATCTCTCCGATACTCGGAGTGACAAATCCTAATCTTGATCTATGCCAACCCAAAAAATACCTTCGGAGACACCTGTAGAGCGTCTTTATAATCACCCAGTTATGTTGTGACGTTTGATTGCACACAAGGTGTTCCTTTGGTATTCGGGAGTTGCATAATCTCATAGTCAGAGTAATATGTACAAGTCATGAAGAAAGCAATAGTAATAAAACTTAACGATCATTATGCTAAGATGACGGATGGGTCTTCTCCATCACATCATTCTCCTAATGATGTGATCCCGTTCATCAAATGATAACACATGTCTATGGTTAGGAAACTTAACCATCTTTGATTAACGAGCTAGTCTAGTAGAGGCTCACTAGGTACACGATGTTTTGTCTATGTATCCACACTGTCGGTGTCAAAACCGACAGACCTCGGGTAGGGGGTCCCGGACTGTGCGTCTAAGGATCGAGGGTAGCAAGAGGCAGGGGACACGATGTTTACCCAGGTTCAGGCCCTCTTGATGGAGGTAATACCCTACTTCCTGCTTGATTGAATTTGATGAGTATAGGGGTTACAAGAGTTGATCTACCTCGAGATCGTAATGACTAAACCCTAGATGTCTAGCATGTATGATTATGATTGCCTCTAAGGAGTAAGCCCTCCGGTTTATATAGACACCGGAGGGGGCTAGGGTTACACAGAGTCGATTTACAGAGAAAGGAATCTTCATATCCGCATGCCAAGCTTGCCTTCCACACCAAGGAGAGTCCCATCCGGACACGGGGGAAAGTCTTCTGTCTTGTATCTTCACGGCCCATCAGTCCGGCCCACGTCACGTAGCCGGGACGCCCGAGGGCCCCGTAATCCAGGACTCCCTCACACACATGTTTCAAGTTTCCAATTAATACAATTCTAGCACGAATAATAAATATTTGACAAGATATAAGGAAATATAAAATAACAACTTTATTATTGTCTCTAGGGCATATTTCCTTCAGACTACCCAATATTTCTATTTTCTGTTTTTTGTGAGAATACCCATTATTACTTATGTGATGATTGTATTTTGGTGTTTTAATTAGTGTTTGAGCCAAGTAAGCCCTTTGTGATGGCTTACGGGTATCATGATTTTATTGTGCTGAAAAACAAAAACTTTTGCATTGAGTGCAGAAAATTCGATAAATCACTGGAACGTCAAAACCTTCTGAAATTTTTACAAAACATTGATATACAAATTCCCCACGTCGTCCAATTTTTTCCAGAGTTTTTGTAGTTACAAAAGTATGCGAAGTTTTCATATTGCTACAGTCAGTTCTGTTTTCGACAGATTATGTTTTTATGTGTTGTTTGCTTATTTTGATGCATCTATAGCTAGTATCGGGGGGTGTGAACCATGGAGAAGTTGGAATACAATAGATATTACACCAATATGAAATTAGAATAAGATCACAATAGTATCTTGTGTGGTTATTTGATTTGTTTCACTAACGGAGCTCACGAGATTTTCTATTGAGTTTTCTGTGGTGAAGATTTCATGTTTTGGGTAAGGATTTGATGGACTATGGAATAAAGAGTGGCAAAAGCCTAAGCTTGGGGATGCCCAAGGCACCCCAAGGTAACATTCAAGGACGGTCAAGTGCCTAAGCTTGGTGATGCCCCGGGAAGGCATCCCCTCTTTCTTCTTCATCCATTGGTAACTTTACTTGAGGCTATATTTTTATCCACTACATGATATGTGTTTTGCTTGGAGCATCTTGGATGACATGAGTCTTTGCTTTTTAGTTTGTCACAATCATCCTTGCTGTACACACATTTTGAGAGGGACACGCTTGATTTATTAGAATACTCTATGTGCTTCACTTAGATCTTTTGAGCTAGGCAATTTTGCTCTAGTGCTTCACTTATATCTTTTTAGAGCATGGCGGTGGTTTTATTTTATAGAAATTGTTGAACTCTCTTTCTTCACTTATATTATTTTGAGAGTACTAAAGAACGGCATGGTTATTTGCTTGGGTTATGAAATTAGTCCTAATATGATAGACATCCAAAGGAGATATAATAAGAACCTTCATATAGAGAGCATTAAATATTATGTGAAGTTTGATTCCTTGTAATTGTTTTGAGATGTTAAGATGGTAATATTAGAGTTATGCTAGAGGTAGTTTGTGAGGTTAAAGAAATAGTTTTGTTAAGGTTT
The DNA here is from genome assembly GCA_902687465.1 of Secale cereale. Taxonomy (NCBI): domain Eukaryota; kingdom Viridiplantae; phylum Streptophyta; class Magnoliopsida; order Poales; family Poaceae; genus Secale; species Secale cereale. Next base: position 276,193,279 of record LR738710.1, read on the forward strand.
GTGATTCCCGAAGCATGCACGTATGGCCTACGTAACCAAATTGGCGCGCATTATATCTTGATTGTTTCATCTTTGCGATAGATCTCGGGTAAGGGGTCCCGAACTGTGCGTCTAAGGATCAAAGGTAACAGGAGGCAGGGGACATGATGTTTACCCAGGTTCAGGCCCTCTTGATGGAGTTAATACCATACTTCTTGCTTGATTGACTTTGATGAGTATAGGGGTTACAAGAGGTGATCTACTTCGAGATCGTAATGACTAAACCCTAGATGTCTAGCATGTATGATTATGATTGCCTCTATGGACTAAACCCTCCGGTTTATATAGACAACGGAGGGGGCGAGGGTTACACAGAGTCGGTTTACAGAGAAAGGAATATTCATATCCACATGCCAAGCTTGCCTTCCACGCCAAGGAGAGTCCCATCCGGACACGGGGGGAAGTCTTCTCTCTTGTATCTTCATGGCCAATCAGTCCAGCCCACGTCACGTAGCTCGGACGCCCATGGACTCCATAATCTATGACTCCCTCAGTAGCCCCTGAACCAGGCTTCAATGACGACGTGCCCGGCGCGCAGACTGTCTTCGGCATTGCAAGGCAGGTTCCTCCACCAAATACTTCAAAGCATCTGAACCAAGGGGCTATATTCGGCCCTTGCATCTTCGGTCTAGGAAAGGTGAGTTGTTCGAACATCTCGGTTTTACATTAAATGTCATACCCTTCGGCTTCTGTGCTTCCGTCGCCTCAGCTTCCACGTGGCAAACAAATACGAAGGGTTTTAGTGTTTTTACAGATAACCCCTCAACAGCGTACGGAAGGTGTTTATTTAAGGAGATTAGATCTCAGATGCCATTCCACATCAGGCGAAAAATCTTTCGAACTCGCCTCAAGAGACCACGCAACCATGGCCAGCGCTACTAGTTCTTCCTCCCGCCCCCATGGCCCTCAAAAAGGTGATTGGGAGAACACTTCTGTATCCCATGCCCAGCTGACCAAGCTCCAGGTGCAGGGCTATCTCCCCCTGCGGATCTTGTCCCCGTTCGGGCGGAATTAACTTCTTTTACTGGTGAAGCCCTGGCGGAAAATTTTGCGAATTCTTCAGAAGGCGAGCGAGTGTGCTTCGCTTCCTTTCTCTTAAGAGGTGTTGGATTTCCAATCCATCCCTTCCTCTGATGTCTCCTGGAGTACTATGGCCTCCAACTGCACAATCTCACGCCAGGCTCCATTCTGCACATCGCGAGCTTCGTCGCTCTCTGCGAGTTGTTCCTAGGCTCTGGGCCCATTTCGAGCTATGGAGGATGCTTTTCTGCCTTGTCCCTCGCTCCCAAAAGGGATCCATATTCGAGGTGGGCGGTGCCGAAGTATGGCGCATAGCCGGGACAGGATACCTATCCGGCACTAGGAAGAAGGCATCCGAGGAGTGGCCCTCGGAGTGGTTTTATATTGAAGACGTCGTTCTCTTGGATACCATCCGGCGAGGCTTTCCTGAGTTTTCCAATGCTCCGTTAAAGAAGCGCCACAGCTGGCGCCCCCGGAGCCTCGAGGAGGCAGATAGTGCAGAGGTTAAGATGTTAATGGATAAGATAAAAATACTCGCCCAATCCGGACTGTCCAGAACTGATGTCATGGCGATTTCCATAATGCGAGGTGTTCAGCCACTCCAATCCAGAGAACTCCCCATGTGGAACTATAATGGAGAGGATGATGCATCTCGCTATGGGCGCAAGGGTCCGAACAACTTTGCCGCCCTGGCCACCATGTTGGTTGACCTTAACAAAGGGGAGAAAGAAGAATTTACTCGCCTTAAGTGCTGAGAGGGCTTTTCCATGTTCAACCCCCTAGCTGGGTAAGCTCTTAATCCAGAACCTAACTCAATCTTCTTCCTGAGTCGCAACTAGTTGAATTTAACCCGACCACTTTTAACGGGAATGTAGGAAGGCCACTGCGGGGATCTACAGCCCTGCTCTGCAACCGGAGGACCATATTTGGGACCTAGATCCCGGTTTTGAGAAGGATCCGGATATATCCATGGAGCTCAAGGAGGGGGTCTTCTATCAGGTGAGTTACGACGGCATGGAAGTGGCCATTGTAGCTGATTACCCTGGCCTTCTCCCTTTTCCCATGTAAGTGCCCTGGGAGCGTCTCCTCCAAAAGAGCTTTGCCATCGCGCCTCACCCACTACATTGTCTCGTGCTTCAAAAGGGCGGCGCTCGTCTCGTCACGCCGCATTGGGATCGTCCCTTAAGAAGGGGTCACCAAGACAAGGCGGGCATTCGAAAAGAAAGGCCGACGGCGATATTTCTTAGCCCCTGCCTTCATAAAAAAGGTACGGTTTTCAATATGCCCCGTGGCAAACAGACCGAGCTGCGACGTTCTCTGGTATGCCATATTTCAGGAAGAGCATCCGCAAGACTGTATCCGGAGACCTAGTTGGACATATGTCCACCAATCCCCCCAGACCCTTCTTCCATGGCTAGAGCTAGTACGGGTCCAATGTCGAATTGTCCACTCTCCGACGATTCGGATAATGTATCCGTCACCAACTCCGAAGTGGAGACTTTAATGAACCATCGACGCCGTAGGGCAGCTATGCGCAATCCTAACTTTACTGAAGAGGCATTCTATGCCTTAGGCTCGGCCGATGCATATATTTGAGCTGCTCGGGATGGGCTTGCTGGAGCCACTTACCAGCTTTCAAAGGATATGCAGGTAAGATCATTTTGTGTAGATTTGATAGCCATATCCCAGTAGCCCCCGAGACTTGAAAATAGTTGAAGCAACTGATTTTAATTAAGGATCGTTGTATAAGCGGGTACTCACAGATAAGAACAACATGCTATCCCGGGAGCTAAACAGTGTCGGACCCAGCTGACTGTCGTTACAGCCAAACTGGAGAAATCCAAGGAGGTACCGCCTGGTAATGTCCCCTTCTGTCCGGAAAATATAATCATGTGCCAATAATGTTTATGCAAATAAACACTGATGTATTTTATGATGGCAGGATCACCGGATCAGCTGGAACATAAATTAAAGGCCGCGCAGGCGGATAAAGAACATGCCGAAAGGCAAGAGGCCGCTGGTAAACGTATATTGACACAGACCAGGGACAAGAAGAACAAGCTGCAGGATGCCAACACCCAGCTCAGCGAGGAGCTGAAAGACGTGCGGTCCCAACTGGCGGACGCCCTAAAGGAGAACAGAAAGCTGAGAGGCGGCATATTCAGTATGCCTTTTAACTTACTATTGTACAGTTCGCTCATGCGAATCCTGACAAGGTTATTTTGAAGGAAATATTCCCTAGAGACAATAATAAAGTTGTTATTTATATTTCCTTATATATCATGATAAATGTCCTTTATTCATGCTAGAATTGTATTATCCGGAAACTTAGTACATGTGTGAATACATGGATGAAATAGGGTGTCCCTAGTATGCCTCTACTAGACTAGCTCGTTAATCAAAGATGGTTATGTTTCCTAACCAAAGACATGAATTATCATTTGATCAACGGGATCACATCATTAGGAGAATAATGTGATGGACAAGACCCATCCGTTAGCTTAGCAATATGATCGTTTAGTTTTTATGCTATTGCTTTCTTCATGACTTATACATGTTCCTATGACTATGAGATTATGCAACTCCCAAATACCGGAGGAACACCTTGTGTGATATCAAAGGTCACAACGTAACTAGGTGATTATAAAGATGCTCTACAGGTGTATCCGAAGGTGTTTGTGGTGTTGGCATAGATCGAGAATAGGATTTGTCACTCCGACTGTCGGAGAGGTATCTCTGGGCCCTCTTGGTAATACACATCATAATAAGCCTTGCAAGCAAACGACTAATGAGTTAGTCACGAGATGATGTATTACGGAACGAGTAAAGAGACTTGCCGATGATGAGATTGAACTAGGTATGATGATACCGATGATCGAATCTCGGGCAAGTAACATACCGATGACAAAGGGAACAACGTATGTTGTTATGCGGTTTGACCGATAAAGATCTTCGTAGAATATGTAGGAACCAATATGAGCATCCAGGTTCTGCTATTGGCTATTGACCGGAGATGAGTCTCGGTCATGTCTAAATAGTTCTGGAACCCGTAGAGTCCGCACGCTTAATGTTCGATGACGATGGATATTATGAGTTTATGTTTTTGATGTATCGAAGGTTGTTCGGAGTCCCGGATGTGATCACGGACATGACGAGGAGTCTCGAAATGGTCGAGACGTAAAGATTGATATATTGGACGACTATATTCGGACACCAAAAGTATTCCGAAAGAGTTTCAGATTAAACCAGAGTGCCGGAGGGGTATCGGTACCGTCCGGGGAACTAATGGCCACATGGGCCCTCAGTGGAGAGAAAGAGGCCCGACCAGGGCTGGGCTGTGTGCCCCTCCCCCTTGGTCCAAATAGGACAAGAAGGGGGGCCCTTCCTTCTCCCTCTCCTTCTCCTTCCTTCCCCCTCTCCCTCTTGGTGGACTCCTACTAGGAATAGGATTCCTATTCATAGTAGGAGTGGCCCTCTTTGGGCGCGCCTATAGGGCCGGCCGGTCTCCCCTTGCTCCTTTATATACGGGGGTAGGGGTCACCCTAGGACACACAGTTACACACCTCGGTCATATCGTTGCAATGCTTAGGCGAAGCCCCGCGTCGGTAACTTCATCGTCACCATCACCACGGCATTGTGCTGACGAAACACTCCCGTGACGCCCAACTGGATCAAGAGTTCGTGGGACGTCATCGAGCTGAATATGTGTTGAACGCGGAGGTGCCGTACATTCGGTGCTTGGATCAGTTGGATCGCGAATACGTTCGACTACATCAACCGCTTTCTAGACGCTTCTGCTTCCGGTCTACGAGGGTACGTAGACATACTCTCCCCGCTCGTTGCTATGCTTCTCCTAGATAGATCTTGCGTGATCGTAGGAAATTTTTGAAATACTACGTTCCCCAACAGTGGCATCATGAGCCAGGTCTATGCATAGATGATGTGCACAAGTAGAACACAATGAGTTGTGGGCGATAATAGTCATACTGCTTACCAGTATGTCATACTTTGATTCGGCGGTATTGTCCGATGAAGCGGCCCGGACCGAAACTACGCGTACGCTTACGCGAGACTGGTTTCACCGTTCCGAGCATTCATTGCTTAAAGGTGACCGGCGGGTGTCTGTCTCTCTCACTTTAGTTGAATCGAGTGTGGCTACGCCCGGTCCTTGTGAAGGTTAAAACAACACACTTGAGAAAATTCGTTGTGATTTTTGTATGTGTAGGTAAGAACGGTTCTTGCTAAGCCCGTAGCAGCCACATAAAACTTGCAACAACAAAGTAGAGGACGCCTAACTTGTTTTGTAAGGCATGTTGTGATGTGATATGGTCAAGACATGATGAGTTATACGTTATTATATGAGATGATCATGTTTTGTAAATTATCGGCAACCGGCAGGAGCCTTATGGTTGTCTCTTTATTGTATGAATTGCGAAGGCCATGTAATTGCTTTACTTTATCACCATGAGTTAGCAATAGTAGTAGTAGCAATAGTTGGTGAGACGACCACGATGCTACGATGAAGATCATGGTGTCAAGCCGGTGACGATGGTGATCATGACGATGCTTTGGAGATGGAGATCAAAAGCACAAGATGATGATGGCCATATCATGTCACATATTTTGATTGCATGTGATGTTTATCTTATTATGCTTCTTATTTTGCTTAGTACGATGGTAGCATTATAAGATGATCCCTTACAAAAATTTAAAGGTAAAAGTGTTCTCCCTGAGTATGCACCGTTACGAAAGTTCATCGTGCCAAGACACCACATGATGATTGGGTGTGATAAGCTCTACGTTCAAATACATTGGGTGTAAGATAGTTTGGCACATGCAGAATACTTAGGTTAAACTTGACGTGCCTAGCATGTACAGACATGGCCTCGGAACACTGGAGACTGAAAGGTCGAGCGTGAATCATATAGTAGATATGATCAACATAAGATGTTCACCATTGAAAACTACTCCATCTCACGTGATGATCAGACATGGTTTAGTTGATTTTGATCACATGATCATTTAGATGACTAGAGGGATGTCTATCTAAGTGGGAGTTCTTTAGTAATATGATTAATTTGAATTTAATTTATCATGAAGTTAGTCCTGATAGTTTTTGCATATCTATGTTGTCGTAGATCAATGGCCCGTGCTACCGTTCCCTTGAATTTTAATGTGTTCCTAGAGAAAGCTAAGTTGAAAGATGATGGTAGCAACTACACGGACTGGGTGCATAACTTGAGGATTATCCTCATTGCTGCACAGAAGAATTATGTCCTGGAAGCACCGCTAGGTGACAGGCCTGCTGCAGGATCAACTCCGGACGTTATGAACGTCTGGCAAGCTCGTTCTGATGACTACTCGATAGTTCAGTGTGCCATGCTTTACGGCTTAGAATTGGGACTTCAAAGACATTTTGAACATCATGGAGCATATGAGATGTTCCAAGAGTTGAAGTTAATATTTCAAGCAAATGCCTGAATTGAGAGATATGAAGTCTCCAGTAAGTTCTATTGCTGCAAGATGGAGGGGAACAGTTCTATCAGTGAACACTTGCTCAGAATGTCTGGGTACTACAATCATATGACTCAACTTGGTTGCAAAGTTGACGAAGATAGTGTTATTGGTAGATTTATTAAATCACTACCACCAAGCTATAGAGGCTTCGTGATGAACTATAATATGCAAGGGATGCAGAAGACAATTCCCGAGCTCTTCGCTATGCTCAAAGCTGCGGAGGTAGAAATCAAAAAGTAGCGTCAAGTGTTGATGGTTAACAAGACCACTAGTTTCAAGAAAAAGGGCAAGGGATAGAAGGGGAACTTCAAGAAGAATAGAAAGACAGTTGCTACTCCCGCGAAGAAACCCAAGTCTGGAGCCAAGCCTGAAACTGAGTGCTTTTACTACAAAGGAACTGGACACTAGAAACGGAACTGCCCCAAGTATTTGGCGGATAATAAGGATGGCAAAGTGAACAAAGGTATATTTCATATACATGTTATTGATGTGTACCTTACTAATGCTCATAGTAGCACCTGGGTATTTGATACTGGTTCGGTTGCTAATATTTGTAACTCGAAACGGGGGCTACTGATTAAACGAAGATTAGCTAAGGACGAGGTGATGATGTGCGTGGGAAATGGTTCCAAAGTCGATGTGATTGCCGTCGGCACGCTACCTCTACATCTACTTTCGGGATTAGTTTTAGACCTAAATAATTGTTATTTGGTGCCAGCGTTGAGCATGAACATTATATGTGGATCTTGTTTGTTGCGAGATGGTTATTCATTTAAATCAGAGAATAATGGTTGTTCTAGTTTTATGAGTAATATGTTTTATGGTCATGCACCCTTGAAGAGTGGTCTATTCTTGTTGGATCTCGATCGTAGTGATACACATATTCATAATATTGAAGCCAAAAGATGCAAGGTTGATAACAATTGTGCAACTTACTTGTGGCACTGCCGTTTAGGTCATATTGGTGTAAAGTGATACATCCATTTTGCATCATGCTTATATGTTGATATTTATTGCATTATGGGCTATTATTACTTGTTATGTCACAATACTTATGCCTTTTCTCTCTTATTTTACAAGGTTTACATGAAGAGGGAGAATGCCGGCAGCTGGAATTCTGGGCTGGAAAAGGAGCAAACACTGGAAACCTATTCTGCACAACTCCAAAAGCCCCGAAACTCAACAGAACTCTGTTTCAGAAAATATAAAAAATATCTGGCGAAAGAAGTTCACGAGGGGGGCCACCGGCCGTCCACGAGGGTGGGGGGTGCGCCCCCTGGCTCGTGGGCCATCTGGAAGGCCCCCAATGCCCTTCTTCTCCTATATGAGGTGTTTTGACCTGGAAAACAATCAAAGGGAGGCTTTCGGGACCAGACGTCGCCGTCTCGAGGCGGAACCGAGGCGGAAACCAATCTAGGGCTCCGGAAGAGCTGTTCTGCCGGGGATTCTTCCGTCCGGGAGGGGGAAATCGTCACCGCCGTCATCACCAACAACTCTCCCACCTTGGGGGGAGCTATCTTCATCAACATCTTCACCAACACCATCTCCTCTCAAACCCTAGTTCATGTCTTGTATCCAATCTTTGTACCCAAACCTCAGATTGGTACCTGTGGGTTGCTAGTAGTGTTGATTACTCCTTGTAGTTGATGCTAGTTAGTTTATTTGGTGGAAGATCATATGTTTAGATCCGTTATGCATATAAATACCCCTCTGATCATGAACAATATTATGTCTTGTGAGTAGTTACTTTTGTTCCTGAGGACATGGGAGAAGTCTTGCTATTAGTAGTCATGTGAATTTGGTCTTCGTTCGATATTTTGATGAGATGTATGTTGTCTCTCCTCTAGTGGTGTCATGTGAACGTCGACTACATGACACTTCACCATTATTTGGGCCTAGAGAAAGGCATTGGGAAGTAATAAGTAGATGATGGGTTGCTAGAGTGACAGAAGCTTAAACCCTAGTTTATGCGTTGCTTCGTAAGGGGCTGATTTGGATCCATATGTTTCAGGCTATGGTTAGGTTTACCTTAATACTTCTTTTGTAGTTGCGGATGCTTACATTAGAGGTTAATCATATGTGGGAGGCTTGTCCAAGTAAGGACAGCACCCAAGCACCGGTCCACCCACATACCAAATTATCAAAGTACCGAACGCGAATCAGATGATCGTGATGAAAACTAGCTTGACGATAATTCCCATGTGTCATTGGGAGCGCTTTCCTTTATATAAGAGTTTGTCCAGGATTGTCCTTTGCTACAAAAACCATTGGGCCACCTTGCTGCACCTTATTTACTTTTACCTTTTGTCACTTTCTACCAATTACCTTATCACAAAACTATTTGTTACCTATAATTTCAGTGCTTGCAGAAAATACCATACTGAAAACTGCCTATCATTTCCTTCTGCTCCTCGTTGGGTTTGACCCTCTTACTTATCGAAAGGACTACAATAGATCCCCTACACTTTTAGGTCATCAAGACTCTTTTCTGGCGCCATTGCCGGGGAGTGAAGCGCCTTTGGTAAGTGGAATTTGGTAAGGAAAAATTTATATAGTGTGCTGAAATTTATTGCCACTTGTTACTATGGCTCAAAATCCTTTGAGGGGCTTGTTCGGGGTATCTTCACCTCGCACAGAAGAGCAAAGAGTTGCTCCTCAACCTACTGCACCTACTGAAAATGTTTGCTTTGAAATTCCTTCGGGTATGATTGAGAAACTGTTTGAAAATCCTTTTACAGGAGATGGAACATTGCATCCCGATTTACATCTAATCTATGTGGATGAAGTTTGTGGATTGTTTAAGCTTGCAGGTACGCCCGAGGATGTTATCAAGAAGAAGGTCTTCCCTTTATCTTTGAAGGGAGATGCATTGACATGGTTTAGGCTATGTGATGATATGGGATCATGGAACTATAATCGTCTGAAGTTGGAATTTCATCAGAAGTTCTACCCTATGCACTAGGTTCATCGTGATCGAAATTATATTTATACTTTCTGGCCTCGCGAAGGAGAAAGCATCGCTCAAGCTTGGGGGAGGCTTAAGTCAATGTTATATTCATTCCCCAATCATGAGCTCTCAAGAGAAATGATCATTCAAAATTTTTATGCTCGGCTTTCTCTTAATAATCGCTCCATGCTCGATACTTCTTGTTCTGGTTCTTTTATGATGAAGACTATTGAATTCAAATGGGATTTATTGGAAAGAATTAAATGCAACTCTCAAGATTGGGATCTCGACGAAGGTAAGGAGTCAGGTATGACCCCTAAGTTTTATTGTGTAAAACCTTTATGGATACCGATGTTTTCCATGAGTTTAGCACTAAATGTGGACTTGACTCTGAGATATTAGCTTCTTTCTGTGAATCATTTTATACTCATGTTGATCTCCCCAAGGAGAAGTGGTTTAAATACCATCCCCCTATTGAAGTAAAAGTAGTTGAACTTGTTAAAGTTGAAGAAAAGACTATCACTTATAATGTTGACCCAGTTATTCCTACTGCTTATATTGAGAAACTACGTCTCCCTGTTAGGATAAAGGATCATGCTAAAGCTTCAACTGTAGTTCGTAAAAGTAATACTAGATCAGCTACACCCTCTGAGCAAATTAAAGTTGAACCTAGTGTTGCTAAGGTTAAAGATCTCTTGGTAGAAGATTTAGATGGACATGTTATTTACCTCCAAGAAGAGTCTGCTCGAATAGCCAAACCCAATAATAGGAACAAACATAGACCTATTGTGGGCTTGCCTGTTATCTCTGTTATGATCGGAGATCATTGCTATCATGGTTTATGTGATATAGGTGCTAGTGTGAGTATTATCCCTCATGATTTATATCAAGAAATTATGCATGATATTGCACCCGTTGAGTTAGAAGGGATTGATGTTACTATTAAGCTTGCTAATAGAGACACTATTTCACCAGTTGGGATTGTTAGAGATATTGAAGTCTTGTGAGGGAAGGTTAAATACCCTGCAGATTTTCTTGTTCTTAGTTCCCCACAAGATGAATTTTGTCCCATTATATTGGTAGACCCTTCTTGAATACTGTTAATGCCAAGATAGACTGCGTGAAATATATTGTTACTGTGGGGTTAGGGGATATGTCTCATGATTTTAACTTTGCTAAATTCCATAAACAACCCCTTGAAAAGGAACCACCCAGTAGGGATGAAATTATTGGTCCTGCTTTTATTGCCGTGCCTCCTAATGATCCTTTAGAACAATACTTGCTAGACCATGAAAATGATATGCATATGAATGAGAGAAGGGAAATAGATGAAATATTCTTTAAACAGGGACCCGTACTGAAAAACAACTTGCCTGTTGAAATCCTAGGGGATCCTCCTCCACCCAAGGGTGATCCCGTGTTTGAACTTAAACCTTTACCTGATAATCTGAAGTATGTTTATCTTGATGAAAAGAAGATATATCCTGTTATTATTAGTGCTAACCTTTCAGAGCAGGAAGAAGAAAAACTATTGAAAACTCTGAAGAAGCACCGAGCTGCTATTGGATATACTCTGGATGATCTTAAGGGCATTAGTCCCACTATATGCCAACACAAGATAAAATTGGAAGAAAATGCTAAACCGATTATTGATCATCAGCGACGGTTAAATCCTAAGATGAAAGAAGTGGTAAGGAAGGAAATACTAAAGCTTCTAGAGGCAGGTATTATCTATCCAGTTGCTGATAGCCAGTGGGTAAGTCATGTCCATTGTGTCCCTAAGAAAGGAGGTATGACTGTCGTTCCTAGTGATAAAGATGAATTGATCCCGCAAAGAATAGTTACAGGTTATAGGATGGTAATTGATTTCTGTAAGTTAAATAAAGCTACTAAGAAAGATCATTACCCCTTGCCTTTTATCGATCAAATGCTAGAAAGGTTATCCAAACATACTCATTTTTGCTTTCTAGATGGTTATTCTGGTTTCTCTCAAATACCTGTGTCAAAAGGGGATCAAGAAAAGACCACTTTTACTTGTCCTTTTGGTACCTTTGCTTACAAACGTATGCCTTTTGGTTTATGTAATGCACCTGCTACCTTTCAAAGATGCATGATGGCTATATTCTCTGATTTTTGTGAAAAGATTGTTGAGGTTTTCATGGATGATTTCTCCGTTTACAGAACTTCTTTTGATGATTGCTTAAGCAACCATGATCGAGTTTTACACAGATGTGAAGACACTAACCTTGTTTTGAATTGGAAGAAGTGCCACTTTATGGTTAATGAAGGCATTGTCTTGGGACATAAAATTTCTGAAAGAGGTATTGAAGTTGACAAAGCTAAAGTGGATGCTATTAAAAAGATGCCATGCCCTAAGGACATCAAAGGTATACGAAGTTTCCTTGGTCATGCCGGATTTTATAGGAGGTTCATTAAGGACTTCTCCAAAATCTCCAGGCCTCTGACTAATCTCTTACAAAAATATATTCCTTTTTTCTTTGATGATGATTTTCTAGAAGCATTTGAAATACTTAAGAAAGCATTGATCTCTGCACCTATTGTCCAGCCTCCTGATTGGAACTTACCCTTTGAGAATATGTGTGATGCTAGTGATTATGCTGTAGGAGCTGTTGTAGGGCAAAGAGTTGATAATAAATTAAATGTTATCCAGTATGCTAGTAAAACTCTAGATAGTGCCCAAAGAAATTATGCTAATACTGAGAAAGAATTTTTAGCAGTTGTATTTGCTTGTGATAAGTTTAGACCCTACATCATTGATTCTAAAGTAACTATTCACACTGATCATCCTACTATCAAATACCTTATGGAAAAGAAAGATGCTAAACCTAGACTTATTAGATGGGTTCTCTTGCTACAAGAATTTGACTTGCATATTATTGATAGAAAGGGAGCTGAGAACCCCGTTGCAAATAACTTGTCTAGGTTAGAGAATATACTTAATGACCCACAGCCAATTGATGATAGCTTTCCTGATGGACATCTAGCTATCATAAATACTTCTCATACTGCTCCATGGTATGCTGATTACGCTAATTATATTTTTTCTAAGTTTATACCTCCTAGCTTCACATACCAGCAAAAGAAAAAGTTCTTCTATGATTTGAGACATTACTTCTGGAATGACCCACATCTTTATAAAGAAGTAGATGGTATTATTAGATGTTGTGTACCTGAGCATGAACAGGAACAGATCCTATGCAAGTGCCACTCCGAAGCTTATGGAGGACACCATGCGGGAGATAGAACTGCACACAAGGTATTGCAATCCGGTTTTTATTGGCCTACTCTCTTCAAGGATGCCCAAAAGTTTGTCTTATCGTGTGAAGAATGTCAAAGAATTGGTAATATTAGTAGACATCAAGAAATGCCTATGAATTATTCACTTGTTATTGAACCATTTGATGTTTGGGCCTTTGATTATATGGGACCGTTTCCTGCCTCTAATGGATACACACATATTTTAGTTGTTGTTGATTACGTAAGAGAAGCTATTCCAACTAGTAGTGCTGATCATAACACCTCTATTAAGATGCTTAAAGAAGTTATTTTTCCGAGGTTTGGAGTCCCTAGATATCTAATGACTGATGGTGGTTCACACTTTATTCATGGTGCTTTCCGTAAGATGCTTGCCAAGTATAATGTCAACCATAGAATTGCATCACCTTATCACCCACAGACTAGTGGTCAATTAGAATTAAGTAATAGGGAGTTGAAATTAATTGTGCAAAAGACAGTTAATAGGTCTAGGAGGAATTGGTCCAAGAAACTAGATGATGCATTATGGGCCTATAGAACTGCATACAAAAATCCTATGGGTATGTCTCCATATAAGATGGTATATGGAAAAGCTTGTCACTTACCTCTTGAGCTAGAATATAAGGCATATTGGGCTATTAAAGAGCTCAATTATGATTTCAAACTTGCCGATGAAAAGAGGTTATTTGACATTAGCTGCCTTGATGAATGGAACTCAGGCCTATGAGAATGCCAAGCTGTTTAATGAAAAAGTTAAAAGATGGCATGACAAAAGGATGCAAAAGCGTGAGTTTAACGTAGGTGACTATGTATTGCTATACAACTCTCGTTTAAGATTTTTTGCAGGAAAACTTCTCTCCAAGTGGGAAGGACCTTACGTTATCAAGGAGGTCTATCGTTCCGGTGCCATAAAAATCAACTTCGAAGGCACAAATCCAAAGGTGGTGAACGGTCAAAGAATTAAACATTATATCTCAGGTAATCCTATAAATGTTGAAACCAATGTTATTGAAACCGTAACTATCAGGACCCCGATCCTAAGTCACACCGATCTAGCTTGTAACACATCATATCACTTTGCGGCCTCACGCACGGTATCCCCACGGGTGCCACCTTACCTGGCCCGGGACCGTTTGCGCATTTTTCCACACGTATATGATAGTGTCGCTAGCATCCATATGATAGAGAACCCGGGCCGACATGGCTAGTTATAAACCATAAGTGGCACTAAATTACAGAGACAGGCATCCATGACCCAGCAACGAACGTGTCGGTCATCAACGTATGAACCCAAGTCATAGCAAGCTACACGGACTTAAAGGAACAATGCGTGAATTCCCCTAAGGGACAGACACAGGAACGAAGAAGGACACATGCCGGCCAGCATACGTGTTCCGGAGCAGTAGCATGCTACCATGGCTCAGTGGAAGCACTAGGAGGCATTTCCCAGTAAGCTAGGCTACCAAAGGTAAACAACTAGGTGTCGGATCCCACACATATCAAGCATTTCAAAACATACACACAATATGCTCAATATGTGCAAATACAACATTGCATCACAACAGAACTCTGTGACTCAAAGTACTTTATTTAAGAGGCTCCGAAGAGCCATACATAACATATCCATACAGATAGGGGTCACATGACCCAACACTCAAGTCATACAAGCATACAAGCACAAGCGGAAGCTAACTTGTCTGAGTACAGACAACTTGGAAAGAAAACAGGCTTGGTGTAGCCTCACTATCTACAAGGCCCTTCACAAGCTCAGGATCTCCGTCTGGGTAGCAAGCTACTCGTCGACGTCAACGTCTATGTAAAACCCATCAGAAGGGGCAGGGTTCTCCTCTGCAATAGTTATTAAGCAAACATGAGTACAAAGGTACTCAACAAGACTTACAACAGAACCTATCATACATGCATCATTATCAACAAGGGTAGTGGAGTTCATTGCAGCAAGCCAGCTTTGACTCTTGGCTAACCTATACTACAACTCTCAGGAGATTGCAAGATGAAACTACGCACACGAGTCCTCTACTCACCACAACAATACACTACCGCGGATCCTCCTCCGTCATCCTACGGAAGGGCCATCCACGGCACTCACACTTGTCTTGAGACTTTTAGGAGTAACCATCAACTTGTCTATGAACTATATAAGCAACCAAGTGGTCCTTATCCGTGAACAATGGCTATTCGAATAGATTGGTAACCCTGCAGGGGTGTACTTGTTCACACATGCTTCCACCACTTAGCGTCTGCACACGACATGTGCTCGGCAGACTTCAAGCGAAAGCCGACGTGGGTGTAGACCACGACCTAACCAACCACTCAAGTCTCTAGTCCAGGTTTATCGCCTATTTGGGTTCCATCCGTGGGGAGATCCGTCCGGGGTATCGCTCACGGCCCCAAACGATGTGTACAGGGTTCCCGAGTCACCAAACGGGCGACCGGTACACCGTGCCACGTACCTGCCGTGTCACAGCCCACCCCGAGGGTCAGCGCTGCGCACGACCTCCAGTAAACTACAAACACTAGAAACTAGTTGCAACTCCTGGACACAGAGCAAGGGCAGTCAATAAGTTGAGCGGGGTCATATTTAAGGGCCCAATGTGTGGTAGTAGCTGAACCTTGAATCACACATACAGATCTCAGGTCCTATGGACGGTTCCAATGAAACAACCCACCATGTACTCCTACATGGCCTTTCATCGATACCTTTACCAAGCGTGTTCCATACTTCACTCTCTTTACCGGACATGATCATTTCACTCTGATCCATCACCCAGATGAACCAGACCTGACACAACTCTAAGCATAGCAGGCAACATAAACAAATAGCATGGTAGAACACACATCACATGGCTCAGTCAACTCCTACACATGCTAGTGGGTTTAAACTATTTACTGTGGCAATGACAGGTCATGCAAAGGAATAGGGTTCAACAACCACAGCAAGTAGCAGTTCACTCTCTGTTGCCTTAATGCAGTAAAAGAGAGCAGGAGCGAGAAGATGGGTTTGTATCAGAATGATCAATGGGTTGCTTGCGTGACATATTGGTTGTCGGGTACTGCTCTTCAGTTGGATACACAGATGTATCCTCGGGAGCAGGACCTACCACGGAGAACACCGGTAATACAATCAATACACAAACAATTGCAACAATATGATGCATTCTCATGACATGGCAAGATGAATGTGTTTTGGGCTAATGCAACTATAAACAGAAAAGTTTGAGCTCATTTGAATCAAAGATTCAAATTTATACTCAAACTATTAATATTTAAATTGCATTATCATGTTTTGATGTGAACAGCAAGGTTAACTTGCTTAAACATGCATGAAACCAGCACCAATGGAAAGATTGGATTTTTCTGATCAATTTTCATATATAAATCTTTTCATCTGAGTTACTATTTAATTTATATGATTTTTAGAAGTTTAAAGCATTTTCTGGAATTTCCTGAATTGTTTTAAAACAAGTAATTCCAGAAAAGCCTTTACTGCGTCAGCATGACATCATGTTGACATCAACAGGTCAACAGACCTGGTCCAGGTCAAACCTGATAGTGGGTCCCGCGTGTCAGTGTCATTAACTTAACTAATTAAAATTAGTGATAATCCTAACTTAAATAGCCGGCTGGTCCCCACCTGTCATTGACTCCAGGGGGTCAAACTGGGCCCACCCGTGGTCAATGGGGGTCAAACTGGCCGGCGTTTAGCCGCCGGCGAGGCCAGACGCGGCGGTGCGGTGCGTGATTCGTGCTCCGGCAACCAAAACGGCGGCGGAGCACATCTACGTGATGCGGGGAGTGACCCGCATCCAGTGGTGGTGGTGGTTGGCCTAGGGGTCACCAGAAAAGGCGCCGGCGATGACCTTGGCGGCTGCCGGAGCTCGGGCTCGTTGCTAGGAGGCACGGCGTGGCTCGTGGAGAGGTGTGTTGGGCTCCCGGGGGTGCGGTGGAGCTGGTGGACAGGGTGGCAGGGCCGTTGGGTGGCCGGAGTCTCGTCGGCGACGAGCTCCTCGGCGGCGCGTGCTGGTGAGCTTCGTGCAGACGTTGTAGAGCTCGAGAGGGAGAACGGAAAGGATGGGGAGGTGGCCAAGCTCATGGTGGTTGTGACGGAGCTGACGGTGATGTCGGGGACGAGCTGCTGCGACGGTGACGGCGGAGGGGATCTCCAGCGGTGGTCGACGAAGACGGGGTCGGTGCAGGCGGTGCAGGGCGTGCGAGCGCTCGTGGCTCGGTCGAGGCGAAGTGGCGGATGACAGCGGAGCTCTCATACACGGAGGGGAGGCGAGGGGAGCACGGTGGCTGTGGTGGTGCTCGTCGGTGCGGCGGCGAGCTCGTCGGTGCGAAGGAGAGAGCGGGAGGGGGAAGTGGTCGTGTCCAGAAGCTTCAAGGCGCGACGTGGAGGTCGTCCAGCCCGTTCCCGCGGCGAAGCGGCAAGCAGGTGGCGCCGTGGCGAGCTCGCGCTCGTCGGCGTCACCTCCCTGCCTGCCTGGCGGGGACGAAGCAGCTGGCTGGCTCGGGCCAGCACAGTGCTGGGCCGCCAGGTGGGCCGGGGTGGTCCAGGTAAGTGGGATGTGGCCTTCTCTCTCTTTTCTATTTTGTTTTCTATTTTGTTTATTTTTTAACTTTGTTGAATTAATAAAAATGCTAGAACATTTTTATAAATCATAAAACTACTCATGCCCACTGTATATAATATGAACAACATGGATCATTTTAGTTTATGATTATTTGGGCACCTAAAATATTTTATAGCATTTAAATGCCCAAATGCAAATACAATATGAATTAATCCAGTGACCTCATTGTGCACCATTTTTGTGAGAGATTTAAGACCAAGGCAAAGATGATGAACATATTTGAAGGGCATTTTGGGTACATTGGAAAAGATGATGAACATTTTTTAAGGGCATTTAAGACCAAGGCAAAGATGATGAACATTTTTGAAAGGCATTTTGGGTACATTGGAAAAGATTTTATTAAACCCTAGTTGTTAGAAGAGGGGTGCTGGGGTTTCTGTCATCCCCATTTCAAGTTCTGCAAAAAGTAAACATGATGCACACTCTAGCTAGTCCTAAAGCATGCACTGACTAGGGATGTGACAGTAACCCCAGAGGAATACATAAGGGACACTTTCCAGAACGATTCAGCCTCCAAAAAGGAAGAGGTATGTGATACGGTAAGTAAACCGACTCCAAAACAGTTCTAAAGGCAATTTTTCTCCGCTTTGGAATATTTAGAAAAATAAAAAAATAAGCCGCTGTCCGGAAGAGACACGAGCCGTCCACGAGGGTGGAGGACGCGCCCCCCATCCCAGGGCGCCTCCCTGCCTCATGGGCAGCTGGTGTGTCCCCCGGACTCTGTTTTCTTGTGGGTTTCTCCTTTTGGTCGGTAAAAATACATTATATATACTCCCGAAGGTTTTGACCTCAGTATCAAGCAAAAATCTTCTGTTTTCGTTTCGATATGTTGTTTTTGACAGATCTAGATCATCATGGCGTCCTCCAACACCCCCAAGGACAAGTTCTTCGAGAAGGTCATCAACGCCTACCTTGCGGAGGTGGTGCACCACCCTAAAACCATGGACTTGCATGAGGGGGTGCTGCACATCCATGATGTTGAGGGGCCGAGGAGGACCGGAAGCGTGGAAACAAGGCTCGAAGCAATGGAGCAGCAAGTTTTCAAGTGCCAAGGTATGGTGGAACGAGGAGTCAACGCCAACCACATGATGATCTCGGAGCTTGCCAACAACCTAAAGCTGGACTCAAGGATCTTTGGGGAAGCTATCTCCAACCTTCAAGAGAAGATCGAACACCTCCAAGCCCAGATCTATGACCTGCAAAACCATAACTGTGAGTATGAATATAGATTCAAGAAGATGAGTTTGGCTGCAGATTTGACTATCCCGAAGACTGGATCATCCTTCTACGATGGTGAACCCATGCCTTGGAAGGTGGACAACAAGCCTACATCATCAACAACTCCATCATCACCATCCCCGAAGAAGGAGACATAATCATATGGGGAGTGGCCCCGGCAACTTCCAAGCTTGGGGGAGTGACCCCGGTATCGTATCATCATTACTCCTATCTTTACCTTTTATCTTAGTTTGATCCTTTTGTTAGTATCTTGATCTAGTAGAATAAAGTTAGCATGATCTAGTTATGAGCTTTTGCTTTATGATCTTTACCCTTTGTAATCAAGTCCGTGAGCTATATAATAAAGATTAGTGTTGAGTCAAGGGCTTGATTTCCTCACTTAGGTCATGATAAAAAGAAAGAAAATATGAAAAGTACCAAAGAGATCAAATTGATCTTGTGGGAAGTAATGGCTTCACATACAACAGTATGATAAATAAAAGTTGTTGTGAATTTACAAACATAGTTTTGGTCATCGTTGCAATTAATAGGAAGTAATAAAAGAAGATGG
Organism: Secale cereale; assembly: GCA_902687465.1. NCBI lineage: Eukaryota > Viridiplantae > Streptophyta > Magnoliopsida > Poales > Poaceae > Secale > Secale cereale. The sequence continues at coordinate 276,212,519 of LR738710.1, forward strand.
GCTTCACATACAAATATACTATCTTGGACATCTTTTATCATTGTGAGCGCTCATTAAAATATGACATGCTAAAGAGTTGATGTTGGACAAGGAAGACAACATAATGGGTTATGTCTTCTTATATCCGAAATAAAGTATATTGTCATGGATCATCCAACATGCTGAGCTTGCCTTTCCCCCTCATGCAAGCCAAAACTCCTCTCACCAAGTAGAGATACTACTTGTGCTTCCATATATCCTTAAACCCAGTTTTGCCATGAGAGTCCACCATACCTACCTATGGATTGAGAAAGATCCTTCCAAGTAAGTTGTCATGTTGCAAACTCGCTAAAATATGTATGATTTATTAGTGTGGGAGGAATTAGCTTTATACAATCTTGTGATATGGAAGTAATAAAAGCGACGGACTGCATAATAAAGGTACTTATCACAAGTGGCAACACAAAGTGGAGTTCTTCTATGCTAAGACTTTGTGCATCCAACCATTAAAATACATGACAACCTCCGCTTCCCTCCACGAAGGGCCTATCTATTATTCTTGCCTTATAAGTGTCAAGGTGAATTCACCTTTCCTTTTTACATTTTATCCTTTGGCAAGCACATTGTGTTGGAAAGATCCTGACATATATGCCCACTTGGATGTAAGTTTTCATGGTCTATTACTGTTGATATTACCCTTGAGGTAAAAGGTTGGGAAGCATCACCATAAGCCCTTATCTTTCTCCGTGTCCGATTAAAACTCCATAACCATAAGTATTGCACGAGTGTGAGCAATTGTGAAAGACTATATGATAATTGAGTATGTAGGCTTGCTGAAAAGCTCTTATATTGACTATTTCCGATGTTACGATAAATTGCAATTGCTTCAATGACCGAGATCAAAGTTCGTTAGTTTCCAATGAAGTTTATGATTCATGCTTGATATTGTGAATGAATTGTTACTTTGGCATAAGAATCATATGACAATTTATATATGTTGCTGTTATGAAAATAATCATGATGCCCTCATGTCCGTATTTTGTTTTTATCGACACCTCTATCTCTAAACATGTGGACATATTTTTCGATATCGGCTTTCGCTTGAGGACAAGAGATGTCTAAGCTTGGGGGAGTTGATACGTCCATTTTGCATCATGCTTATATGTTGATATTTATTGCATTATGGGCTGTTATTACTTGTTTTTTCACAATACTTATGCCTTTTCTCTCTTATTTTACAAGGTTTACATGAAGAGGGAGAATGCCGACAGCTGGAATTCTGGGCTGGAAAAGGAGCAAACTTTGGAAACCTATTCTGCACAACTCCAAAAGCCCCTAAACTCAACAGAACTCCGTTTCAGAAAATATAAAAAATATCTGGCGAAAGAAGTTCATGAGGGGGGCCACCGGCCGTCCACGAGGGTGGTGGGCGTGCCCCCCTTCCCAGGGTGCGCCCCCTGTCTCGTGGGCCAGCCGGAAGGCCCCCGATGACCATCTTCTCTTATATGAGGTGTTTTGACTTGGAAAAAATCAGAGGGAGGCTTTCGGGACTAGACGTCGCCGTCTCGAGGCGGAACCGAGGCGGACACCAATCTAGGGCTCCGGCATAGCTGTTCTGCCGGGGATTCTTCCCTCCGGGAGGGGGAAATCGTCACCGTTGTCATCACCAACAACTCTCCCATCTTGGGGGGCGCTATCTTCATCAACATCTTCACCAGCACCATCTCCTCTCAAAGCCTAGTTCATCTCTTGTATCCAATCTTTGTACCCAAACCTCATATTGGTACCTGTGGGTTGCTAGTATTGTTGATTACTTCTAGTAGTTGATGCTAGTTGGTTTATTTGGCGGAAGATCATATGTTTAGATCCATCATGCATATTAATACCCCTCTGATCATGAACAGTATTATGTCTTGTGAGTAGTTACTTTTGTTCCTGAGGACATGGGAGAAGTATTACTATTAGTAGTCATGTGAATTTGGTCTTCGTTCGATATTTTGATGAGACGTATGTTGTCTCTCCTCTAGTGGTGTCATGTGAACGTCGACCACATGACACTTCACCATTATCTGGGCCTAGAGAAAGGCATTGGGAAGTAATAAGTAGATGATGGGTTGCTAGAGTGACAGAAGCTTAAACCCTAGATTATGCGTTGCTTCGTAAGGGGCTGATTTGGATCCATATGTTTCAGGCTATGGTTAGGTTTACCTTAATACTTCTTTTGTAGTTGCGGATGCTTGCATTAGAGGTTAATCATAAGTGGGAGGCTTGTCCAATTAAGGACAGCACCCAAGCACCGGTCCACCCACATACCAAATTATCAAAGTACAGAACATAAATCAGATGATCGTGATGAAAACTAGCTTGACGATAATTCCCATGTGTCCTCGGGAGCGCTTTCCTTTATATAAGAGTTTGTCCAGGCTTGTCCTTTGCTACCAAAAGGATTGGGCCACCTTGCTGCACCTTATTTACTTTTACCTTTTGTCACTTGCTACCAATTACCTTATCACAAAACTATCTGTTATATATAATTTCAGTGCTTGCAGAAAATAGCTTACTGAAAACTGCCTATCATTTGCTTCTGCTCCTCGTTGGGTTCGACACTCTTACTTATCGAAAGGACTACGATAGATCCCCTACACTTGTGGGTCATCATAAAGTACATGAAGAAACTCCACGTTGATGGACTTTTGGAAACACTTGATTATGAATCACTTGGTGCCTGCGAACCATGCCTCGTGGGCAAGATGACTAAAACTCCGTTCTCCGGAACAATGGAGCGAGCAACAGATTTGTTGGAAATCATACATACTAATGTATGTGGACCGATGAGTGTTGAGTCTCGCGGCGGGTATCGTTATTTACTGACCTTCAGTGATGATTTGAGCAGATATGGGTATATCTACTTGATGAAGCACAAGTCTGAAACATTTGAAGAGTTCAAACAATTTCATAGTGAAGTAGAGAATCATCGTAACAAGAAAATGAAGATTCTACGATCTGATCGTGGAGGCGAATATTTGAGTTACGAGTTTGGTATTCATTTGAAACAATGTGGAATAGTTTCACAACTCACGCCACACGGAACACCACAGCGTAATGGTGTGTCCGAACGTTGTAACCGCACTTTATTAGATATGGTGCGATCTATGATGTCTCTTACCGATTTACCACTATTGTTTTGGGGTTATGCTTTAGAGACAGGTGCATTCACGTTAAATAGGGCACCATCTAAATCCATTGAGACGCCGCCTTATGAACTCTGGTTTGGCAAGAAACCAAAGTTGTCGTTTCTTAAAGTTTGGGGCTGTGATGCTTATGTGAAAAAGCTTCAACCTCATAAATTCGAACCCAAGTCAGAGAAATGTGTCTTCATAGGATACCCAAAGGAAACTGTTGGGTACACCTTCTATCACAAATCCAAAGGCAAGATATTCTTTGCTAAGAATGGATCATTTCTAGGGAAGCGGTTTCTTTTGAAAGAAGTGAGTGGGAGGAAAGTGGAACTTGATGAGGTAATTGTACCTTCTCCGAATTGGAAAGTAGTACATCATAGAAACTAGTTCTAGTGATTCCTACACCAGTCAACGAGGAAGCTAATGACGATGATCATGAAACTATAGATCAAGTTACTAATGAACCTCGTAGGTCAACCAGAGTACGTTCCGCACCAGAGTGGTATGGTAACCCAGTTCTAGAAGTCATGTTACTAGACCATGATGAACCTACGAACTATGAGGAAGCGATGATGAGACTAGATTCCGCAAAATAGCTTGAGGCCATGAAATATGAGATGGGGTCCATGTATGAGAACAAAGTGTGGACTTTGGTTGACTTGCCCGATGATCGGCAAGCCACTGAAAATAAATGGATTTTTAAGAGGAAGACTGACGCCGATGGTAATGTTACTGTCTAGAAAGCTCGACTTGTTGCGAAAGGTTTTTGTCAAGTTCAAGGAGTTGACTACGATGAGACTTTCTCACCCGTAGCGATACTTAAGTCTGTCCGAATCATGTTAGCAATTGCCGCATTTCATGATTATGAAATCTGGCAAATGGATGTCAAAACTGCATTCCTTAATGGATACCTCAAAGAGGAGTTGTGTATGATGCAACCAGAAGGTTTTGTCAATCCTAAAGGTGCTAACAAAGTGTGCAAGTTCAAGAGATACATCTATGAACTGGTGCAAGCATCTCGTAGTTGGAATATACGTTTTGATGAGGTGATCAAAGCATATGGTTTTACACAGTCTTTTGGAGAAGCCTGTATTTACAAGAAATTGAGTGGGAGCTCTGTAGAATTTCTGATATTATATGTGGATGACATACTGTTGATTGGAAATGATATAGAATTTCTGGATGGCATAAGCGGATACTTGAATAAGAATTCAATGAAAGATCTCGGTGAAGCTGGTTATATATTGGGCATCAATATCTGTAGAGATAGATCAAGACGCTTAATTGGACTTTCACAAAGCACATACCTTGATAAAGTTTTGAAGAAGTTCAAAATGGATCAGTCAAAGAAAGGGTTCTTGCCTGTGTTACAAGGTGTGAAGTTGAGTAAGACTCAAGGCCCGACCACTGCAGAAGATAGAGAGAAAATGAAAGTCATTCCCTATGCCTCAGCCATAGGATCTATCATGTATGCAATGTTGTGTACCAGACCTGATGTGTGCCTTGCTATAAGTTTAGCAGGGAGGTACCAAAGTAATTCAGGAATGGATCACTGGACAGCGGTCAAGAACATCCTGAAGTACCTGAAAAGGACAAAGGATATGTTTCTCGTTTATGGAGGTGACAAAGAGCCCGTCGTAAACGGTTACGTCGATTCCAGCTTTGACACTGATCCGGATGACTCTAAGTCATAAACCAGATATGTATTTTTATTGAACGGTGGAGTTGTCAGTTGGTACAGTTCCAAGCAGAGCGTCGTAGCGGGATCTATGTGTGAAGCAGAGTACATAGCTGCTTCGGAAGCAGCAAATGAAGGAGTCTGGATGGAGGAGTTCATATCCGATCTAGGTGTAATACCTAGTGCATCGGGTCCAATGAAAATCTTTTGTGACAACACTGGAGCAATAGCCTTGGCGAAGGAATCCAGGTTTCACAAGAGAACCAAGCACATCAAGAGACGCTTCAATTCCATCCGCGATAAATTCAAGGAGGGAGACAAAGAAATTTGCAAGATACATATGGATCTGAATGTCGCAGAACCGTTGACTAAGCCTCTTCCATGAGCAAAACACGATCAACACCAAGACTCCATGGGTGTTAGAATCATTACTGTGTAATCTAGATTATTGACTCTAGTGCAAGTGGGAGACTGAAGGAAATATTACCTAGAGGCAATAATAAAGTTGTTATTTATATTTCCTTATATATCATGATAAATGTCTTTTATTCATGCTAGAATTGTACTAACCGGAAACTTAGTACATGTGTGAATACATAGACGAAACAGAGTGTCCCTAGTATGCCTCTACTAGGCTAGCTCATTGATCAAAGATGGTTATATTTCCTAACAATAGACATCAGTTGTCATTTGATCAACGGGATCACATCATTAGGAGAATAATGTGATGGACAAAAGCCATCCGTTAGCTTAGCAATATGATCGTTTATTTTTTATGCAATTGCTTTCTTCATGACTTATACATGTTCCTATGACTATGAGATTATGCAACTCCAAAATACCGGAGGAACACCTGGTGTGCTATCAAACATCACAACGTAACTGGGTGATTATAAAGATGCTCTACGGGTGTCTCCGAAGGTGTTTGTGGTGTTGGCATAGATCGAGAATAGGATTTTTCACTCCGAGTGTCAAAGAGGTATCTCTGGGCCCTCTTGGTAATACACATCATAATAAGCCTTGCAAGCAAACGACTAATGACTTAGTCACGAGATGATGTATTACGAAATGAGTAAAGAGACTTCCCGATGACGATATTGGACTAGGTATGATGATACCGACGATCGAATCTCGGGCAAGTAACATACCGGTGACAAAGGGAAGAATGTACGTTGTTATGCGGTTTGACCGATAAAGATCTTCGTAGATGTCAGGACCGGTTTTCCAATAAAATATTTACTGAGAAACCGACCTTTTTATCGGACCAGTGTAGAAGAATCCTTCTTCTGGTTGACAAATCCTTGATGCAGAATTCTAGAGTACTAATTATAATACAAGGTTGAGATGAGGCTGCTCAACAATTTGTTACAAGCACGCAGATATTATACATAAAGGCGGATATGACACAAGGATATGGTGGCATAACTACTGACTCGTAATAAAAGTGGTGGTGGATATGTCACAGTGTAGTGGGTGACACAACTCCAGTATCTTACAGCTCATCGAGCGTCGGAGTGAGACTCGATGAATTTATTTGGGTGGCGGAAGCGTATATAATACAGTGAACAACTCCAGGATCACAAGAGACTGACTGGGACTCCTCTAGGCGTCGGACTCGCTATCGAACTCTTCATCCATGAGATCGCCTTCGTCAACATCTGGCCAAATCAACAAGCCAGGTGAGTACTTTGAATGTACTCGCAAGACAGTTCGGACATAAGATATAACAAATGCAAACATGATGCATATGAACAGACTAGTAATGCGCATATAGATAATAAATTTGCATATGCTGAATAAAAAGGAAGTCAGGCGGTAGTCCTCCCGAAATCCCAAAGAAATAACTGAAGACCGATCGGGTGTCTGAAGCGACGCCTCGAAAGGTAAAATGAATAAACCTGCCACAGTCGGGCGTCTGGGCGACACCACATAAAGGGCTTATATCGAAAGTAAATGACAATGATGCCACAGTCGAACGTCTGAGCAACATCACATAAAGGGCTTATATCAAAAGTAAATAACAATGATGCCACAGTCGGACGTCTG
>LR738710.1:276219518-276244028 GCA_902687465.1 Secale cereale
ATAAAGGGCTTATATCAAAAGTAAATAGCAATAATGCCACAGTCGGACGTGTGAGCGACATCACATAAAGGGCTTATATCAAAAGTAAATAACAATAATGCCACAGTCGGACGTCTGAGCGACATCACATGAAGGGCTTATATCAAAAGAAAATAACAATAATGCCACAGTCGGACGTCTGAGCGACATCACAAAAAGGGCTTATATAATCATTCGAAATCATGTAGCTCGTGAAAGTAAATCATCTCAAGGAAATACTCAGTACATGATAAACTGGTTAACCCATCCACCGGGATAACATTCGGCCGGTTTAACACTCCAAGCGCTATATTTAATCACCAGAGACTGTCACTGAGACTGACACAAAGACTGACGCTAGGCCATAGACATGGCTACTCGAATGGTTTTTGACTCTGCAGAGTTTGTACTCTTTAACCACAGTCAACAGTTTTCGGTAGTCACAAAGTACTAGTTCCGTTCACGGTATTTTAGCAGAAACACAACTAACCAGTACACACCCATTCCACATCCCGCTACCAGGAATCACCCTAGGCAACGTTCACGAAAAACTTTAAGACGGGGAGGCTACAACCTCGAATAGCATGGGATCAAATTTATATCGCGCGCTCTAAGGGGTGCCCCCCTCTCGGTCCCAACCGGAAACACCCATGCCCCCTGACCGGATGACGGGCTTTAATCCAGGGCCATGGAACCCTCATCCCGGCCTCTCTATTTGGTGTGTACAAGGAAAGATGTTTGCAGCCAACTAGACCGTATTCTTTGTAGAAGACATGTGGCAGCACAACAAAAAAAAGAGGACGAACGGGAACGTGACTTGATCTACGTTAAGACTGGAGTTAAACGGTTGACTGGCATGCTTCAACAATACCATCTTACAACCTATCATGTCACCACATGATCAGGTTGGCTCACCATCAACTTTCGATGCTCACACGAAGCTTGTCTTGCATGTGATATAACACCAAAAAAATGCTTATATAAACATGCCATGAGAAAAACTACTCAAGCAAACATGCAAAGCACTCATCATATCAAAGGTTCAAACATGCTTGCCTGGTTTGGAGTAGTTGGAGTCTAGCTCGATGAAGTTCGCGGCTCCGTCACCTCCTTCGCTATCTACGGATAAATTAAATCGGATACTAACATAAATACCGTGCGCGCATAAAAATTGTCCCAAATATGTTTCAAATAAATATGATAAAAAACTAGACAGAAAAATAAGGATGACAGAATAAGAATCAACTCAAAATCATCTTTTGTTTAAAAGTTATTAAGGTTTTTGCCCAAGGACTTGTCTGTAATGAAACAGAAAGTTTCCAGGGGTTTGTTTATAAAAACAGAAAACTTTTCAGTAAGAAGTACGCCAGCTCAAAAGGGGAAGCATACTTTACCCGAAGGCGTTTTCCCAAGAAAACGGTTCGAATAGAAAAGAGAGGCTGACGAGAGGGTCCCACCCGTCAGGTTCAAATATTCGAACAGGAAAAACAGAGTACGCCGACGCCCGAGAACCGCGGTGGTCGCCGGCGCCGATCCACGGCGAGGTAGGGGGAGGGGATGGTACCTACGGGCTCACGGTCCTCTTCCGCGTCTGTGGGTGGTGAAGTTGAACGTCGGCGAGCACCACGTCGACAGAGGCCTTCTCTCCGGCGGACGGTGGTTTGGGTGGTGGTGGATCTCGCCGGGGAGGGCTGCAGAGGCCAAATTGAAGCGCGGGCTATGTATTTAGGTGCACTAGGAGGCTACTGGCACGACTAGGGAGGCGGAGGTGCTCTCACCAGAGAGAGACTTGCCGGAGCCCGAAGCGGATCGGGGCGGCCGGAGCTGGGGAAGGAGGACTCCTCGAGGCCCTTCTAGTGGCTGGGCGTGGTCTGGTGAGGTGGAGAAGAGGCGCAGGGTCGAAGGCGAGCTCGGGGCCACTATTTATAGCTGGCCCGAGGCGGTTGCCACAAACAGGATAACCCCGGCGGTTGATTACGGCGAGGCCGTGGCCGAACAGGCGGTTTAAGTGACTAGGCATCGACGTGATGGTCTACTGGTCCCATCCCGATGCTAAGCTTGGCAAGACTTGGGCGACACTTCACGTTCTCTATGGAATGGTTGCGCGGGCACGTCGGCGGCAAAGAGCGCGCTATGGACCAGCAGATCTTGATGGATCTAGGTTGAGGGTACTAAGGACTAGTCAGGGGAGTTTGTTTGGAATCAAAACTCAAAGGGAAACCAGTACTTCCTTTGTAAATCACTAAGGTCCAAAATAAAGGACAGAAAAAGTTTTGGGGGTAAAATAATTAGAAGAAAAATCTAAAGGAGATTGAAACCTGCTGAAATTGATGTTAGACTTGACTCAAAGTGGGAATGAGGGTTTTGGGAGAAAGTGTTTCAATAGGTGTCATGGCAAAAGAGAAATTTGAATGGGAGAGGATAAGCCCATAGTTTTATAGGAATGCTTTTTAGTAAAAATGAAATTGTCAAAACCATTCAAAATTATTTATGTGGAGCCAACACAAGGTGAAAACTCTCAAGACCAAAGATCAAGGTTGAGAAGGACATAAAAATCTTTTGTCATAAAAGATTTGAGAAGGAGGGGTTTTAAGAAAATTTTAAATAACTTCTTTCCAAGAGAATAAAGAATTTGATGAAAAAAAATCCAAATTTTTTTTTTGAGTGTTACAGTAGAATATGTAGGAACCAATATGAGCATCCAGGTTCCGCTATTGGTTATTGACTGGAGATGAGTCTCGGTCATGTCTACATAGTTCTCGAACCCGTAGGGTCCGCACGCTTAACGTTCGATGACGATCGGTATTATGAGTTTATGTGCTTTGATATACCAAAGGTTGTTTGGAGTCCCGGATGTGATCATGGACATGACGAGGAGTCTTAAAATGGCCGAGACATAAAGGTTGATATATTGGACGACTATATTCGGACACCAGAAGTGTTCCGGAAGAATTTCGGATTAAACCGGAGTGCCGGAGGGGTATTGATACCCTCCGGGGGAACTAATGGGCCACATGGGCCCTTAGTGGAGAGAGAGAGGGCCGGCCAGGGCTAGGCCATGCGCCCCTCCCCCTTGGTCCGAATAGGACAAGGAAATGGGGGCTTCCTTCTCCCTCTCCCTCTCCCTCTTGGTGGACTCCTACTAGGAATAGGATTCCTATTCCTAGTAGGAGTGGCCCTCTTTGGGCGCGCCTATAGCCCCCCCGTTGCTCCTTTATATACGGGGGTAGGGGGGCACCCTAGGACACACAAGTAAACATCAGTTTTAGCCGTGTGCGGTGCCCCCTCCACAGTTACACACCTTGGTCATATCGTTGTAGTGCTTAGGCGAAGCCCTGCGCCGGTAACTTCATCATCACCGTCACCACACCGCCGTGCTGATGAAACTCTCCCGCGACGCTCAATTGGATCAAAAGTTCATGGGACATCATCGAGCTGAACATGTGCTGAACACGGAGGTGTCGTACGTTCGGTGCTTGGATCGGTTGGATTGCGAAGACGTTTGACTACATCAACCGCGTCACTAGACGCTTCCACTTTCGGTCTACGAGGGTACGTAGACACACTCTCGCCGCTCATTGATATGCTTCTCCTAGATAGATCTTGCGTGATCGTAGGATAATTTTGAAATACTACGTTCCCCAACATATTTCTGTAGGTGTGTTGACTGGGCGGCTCGAAGAAGAGGTGTCCGGATATCAAGGCGACCTGCTACAAGAGCTGTCCAAGGTGATGAGCGAGTATGGAAGGCAATGAGGAACATTGCTAAGGCTTTATGACCAGCCAAATCTTTTCCAGGAAGTATGGAGGAACTAGTAAATTTATTCAAGGGAGATCGGTGCCGCTTGGGCTATGGAAGATATCGGCATGCCGAGAAGGTGCTCGGGAAGCCCGGGCCATGGTAAAAACACGGTACAAAGGACTTGATCCAAATCATATGGCGCGGGTCGGACCTCGGGGATCCAATGGACAAGAAATTTCGGTCAGCCTAGTGTACGACCAAGTGAAGGTGGCCGCCAAGTTTTCACAACAAGATTGTAAACTAGACAACGTGTTAAAAGGTCTAGAGGAAGAAGAAGTTTTTGAGTCTAAGTAACAATGTACTTTTTTCGAGAAACTTATCTCCAGCCAAATTTGTAGAACGATTGTCATGGCAGACTTTCTGCTTCGACCTCCGAAAATCCTAGGTTTGGAGTGTTTCCGAATACTATACCGTAGGTAAACACCACAGTATGTTCAGAAACTGGTCAGTCCGGTCATAGTTGCTTGAACAGACAAGTTGCATTCAGGGAGTTATGTTATATTACATTTGATTGTAAGAAACATCTTCCAGAGAGAATAGTTCCATTAAGGGTTCCTTTCCCTGGGACAATATGCCTTTTTGTGCATACCGAAGTTGTGATGTTAAAACAAAAAAAATCACAGTACACGTTATAGTCTGGGGTTGTGTATTGCAACGAGGGAAGTTCGTCTTTTGCTCACCGACCAATCATTCCCTTAAGAACACTAGCTTTCGGCTTCACCCGTCTGAGGTACACGTCCGGATAACCCGGCTGTAACAATCACAGAGGTGCTCCCTTTATGCCCTAGCCGAACACAGCGCTGTACGAGGTCCTATGCATCTGCATGGGCCGTGGGCCAAAAGAAACCCGTGCGGAAAGCCCTACTTACAAGGGACCGAGCTGCGGCGTGATGGACACCAAGACCAGCGTGTATTTCAGCCAAGAGTTGTCATCCCTCTTCTTCAGAGATACATCTTTGAAGGACTCCAGTAGTACTTTTCTTGTACAGTTCTCCTTCGTGAACTTTGTAGGCCTTTGAGCATCGGACGATGCGACATGCCTCAGTCTGATCCTCTGGGAGCTCATTCCTAGTAAGGTAGGTGAGGAAAGGCTTGGTCCACGGGGCAATTATAGCCATGATTTCATGCTCCGATGGTGTTATTTGGGTGCCCGAGCCTCCGATGATATTGGAACTGTGTTCGGAATCGGTGGGTATGATCGGCTCCGGACCAGTGTTCCCGATGTCGTCCTGCCACACCACGGATGGCTTGAAGATCCTTTCCACAAAGGTGTTGGGTGGGACTGGGTCGCGTTTAGCGCCCATGCAAGCGAGGATGTCTGCGGCCTAATTACTCTCTCGAGCCACGTGATGAAGCTCGAGCCCCTCAAACCGAGCTGATATTTTGAGTACGACGTTACGGTAAGCCGCAATCTTCAGATCTTTTGCCACGAATTCTCCGTTTATTTGGGATATTGCGAGGTTTGAATCCCTGCGCGCCTCAAGGTGTTGTATGCCCATGGAGACAGCCATCCGGAGACCATGCAATAGGGCCTTGTATTCGGCTGCATTGTTAGAGTCTGTATACAGTATTTGGAGCACATAACGAACTATGTCTCCTGTGGGGGGTGTTAAGACAACACCAGCCCCAAGTCCGGCTAGCATTTTAGAGCCATCGAAGTGCATCACCCAGTTGGAATATGTGTCGTACTCCTTAGGGAGTTCGGCCTCTGTCCATTCGACGACGAAGTCAGCCAACACCTGAGATTTAATTGCTCGGCGTGGTTTGTACGTTATTTCAAATGGTAAGAGCTCAATAGCCCATTTGGCAATCTGGCCGGTGGCGTCCCAGTTGTTTATAATATCATTTAGTGGTACTTCTGAAGCCACCATGATCGAGCACTCTTGAAAGTAGTGCCGCAGCTTGCGGGATGCCATAAAGACCGCATATGCTATCTTCTGATAATGCGGGTATTGGGATTTTCATGGTGTAAGGACCGTCGATGCATAGTATACTGGATTTTGGGTTGGGAATTTATGCCCCTCCTCTTCTCGTTCGACGACGAGCACCGCGCTCACCACCTGGTGAGTTGCCGATATGTAGAGCAACATTGGTTCGCCGACGTTTGGTGCGGCCAGGATGGGGTGCTTGCTAGCAAAGTTTTTATTTTCTCCAGTCCGGCTGTTGCAGCGTCCGGCCACACAAATTGGTCGGTGTGTCGGAGCAGGAGATACAATGGCAATGGCTTTTCTCCTAGTCTGGAGATAAAACGCCTCAAAGCTGCTACGCACCCGGCTAGTTTTTGGACCTGCTTGAGGTCAGTTGGTGTTGCCAATTGTGACAGGGCCCGGATTTTGGATGGGTTTTCTTCAATTCTTCTATTGGAGACAATAAACCCGAGCAGTTTGCCGGCAGGAGCGCCGAAAACACACTTTTTTGGATTGAGTATGTCATATGTTCGGAGGTTGTTGAATGTAAGGCGTAAGTCATCCACCAATGATTCAACATGCTTGGTTTTGATGACTACATCATCTACATATGCCTCCACAGTCTTGCCGGTTTGCTTTTCCAGGCATGTTTGAATCATGCGTTGGTCAGTGGCGCCGACGTTCTTGAGACCAAAAGGCATAGTGTTGAAGCAGAAAGGCCCATATAGGGTGATGAATGCCGTTGCGGCTTGGTCGGTTTCCTACATCTTAATTTGATTGTATTCGGAGTATGCGTCACGGAAACAAAGTGAATCGTGTCCCGCGGTTGCATCAATAATCTGGTCGATGCGAGGTAGTGGGAAGGGGTCCTTAGGGCAGGCCTTGTTAAGGTCTTTGAAATCGACACACATGTGCCAGGATTTATACTTCTTTGGTACCATGACCAGGTTTGCTAGCCATTCTGAATATTTGATCTCTCTGATAAACCCGGCTTCGAGTAGCTTGGCTAGCTCCTCCACCATAGCTTGCCGCTTGTGTTCGAAAAATCGCCGGAGCATTTGCTTGACCGGCTTGTATCCCTTTAGTATATTGAGCTTGTGTTCGGCCAGCGCGTGTGGGATAGCTGGCATATCCAAGGGGTGCTAGGCGAGGATATCCCAGTTCTCGTGCAAGAACGCGCATAATGCGGTGTTGAACGTGGGTTCCACTTGTGTCCCGATAGAAGTTGTTTTCTTGGGATCCGTCGGGTGGACTTGAAATTTGACTATTTCGTCATCTGGCTTGAAAGAGTTGGATTTAGGCCTTTTATCAAGAATTACGTCGTCCCTATCCACTGTGGAACGTAGAGCGGTGAGTTTCTCGGCCGCTAGGGCTTCGGACAGTGCCTCAAGGGCCAGGGATGCGGTTTTATTTTTGGTGCGGAGTGCTATGTCCGGATCACTAGAGATAGTGATAACACCATTGGGCCCGGGCATTTTGAGCTTCATATACCCATAATGGGGTACAACTTGAAAGCGTGTGAATGCATCTTGTCCAAACAGGTCATGATATCCGTTGTTGGAAGGAGCAACCTGGAAGATTATCTCTTCGGACCTATAGTTTTCTGTTGTGCCGAATACCACATCCAGTTTAATTTTCCCTAAGCATCTTGCTTCCCTATTGGGGATGATTCCTCTAAAGGATGTATTGCTCTGCTCAATGTGACTCCTGTCCATTTGCATTTTATTGAGCGTGTCCTCGTAGATTAGGTTTAGCCCGCTGCCACTGCCATTAACACTTTAGTGAGCCGAAAGCCGTCAACAATTGGGTTTAGAAACAAAGCAGCTGGTGCCTGGACTGAGCGGGACCTTGGTTCATCATCAGCGTTGAAAGTAATTGCCGTATCATTCCAAGGGTTTATTGCTGCTATTTGGCAGACTTCGGCGAGGTCGCGGAGCGCCCTTTTGCGCCGATTATTTGATGAGAAGGTTTCGAAGACAATGAATACTTTGAAATCGTCGTCCTCCCGTGTGTACTTGTTTGGGGTATTGTTGGTGAGGATACCCTCACTGCTCTTGGCTACCTGCCGGAGTATCCAACATGCCCGTAGGCTGTGTGTTGGTTCGGTATTCGGCGTCATGTATATTTGACAGGGCCTATCGAGCCATTCCTCGAAGATAGTTCTATGTCCCGTAAAGGGCATGGTTTTCTTGTCTACGGGATAATGATCAGGTGCCCCGCGAGGGTGCATCCTTCTTGCCCGCCTGAGAGATGTCTTAAAGGCCCGCAGCTCCCAGTGGGCTGTCTGATTTTTCCAAGCGCTTTGCATTGTGCAGTACTTCTGTACTATGTGTGGCAAATCTGCGAAGTGCCATACGTGACGGCGACTGAGGGCGTTAAGGATCCCCTTGTCCGTACAATTGTTGTGAAATACTGAAATTGCATCGTCGTCGCAGCAGTCTTTTATCTTGTTTTTAACAAGGAGGAATCTGGCCCAAAAGTGATGGACTATCTCCCGAGGCTGCTGCCGCACATGCATTAGGTCGCATATGTCCGCACGGCTGGAATTTCTTGGAGAATATTGCTTGTCGTGGGTGGGCGGGCTAAAATTCGCACCCTGGCCCATTGTGGAATCCGGAGTTTGATCAATTTGCGAGGTTACCAGCCCAGGTTCCGGAGTGTCCGGTGCATTCTCAGGCTTAATATCCAATTTTGTGTTTGGGGGACAAGGAGTCTCCTCCCGAGGATGGGTATCCGGTTTTCCGAGTTCAGAAAACTGAACGTAATTTGTTCTCAACATAGGAGAAGATTTACTGTCAGCTTGTTCCTCCACAACCACTACTTGATGGGTGATCGGTGGAGTTTTAATCTCTCTCTGGTCGGGTTTAAGCCCGATCTGATCATAGTCAGTTGAAACCCCCAAGGTGGCGATGCGATCTAGCAGCTCGTTCAAAGATGATAGATCTGTCGGATCCATCTTGTCGGAGTATTCAGGGCTGATACGAAGAGGGTTTTCAGCGACTCGGGGGTTTGCTTTTGGCTTAACGGCCGAACGGGCACCCATGGTGAAGCCGCCAAGCCGGAGGGTTTGCCTTGAAACTAGGGCTCCTTTGGAAGTCATACTGTCCTTGATGACAAGGCGAGCCATCGAACCTTTCAATGACGGCACAGTGGAACTCTCAATGAAAGCACCAATGTCGGTGTCAAAGCCAGCAGATCTCGGGTAGGGGATCCCGAACTGTGCGTCTAAGGATCGAAGGTAAGAGGAGGCAGGGGACACGATGTTTACCCAGGTTCAAGCCCTCTTGATGGAGGTAATACTCTACTTTCTGCTTGATTGACTTTGATGAGTATAGGGGTTACAAGAGTTGATCTACCTCGAGATCGTAATGACTAAACCCTAGATGGCTAGCATATATGATTATGATTGCCTCTACGGACTAAACCCTCCGTTTTATATAGACACCGGAGGGGGCTAGGGTTACACAGAGTCGGTTTACAGATAAAGGAATCCTCATATCCGCATGCTAAGCTTACCTTCCACGCCAAGGAGAGTCCCAACCGGACACGGGGCAAAGTCTTCTGTCTTGTATTTTCACGGCACATCAGTCCGGCCCATGTCAAGTAGCCCGGACGCCCAAGGACCCCGTAATCCAGGACTCCCTCAGGCGCGCGATGGTTAACTCCTACCAACCTTCCCCCTAGGGGCATGCGTCGTAATGTTTTGCTTTGAGGGCTAAGAAGATTTTTTGCAATAAGTATGTGAGTTATTTATGACTAATGTGAGTCCATGGATTATACGCACTCTCCGCCTTCCACCTTTCTAGCCACTCTAGTGTCGCGCAACATTCGCCGGTGCATAAAACCCTCCTTATACCTTCCTCAAAACAGCCACCATATCTACCTATTATGGCATTTCCATAGCCATTTCGGGATATATTGCCGTGTAACTCCATCGTTCCGTTTATTATGACACGCTTCATCATTGTCATATTGCTTTGTATGATCATGTAGTTGACATAGTATTTGTGGCAAAGCCACCGTTCATATTTTTCATACATGTCACTCTTGGTCATTGCACATCCCGGTACACCACCAGAGGCATTCATATAGAGTTGTATTTTTGTTCTAATTTTGGAGTTGTAATATCGAGTTGTAAGTAAATAAAAGTGTGATGATCATCATTATTAGAACATTGTCCCGTGTGAGGTTATCAAAAATAAAAGAGGCCAATGAAGCCCTAATAAACAAAATAGGCCAAAGAAGCCCACCAAAAAAAGAGAAAAAGAGAGAAGGGTCAATATTACTATCTTTTTCCACACATGTGCTTCAAAGTAGCACCATGTTCTTCATTATAGAGAGTCTCCTATGTTGTCACTTTCATATATCACTAGTGGGAATTTTTTGTTAGAGAACTTGGCTTGTATATTTCAACGATGGGCTTCCTCAAATGCCCTAGGTCTTCATGAGCAAGCAAGTTGATGCACACCCACTAGTTGTCTTTTTGAGGTTCCATACACTTATAGCTCTAGTGCATCCATTACATGGCAATCCCTACTCACTCACATTGATATCGATTGAGGGACATCTCCATAGTCCATTGATTTTCCTAGTTGATGTGAGAATTTCTCCCACCTTTTGTCGATTACCACCTCCACTCCACCCATAGTGCTATGTCCATGGCTCCCGCTCATATATTGCGTGAAGAGTTGAAATAAGGCTTGAAAGAGTAGAGCATGAAAGAAATTGCTCGGATAACTCCGGGATGGGCATGAGGGGTGTTTTGTGTTAAGAAAAGGGAGCATAAGGACTATATGATTTGTAGGGATAACGTTCTTTAGCCAAGTTATTTTTGAAGCTTTATAGATTGCTTTTAGTATGATTAAAGTATTAATATTTTGATATTGAGAAACTTTTATTTTGAGTCTTATGGATCTGAACATTCATGCCACAATAAAGAATATTACATAGATAAGTACGTTGGGTAGCATTCCACTTAAAAAAAATTGTTTTTATCATTTACTACTCAAGGACAAGCAGGAATTAAGCTTGGGGATGCTTGATAAGTCTCCAACATATCTATAATTTTTTATTGTTCAATGCTATTATATTATCTATCTTGGATGTTTTATTTGCATTTATATGCTATTTTATATGATTTTTGGGACTAACCTATTAACCCAGAGCCTAGTGCCAGTTTCTGTTTTTCCTTGTTATTGAGTTTCGCAGAAAAGGAATATCAAACGGAGTCCAAATGAAACGAAACTTTTTTGGAGATTTTTCTTGGACCAGAAGACATCAGATGGACTTGGAGTACACACCCGGGGATATGCGAGGAGACCACAAGGGTGGAGGGCGCGCCCCTACCTTGTGGGCCCCTCGTGCCTCCCCTGGCCTACTTCTTCCGCCTATAAATACCCATATATTCCAGAAACATTAGAAGATCCATCAAAACCACTTTTCTACCATCGTAACCTTCTGTTCTCGCAAAATCCCATCTACAGGCCTTTTTCGGTACTCTGTCGGAGGGGGAATCTACCACGAAGGGCATCTACATCAAACCTATTGCCCTTCCGATGAAGTGTGAGTAGTTTACCACAGACCTATGGGTCCATAGCTAGTAGCTATATAGCTTATTCTCTCTCTCTTTGATCTTCAATACCATGTTCTCCTCGTTGTTCTTGGAGATCTATCCGATGTAAATCTTCTTTTGCGGTGTGTTTGTCAAGATCCGATGAATTGTGGGTTTATGATCAGATTAACTATGAGTAATATTTGAGTTTCTTCAGAATTCTTTTATGCGTGATTTTATATCTTAGTAATTCTCTTCGAACTATCAGTTTTGTTTGGCCAACTAGGTTGATATTTCTTGCAATAGGAGAAGTGCTTTGCTTTAGGTTCAATCTTGCAGTGCTCAATCCCAGTGACAGTAGGGGACATGACACATATTGTATTGTTGCCATCGAGGATAACAAGATGGGTTTTTCATCATATTGCTTGAGTTAATTCCTCTACATCATGTCATCTTGCTTAAGGCATTAGTCTATTCTTATGAACTTAATACTCTAGATGTAGAATCTTTTCGGTCGATGTGTGGAGTAATAGTAGTAGATGTAGGCATGAGTCGGTCTACTTTTCTTGGACGTGATGCCTATATTCATGATCACTGCCATAGATGTCGTTATAATATTCGCTTTTCTATCAATTGCTTGACAGTAATTTGTTCACCCACCGTAATATTTGCTATCATGAAAGAAGCCTCTAGTGAAACCTATGGCCCCCGGGTCCACTTTACAGCTTATAAGTTTCAGATCTACTATTTTGCAATCTTTTACTTTTCAATCTATAAACCAAAACCCCAAAAATATTAACTTTAAATTTTTATCTATCTCTATCGGATGTCACTTTTGCAAATAACCTAGAAGGGATTGACAACCCCTTTATAGCGCTGGGTGCGAGTTGTTTGACTGTTTGTGTAGGTATTTGGAGACTTGTGTGTAACCTCCTACTGGATTGATACCTTGGTTCTCAAAACTGAGGGAAATGCTTACTTCACTTTGCTGCATCTACCTTTCCTCTTCAAGGGAAATCCCAACGCAATCTCACGAAAGTAGCTAGGAAGTCAGGGATGACATGTCCCTCTTCTCGTGCGTAGTGGGCGACGTTGCTTGGGAGGTAGCCCGTGTGTGTCAGCTCCTATTGTGTCCTCGGTGACGCTGGAGGCAACCCACTTGCCTTTGGAGCTAGAGCCCGCCATGGCCGGATGAAGGAAACAGTGGGAAGGTTTTGAGAGAAGGGGGAAATCTGGTTGCTGGAGATCACGAGATTGGGAAGGCAACAACAATGGTGGAAGTGAAGGCGTAGGGAGATCTTGGTCATTGCTTACCTTTTTATAAGCTGTCGTAAGCACAACAGTCATCTTACTGTGTTGCAGACCTCGCCACCCGATATAATTGTGTCGTTATGCATGCATGGGATAGCCCAAATCACTGATCATATACTTTAAAATGGAGCACGATCTCCATATTGAAGGGACATGCCAATGAAATAGCGGACTCCAACCACGTATCGAGTTTTCATAATTGGTTGGTGGTTGTGACCGGTTGTGACCCTTCGTCAAAAGTTGTTAGATAAGACACTGTTTATACTAGGATGGCTGGCCTTCGGGATTAAAATTACGTAAGCATTTCAGGGCTAGTGACATCACTTTGCAGATGTATGGTTGATACGTCCATTTCGCATCATGTTTTCTTACTGTTATTTATAATGTTTTTATTCATAATAATGCTTTTTGGAGTAATTCTAATGCATTTTCTATCATAATTTGCAACGAACATACCAAGAGGGAGAATTCTGGGAGCTAGAAATCTTGACCTGGAAAAGCTAGGTCAGGCCACCTATTCTGCACAACTCCAAACAAGCTGAAACTCACGGAGAATTTTTATTGATTATTTAATAAATACTGGAGTCAATAAACACCAGAGGGGGGCACGAGGTGGGCACAACCCACCTGGGCGTGCGAGGCCCGCCAGGTGCGCCCTGGTGGGTTGTGGCCTCCTCGACCCACCTCTAGTGCCCATCTTCTGGTATATAAGTGATTCTAACCTAGAAAAAATAAAGAGAAGGTTTTCGGGAGGGAACACCGCCGTATCGAGGCGGAACTTGGGCAGGAGCACTTTTGCCCTCCGATGGAGCGATCCCGCCCGGGAAACTTCCCTCCCAGAGGGGGAAATCATCGTCATCATCATCACCAACCACTCTCCTATCTTGGGGAGGGCAATCTCCATCAACATCTTCAACAACACCATCTCATCTCAAACCCTAGTTCATCTCTTGTATTCAATCTTGTTACTGGAACTATAGATTGGTGCTTGTGGGTGACTAGTAGTGTTGATTATATCTTATAGTTGATTACTATATGGCTTATTTGGTGGAAGGTTATATGTTCAAATCCATTATGCTATATATTACCTCTCTGATCTTGAGCATGTTCATCACTTGTGAGTAGTTACCTTAGTTCTTGAGGTCACGGGAGAAATCATGTTGCAAGTCATCATGTGAATTAGTTATGTGTGTTCGATATTTTGATAGTATGTATGTTGTGATTCCCTTAGTGTTGTCCTGTGAATGTTGACTACATGACATGTCACCATATTTGGGCCTAAGGGAATGCATTGTGGAGTAGTAATTAGATGGTGGGTTGCGAGAGTGACAGAAACTCAAACCCCAATTTATGCACTATTCCGCAAGGGACCGATTGGATCCAAAGGTTTAATGCTATGGTCAGAATTTATTCTTAATACTTTTCTCGTAGTTGCGGATGCTTGCAGGAGGGTTAATCATAAGTAGGAGGCTTGTTCAAGTAAGAACAGCACCTGAGCACCGGTCCACCCACATATCAAATTATCAAAGTAGCGAACACAAATGAAACCAACATGATGAAAGTGACTAGATGAAATTCCCGTGTACCCTCAAGAACGCTTTGCTTATCGTAAGAGACTGTTTTGGCCTGTCCTTTGCCTCAAAAGGATTGGGCTACCTTGCTGCCTACTTGTTACTATTATCGTTACTTTCTCGTTACAAATTATCTTGCTATCAAACAACTTGCTACTTATAGTTTCAGCACTTGCAGACATTACCTTACTGAAAACTACTTGTCATTTCCTTTTGCTCCTCGTTGGGTTCAACTCTCTTACTTAACGAAAAGAGCTACAATTGTTCCCCTATACTTGTGGTTTATCAAGGCTATTTTCTGGCGCCATTGCCGGGGAGTGAAGCGCCTTTGGTAAGTGGAATTCGGTAAGGAAACTTTCATATAGTGTGCTGAAATTTATTGTCACTTGTTACTATGGAAAACAATCCTTTGAGGGGTTTGTTTGGGCTATCTTCACCCCTTCCGGAACCACAATTAGCTATCCCTCAACCCGCTGCACCTACTGAAAATATTGAATATGAGATCCCTTCGGTTATGATAGAACAACTGCTAGCTGATCCTTATGCAGGATATGGAACTGAACATCGTGACATGCACTTGATATATGTGGAACAAATTTGTGGATTGTTTAAGCTTGCAGGTTTACCCAGGGGAAGTTATGAGAAAGGTTTTCCCTTTATCTTTGAAGGTAAAAGCATTGGCATTGTATAGGCTATGCGATGATATTGGATCATGGAATTGGAATCGTTTGAAATTGGAGTTCCACCAAAAAAATATCCTATGCAGCTAGTTCATCGTGATCGGAATTATATATATAATTTTTGGCCTCGTGAAGGAGAAAGTATCGCTCTAGCTTGGGGGAGGCTTAAGTCAATGTTATATTCATGCCCCAATCATGAGCTCTCAAGAGAAATTATTATCCAGAATTTTTATGCTCGGCTTTCTCGTAATGATCAAACCATGCTTGATACTTGTTGTGCTGGTTCTTTTATGAAGAAGACTATTGAATTCCAGTGGGATCTTTTGGAAAGAGTTAAACACAACTCTGAAGATTGGGAACTCGACGAAGGTAAAGTGTCAGGTATTCAACTTAAATATGATTGTGTTAAATCTTTTATGGAAACCGATGCTTTTCAAAAGTTTAGCACTAAATATGGACTTGACTCTGAGATAGTAGCGTCCTTTTGTGAATCATTTGCTACCCATGTTTAACTCCCTAAAGAGAAGTGGTTTAATTATCGCCCACCTATTAAAGAAGAAATTAAAGAACCGGTACTAGTTAAAGAAGAAATTATACTTTATAATGTTGATCCAGTTGTTCCTTCTGCTTATATTGAGAAACCACCTTTCCTTGCTAGGATAAAGGAACATGCTAAAGTTTCAACTATGGTTAACAAAAGTTATATTAGAACACCTAAACCAGATGAACAAATTAAAGTAGAACCTGATATTGCTTTGGTAAAGGATCTCTTGGAAGAAAATGTAGATGGGCATGTTATTTGCTTTAATGGAGAGGCTGCTAGAATTGCCAAACCTGATAGAAAAGATAAACATAGACCCATTTTGGGCATGCCTGTTATTTCAGTTAAAATAGGAGATCATTGTTATAATGGTTTATGTGACATAGGTGCTAGTGTGAGTGCTATTTCCTATCTTTATACCAAGAAATTATGAATGATATAGCACCTGCAGAAATAGAAGACATTGATGTCACTATTACACTTGCTAATAGAGATACTATATCACCAATTGGGATTGTTAGAGATGTTGAAGTCTTGTGTGGGAAAATAAAATACCCTACTGATTTTCTTGTTCTTGGTTCCCCACAAGATGACTCTGCCCCATTATCTTTGGTAGACCTTTCTTGAATATTTTTAATGCTAGGATAGATTATAAGAAGCAAACTGTTGGTGTTAGTTTTGGTGATGAGTCTCGTGAGTTTAATTTTTCCAAGTTTAGTTGGAATTTTCATGAAAAAGAATTGCCTAGTAAGGATGAATTAATTGGTCTTGCTTCTATTGTTGTGCCACCCATTGATCCTTTAGAGCAATATTTACTAGACCATGAAAATGATTTCCATATGCATCAAAGAAATGAAATAGATAAAAATTTCTTTTAACAATGACCTCTACTTAAACACAATTTGCCTATTGAAACTCTTGGAGGTCATCCTCCACCTAAAGGTGATCCTGTGTTTAAATTAAAACAATTGCCAGACACTTTGAAATATGCTTATCTTGATGAAAAGAAAATATATCATGTTATTATTAGTGCTAACCTTTCAGAACATGAAGAAGAAAGATTATTGAAGGTTTTAAGGAATCACCGAGCTGCTATTGGATATATTCTTGATGATTTCAAGGGCATTAGTCCCACTCTATGTCAGCATAAGATTAACATGGAACCTGATGCTAAACCAGTTGTTGATCACCAACGTCGGTTAAATCCAAAGATGAAAGAAGTGGTAAGAATGGAAATACTAAAACTTCTGGAAGCAGGTATAGTCTAGATAGTAGATGGGTAAGTCATGTTCATTGTGTCCCTAAGAAAGGAGGTATAATTGTTGTTCCTAATGATAAGAATGAACTTGTTCCACAAAGAATTGTTACAGGCTATAGAATGGTAAATGATTTTAGAAAATTAAACAAAGCAACTAGAAAAGATCATTACCCTTTGCCTTTTATTGATCAAATGCTTGAAAGACTATCTAATCACACACATTTTTGGTTCCTTGATGGATATTCTGGCTTTTCACAAATACCTATTTCCCAACCTGATCAAGAAAAGACCGCTTTTACTTGTCCTTTTGGAATCTATGCTTATAGACGTATGCCTTTTGGTTTATGTAATGCACCTACTACCTTTCAAAGATGCATGATGGCTATATTCTCTGACTTTTGTGAAAAGATTGTTGAGGTTTTCATGGATGACTTTTCTGTTTATGGGAAGTCTTTTAATGATTGTTTAAGCAATCTTGAGCGAGTCTTGCAGAGATGTGAACAAACAAATCTCATCTTGAATTGGGAGAAGTGCCACTTTATGGTTAATGAAGGCATTGTCTTGGGTCATAAAATTTCTGAAAGAGGTATTGAAGTGGACCAAGCCAAGGTTAATGCAATTGAGAAAATGCCATGTCATAAGGACATCAAAGGTATTCGTAGTTTCCTAGGTCATGCTGGTTTCTGTAGGAGATTTATCAAAGACTTTTCTAAAATCTCTAGGCACGTGGCGAGATGCACAGGTGCTGAGGACTTTGGTGGAGCTGGAGCAGCTTGAGGAATTGGTCGTGAAGGATTTGCAGAGCTGGCCCGTGAGGGCATTGCTGAGGAGCTTGGCTTGTGAGCAGGTTTCTTGGGCATAGCCTTTTCAGGCTTGCTGGCAGAGGCTTCAGCAGCAGCAGAATCTTCATTAAATTTCCTCCCTGCCTCTTTGGCCATCCCAGCCAACTTGGCTTGACGTTTGGCCCATTCCTTGGGAAATTCTTCACCTCTTCTGATGCTAGAGGGATCAGCAATTTGGCCAGGTGCCAAGGGAGGTCTTGGGCATGGAGGGTGTACAGCGAATTTCTTCATGTACTTGGGTGTGACATAGCGATATTCCCTCCATTCTCTGACCCATCTTCTTTCAATCCTCTATATGTGCACCTTGCGCTGATTTTTTGTCTCCTTGCCATACTTGGCCTCATTAGGAGTGCAGCATTCTTCATAGTTATCATCAGGAATTTCAAAAGCAGTGTTGACTTCCAATTTCTTCCCTCCTTTCTAAGGTTTCTTGCCGTCAACCATTTTCTTCAGCTGAGGATTTTCAACAATTGAGTCCTCTGAGGAGGTATGCAATTTTTCTTCGAGGAATGCTGCATATGGGTTAAGGTGATGAGAACCTAGAGATCCAGCAGCAGACATTTGTACCTGTGAACGGAGTATAGGTACGAAGAATTTGAAGAGGTCATATGCGTTCTCAGCAGTTTTTGCAAAAGGAACAAGTTTGAGGAATTTGACAAGTTGTCTCCTGAAGAATTTCACTAAGCGTTCTTTGACTTAGGTTCCAGAGTTGTGCAGATTGAAAATCCACACAATTGATGAATCTTTGAGGAAAAACGTTGCTTAGAGAAATAGATCAAGAACAGATGTTTGTGTGAGGTGTTTAGAGTGTGAAGAATGAAGAATAAACACCTTTTTGAAGATTTGTAGGAATCACTAGAATTGACAAGGGCAGTAAAAGTAGCGTTTAATTACCCTTGACGAAGAACACGGCGAACTGTGAATAGAAGATTTGAAGCTCGTCAGTTCAGATCTTCCACGCCCTAACTTGGCAGAGGAAGACAGCTACGGCGGCGGCGGAGTGAAGAAATCCGCGTCCGGCGTGAGTACGACAGCGCCGAGGTCGAGGCAACGAAGCTCTTCCTCATCGGCGATGATGAAAGTAGCGGCAGCGCTAGGTTTCGAGAGCTCGAGCGAGGGAGTGGAGGTCGAGCGGGGTAAAAGCAAAGTGAGGAGGGCGAGGGGGTATTTATAGCCAAGGTGAAAAACCGTTCGCCCGAGGAAAATGGAGGAACGTGCCCCTGACCCTTCTCATCCGTGCGACATGTGTCACCCACGTACGTAGAGGTGGAGATTGTGTGAGATCATGGGTGAATAGATAAGTCGTACAGTGGAATGTGGAATGGTTTGAGCGGCAAAGCCGAAAATTCAGATAGGAAAATTTTAACGTCGCGTTCACAAATTCTTTACCTATCAAGGACACAGTGAAGATTTTGAACAAGTTTCAAATAGAACACATACGAAGAAATTGTGAATATATTAGGTTGGGAATAGCATAGAGGGGGAAGGGTCCGATCACATTCACTTAGCAGAAATAGCAATAAGTGAATGATGCATAGGACTTAAACTCATATACATATATATATAGGGTGGGTCTATTATGATAACACCCATAAGAGTCTTATTCTAATAACACCAGCCTTATTCTGCACATCCCCTACCAGATCGCCTCGGCCCCTCCCATCCCGACCTTCTTCCGCGGCAGCGGCCTGGGAGAACGGCCGCCCCTCCCCTCCCGACCTTCTTCCACGGCAGCGGCCTGGGAGCGTCGTCGCCTCTCCCCTCCGAGCCTTCTTCCGCGGCAGCGGCCTGGCAGCGCCGTCGCCCCTCACCTCCCGGCCTTCTTCTGCGGCGGCGGCCTGGCAACGATGCCGCCCCTCCCCTCCCCGCTTTCTCCCGCAGCGGCGGCCTGGGAGCGCCTCCGCCCCTCCCCTCCCGGCCTTCTTCCACGACAGCGGTCGGCAGCGACGCCTCCCCTCCCCTCCAGGCCTTCTTCCGCGGCAGCGGCCAAGCAGCGTCGCCGCCCATCGCCTCTCGTCCTTCTTCCACGGCAGCAACCGAGCACCACCTCCCCCACCAGCATATTGTCCTTCTTTCGCGGCAGCAGCTCGGTAGCGCCGCCACCGAACTCCTCCGGGCCTGCAATTACCTGTACTTCATCAGATGTGGATTGGTGCTGCCTCGACATAAGACCAACTCGAGCGAGGAGGACCATGCGCAAGGTTCCTTCACCCACGGCAGCTCCTTGGATTAACTCTGCAACGACCTTCAGAGCAAATCCTCCGTCTCCGTTCACCTTGAGAAATGTCCAGACCGCTCATGAACTTCTGAAGGGCGAGTGGACTGCACGGGCGAACGCGAAAGTTGTGCAGACGGACGAGAAGGGAACTTCCTCTTACAAACGCAAGAAATCACTGCAACACGAGGTAAGCAGTACACTTACTCAAGCATATCAGTTTAGTTATTCCAGACAAAGCAGTATACGTTGTCCAGTACGCCTACAAAAACGATGCAGTGTTGTTGCTTCGGTTCGTTGTGGGGGAAAATGCAGTGAACTTGCTCGGTTATGCAGTACGCTTGTGTAGGTTCATTACGGACAACGATGCAGTGCGATTACTTCAGTTCACCTTGCAGGGTGATGCAGTCAGCGTGAATTAGTTTCGCTGTACCATTTCTAACACATTGCAGTTCGCATGATTCAGTTCATTTTGCCTGATAATGCAGCTCCGTCATTTTGTGTGCAGGAAATGATGTTCAGCAGATACAAAATGCCGCGCATAATTGACAACCCAGGGAACAACAACTTTCAGAAGAGTAAAGCTTCTTCTGAAAGAGATACTGGCTGGGTTACCCCTCAGATTCCTCGAGGATTCTTCACAACAACAAACAGGGTGCACTACTCTCCGGAAGAGGATTTTTTCCAGGGAGAAGAGGTAGTCGAGGATGACGACGATGTCACCTTCATGTGGGAGGGCACTCACCGACAGGAGAATGAAGATGATGACGATGAAGATGAGCCAATAACAGTTCTCAACCGAGAGTATAAGCATGAGTTCACTATGTTTGGACAGCATGTCCGAACAGACAATGATGATGCAGTTGAACACGATGTTGCAACAGATGATGATCATGATTATGGTTATGACGATGTGCCACCGCTCCAAAATTTTCAAACCAATCCACTGAGACATCATCACAACACTGGATTACCACCATGTCCACCTGCTGCACCCCAAAACAGAGCTCAGCGTCCAGCTGCTGCACCGAAAAACAGAGCTCCAAGCAGAGCTGCTGCATCAACTTCGACACTGCGACCACCAACGGTGCCTCCGTCAAAAGTCAATAGCAGGTACAAATCCTCCTCACTATTGCCTCCGCGAGATCCTCAACTACACAGATCTGCCATAACCCCGCCATGTCCAATACAACCCGGCGAGGTGCAAACACCATCGGGTGAACGACTCTACACACATGTAAGTTTATGTTCTGAAAAATAATAATAATAGTTGCAGTCCATTCAGATAAAATTGCAGTGCACACTGATATTTCTTGTGAGGTTTGACCTAGCATCTAATACATTGGATTCTTCTGAAAACTTAGGAAAATTGCAATGCTTTATTAAACTCATATGCACTCCTCGTATTTAAAAAATAGAATAGAACAAATTATCTCATGGAGCATTGCACTTAATGCAGGATAAAAACATGCCGTTGAACCTCATACCTGCCGCTAGAATGAAGTTCACCACGTGCGACAAGGCATGGGACTTTTACAACAATTATGCAAGGTGTGCAGAGTTTGGCATACGTAAGAGGGAAAAGCACAGGACAAATGCCTATGTTGTCTGCTCAAGAGAAGGGACGCACAAGCAGACTGTGTCAGATTATCACCGGAAACGTCAAAAGACAACAAAAATAATTGACTGCAAGGCAAAGATTAGAGTCAAAAGGAGGAAGGATAGCAAATTTTTGATAGAAATGGTTCAACTCAACCACAATCACAAGATGCTGGAAAGCCCTGGGATGCTTTTGCACATGCGATCGCACAAAAAAGACGATCCTTTGATAGACCAGTTAGTGAAAGACATGCAACTGGACAACCACACACACTCTCAGATGATGTCAACGTTGTCTCGTTTGTCCGGTGGTCTGTAGTACATGGGACATACTAGCCGCGACTAGGTAAACAAGTAAGCACATCACAAACCATATCGCTTGAGCATCCTGTCGGTAATTATTTCCTGTTTGATGAGATGAGTTTGTATTGCGTTTCAAAATGCAGGAAACAAAATTTTGCCAGAGAAGAATCCCAAGATGACGTCAAGAAAGTTCTGGATTTCTTCGAGAATATGCAGAAGGTAAACCCAGAGTTTTTCTATGATTATGACGTTGATGCAGATAACCGTGTAAGAAACATCTTTTGGGCCAACGCAAGTTGCAAAGGATCGTATGAAGATTTGGGAGACTGCGTTACATTTGACACGACGTACAAAACTAACAAATTCCACATGCCGATGGGAGTCTTTGTGGGAGTGAACCATCATTTACAGAGCACCATATTTTCCGTTGCCCTCGTGCGAGACAAAACAATACCATCGTTCGAGTGGGTTCTCAAAACATTTTTGAGGTGTATGAACAACAAGCCGCCAATCTGCATGCTCACAGGTACAAAAAAACACCTGCATACTTACGTTTGTTTGGTGCACTTATATTTCTTCCATCTATCTTACACACACACAAACAACTTAATAAAAAACACTATTTGTGCCTTCTCAGACCAGTGTTCTTCGATGAAGGCAGCATTAAAAACTATCCTCCCAAGTACTCTGCATAAGTTGTGTCGGTGGCATATCATGAAGAAGTACAAAGACCACCTCGCATTACTGTATAAGGCGCACGAGAAACTCAAGGATGACCTCAATGCGGTGCTGAACCACCCACTAATGTCGTCACAATTTGAACGAGCATGGAAGGAACTCATTCAGAGATACAACTTGCAAGACGATGAAGCGATGAATTCGCTGTGGGATGACAGGCACGAGTGGATCTCGGCTTACTACAAGGAAATTTTCTGTGCTCGGATGACTTCCACATAGAGAAGCGAGAGCATGAACCACATACTGAAGAAAAACTTTGTCAAAGAGAAGCATGATCTCCATTTGTTCGCTCGGCAGGTGGACAAGTGCATTCTGACCTGGAAGGCCATCGAGCACACAGAGACAATAGCAAATGAGGTAAACAAAATGTCGATCAAAAACTGCTAAAAAATATAACTACAAAAAAACAATTTTTTCATTTCTCTCATTCGTAACAGTGCATTTCTGATCATGCAATCAGAGCCAAAGACAACAACCCAGTTTGGGTTCGAAGTTCAGCTATCAAAAGTGTATACAAGGGCAGTGTTTGCAGAGTTCAAAGAAACAATCTACCGTAGCACTACATTCAGAGCAGAACGATGCCCTGAGAACCCGACAAAGTATCTCGTACACCACTACAACAGATCGGATGCATTTGACTGGGCAAGGCATAATTTCCAAGTGGTCACCGATGAACAGAAAGGTGTCTACGAATGTGAGTGCAAACTCTAGACACACACAGGTGAGACTCCTATCACAAACAAATCTAGTTTCTGATAGTCATGCACGAAAGCTCACTTACTGAGCTTTAAAAGTCCACATGCATAACTAATTCACAAAACCAATTGAAGTTCACTTCTTTAAAATGAACAAATAACGAAAAAAATATGTGCTTATTAATTTCATGGAGTTCACTTACAAAACAAAGAAAACATGTGTTGTATGTAGGGCTCTTTTGCGTCCATGTGTTATGCATGCTTTCTCACTTGAGAGTACTCAAGATTCCTGAGGTGTACATCATGAAAAGATACACCCGTAACGCAAGATTAGATGCGACGTTTGACAGAAGAGACTATGAACAAACAGCACCAGATGGAACCTCACTTTTTTGCCATAGCAAATAGCTGACAGAAACAACAATGGACCTTGCAAACAGAGCGACAAGGTCCGATGCTGGGTGCCACAGAGCGTTGTCTGGTATGAGGGCACTGATCGAGGAAGTTGATGTGCTCAACGAAGAAGAAGAAGAAGCAACAAAACTAAAGCAAGCAGAGAAATCCCAGCATGACAATAATGCCGAGCAAGTAGAAAATACCGAACACAGCGGAACTGGTGCTATCAAAAAAGAAACAATTCTTCCACCTCCTATTTCAAACACAAGAGGAAGGAAGAAAGGGGCCGACGCAACCCAGAAAAAGGTTGCATGCAAGGAGAAAAATGATGATAAAAACAGTAAGCCACAACCTGAGCTAGACATGATGGTCCCCCACTAGGAATAAGTGCAAGACATGTAATGAAATCAGCGGCCACAATTCCAGGACATGTACAAAAAGACATGAACAAGAAAACCAAGGACACGGCGATGCACAACCAAACAGAAATTCCACTCACAACACTAAGAAATGGACGAAACCCAGACGTTGTAGCATCTGCAAAAAGAGGAAGAGACACAATTCAAGAACCTGCCCCAAAAGAACAAGATCAGAAAATGAGGAAGACGAAGAAGATGAAATCAAAGAATAAGATGGTGACACAACTGAAGAAGAAATGGCTTATGAAGAAGCAGATGAAAGAAGAGGAGGAAGAAGAGAGTGAAGAGGACGAAGAACATGAAGAAACTGAAGAAGCAGTGGCTTATGAAGAAACAGATGATGAAGATGAGGAAGAGCAAGAAGAGGAGGAAGAAGAGAGTGAAGAGGACGAAGAACATGAAGAAACAATGCCAACAAGAACACCACAAGGGAATGTTGCTGTACAGAAATAACTGAGAACGACACCACTTTCAAAAAACAAGGTAGGAGCAAAGAAGGATGAAGTTCACATCACTGGAAAACAAAAGCAGCCATCAACAAGCACGCGGGGAGCAAGGAAGGATGCAGTTCACAGCACTCACAAACAAAAGCAGCCATCAACCAGGACGCGGGGAGCAAAGAAGGATGCAGTTCACATCACTGGAAAACGAAAGCAGCCATCAA
>LR738710.1:276244060-276280044 GCA_902687465.1 Secale cereale
GGATGCAGTTCACAGCACTCAAAAACAAAAGCAGCCATCAACCAGCATGCGGGGAGCAAAGAAGGATAAAGTTCACATCACTAGAAAACGAAAATAGCCATCAACAAGCACGCGGGGAGCAAGGAAGGGTGTAGTTAACAGCACTAAAAAACAAAAGCAGCCATCAACCAACACGCGAGGAGCAAAAAAGGATGCAGTTCACATCACTGGAAAATGAAAGCAGCCATCAACAAGCAGGCGGGGAGCAAGGAAGGATGCAGTTCACAGCACTCAAAAACAAAAGCCACCATCAACTAGCACGCGAGGGACTACAAACAAAATGGTGTAGAGACAAGAACCAGCAACACCGCCACGGAAAACAAAATAAAGTGCAACATTAGACATGCTCCAGTTACCACGGAGAAGCAGCAGGTTAACGACCAAATAGATGAACTTCAATAAATTAATCATATGCATAGCAGTTTGCTTATCTGTATGACTTATGTATCAGTTTAAATTTTGTGTAAACACAAATTTCCCACTGACTATGAGTTATTCAACTAAACCATCTAAATAGAAATGGCGTATAGAGTATACCATATATATAGCAGTCTAGAGTAAAACTTTGATACATATTAATCCAAAAACAATGTAAAAAATGTAGTTAGCTCACTGGCAGCACGAAGTTCAGAATAATAATTGAAGCGGTTCAGATCACAAAAGTGCTTATTACAAAACACATCAATAAGATGAAGCGTTCGACACGCAAAAGTACTTATTACAAATCAACCTCATAACCTTAACCAATCACGTCAAACGTGATTCTAACCGTACGATCCTCAAGTTCAAATAAGTTGAGGACAACAACTTGCTCAGACTTCACGCCACTATCAATGACAAATTTCTTCCACCCTTTCTGCAGACATAGCCGCCCGTCAACGCCTACACGGTACTTGGCTGGTTGAAGGTGTCCATTACCAAGAACAACTTGGAGAATTCCCTTCTTCTTGAGCCGGAGATACCTAACAGCTCGTTGCGTAATTTTCTGCAAAAAATCAGTACAAATTAAACGCAATCTAATGTGCAGTGCGGAACTTGCAAACAAGAAGTACGCTTACAACTATTATGAAGTTCTTGAGACTACCTGCATGTAGTACAAAACGTACAAGCGGGGAAAATTGTGGAAACTATTACTTCTCATCTAGTATATAAGCAGTTCACATATTGTAACCATGCAAAAAAACATGAGCTCCATGTACACAAGCAAAAAAATAAAAACAAGATATAAGTACAAAGTGTAGTACACTTCAATAAAACAAAATAAGTGCATTCCTAAAAAAACTAGAAGTTCAGACTATTATGGAATTATACAAAAAAATAGAAAACACAAAGAAAAAATCAGATCAAGCTAAAAATACCATCTTGTAGTGAGTCTCCACATCTGTTGGCGTAAGCTGATGGACAAAAGGACTTGTGCGGCCAAGACCACGGCGAAGCAGGGCGGAATAGAACGCAGAAACGTTGATGTGGCCCATATTCAATCCTTCAGTGAATATTATGCCATATGCAAGCTGCTCCGCTCGCCCAGCTCGGCACAATACCTTCCCCCCACGACGAGCACGACGGGCCTGCGAGCAAGCTGAGCAATCTTAGTGCGTCGGCACACCACAACCATGGCCGCAGTAGGAGAGATTCGCGCAGGGGCCTGGAGCCATCACAACAAAAACCTAGAAAAGGAAAAAAATAAAGAGACGCTAGAGAAAGAAGATAAGTTGCGGCTAGAGGAGAAATGAACTGCAAAGGAACGGTAGAAGTTGGCCTACATTTATAGAAGAGGAATGCAAAAAGGTCAAAACTGAAAATTAAAGGAGAGTTAATGAAAATTACATTACCAAGAATGAAGGACAATCAATAAAGGTTTATGTTACCAAAGAAAAAAGTCTTACCAGGAAGTTCTACAAAGACTTGAAGTGCAGACATTCCCACGAACTAACTGCAGATCATTAAATAATAATTCTCTAAAAAATTATAATCCACAGACCATTTTACGTGTGCAGTTCTCCAAAGTCTTACCAGGAAGTTCACTATATGTGTGCATGAAGTGCAGTACATGCTCAAAATGAAGCACAGAGAAAAGCACTTTCGCATAGTGCACAAAAGCAGAATTAGTGCACCTGATGTAGTCCTTAAATGTAAGTCATGCAGTCCGTAGCGTTGGCATAACCAGTCATCACTTTAGCACAAAGAAGCATGCACGCAGTGCAAAATGTGTACACCTGCAGCACAGGACCATGACGAATGCACTGCACATAGAGGCAACAAAGCAGTGATCACCAGTACACTAGAAAAAATGCTACATAAGAGGGAAAACAATAAAGATAAATGCTACCAATGCAGTGCACAAAAATGTAGCGCAAATAAGTGTAGTACGGAATGCGTGCACATGCAGTACCGAACCCTGATCAATGCAGTGCACGGATGATTTGCTAAACAGTGCACGCCCCTACATTGAAAAAAATACTTAAGACAGAAAATACAAAGAAAAAAATTGACCACCACAGGTGCATCCGACCCCAGCCAGTCTCGTAGTAGGTATGCGCCCACCGTAGGCGAGCCGTTCTGAGCCACAATGCATGGGGCATGGCGCACATGGGCACATAGGTCAGAGAGCATAGAGAAGCAAGTGTCGTGCTTAAGCGCCCAAATAAGTAACCAGAGGAGTTCGATACGGCTGCCTCGCCAATGCTTATAAACAGGTCGGGCGCGCCTTCCGCAGGTGAGGTGGGACTAAACATTAGGCCGCACACAACGTACCAGGAACCAGTCGTGCTCACGGGCTGACTTGGGCCCAATGTGTCTTCACTCCCCGAACATAGGCCCAACAATGCCCACTAAGAAAAAACAATAACTTCAAAAATAAAACATCAAAGAAAAATAAAACGCAGGAAGCCTGAGGTCAATGTACAAATGCAGTCCGCGACGTCCAACAATGCAGTTCCCCACGTGGAAGCATGAAGTATTAATTGTTCTGAAATGCAGTTCTCTTTCTACTGCATTGCAGTATGACTAAAATGAAGAATGCAGCCCTGTTACTTGAGAAAAGCAGTCCGTTATAAAATAAAGAACTGCATGAAAGAACTCCATCAAGAAACTAAATGTGCGTACATCTGTATGAATACTAATTCGATATAATTCAATGCACAAAGAATAAACTTCACTTCCATGCAGTACACTATGTGGACGTACGCAGTTCTATTCTGATAGCAAAGAAGTGCACTTACTAGGAAAATTCACCGAAAACACAATCATTACATTTTCTGACAGTTGCGTCAATACCTTGAACTAGTCACGAAAAAAGAGGCGACGACGTTCCGGATTTCCAATGCACTAACAGAGCCTTCTCATAGCAGAACCTCTCTGCAGTTGCCACGTAACTTAAAACAGAGCCCCACCATGCTACCACCCCGCTCCACCTCTCCCACGTCCTGTCAAGGAGAGTAGAGGAGAAAACACAACTGCTTCGTCCCCCCAAAAACCCCATTGCATCTTCTTCTCCACAATTCCTTCGACTAACCTCTCTCTCCAGAAAAACACGAGAGAGCAGAGGAGAGTCATGGCGGATGCACCTCTGTACAAGCAACATCGCACGTACACCAGGGAGCTCCACGACGTCGACCTCCACGGCAACCACAAGCTCCACGTCGTTTGCACAAGAAACGGTGAAAACGTGGACAAGATGTTGTCCACGCTCAGGAGGAAGATCGGCGGAATGCCCGTCAAACTAGTCGGCGTTGATGTCGAGTACACGCACTACGTGAAGGCATAGCGGGCAGCGGTGCTCCAGCTATGCGTTGAAAAAGAATGCCTTGTCTACCACATCTTTGCAGCTAAAGACAGGTCAGAATAACTATCAATCTTTACTATTGCTTATCAATATTGATTTTAAATTTTCTTCACTGCAATCGCCCATATTTAAACTTCGGTTCTCATTTTTCAAAAGTGTGGCATATGAATTCATTGACAGTTTTCATGTGGCTCCATGTATGTCACTCATGTGTTCAATTCTTGAATTATATGATCTAGCAATACACACAGTTTTATTTTATTTTACCAAATACAAACTATTTGACTGAACAATAGAAAACTGCAACATTACTATACAAAACATGTATGAAATTCAGTTCAAGAATACAATCATGCACAAAACATGCATTATTTATGCAATATATTATCAGATTTACTAGTTATGTTGAACAAAGTATTAGCGACTACTCAATGCAACAGATTCAGATATTCATATTGCAGTTCAGTTTCAGAATAAACAAAAAACATTGGTAGTTCTAAGAAAATAAACTATATTCACTCTATACAAACATCTTGCAGGCCAATGGAACTAGACAAATTCCTCATGAATGGTGAGTACACCTTCGTCGGATTCGCCATTGAAGGAGACAAAAGCAAGCTGAAGCTATCTGGTTTGGTGATCAACTCCGATAACTACATTGATATTCAGGTGGAATAGAGAGACCCATACAATAAAAAGAAGTTTGACTCTTTGGCTGATGTTGCCGGAAGGATGATAGACATTCACTACCATGACATGAAGAAAAACATTAACCGCAAGGAGGGCCATACTCTGTGGGGATTTTGCCCACTATTAGAAAAGCTTATCAAGTATGCAGCAATAGATGCATTCGCAAGATATGAGTCATGGAGAATCATCTACGATGTCATCATGGGACTGGACAGGGCAAAAGAGACAAAGAAGCAAAGCAGAAGAAGAACAAGGCTGTAATCCAATACAGCAAATAGAAATAATTCAGGGCTATGTTTTAGTTTCACTTTACTTTAGTCATTGTGTTGTTCTTTGTTTCATGTATGCCAGCTTTTGATTATGTCTGTTGCTTCCTATCGAACATTTCTTTTGTAAAAACAATGTCGTTTTAGAATTAGCATTAAATTTTATTTCTCTTGTTTGCTTATGTATCACAGTTTGCTTCTGATCAATTGCTTTCGCTGAAAATTAGTTTGTGTTAGAACAAGTACCAGAAAACTTTGAAAATTTTAATGTGTGATACCAAAACATACTATTCACATACAAAACATATTCAAAAACAAATGTTAAAAAAATTAAGTAATCTAACTACAACTCATACCTAAAAAGAAAGATTAATGTAGTTCACAATGGTAAAAAATAAGCATTACACATTTGTACACATGCAGTCCACAAAAAGTAATTATAGAAAAAGAAAATTAATATTCATATTTATAAAGAAATGTGAATACAGTTCACATAACAAATATAAGGCAGTTCACAAAGTGTATACATGAAGTGCAGTACATGCATAAATGGAGAACGAAAGGGGCTGCAGCAACTTTCGTTCAGTGCACAACATACAGACTTGGTACGTGTAGTGCAGTACTCAACGTTGGTGCAAGCAATACAAATGACATCATTTGTACTACCATGAAATATATATATATATATATACTCCAAAAGAAAAATGCTTTAGATAAGGAAAAAAAATTGACCACCCAGCTACAACCAGGCCCAAGCCAGTCCCGTAATAGGACACTAAAAAATGTGTGCAGTTCTCCAAAGTCTTAAAGGAAGTTCACTATATGTGTGCATGAAGTGCGGTACATACTCAAAATGAAGCACAAGAGAAGCACTTTCGCGCAGTGCACAACACAGAATTAGTGCACCTGATGCAGTACTTAAATGTAAGTCATGCAGTCCGCAGCGTTGGCATAACCAGTCACAACTTTGGCGCAAACAAGGATGCACGCAGTGCAAAATGTGTACACCTCCAGCATAGGACTATGACGAATGCAGTGCACATAGATGCAACAAAGCAGTGCACACCCATACACTAGAAAAAATGATACGTAGGAGGGAAAACCAATAAAGAAAAATGCTACCCATGCGGTGCACAAGAAATGTAGCGCAAACATGTGTAGTACGAAATGTGTGCACATGCAGTACAGAACCCTGATCGATGTAGTGCAAGGATGTTTTGCTAAGAAGTGCACGCCCTTGCATTGAAAAAAAATACTTAAGATAGAAAATACATAGAAAACAATTGACCACCATAGGTGCACCCGTCCCCAGCCAGTCTCGCAGTAGGTCTGCGCCCACAGAAGGCGAGTCGTTCTGAGTCACAATGCATGGGGGCGGGCACATATGGGCCCACAGGTCATAGATCATAGGGCAGCGAGCGTCGTGTATAAGCGCCCAAATAAGTAACCAGAGGAGTTCAATACGGCTGCCTTGCCAGCGCTTATAAACAAGTCGGGCGCGCCTTTCGCGGGCGAGGTGGGACTAAACATTAGGCTGCACACAACGCATCGGGAACCAGTGGTGCTCACATGCCAACTTGGGCCCAATGCGTCTTCACTCCCCGAACACAGGCCCAACAAATTCTCACAGCCCAAAAACAAACAAAGCCCAACGACACACAACTAGCAAGTTACTCCAGTACCCCCTCACTTTAAAAAAATGTAGTCCGGTATGGGACGGAAGATGTGTTTGTTGGGGAATGTAGTATTTCAAAAAAATTCCTACGATCACGCAAGATCTATCTACTAGATGCATAGCAACGAGAGGGGAGAGTGTGTCCACGAACCCTCGTAGACTGGGAGCGGAAGCGTCTAGTGGCGCGGTTGATGTAGTCAAACTTTCTTCGCGATCCAACCGATCAAGCACCGAACGTACGGAGCCTCTGCGTTCAGCACACGTTCAGCTTGATGACATCCCACGATTTCTTGATCTAGTAGAACCTCGCGGGAGAGTTTCTTCAGCACAACGGCGTGGTGACGGAGATGATGAAGCTATCGGCGCAGGGCTTCGCCTAAGCACTGCAACGGTATGACAGAGGTGTGTTTCTGTGGAGCGGGGCACCGCACACGGTTGGGAGAGATCAACTGATCAACTTGTGTGTCTATGGGGTGCTTCTACCCCAGTATATAAAGGAGGAGGGGAGTGGAGGGGCCGGCCCTCTCTATGGCGCGCCCTAGGGAGTCCTACTCCCACCGGGAGTAGGACCCCCCCCCCCTTTCCCTAGTAGGAGTAGGAGAAGAAGGAAGGGAAGGGAAGGAGAAGAAGGAAAGGGGGCTGGCCCCCCTCCCAATTGGGATTGGGCTGGTGGGGGGCACACCCCCACCTTGGACGCCTCCTCTCCGTTTCCCCTATGGCCCGTTAAGGCCCATTAACTCCCCAGGGGGTTCCGGTAAGCCCCCGAAACTCCGGTATAAGCCCGAAACCTCCCAGAACCTTTCCAGAGTCCAAACATAGTCATCCAATATATCGATCTTTACGTCTCGGACATTCCGAGACTCCTCGTCATGTCCGTGATCTTATCCGGGATTTCCGAACTACCTTCGGTACATCAAAACTCATAAACTCATAATACCAATCGTCGTCAAACATTAAGCGTGCGGACCCTACGGGTTCAAGAACTATGTAGACATGACCGAGACTCATCTCCGGTTAATAACCAATAGCGGAACCTGGATGCTCATATTGGCTCCTACATATTCTACGAAGATCTTTATCGGTCAAACCGCATAACAACATACGTTGTTCCTTTTGTCATCGGTATATTACTTGCCCGAGATTCGATCGTCGGTATCTCAATACCTAGTTCAATCTCGTTACCAGCAAGTCTCTTTACTCGTTCCATAATACATCGTCTCGTGACTAACTCATTAGTCATATGCTTGCAAGGCTTACTATGATGTGTATTACCGAGAGGGCCCAGAGATACCTCTCCGGCATTCGGAGTGACAAATCCTATTCTTGATCTATGCCAACACCACGAATACATTCGGAGACACCTGTAGAGCATCTTTATAATCACCCAGTTACGTTGTGACGTTTGATAGCACACAAGGTGTTCCTCCGATATTCGGGAGTTGCATAATCTCAAAGTCATATGAACATGTATAAGTCATGGAGAAAGCAATAGCAGTAAAACTAAACGATCATAGTGTTAAGCTAACGGATGGGTTCTTGTCCATCACATCATTCTCCTAATGATGTGATCTCGTTGATCAAATGACAACTCATGTCTATGGTCAGGAAACATAACCATCTTTGATCAATGGGCTAGTCTAGTAGAGGCATACTAGGGACATATTGTTTTGTCTATATATTCACACATGTACTAAGTTTCCGGTTAATACAATTCTAGCATGAATAAAAGACATTTATCATGATATAAGGAAATACAAATAACATCTTTATTATTGCCTCTAGGGCATATTTCCTTCAGTCTCCCACTTGAACTAGAGTCAATAATCTAGATTACAAAGTAATGATCCTAACACCCGTGGAGTCTTGGTGCTGATCATGTTTTGCTTAGTCAACATGTCTGCTACATTCATATCTTTATGTATCTTGCAAATTTCTATGTCTCCCTCCTTGACTAGATCGCGGATGGAATTGAAGCGTGTTTTGATGTGCTTTGTTCTCTTGTGAAACCCGGATTCCTTCGTCAAGGCTATTGCTCCAGTGTTGTCACAAAAAAAATCATTGGACCCGATGCACTAGGTATCACACCTAGATCGGATATGAACTCCTTCATCCAGAATCCTTCATTTGCTGCTTCCGAAGTAGCTATGTATTCCGCTTCACACGTAGATCCCGCCACGACGCTTTGCTTGCAACTGCACCAACTGACAGCTCCACCATTTAATAAAAATACATATCCGGTTTGTGACTTCGAGTCATCTGGATTAGTGTCAAAGCTTGCGTCGATGTAACCGTTTATGACGAGCTCTTTGTCACCTCCATACACGAGAAACATATCCTTTGTCCTTTTCAGGTACTTCGGGATGTTCTTGACCGTTGTCCAGTGATCCACTCCTGGATTACTTTGGTACCTCCCTGCTAGACTTATAGCAAGGCACACATCAGGTCTGGTACACAGCATTGCATACATGATAGATCCTATGGCTGAGGCATAGGGAATGACTTTCATTTTCTCTCTATCTTCTGCAGTGCTCGGGCATTGAGTCTTACTCAACTTCACACCTTGTAACACAGGCAAGAACCCTTTCTTTGACTGATCCATTTTGAACTTCTTCAAAACTTTATCAAGGTATGTGCTTTATGAAAGTCCAATTAAGCGTCTTGATCTATCTCTATAGATCTTGATGCCTAATATGTAAGCAGCTTCACTGAGGTCTTTCATTGAAAAGTTCTTATTCAAGTATCCTTTTATGCTATCCAGAAATTCTATATCATTTCCAATCAACAATATGTCATCCACATATAATATCAGAAATGTTATAGAGCTCCCACTCACTTTCTTGTAAATACAGGCTTCTCCAAAAGTCTGTATAAAACCATATGCTTTAATCACCTCATCAAAGCGTATATTCCAACTCCGAGATTCTTGCGCCAGTCCATAGATGGATCGCTGGAGCTTGCACACTTTGTCAGCACCTTTAGGATCGACAAAAACCTTCTGGTTGCATCATATACAACTCTTCTTTGAGATATCCATTCAGGAATGCAGTTTTGACATCCATTTGCTAGATTTCATAATCATAAAATGCGGCAATTGGTAACATGATTCGGACAGACTTGAGCATCGCTACGGGTGAGAAAGTCTCATCGTAGTCAACTCCTTGAACTTGTCGAAAACATTTCGCAACAAGTCGAGCTTTGTAAACAGTAACATTACCGTTAGCATCGGTCTTCCTCTTAAAGATCCATTTATTTTCGATGGCTTGCTGATCATCGGGCAAGTCAACCAAAGTCCATACTTTGTTCTTATACATGGATCCCATCTCAGATTTCATGGCCTCAAGCCATTTTGCGGAATCTGGGCTCATCATCGCTTCCTCATAGTTCGTAGGTTCATCATGGTCTAGTAACATGACTTCTAGAACTGGGTTGACGTACCACTCTGGTGCGGAACGTACTCTGGTTAATCTACGAAGTTCAGCAGAAACTTGATCTGAAGTTTCATGATCATAATCATTAGCTTCCTCACTAATCGGTGTAGGAATCACTGGAACTAGTTTTTGTGATGTACTACTTTCCAATTCGGGAGAAGATACAATTACATCATCAAGTTCTACTTTCCTCCCACTCATTTCTTTCGAGAGAAACTCCTTCTCTAGAAAGGATCCATTCTTAGCAACGAATATCTTGCCTCTGGATCTGTGATAGAAGGTGTACCCAACAGTGTCTTTCGGGTATCCTATGAAGACACATTTCTCCGACTTGGGTTCGAGCTTATCAGGTTGAAGCTTTTTCACATAAGCATCGCAGCCCCAAACTTTAAGAAATGACAACTTTGGTTTCTTGCCAAACCATAGTTCATAAGGCGTCGTCTCGATGGATTTAGATGGTGCCCTATTTAACGTGAATGCAGCTGTCTCTAAAGCATAACCCCAAAACAATAGTGGTAAATCGGTAAGAGACATCATAGACCGCACCATATCTAATAAAGTACGGTTACGACGTTCGGACACACCATTATGCTGTGGTATTCTGGGTGGCGTGAGTTATGAAACTATTCCACATTGTTTCAAATGAAGACCAAACTCGTAACTCAAATATTCATCTCCACGATCAGATCGTAGAAACTTTATTTTCTTGTTACGATGATTCTCTACTTCACTCTGAAATTCTTTGAACTTTTCAAATGTTTCAGACTTGTGTTTCATTAAGTAGATATACCCATATCTGCTCAAATCATCAGTGAAGGTCAGAAAATAACGATACCCGCCGCGAGCGTCAACACTCATCGGTCCACATACATCAGTATGTATGATTTCCAATAAATCTGTTGCTCGCTCCATTGTTCCGGAGAACGGAGTTTTAGTCAACTTGCCCACGAAGCATGGTTCGCAAGCACCAAGTGATTCATAATCAAGCGATTCCAAAAGTCCATCACTATGGAGTTTCTTCATGTGCTTTACACCAATATGACCTAAACGGCAGTGCCACAAATAAGTTGCATTATCATTATTAACCTTGCATCTTTTGGCTTCAATATTATGAATATGTGTATGACTACAATCGAGATCCAACAAGAATAGACCACTCTTCAAGGGTGCATGACCATAAGAGATATTACTCATAAATATAGAACAACCATTATTCTCAGATTTAAATGAATATAAACGTCTCGCAACAGACAAGATCCAGATATAATGTTCATGCTTAACGCTGGCACCAAATAACAATTATTCAGGTCTAAAACTAATCCCGAAGGTATATGTAGAGGTAGCGTGCCGACGGCGATCACATCAGCTTTGGAACCATTTCCCACACGCATCGTCACCTCGTCCTTAGCCAATCTTCGTTTAATCTGTAGTCCCTGTTTCGAGTTACAAATATTAGCAACCGAATCGGTATCAAATACCCAGGTACTACTACGAGCATTAGTAAGGTACACATCAATAACATGTATATCACATATACCTTTGTTCACCTTGCCATCCTTCTTATCCGCCAAATACTTGGGGCAGTTCCCCTTCCAGTGTCCAGTCCCTTTGCAGTAGAAGCACTCAGTTTCAGGCTTGGCTCCAGACTTGGGTTTCTTCACGGGAGTAGCAACTGTCATGCTATTATTCTTGGAGTTCCCCTTATTTCCCTTGCCCTTTTTCTTGAAACTAGTGGTCTTTTTAACCATCAACAATTGATGCTCCTTTTTGATTTCTACCTCCACAGCCTTGAGCATAGCGAAGAGCTCGGGAATTGTCTTTTGTATCCCTTGCATATTATAGTTCATCACGAAGCCTTTATAGCTTGGTGGCAGTGATTGAAGAACTCTATCAATAACACTATCTTCGTCTACTTTGCAACCAAGTTGAGTCATATGATTGTAGTACCAAGACATTCTGAGCAAGTGTTCACTGATAGAACTATTCTCCTCCATCTTGCAGCTATAGAACTTATGGAAATCTCATATTTCTCAATCCGGGCATTTGCTTGAAATATTAACTTCAACTCCTGGAACATCTCATATGCTCCATGACGTTCAAAACGTCGTTGAAGTCCCGGTTCTAAGTCGTAAAGCATGGCACACTGAACTATTGTGTAGTCATCAGACCACGTTTGCCAGACGTTCAAAGCGTCTACATTAGCAGGAGGGGCTTGTCACCTAGCGGTGCTTCAAGGACATAATTCTTCTGTGCAGCAATGAGGATAATCCTCAAGTTACGGACCCAATCTGTGCAATTGCTTCCATCATCTTTCAACTTAGCTTTCTCTAGGAATGCATTAAAATT
The DNA here is from genome assembly GCA_902687465.1 of Secale cereale. Lineage (NCBI taxonomy): Eukaryota > Viridiplantae > Streptophyta > Magnoliopsida > Poales > Poaceae > Secale > Secale cereale. The sequence continues at coordinate 276,256,289 of LR738710.1, forward strand.
CAAAGGAACAGTAGCACGAGCCATTGATCTACAACAACATAGATATGCAAAAAACTATCAGGACTAAGTTCATGATAAATTAAAGTTCAATTAATCAAATTACTAAAGAACTCCCACTTAGATAGACATCCCTCTAATCATCTAAATGATCACGTGATCCAAATCAAATTACTAAAGAACTCCCATGTCCGATGATCACGTGAGATGGAGTAGTTTTCAATGGTGAACATCTTATGTTGATCATATCTACTATATGATTCACGCTCAACCTTTCGGTCTCAAGTGTTCCAAGGCCATATCTGCATATGCTAGGCTCGTCAAGTTTAACCCGAGTATTCTGCGTGTGCAAAACTGGCTTACAACCGTTGTATGTGAACGTAGAGCTTATCACACCCGATCATCACGTGGTGTCTCGGCACGACGAACTTTCACAACGGTGCATACTCAGGGAGAACACTTATACCTTGAAATTTGTTAGAGATCATCTTATAATGCTACCGTCGATCTAAGCAAAATAAGATGCATAAAAGATAAACATCACATGCAATCAATATAAGTGATATGATATGGCCATCATCATCTTGTGCCTTTGATCTCCATCTCCAAGGCACCGCCATGATCACCATCATCACCGGCGCAACACCATGATCTCCATCATAGTATTGTTGTCGTCTCGCCAACTATTGCTTCCACGACTATCGCTACCGCTTAGTGATAAAGTAAAGCAATTACATGGCGATTGCATTTCATACAATAAACCGACAACCATATGGCTCCTGCCAGTTGCCGATAACTTTACAAAACAGGATCATCTCATACACTAACGTATCACTCATCATGTCTTGACCATATCACATCACAACATGCCCTACAAAAACAAGTTAGACGTCCTCTACTTTGTTGTTGCAAGTTTTACGTGGCTGCTACGGGCTTAGCAAGAACCGTTCTTACCTACGCATACAAAACCACAACGATATTTCGTCAAGTATGTGCTGTTTTAACCTTCACAAGGACCGGGCGTAGCCACACTTGATTCAACTAAAGTGAGAGAGACACACACCCGCCAGTCACCTTTAAGCAACGAGTGCTCATAACGGTGAAACCAGTCTCGCGTAAGCGTACGCGTAATGTCGGTCCGGGCCGCTTCATCTCACAATACCGCCGAACCAAAGTATGACATGTTGTAAGCAGTATGACTAGTATCGTCCACAACTCACTTGTGTTCTACTCGTGCATATCATCTACGCATAGACCTGGCTCATGATGCCACTATTGGGGAACGTAGTATTTCAAAAAAAATCCTACGATCACGCAAGATCTATCTACTAGATGCATAGCAACGAGAGGGGAGAGTGTGTCCACGTACCCTCGTAGACCGGGAGCGGAAGCGTCTAGTGACGCGGTTGATGTAGTCGAACTTTCTTCGTGATCCAACCGATCAAGCACCGAACGTATGGAGCCTCCGCGTTCAGCACACATTCAGCTTGATGACATCCCACGAGTTCTTGATCCAGTAGAACCTCGTGGGAGAGTTTCGTCAGCACAACGGCGGGTGACGGAGATGATGAAGCTACCGGCGCATGGCTTCGCCTAAGCACTGCAACGGTATGACCGAGGTGCGTTTCTGTGGAGAGAGGCACCGCACACGGTTGGGAGAGATCAACTTATCAACTTGTGTGTCTATGGGGTGCCTCTACCCCCGTATATAAAGGAGGAGGGGAGGGGCCGGCCCTGTCTATGGCGCGCCCTAGGGAGTTCTACTCCCACCGGGAGTAGGACTCCCCCCTTTCCCTAGTAGCAGTAGGAGAAGAAGGAAGGAAGGGAAGGAGAAGAAGGAAAGGGGACCGGCGCCCCTCCCAATTCGGATTGGGCTGGTGGGGGGCATGCCCCCACCTTGGCCGCCTCATGTCCCTTTCCCATATGGCCCATTAAGGCCCATTAACTCCCTAGGGGGTTCCGGTAACCCCCCGGAACTCCGGTATAAGCCCGAAACCTTTCCAGAGTCCAAACATAGTCATCCAATATATCGATCTTTACGTATCGGACATTCCAAGACTCCTCGTCATGTCCATGATCTTATCCGGGACTCCGAACTACCTTCGGTACATCAAAACTCATAAACTCATAATACCGATCGTCATCAAACGTTAAGCGTGCGGACCCTACGGGTTCGAGAACTATGTAGACATGACCGAGACTCATCTCCGGTCAATAACCAATAGCAGAACCTAGATGCTCATATTGGCTCCTACATATTCTACAAAGATCTTTATCGGTCAAACCGCATAACAACATACGTTGTTCCTTTTGTCATTGGTATGTTACTTGCCCGAGATTCGATCGTCGGTATCTCAATACCTAGTTCAATCTCGTTACCGGCAAGTCTCTTTACTCGTTCCATAATACATCATCTCGTGACTAACTCATTAGTCATATGCTTGCAAGGCTTATTATGATGTGTATTACTGAGAGGGCCCAGAGATACCTCTCCGACATTCGGAGTGACAAATCGTATTCTTGATCTATGCCAACACCACGAATACCTTCGGAGACACCTGTAGAGCATCTTTATAATCACCCAGTTATGTTGTGACGTTTGATAGCACACAAGGTGTTCCTCCGGTATTCGGGAGTTGCATAATCTCATAGTCATAGGAACATGTATAAGTCATGGAGAAAGCAATAGCAGTAAAACTAAACGATCATAGTGCTAAGCTAACGGATGGGTCTTTTCCATCACATCATACTCCTAATGATGTGATCTTGTTGATCAAATGACAACTCATGTCTATGGTCAGGAAACATAACCATCTTTGATCAATGAGCTAATCTAGTAGAGGCATACTAGGGACATACTGTTTTGTCTATGTATTCACACATGTACTAAGTTTCCGGCTAATACAATTCTAGCATGAATAAAAGACATTTATCGTGATATAAGGAAATACAAATAACATCTTTATTATTGCCTCTAGGGCATATTTCCTTCAGTGTTGTCAATAAAGCATTGCAGTTCGCTTAGACGAATATTTTTTCCAGCCAATCAAAAACACTACCATGGCGAATCTTTTCACTTGGCTACAACGACACAATCCCACATCACATCTTGACTTGGTTGACAGGCGCACGATGTGTGACAGGGAGGCGACGGACTATGACGGACCCACCCCCCTGCTCGGCCTCGCGCTAACGCACGCAGTGCGCTTGGTTTACAGGCACAATGCGGACATTCTGTTTTTCCAACAATAGGACACACGCAACCCCAGAGCCACACCCCTAAGATAGACAGGGAGGCGACGGGGTGTGACGGACTCGCTTGTGCATGCGGCGCCGCGGCATGACGCGTCGCCGCCTGCTCCGGCTCGTTCCAGGCTCGACCTCGCGCTAACGCACGCAGTGCGCTTGGTTTACAGGCACAGTGCGGACATTTTGTTTTTCCAATAATAGGACGCACACAACCCCAGAGCCACACCCCTAAGATAGACTGGGAGGCGACGGGGTGTGATGGACTCGCTTGCGCATGCGGCACCGCGGCACGCCATGTCATCGCCTGCTCCGCCTCATTCCAGGCTCGGCCTCACAGGGGGGTGGGGAGGGGGTCACGACACCCCTCCCACCCCCCTGTCGGCCTTGCGCTAAAGCACGCAGTGCGCTTGGTTGACAGGCGCAGTGCGGACATTCTGTTTTTCCAACAATAGGACGCACACAACCCCAGAGCCACACCCCTAAGATAGACAGGGAGGCGACGGGGAGTGACGGACTCGCCTGCGCATGCGGCGCCGCGGCATGCTGCGTCGCCGCCTGCTCCGGCTCGTTCCAGGCTCAGCCTCGCACGGGGTTGGCCCCCTCCCACCCCCTTCTCGGCCTCGCGTTAACGCACGCAGTACGTTAAGTACAGGGAATACAAAGAGAAAATACAAATCTATAGACAACCAAAAAATGGGCCCCCCCAACCCCCTATCTTACAATACAAATTAAAAAAATAGCGAACTGAAGGGCGCATCTTTAGGCAAGAGCAGTGCACTTGGTTAGGCAAAGCAGTGCAGTATCGTAAAGCAACGCAGTTCCAGGATACACACATGAATGCAGGGTGTGCGGCAAAAAGTGCAGCAAAAAAACAGGTGCAACACAAACTTGTAGACAAATGCAGTGCTTTTTGTTGGACGAAGAAGTTCGGCATCACATGCGATGCAGTTTATGGGACACATAAGATACATATAAGCGTGACAAAAATGCCAGTTCACACAGAACGTGTAAGTCAACAAAAATAAATATGTACACATATATATATTGTATGAATTATTTATATAAAATACACATACAGATACAAATTCATCCATAAAACACTGCTGCAAAAAAGCAGACGAAAATCACATCACAACAACAGAAAACAAAAGTATTTTCATGCATTATATACCTTAGACACCACACAGTACACAACATGAACCCTAGTTTTTGTCCATACACAGGGTTTTTACCAAGTAGATTCTTACTGCGTCTACGATTGCGACAGGGAAGTAAGCCCAAGGTCCGCAATCAGATCTCGTAGCTCAAGCGGCATGTCTTCATAACACAACATGTTCGAAGAATTGAACAGCAGCTGGAACATGTACTCCGCCTTCCAATCTTCAACAGCAGGCTAAAAAAGAAAATTAAAAAAAAATGCAAACAGTGATTAAATAAAAAGGTTGTCATAAAGAACAAAAATTGAAAAGGTAAAATAAGAAAAAAGTAACAAGAAAAAGAAGAAAACAGAGAAGGTGTTACGTCCGTTTTGATAATTTTCTCAACTAGACGTTTGCCGTCATACAACTGCGTCACCCTCAGAACATAAATTCCACACTCGTTTGCTCCCTGCGCTGGCACGACCGGGTAAGATGGCTTCTCTGCCAATTTAACCCAGTCAGGGTGGTTCTTAGATTTATACATTTTTCACCATAAATCGCCTTCAGCAACTGAGTCATCCTCCTCATCTGGCAAAAAAGGAAGCACAATGTAAAAATAACACAAACCACAAACCAAATTACCATTCAGATGAACCAAAAAATACAAAAGTTGTTCTCAACGTCTAGACAGTCCCTCTTTTAAATGCACGTGAGGTCATTTTCCTTTTATCTCCTTTTTTACAAGGATTATGGGGGGTCTGAGAAAAATGTAGTTCTGTCATGCATATGTTGCAGTGCACTACATAAACAAGTGTGGTTCTATGTGTGCTAACATTGCATGTGAAGTTTATAAAAAAAATGCAGTAGGAGAAACACAAAAAAGCTTTGCACTTGGCAAGAAAAAAGGACATACCACTTCAGTGCAATCTGAGTGGTAATCACTCATGCACCACTTTGTCGTGACATCAGCATGGCCAGTGTACTTCCTAGTGTCATGGATATCAAACGTTTGGCGATGCTGGTTCATCGTGTATAAGGAATAATGACCATCCTTGGAGCGTGGCATCATAATCCGTTCACATCAAAAAAAACGAAGAATGAAATGAAAACTTATTTCGACACGTAGCACTAGAACCACTGTTCCAAAAAATAACTATAAAAAGAAATGCAACAAACCAGAAAAATAAATGACGGGAAACAATGAACTTACCAGTTTTTCATCCAACAGGTTTACGTCGTCACTCACAAAAAGCTTGAACTGGTTAACTGCATCTTGTAAAACAAACAGGCTATGCACAACTGGCAACACAGGGTTTCCTTCATCATCTCTCGTCACAAAGGTTTCCATCTGAAGAACATACTGTAAAGAAAAAAGAACAAAAAAAGGACATGAAAAAAAGAATAAATAATGCATGAAGGCATGGACATAAAAAAAACCAGTTCAAATAGAAAAACATGACATCACACATTTACCGTGATAAATAAGGGTGAAAGTAGCACACGTTCACCAGAATAATAAACTAAACCCATTTCAGGGTCTTGCTTCCAGTACTTGATGACAAAATCCATGAGATACGAATCCATTAAAGCTCCTTTGCCAAATGTATTATAGATATAGTCAACAGTGTAAGTATCAAGATCACCAAAAGGACTGTTCACCATAAAGAACGCATTCCTGTAGTAAACATACAGAGATGGGATCAATAAAATTAAAATTAAAAACAAAACACACAAAAAGGATCAAGGGCACACACATAAAACTTACTCGTGGTATTTGGTTACAAAATCTTGGCTGAGAACAAGATCCTTTATTTTCCTTGCCTCATCAATATATTTGAACCTCGGAGGCTTCAATTTGTCTATAGAGCATCTCAACTTAAAAGCCCTCTCACGTGCCCTCTTGTTCGAAAAAACTTCAACGTCATCCACAGGAGGATGATTAATTGTTGCACTCCGAGACCTCGTGATGCGAGGACACGGCATAACAAAATCATCGTCATCAACATCAAATAGATCGCGTGGAGAGCTAGGTCGAGAAACACTTCCACCATCAGGTCCAGACGTCACAACTGTGTTCAAACAATCTCCAGCCAAAGAACCAGAATTATCTGGAGAGATTTCAATGGCGCAATCCTCCATAACCACATCAGAACCCTGGGACTCGAACAGTGACATACAGCCTTCATGAAGCCCCCCATCAAAACCGAAAACCATGTAGAAAAAACATGGAAACACTTAGCACAAAATACAAAACCAAAAAACATGTAATACATCTCATTAAAATAAAAAAATGCAGTTCACTAAAGAATATAATGCAGCACAATTGTCTACAGGAATGCAGTCCACTTGTCTACAGCAATGCAGAATGAAAAAAAGTATACAACAATGCAGCCCACTTGTATACAACAATGCAGCCCACTTATAAAGAAACAATGCAGCTCACTTGCCCAAAAAATCAAATGCATCTCATTAACACAACAAATAAATATACACATACATTCTAAATCACAAACATAACTAAACAAACTAGTAAAAAACGTAAGAACCAGAAGCAAGCAGTAGACAAAAAATAAATAAAGGAAGGATAAAGAAGTTCACTAAAACAAACTTTATCTGCAAAAATTAAAAGTGATGTTAAATCAAGGGAACACTTTCTCGATTTGAGCCAACTATAGAGCATGGCCTTTCTGATGTAGCCAATGTGCTCCACCCCAAACTGAGCAACTCGAACACCATCCCAGGTCTGCAGGAATTGAAACATATAGAATCTACAATCATGCATGCAAATAAAAGAATAAAAAACATCAGTTTCACAAAATGAAATTAAAAAAAAAAACTTGAGCAGTATGGTGAAGAGGGGTTGTACGGAACACACCCATTAGGCTGCATTGCGATAATGACATGTTTCAACACAAATCCATCAAGTGTAGGAGGATTTAGCGGCTCATCGGAACCTGAGCTTCCTTCTTTCCATGCACGCTTGATATTTTTAACCATCCTCCTAAAAAACCTGATCGCATCAGGGCTTCCAGGTTTATTGAGCAAGTCAAGAAATTCAAACCGCCTTTCTTTCACATTTAACGCAACTACACAATAATGACCAACGCCATCCCTCATATCTGGCGGATCAAAAGTTGCAAAAAGGACCTGTTCGAAGCACGAATAAATAAATAAAATTATTATAAGAAGAAGAAACATAACACTATAAAAACAAACACGCAAAATATAGTTTTCGACACACAAAAACATTACTCACCATATCCTTTTTATCAACACGCTCCTCGGCTTTTGAAGAGAACATCATTCTAACACTCCTGCCTACAGTACCACCATTCCAAATATTTGTCTGCCGATACAAAACCCAAAATCAAATAGTGCTCAACAAAACATGTCGTCGCACGAAATCAGAAAAGAAAATCAAAAAAATAAAACAAAAATTTCTGCATTCTTACACAAATATGGTACGGGACAACCATTGTCGGAGATCCCTTAAACTTATCTACCAGCAAAGAAACCCCAAGATCTACAAGTCTTGTAGTGAGCATCCCTTTATCCCAAAAGGATTGACCAACTTTGCCAATGGTAATATCACCCATCTCAGTTTTAAAAGCAATCTTGTCCCTGAATTTTTCATGAAAAACTGAAACAGAAGATACTAAGAAAAATAACAACAAAGAAAAAGGGCTAAAAACCAAAATTAGAAAATACATATGCACAAAACAATTTCTAAATAACCATACTTCTTCTTCTTGTCCTTCCGAACCCTTGTAACAGCAGCGTACAACTCATTGTATCTTTTCAGAAGAGCTAGATCAATGCTCGACGATGTCACAACAGGAAGTTCGTCATCTGTAATAAAAAGAAGAAGTTCACTTATCCAAAATAATGGAGTTCAAAAATTAAGATAAGGAAATTCTACTATCTATTTTGAAAATCATAAACAAAAGATCAAGTTTCACTTATCATTAAACATCGAATACAGATACCATAGTAATTAAACAAAATGAAATGAGAAAAACTTCAACTGCAATGTTCGAAACAAAACTCTTGCCTTCAGTGTCAGAGTCTCCATGATGTTGTTCTTCAGAGCTGACCAAAACATTTTCTTGGATAGGTTGCGACGAATCCACCACAACCTCACTGGACTGCCCTTCTGTAGCAACATCAGCATTCTCTGGATTTACAACAGTCTGGTCAACCGCAACATCCTTAGATACTTCAGCTACATGAGGCTCCACTCTTGATACTTCAGGAACATCGTTGGCCACCACATAAACAGGGGAAGCAACAACACTAAGAGTAGGGACGACATTCTCCAGCGGCTTTTTAATGCCAAAATCAGAATCTTCATGCCGACTGGGGGAAACAGCATCATGGGATTCTTGAGCTACATAAGGGTCTACATAGTCAACAGCTACCGATGCAGAAGCACCAACACTGCCACCACCATCAACAGCACAACCGCCCTGATTCAGATCAACGTGAACTTCCATGTTTTCTTCTCCAGGCTGTGGAAAGATTAAAAACACACAATAACACAAAAATAAGCGTGGGGATAATTAACACAACAACAACTGCAACCCACGTGTATCAAAACAACTACAACTGCAACTCACATATACGTAAAAAAGAACTGCAGTTCACTTTGTCAAATGTTGTAGTTCAGTTATGTTAAATAATGAAGCTTACGTATGTAAAACATTATGGATCATGCATGCGAAATGGAATGTAGTTCACCTCCGTCAAAGACTGAAGCTCACACATGTAAAACTATTGCAGCTAACATATGTAAAGAGAAATAATTTGCTACCCATGGTGGTACCTACGCACTGCCCCAATTTTTGTCTCTAATTATTTTGATAAATTATTTTGGACTATACAAAATAACTCTATAATGAAAATATCGTGACTTTGAACTAGCTAGGCAAGCAAACATGCAATTATGCCAAAATAGCAAGCAAAATGAATGACAGAAGTGTGTAAAGCCCCTTTCTACACAACAAAAAGGCACTTGTGTCTAAAAGATAATAAAAAAGAGAAAGAGAAGTGAGAAAAAGTCATTTCTATATAACAAAAATGCACTTGTGCCAATGCCATAAGAAACCCGACTCCTCGTATATCAAAAAAGTAACTTATAACAAAGAGTGTGTAGTTGCCACCATGCGCGCTTAGCTACCACCATGCATAGGAAATCACCTCTCCATATGTAAATGAAAAATGCATATGAGTGAACAAAACAGCGTACATCAAGTTTACAACAAACAACAAAAAATTAGATTACAACACACTAACAGAACAAGTAATACAACTATACCTTATCAGCTACAACATCCGGAGGGGACGATGCATCAGCCAAGACCTCATCCTTCCCAGAGCCATCGTAGGACTCTTTGTGCACATCATAAGCAGTAACACCAGTCTACAGGCATAGAACAAACCAAAAACAAAAATAAGATGGTAACGACCAAAAAAGAAAAAACTTGAACTATGCACAAGCAGTACACACTTTACAACCGTGAAGTACACAAAAAAATACAATAAAAATGGAAAGCAACAAATGCAAGTTTAAGAAGAGGGACGCATGGCAGAAGTACTTGTACCTGACCAATTCCATCGTCCCTAGTTCCATGGACACCAAAAGATTCCACTCCAGTCTATCACAAAAAAACAAAAATAATGAGGAGCAGTCAACATAATACACAAAAGAGGTTCAAAAGCCACAAAAAACCTAGAACATACATTATCAGCGCCAACACCAGCGTCCTGACAGTTCATTTCATCCAAAATATGCCCAGAATCCTTCTCATACCGACCGCATTTTTCCTCTTGTGAATGTCTCAATTGAGCATATAAAGACCGAACATTCGTCACTGCAATCTTCAGGCTTTCAATCACGCCACAATCAAAATTGTGAGCAGCAACAATATCTTCATCTCGTGGGCCACGGCCAACAGGGAAAAAACCACCAACTGTCCTCAACCTATCACTAGAGGTTGGCAAATCTTCAGTCAACTTCAAAACCTTCAGAAGAAGCTCATCAATCTCCTCGTGTTTTTTGCCACCAACAAATGTCTGTTTAGAAAAGCTTCCCTTATCAGACATCTGTCGAGCCATGAAACCACGAGTGCGCGGCACTGCATCATCATAAGCAGGAAGCTAGCTACATATAGGCTCATAAAATCTAGCATGAGTGCTAGGTCCCGCGTCAGAGCTGTCGCATACAGCTGCAACAGGACGGTAGTACACAATATCACCTGACACCTTCCACTGCAAAAAAAGACAAGAGGCAAAGATAAGTACACATGTGAGTAATAGAAAAGTTCAGATTTATAATGGCTGCACCTTTTTTAAAAAACTGATATTAGAAACTCAGATGCACTAACCGGCAGCTTCCCAAATTTGTAAGGTTCCAAGTAAATCTTTCCCTTCACAAGCACATCCTCATTGTATAACTTCATCAGGTCCTTGGTCGTCAGGTATGACGCACGTGGCGTCAACATGTGCGTGACTAAAAATTTGCGAAGCTTCAAGTAGTCAAGATACATAATAAGGGGGATAATGGCACAACCCTCTGCACAATTCTGCTTGCTGCCTTCTGTTTGCCACCTCACCACAGCTACCTGCAACTCATCAACAACAAGCTGGCAAAAGTCCATTTGAGCCATAGCCGCATAATCCATGTTCTCTACCATTGCAGCAACTCTACCCAAACGAACTGCAGGCCCGGGGGACAGCAAATTCTGGTAGAGTATTAGGAAGAACACCTTCACAACAAGGTCAACAGTCACATGATCATCTTCCTCCACTAACACCTTCAACTTCTCAAGCAAGTCCTTAACACCTATACTTTTTGAACGGTCAAAGCCAAGCTCATCCTTAAGGGCACTCAATGAGTCATCATGGCCGCTGGCAGCAGGCATGGGTGCAGTGTGACGTCCCATGGGTAAATCAAAAATGTGATGAACTGCATCACTATTGATTCGAAGAACCCTGCCATTCCCAAAGTCCATTATCATGGTGGCAGGGTCAATCACTCCCATCAGATAGCACATAAAAATGTGTGACACATTTTTCTTTACTGTCAGTTCAAAGAAAACACCAAATCCAGCATCCCGAACATGACTACAGTGTGCCTCTTTCAACAAGGCAGCAGCCTTGCAAAAAGTGGGAAGCGACAAACGTACGGTCTTGTTAAATCAACAATCATCTCCCTCAGCATCATCTTCAGTTGCATTGCTCTTACTAGAATTCTTCCTCTGTGTAAAAGGAAATACAATCCACATTAGAAGACTAGCCATAAAAAAAGAGACAGAGAAAACACAGATAGAATAACAATGAAGGAAACAAATGCAGTCCACTTCAACAAACCTTTGGAACAACATCCACCTCCTCGCCAGAGTCACCACAAACATCTTCATTGACATCATCACGGGCATGCTTGGGTAGAGTCTTAGATGAACCATAGTCTTTGCATCTACCACTATGAACATCCCTCACAAAATCAGCAAGCACAAAGTCGTCGTCATCAGAGTTGGCACCTTCAGTGACATGTAGTCGCTTGTGCTGAGGATCATCCTTTCCACCAGCTTCAGTAGTTCTCTTGCCAAGATTCTTGTTCATGCAAGCAACACATGGACTCCGTCGAGGTGTACCACCTTCCTCAGCAACAGTACTCAGCCTCTTCTTCTGCAAATAAGGTGTGACGCCCCAAGACCGATGCTCCAGAAGACTTCGATATGTTCCGGGCTTCGCCGTGTGTTTTATTTGCTTGCTTCATTTTATTTTTGCATTGCATCACGTCATCATGCCATCATGTCTTTAATCTATGCTTGTCAACTAAATAAATTGCATAGATCGTTTGATCTATTTAAATCGAGTGAATGATGACTTCTCTTTATAACATATCCTCCTAATATTTATGGAGCTATTATAAAATATTCCATTGTTGGAAGCAACCGTAACACACTTGCATAATATTCCCCATGCCTTTTTCACTCCAAGGTTTGACTCCCACAACCTTGCTTGACCATCTTCTTCTCCTTCTTCATTAGTCCATTTAAATTGTGGCATTTTACTTCCTGCACCAATTTAATGTTCATTATTTTCCTATATATTCTCAACCATGCCTTCCACATCTTTGCCAATTTTTAGCTCCTTTGGACTTGTTTTGGTTGGGTTCAAAAATGGCTCAAGTTTGAATTTAATTCAAACTTGAATTATTTTTATATCCTTAAAGATGTCCAAACTAGTTTTTTTCTTTCAAATTGTGCATAAATCTAGGAGATTAAGTATATTTTTACTTCCTTCACATTCTTCCTGTAACACCCTGTCCTTTTCCTTTTCTTCATCGGGGTATTTGAATCTGCATTTTTTTAATAAAAGGGAAAGGGCCTCCCTGCATCCTGCTTAAGGCCGCCTGCGGTGTGGCCTAGCCGGCCCAAGAGGCCTCCCCAACCCCCTTCCTATTTGGCCCAAAGCGCAGCCGCTCCTCTTAACCATAGGTCTGCTCGACCGTCCTCCCTGTCGATCTCCCTCAGCGCCGCACTCGATCCCTCTGCCTTCCCTCGATCCATCTCTCTCCCTCGTCTCCCATCCTGGCGCCGCCACCTCCAAGGCACACCAGTGCCGCTCGATCCCCTCGCTCTCCCTTCTCCTTGCCGACCTCCCCATTCCCCTCGCCTCCGTGCCGCAGCGACGCGCCTACTCCTCCCCGCCGCGAGCGACCAAGGCCGCTGGAACGCCGGCGGGCCAGAGCCGCATCTTGTGCTGCCTCCCCGCGCCCTCGTAACCAGGCCGCAGCCGACGACGACCGTCGCCTCCTCCTCTGCTTCGCCTCCTCCACGTCGTCGCCTTGCCAGGGTCCCGTGCTTGACCTTTGCGCCACCACCGGAGCAGCCAACTCCGGCGGCCCCATCGCCGTCGACCCTCGCCACTGCCTGCCCTTGCGTCGACCTCCACAGATCCGCGGATCCCGGCCTCCGCGACTCGCTCTGGTGGCCCATGGCGCCGTCGTCATTGGTGCCCGACGGGAGCAGCGCAAGCTCCCCGTGCTCCTGCGCCCATGCCGCGGTGGCTGCGCCTCGCCATGGCGCCTGACCTCCTCCTCAACACCGGCCCCGCCGCCTTGCATCGGCCATGGCCTCCTCCACCAGCGACCTCCCATGCCTTCCTTCTCAGCACGTCGCTGTCCACTTCTTCCAGCAGCTGCTTGGCCATTCACCACCAACCAACAACTCGTGCTGCCTCCACACGTCTCCGGATCGCCAAGTCCAACGAGCAGCGCCTCCGGAGGTTTTCACCAAGTTCTATCGTTGAATATTTTCGCCAAGTAGCGCAACAGAACAAGTACCACTACGACCCGAAGACCCAAGTGATGCCAAGATCCCGAGTTCGATTTCACGGACCGACAAGTACCACGTCGATGTGTGAAGTACCCCTACCGACGTCCAAAGAACGACTACATACCGAAACATCAAGTTCATCTACGAAAACGTGTATGACCGTCGTCGAGACCACAAGTACCACTACCGCGTGTACAACTACAGCCGAAACGTGAACACCTACTTCCACTACGAACCGCGAGTACCACTACTTCCCTCGACGAACTCGATCCGCTTCAAAACGCACGCGCCAAAGGTATAACGTCAGAATGATGCCCGTGTATGATTGTGTGATGTATGAGATGCACCTTATGTTTGTCTCGAGTCCGAATTGTCGGTGCACATTGCCCCTCGTTACCTTGCCACCGACATGTGGGAACCCGGTATCTGGGAGCACCCCACCATCTTGTATGACACCCTCACTCCGCCCTTCATCTTTTGCACTGGTCTCTCAACAAGTTGCCGGAACCGAGATGTTGTCGTGGCATCATTTTTGGATCGTCGTCGTGGCACCCTTTCTTTCCACCACGATGACAGATGCTTCATATCTCTTATGTCAACTTTTCAATAAAAATTACATAAAACTTGCATTTGACATCCGCATGATGATAACAACCTTTAAATGCTTACATTGTTGTTTGCTTCAATAATTGTTAAATGGCATGGGGATTTTCCGAAATTGTTGTTGTTACTTCCAGCCTCATCAAAAATGCCTAGATAGCTAGTTTACACTTGCTTCACCTCTTGCCATGTTAACAAACATTTAATCTTGTCTTGTAGATAAACGAGAGTCAACTAAATAAATATAATGTGGTGTTTTTGTCAATATGCAACCCGTTGCATATTGTGCTCCACTTAACTTGTAGTACTTGTTTGTGCACTTTGCCATGCCATGCATAATTAAATCGGACATGCATCATACTTGTTTGTGCATCATGCCATGGTTATGATGTGTGTGTTTACTGTGTTGTTTGGTTCTTTCCGGTATGCTTCTCTCGTTAGCTTCGGTTTCGTTCCGGAGTTGTGAGGATTTGTTCGACTACTTCTTGGACTCGTTCGTCTTCTTTGCGGAATCCAAGGCAAGATGACCATTCCCCGATATCACCTCTATCTTTGCCTATGCTAGTTGTCTCGCTCTTTAGATATGCCTCGATGCCTATTCCTATTTGTCATCCTCCTATTGTTGCCATGAAACCTCTAACCTTTGACACCTTCCCAGCAAACCGTTTGTTTGGCTATGTTACCCGCTTGCTCAGCCCCTCTTATAGTGTTGTTAGTTGCAGGTGAAGATGAAGATTGCTCCATGTTGGAACTTGTTGTTCGAATATCACAATATCTCTTAAGTATATTAACACACCTATATACTCGGCAATGGATGGAAGGCTTGGCCTTTTGCTCGGCGTTTTGTTCCACTCATGCCACCTTAGGAACCGATAAACCGATGTTATGTTCCTTGATTTTGCGTTCCTAATGCGGTTGGGTATATGGGGACCCCTTGACAGTTCGTCTTTGAATAAAACTCCTCCAGCAAGGCCCAGCATTGGTTTTAATTTGCCTCATAATAACCACTTAATTAACTAATTAATTTGCATAGGGGGTCATTTCCCCGAGGATTCTTCTACATAACAGGGGGACAGTGCTGATGGTGTTGGTCCCAAACTAGAGCCAGTTGCGGTGCCACCCAGTTACCTGGGGTCTTCGGTTGTTGTACGTAGTGCCCATTTGGACGTGGCCTGAGACGAGATACGCGCGGCTACTATCAGGGTGTTGGCACGCCGGGAGGTCTTGCTAGACTTGTTTTACCATTGTCGAAATGTCTTGTGCACCGGGATTACGAGCCTGGTCGGATTGTCCCTAAGATAAGGGGTAATATCATTATTATCTCTGCTGATCGTGAGAGCTTGTGATGGGCTAAGTTGGGACACCCCTGCAGGGTTATGAACTTTCGAAAGCCGTGCCCGCGGTTATGTGGCAGATGGGAACTTGTTAATATCTGGTTGTAGATAACTTGACACCCTATTCATAAGAATACACTACCTGCGTGAGTAACCGTGATGGTCTCTTTCCGAAGGGCTTCAGGAAGTGAACACGATGGGGTTATGTTTGACCGTGAGTAGCTAGGATCACTTCTTGATCAACTTGGCGACTGTTGGCACATATTCTCTTCTCGCTCTGACTTCGTAAGCTAGTGTGCTTAGTGCTTGCTACAGACACTTTTATAGCCTTTCCTCACCTAAGGCTTTGGTAGTTTTGATACCCGGGAATGGGATTGCTGAGTCCTTGTGGCTCATAGATTACTACACACACCAGATGCAGGTTCAGCCGAGAATGATGCAGGAGATGGATCAGAACTTCACCAGGAGTTCGATGAAGAGCGTGGCCGTATGCTTGTGGCGTCTTCGACGATCAGTAGTGATTCCTACTAGGGGCGATCAGGCCTTGTGGTTGTGGTATCTTTCTCGTTTTGGATTTCGTCTGTAGTCGGACCATGTGTTATTTGGATGAATGTATGCTATTGTATTCATTGTGTGACGTGGCGAGTGTAAGCCAACTATTTTAATCTTTCAACCCTGTATTTATACATGAGTTGTGCAAAGATACCACGCTTGCGATCATTCCACAATGCGCTTATGTCTCTAAGTCGTGCCTCGACACGTAGGAGATATAGTCGCATCCTGGGCATTACAGAAGGCTTCTTCACCTTGGCAAATTTGGCACCCTTGGCACTATCTGCAGCTCTCATCTGCTTCTCCTTCTCCTCAAACTCTTTTGAGTCACTTTCAAACCTCATCTTCCTTTGCTTCAACTCATATTCATGAAGCTATTTCGAGACCATCCAATCATGTGTAACTTCCTCTGTACCATCAATAGACTGCGATTGAGTTTCAGACAAGACGGGACGTCTCTGGTCAAAGCTCACACCAACATTACCCTGTGCGAAATAATGGTCAATCAATTGAGTAACCTCCTCAAACCCAGGCGCCCCAGCATGGAAAACAGACACTGCGTCAAAATGAAGTTTGACTATGGTTGTTAAAAAGTGCATAAAAAGAACAAATGCAGTATACTTAGACATATAAATGCAGTGCTACAATCATAAGATAAAAATAAAAAATAATGCATTGCACAAAAAACTTGAATAAAACAATAATGCAGTTCACACATACATATAGTGGAGTTCACACATACAAAATAAATGCAGTCCTGCATACACTAACTTCACGTTTGGTCCCAACAAAATGCCAGACTAGATACAGCAAGGCAACGCCAATTTGTACAACATCAAGTAACCAGCATACACAAAATAAACAAATCAATCACATACCAGAAGGATGGGCCACACTTATGGGAGAAGATTCAATCGGCGAATTCACTTGATGTCCTCCCTCGACACCATGATCTTTACCACCAGGACAACGAGAGCCAATTGGTGTATCATTATGAGAACCGCAATCACCTACTTGATTCAAAAAGAACCAGAAACAGAAATTACAAAACATCACGTGACAAAATAATGCAAACGAACGCTGACAACTAACAGAGCATAAACCAATATACAAGATGATTTAGGAAACTAGATAAACATCAAACAAAATAAACAAAAAGCCTAAAATAAGCACTCCACATACCCTGAACTCCTCCTCCCACTCTGCTCGGCGAAGACATGGTGTTTGCCTGCAGCACAACGATGAAGTGACAGATATAAGCAACAACATCGGCGAAAATCTAACGAAACCCTAGATCCACCTCGCTACACACGAGTATCGACTTCAAATCGAGAAAAAAATCGGCTGCCTATGGAAAATCACACAAGCAAACACATCAACAGCAACTACGAGAATCACAAAACAAGACGAGGGGACGATCAAGACCGAGAACAAGTAGAACGTACGATAAAAAAGGTGCGGCGATGGCGGCGGTGACGGCGGGAAGAGGGGGAGGGTGCAGCGATGAGAACGGGTAGGACAGGGCTGCGGGAGCGCAGCGGCAAGGGCTCGCGGAGCGGACGACAGAATGCAGGAATAAGAACCTCTTGAGGGCGGCGGTTCCTCGGGCGACGGCGGTTGCTGCAGGGCGACGACGGTTTTGCTCGAGGGAGAGATGCCTCGGGAGAAACTACAAAGAGAGGAGAGGGGATTATTCTCGGTCTCTCTCCGTCAGCGGAGCGGTGGGATCGCCTGGAACAGACACATAGGAGGCCCGCGTGTGGCAAAGGGCAACATAAAACGGGCCAGCCCAAAAACGGCCCGGCTAAAAATAAGAAAGACCACATCAAAACGCACATGATGCAGTTCTTTGTGAAGAACAATGAAGTTCAATCGGTAAAACAAAATAAAATAAATGCAGTTTGTAAAAAAAAGTTAAAATCAAAAACAACATGCATGTTAAGAAAACGCATCCAAAAAGAAAAAAGTCTACCTTCAAATAAGTGCCACACAAAAAAATGGGGGGGGGGGCCTACCCCTCACGTACCAGGGACTGCAGTAAGTACATGCAAAAAACTGATGCAGTACGCAGCACTAGAAAAATGCAGTGCATGTCGTTACACGAAGCAGTACGATATAGCAATCCAGTTCTAGATTACCTACATGAATAAATACACGGTATAGAACACAACGAAAAACTCATAAAATTGCGGAATACATTGTACTTTATTCAGCAGCTCCAGCAAGGACACACAAAAAATGGTGAACTACGCACCTGTAGACAACATGCAGTTCTCTACTGTAGACGATGCAGTGCAGAACTCTAACCAATGCAGTTTCATTATCACGCAGGATACATATAAACGTGACAAATGCTCGTTCGCATAGAAAGTGGTGGTTAAAAAAATTACTGATCAAAAATAAAAATAAAACCACGTTCGCATACAACCACCCAATCGAAGCGGTTCCATCGCCACAAGCCCACAGTCACAAACGCAACACCAAACCACAGTCTCCACAACCGCATCATCAGCGAGATCATGCAGTTCATCCGATGCGGTCATCCCACCCCACATCCTCCCCTTCAATTCAGACCCCCGCCAAAGGGCTTCTCATCCACAACAACACAAGTATCCATTGCGCTGCCACCAAATCGCTCCATCACATCCATCTCCACGCAAAACACCAAGCCCTACTACCGGCCATGGCGTTCGCCGACGAGTACCGAGGCGTGGAGGCCCATGGCAACACCAAGTTGCACGTCATCCACACCAACGACAAGAAGCAGATGGTGATCACCCTCGCGTAGTACGAGCGCCACCTCAGCCTCCAGCGCCACAAGATCGTCGGCATTGATCTCGAGTAAAACAACGAGCCTGAAGCGACACAGAAACCCGCCCTCTGCCAACTCTCCATCGGCAAGAAACACCCGGTGCTACTCTTCCAACTGAGCGCCGCTGAAAGGTGCACCGTCTTCGACAACTTCCTCGCCGACCCCAGGTACACCTTTGCAGGCTTCTCCAACGACGGCGACAAAAAAAAAGGCTAGAGCGCGTCAATCTGGAGGTCGCCAACTTTGTCGACATCCAGAAGGAGTGGAAGGTGCCCGAGGCAACCAAGGAGTTGGACTCCCTTGGAGACGTCTCCGGCATGCTCATCGACGACTACTACAACAACATGAAGAAGAAGATCACCGACGACGAACACAAGCACTGGGCCACCCTGCCTATGTCCATGATGCACATCAAGTACGCGATAAAGGACGCCTATGCAGCGTACGAGATATGGAACCGCATCACCCTCACCCAGGACGGGCTTCGCCGTGCAAAGCTGGAGAAGGAGGAGCCCCCCAAGAAGCGCGCAGGAGCAGCTGGGGATGGGGATACGTTACCTAGTGAAGATGAAGATGGTGCCAGCCAAAGAGCCAACAATGTCAGCGTCGTTTTAGAAGTATCATCAAATTTGCTTTATGTTGTTTGCTTATGTATCGTTAGTTTGCTTGTGATCATTTGCTTTTGTTGAACTTAGTTTGCTTGCCATGCAGACTCGCTTGTAAGGATGAACTTTGATTATGTTAGATTGCTTTCTGTTGAAATTAGTTTGCTAATGATGAACTTGTCCTACAGAATGCCTGTGATGATTTTTTTTCTATTGTTTGCTTATGTATCATTAGATTCGAGCAGTGTGCAAAATAGGACGCATGCAGTGCAAGTTGTGTACCAATGCAGTACAGACTCTGTCAAATGAAGTTTACACATACCCAACAAAGCAGTGCACTCCCCTAAATTTGGATAAACGAATACATAAGAGAAAAAAACACAAAAAGAAAAATGTGATCTGTATATGTAGTGCGGAAATATATAAACGTGCAGTACAGAAACGTAATCAATGCAGTACACGCACGATTTACTAAGCAGTGCACTCCCCTACTTGGAAAAAAGATTACATAAGAGCAAAAACACGAAAACAAAAAATGAGAACTGTGCATGTAGTACGGACTGCGTGCACATGTAGTACAGAACCCTGATCAGTGCAGTGCATGGATGATTTACAAAGCAGTGCACGCCCCTACATTGAAAAAAAATGTAGTGCGGAAATATATGAACGTCCAGTACAGCAACATAATCAATGCAGTACAAGCATGTTTACTAAGCAGTGCACTCCCCTACATTGGAAAAAAGATTACATAAGAGCAAAAACATGAAAACAAAAAATGAGAACTGTACATGTAGTACGGAATGCATGCACATGCAGTACAGAACCCTAATCAATGCAGTGCAATGATGGTTTTCTAAGCAGTGCACGCCCTTACATTAAAAAATACATGACAGAAAATACGAAGAAAAAAATTGACCACCCAGGTGAAGCCGGCCCCAGCCAGTCTCGTAGTAGGTCTACACCCAAAGCAGGCGAGTCGTTCTGAGCCACGATGCGTGGGGTCGGGCGCACATGGGCCCACAGGTCAGAGAGCATAGAGCAGCGAGCGCCGTGTATAAGCGCCCAAATAAGTAACCAGAGGAGTTCGACACGGCTGCCTCGCCAGCGCTTATAAACAGGTCGGGCGTGCCTTCCGCGCGTGAGGTGGGACTAAACATTAAGCCGCACACAACGCACCGGGAAGCAGCCGTGCTCACAGGCCGACTTGGGCCCAATGTGTCTTCACTCCCCGAACACAGGCCCAACACAAAAAAAGAGGCCACTGGAAATTAAAAAAAATCCCACATACCACACACAAACGCAGGCCCAGCCACACGTTATGTGGTTCGTCTTGATATGACAATGCAGTTCGCTTTTTTCAAGTAAGCAGTCCTCTTGCTACTCAAATGCATTCGCGGACATTGAAACAGAACCAATCCACCACCTAACACCAACCACAAACATTTATTACTTCAGTTGGTCAATTGGTTGCATACAAACGTATCCATTCGTGCTCCAGACTAACACAACTCCTCCCCCGTTCCACTTTTTCTTCAAATCGTAGATCTAGGGTTCATCCCATCCCCAGCTCTTCTTTAGAATTCCACTAAACCCGCCATGGACTGTAAGTGCGGGTGTTTGGCAAGGATGGCATCGGTAGCGGACACATTCGTGTATGCAGAAGGTCTAGATCTCACCAACACCGAGTGGCGCAGCATGCTCGGGTGCCTGATGATACCCAACAGGGGGTTTCAGCCGCCATTTCTTCATCGCCTCACAACCGCAGATCTGCAGGAAAGTTGGGTATGTTTTTTCCCTCACAATTTTGGACATAATCTAGCCTGCAAATCCACATCTGAATATATAGTTCAATCAATTTGTTCAATAGTGTCAACAAAAAACAAAACATAATTTGTATTGTTGTTTAGATTTGTTAGCTATTAAGACTAGATGCTTCCACCTATTTTTCTTCAGTACCACACCACGTATCGACACTAGTTAGATCAGAACACCAACACACGAACAAAAAAAGGGTCAGTAGATTAGTGTTGTAGTTCTGTTAACATGCTGGCGAAGTACGCTATAACTCACCTTGCAGTACAAGCATGTTGCAGTATAATATATATCCTAGTAAAACTAGAGGTCAATTTCGTATATAAGTTTGTTCATACATTGCAACTACTTTAGAAAATAACAGTCATATATATATATATATATATATATATATATATATATATATATATATATATATATATATATATATATATATATATATATATATATATATATATATATATATATATATATATATATATATATATTTAAGTCAACATAAATAGATCATCCTAAGTATAAAGAAAAACATTTGCTATTTACTTATAAAATTCTTTTTCCACCCATTCCAATATGCAGAAACTGCCATCCACAATAAAATTTCTTGCTCCGAGTTCAGGGAAGGTTACTTTGGAGACACAACAGAAGAATGGGTATGCAGACATGCAAGCTGACTACCACATCGACTTTGAAGACTGCATCAACATAACTACTGGTTGGAAAGATTTTGTCTCCCAGAATGGCTTTGACGTCGGAGAAGTGGCCATGGTGTTTTTATACAAAGAAGAAGACTCCCTCAAGTTTACAATATTTGCACTCTAGGTTGTCTAAATATGAAGCAACCATTATTTCTAATGCTTTGCTTATGGTGTATGCTTTTAAAATTATGTCATCAGACACTTTGAACGATGCCTATTTAAAGTATGCAACCTCAACTACATCACTTTATCATCCTTTTTAGACAAGTTGCTGTTGGCAGAAATGCAGTTCTCTCAAGTACATATTGTGGTACTAAAAATAAAAAAATTGTCCTCTGAACAGTAACAAGGAAATGCGAATGGTCGAAACTTTGCAGTTAACATATGATGTTCAAAAACAATTTTCATAGTATGCAGTTCAAAAAAAATTCTTATAATAACTATTCAGCTAATACGAGCATATAATGGACCATCCATTATAATATCATAACAGAACATTAACCACACTGCTAATGCAGTACGGAAGTGCATATTACGAAGTCTTCTAGAACATAGAATTCAGTTCAAGAAAGCAGATATCTCATAAGCTGCCATAACCACTGAATTGTAGCTACAACGAAGTACACTACTAACGAAAATGCAGTGCACTACAACGTATGCCACAACTACAACACATAAAATTAAAAACAGTAGAACTCCAGACATGTGGTAGACTAACAGAGGTGTAAATTTCACTCGCACTTCCATAAATCGCCTAAAAATTGTCCAACCACTAAACTATTGAAAAATACCCCCGCAAAAAAGTTACATGGAAGACACGGCAACTAGACGAACAGCATCACCTCTCATTTAAAAAATGCAGTTAAAAAATTACAATTATACCCGCAATACAATGAATTCAAACATATAGCAATGTTGATTACAATATTCAAACACGCATGGACGCGCAAAATCCAAAAAATCATCAAGAACAGAGGAGCGGACGAAGCTCACCCGCCCGCACAATCAAATTAACAGGAATTGAAAACTAATTCCTAAAAAGTAACAAATTATAGAGTGAACGGACCGATTAAAACGAACGCAATCAAAGAATTCCTACTAAAAAACAACATGCGAGCACAAAAAATTCGCATCTGAAGCGAACACGAGGACAACAACCACTGCCCCGTTAATCGGAATTATGCGTGTAATATACGGTTGAAAAGCTATGGAGTAGACGCAACTTCGCCATGTTGAACACTTTTCGAGATTCTGCACGGTTTAAGAGCAGTTTTGAGAACGGTGCGACCGACGAATAATGGCAGCGAGCGTTTTTTGCGCTTCCGAACTGCACAAGAAAACCGCACTGCATCAGGGTAGGAGCCGGCGCGACGGTGCTGGGGGAAGGAGGTGGGGCGGCAGCGCGGGGGTAGGAGGCGGGGCAGTGGTTGCTGTCCTCGGGGTGCTCCGCGCTAGAAACCTATTTAAGTGGGGGTGTTATGAGAATAAGGTTTTTGTTATGAGAATAAAGTCTTAAGGGGTGTTATGACTTTATTCTCATAACAAAAACCGCTCGTAGGTATATACTCATAACACCCCTTAAGACTTTATTCTCATAACAAAAACCTTATTCTCATA
>LR738710.1:276280054-276314530 GCA_902687465.1 Secale cereale
GTGGGTCTATTCTCATAACACCCCTTAAGACCTTATTCTCATAACAAAAACCTTATTCTCATAACACCCCCACTTAAATAGGTTTCTAGCGCGGAGCGCCCCGAGGACAGCAACCACTGCCCCGCCTCCTACCCCCGCGCTGCCGCCCCGCCTCCTTCCCCCAGCACCGTCGCGCCGGCTCCTACCCTGATGCAGTGCGGTTTTCTTGTGCAGTTCGGAAGCGCAAAAAACGCTCGCTGCCATTATTCGTCGGTCGCACCGTTTTCAAAACTGCTCTTAAACCGTGCGGAATCTCGAAAAGTGTTCAACATGGCGAAGTTGCGTCTACTCCATAGCTTTTCAACCGTATATTACACGCATAATTCCGATAAACGGTTAAAAAACTAGAGCAAAAAGGTACCGAAAAAACAACACGTATAGTTTTTTCAAACATGCAGTTCACCGTTTTCAAAACTACTCTTAAACCGTGCGGAATCTCGAAAAGTGTTTAACATGGCGAAGTTGCGTCTACTCCATAGCTTTTCAACGGTATATTACACGCATAATTCTGATAAACGGTTAAAAAACTAGAGCAAAAAAGGTACCAAAAAACAACACGTACAATTTTTTCAAACATGCAGTTCACCGTTTTCAAAACTGCTCTTAAATCGTGCGGAATCTCGAAAAGTGTTCAACATGGCGAAGTTGCGTCTACTCCATAGCTTTTCAACGGTATATTACACGCATAATGCCGATAAACGGTTAAAAAACTAGAGCAAAAAAGGTATCGAAAAAACAACACATACAATTTTTTCAAACATGCAGTTCACTGGTCTCTGTGTTGCAGTAACATGCAGTTCGGAAGCGCAAAAAAAACGCGTCGATATGGGTGTCGCGAAAAACAGAGTTTCCGCGTTTTTGTAATTTCAAAACTGCTCTTAAACCGTAATGAATTAGAGGGGGTGTTCTACATGGAAAAGTAGCGTCTTGACGATATCTTTCGAACGGTGTATCATTTGAATTATTTAGACCAACATTTTGTAAAAACTTCACGAAAAACGGCCACTGTCCTTCGTAGTCAGCCGCACGATTTTCAAATTTAACTAAAAACCGTAAGGAATCTCAAAAACATTTCAACATATGAAAGTTGTGCTTCGTTCGTAGCTTTCCAACGGTATATTACATGCCTTGTTTCGATAAACGGTTAGAAAACTGGAGTGAAAACAGTACCGAAATTTTGAAAAAAATCGAAAAACACAATTCCGCGATTTAGTAAATTCAAAACTGTTCTTAAACCGTAGCGAATTAGAAAAAATAATAGATACAAAAAAGATGCGCGCCGACGATACCTTTCCAACGGTGTATCATATGTTTCATTCCTACGAGCGGTTTTGAAAAAAACGCAAAAAATGCTCGCTGCCATTCATTGTGAGCTGCACGATTTTCGAAACTGCTCTTAAACTATGATGAATCTCGAAAAGTGTTCACCATGGCGAAGTTGCGTCTACTCCATAGCTTTTCAACGGTATATTAAACGCATAATTCCAATAAACGGTTAAAAAACTATAGCAAAAAAGGTACCGAAAAAACAACACGTACAGTTTTTTCAAACATGCAGTTCACTGGTCTCTGTGTTGCAGTAACATGCAGTTCGGAAGCGCAAAAAAACGCGTCGATTTGGGTGTCGCGAAAAACAGAGTTTCCGCATTTTTGTAATATATCAAAACTGCTCTTAAATCGTAATGAATTAGAGGGGTGTTCTACATGAAAAAGTAGCGTCTCGACGATATCTTTCCAACGGTGTATCATTTGGATCATTTTGACCAACGTTTTGTAAAAATTTCACGAAAAACGGCCACTGCCCTTCGTAGTCAACTGCACGATTTTCAAATTTAACTAAAAATCGTAAGGAATATCAAAAACATTTCAACATATGAACGTTGCGCTTCGTTCGTAGCTTTCCAACGGTATATTACACGCCTTGTTTCGACAAACGGTTAAAAAACTGGAGTGAAAACAGTACCGAAAATTTGAAAAAATTCGAAAAACACAATTCTGCGATTTAGCAAATTCAAAACTGCTCTTAAACCGTAGCGAATTAAAAAAATAATAGATATGAAAAAGATGTGCGCCGACGATACCTTTCCAATGGTGTATCATACGTTTCATTCCGACGAACGGTTTAGAAAAAAACTCAAAAAAAAACTCGCTGCCATTCGTTGTGAGCCGCACGATTTTCGAAACTGCTCTTAAACTATGATGAATTTTGAAAAGTGTTCAACATGGTGAAGTTGCGTCTACTCCATAGCTTTTCAACGGTATATTACACGCATAATTCCGATAAACGGTTAAAAAACTAGAGCAAAAAAGGTATCGAAAAAACAACACGTACAGTTTTTTTCAAACATGAGGTTCTGTTGCAGTATCTGTGCAGTGCGCATAGCTTTCCAATGCAGTAAAACAAAGCAGTTCGGAAGTGTTATGAGAATATATAGCCAGTCTATTTTCTGTATTCCTGGGAGTATGTACTCCCATCGTCAATATACCTCTTGTACGCATGAATTATACCCCTCTATTATTCTCAATATACTTCATTAAGTTTTGTTAGATACCCTAATTCGAGTTTGGTTAAAAAAATATCATTTGTGGCATACTTTTTGTAATATACCTTTTTCACGTACGAACAAATTAGTATATACATAAACCTTCAAAAATGTGTAGACTCACATGATTTTTTTTTCATGAAACTCATTTTGGGGTATCTAGTAATTATTAATGAAGTATATTAAAAATAATAATGATGTATGAAAGATTCATCTATGTGGTATATGAGGAGCAGGAGTACGTACTTCCAGGAGTACACAACCATTTTCCTATATATATAGTCAATGAAGAACAATAGCCGAAAGAGTGAAGACATTGCAAAGTTGAAGAAATTGAACAGTTGAGGAATTTCAAAAACTGAAGAAAAACTCAAATTGAAATTTTCAACTTTTGTTGGTGGCGTGAACCACCGTATAAGAATGATGATTTCAGACACCGCGTACAATTGTCGTAGGGCTCTGAGAATCAGTTTCTTCATTAATTTCGTCACACTTAGAGGGTTAGTCTTCATTGATTGAAGAAAAACGTTACTTCATGTGTTGCGCATCAAAGTCATCAATTTTGCATAAGTGTTAGATGTGTGTCCATTTCAAAGAACATTCAAAGATTCTAAGATATTTAGCTCACATCGCAACTTGCTAAATCTCTTCTCATCCAAAGTCTTAGTGAAGATATATGCCAGTTGGTCTTCAGTCTTCATGTGGTTGATGGAAATGTCTCCCTTGAAGACATGATCATGAAGAAAATGATGACGGATCTGGATGTGCTTTGTCCTTGAGTGTTAAACTGGGTTGTGAGCAATCCTGATGGCACTCTCATTGTCACAGTAGAGTGACACATTCTTCATGTTGACACCATAGTCATTGAGGGTTTGCTTCATCCATAGTAATTGAGCACAACATGACCCAACAGCTATGTACTCAGCTTCAGTAGTACAGAGTGATGCACAGTTTTGCTTCTTCGAGGACCAACATACTAAGGATCGTCCGAGGAAATGGCATGTGCCGGATGTTGACTTGAGATCCACTCGATCACCAGCATAGTCAGAGTCAGAATATCCAATGAGATCAAAATCAGAGCCCTTGGGATACCATAATCCAAGTGTTGAGTGTGATCTAGATATCGAAAAATTGCTTCACAGCCTTATGGTGTGATTCCTTCGGTATACCTTGAAATCGGGCACACATGCAAACACTAAGCATAATATCTGGCCTAGATGCACATAGATACAATAAAGAGCCAATCATGGAGCGGTATACCTATTGATCGAAGTCTTTACCATTTTCATCGGTGCACAGTTGGACATTTGTGGGCATAGGGATTTTGACGCCTTGGCAATCTTGCATGCCAAATTTCCTCAGAGCATCCTTGAGGTATTTCTCTTGAGATATGAAGATGCCATTGCGTTGTTGACGAATTTGATGGCCTAGGAAGAATTTTAGCTCTCCCATCATGGACATTTGATATTCTTCATGCATCATGTAGCCAAATTCGTCACTGTAACGTTCATCAATACAGCCAAAGATAATATCGTCCACATAGATTTGACACACAAATAATTCACCATCATATGACTTAGTGAAAAGTTTTGGGTCATGTGAACCGGGTTTGAAGCCTTTCTTCGTGAGGAATTCCTTCAAAGTATCATACCACGCCCGAGGGGCATGCTTGAGGCCATAGAGGGCCTTGTTGAGTTTGAAGACCTTGTCAGGATGTTTAGGATCTTCAAAACCTGGGGGTTGAGCAACATATACTTCTTCCTCAAGCTAACCATTGAGGAATGCACTTTTCACATCCATTTGATATAAGATGATATTATGATGGTTAGCATAAGCAAGTAGTATGCGAATAGCTTCAAGTCTAGCAACAGGAGCAAAAGTTTCATCGAAGTCAATTCCTTCAAACTGTGTGTAGCCTTGAGCTACGAGACGAGCCTTATTCCTCACCACAAGGCCATTTCCATCTTGCTTGTTTCGATAGATCCACTTGGTGCCGATGATATTGTCCTTCCGAGGATCTATTCGCTTGACGAGTTCCCACACATGGTTGAGCTCGAATTGATACAATTCCTATTGCATAGCTTGAATCCACTCAGGTTCCAGAAATGCCTCATCAACTTTGGTGGGCTATGTGATAGAGACAAAAGCAAAGTGCCCACAAAAGTTAGATAAGTGTGAAGCTCTTGAGCGTGTGAGAGGACCTGGTGCATTGATGTCGTCAATGATTTTCTCGATCTGCACTTCTTTTGCAACACGAGTATGAGTTGGCTTACGACTTTGGTCTGGCTGAACATTTTCTTCAGCAGCAGTTTCTTCAGGAACACCATAATGATTTTCTTCATTGTCAGGAATGACTTCTTCAGCTAATTCTTTAGTGGGGATAATATCTTCAGTAGCTTTGAACTTGATGTATTCCTGAGGAGGTATTTCACTTGACACGGAAGGCAGGTGCTCTCTTTGCGAGCCATTAGTTTCATCGAAGCGCACACATACAGTCTCAACAATCTTGTGAAGATGATTGATGAAGATTCTATAGGTGTGCGAGTCCTTTCCGTAACCACGCATAAAACCTTCATGTGCTTTCGGTGCAAATTTGGAATTGTGATGAGGATCTCTAACCCAGCATTTAGCACCGAAGACTTTGAGATAACCCACATTAGGTTTCTTGTCAGTGAGTAGTTCATATGAGGTTTTCTTGAGGAATTTGTGAAGATATACCATGTTGATGTTGTGGCACGCAGTGTAGATAGCCTCAGGCCAGAACCTAAGAGGCGTCTTGTATTCATCAAGCATGGTGCGGGCCATCTCAACAAGAGTCATGTTCTTGCGCTCCACAAGGTCGTTCTGCTAAGGAGTATATGGGGCTGACAGCTCATGATTAATACCAAGTTCATCAAGATAGTCATCAAGACCAGTGTTCCTGAACTCGGTCCCATTGTCACTCTGGATATGCTTGATCTTCACACTGAAATTTGTCGAGGCCCATGAGGAAAATCACTTGTAGATTTTGTGCACTTCATGCTTAATGTGAAGATATCCACCCATGTATAACGAGAATAGTCATCAAAAATGACAAAGTCATAAAGAGATGCTGCATTTGTGAATGCGGAATAATGTGTAGGGACGAAGAGATCCATGTGAAGCAATTCAAATGGACGAGTGGTAGTCATGATAGTCTTTGAGGGCTGCTTGGATTTGGTCATCTTCCCAGCTTCACGAGCCCCACAGAGATAATCTTTGAGGAATTTGACACCCTCAATTCCAAGGATATGCTTCTTCTTCACAAGCGTGTGCAAGATCCTCATTAAAGCATGACCGAGTCGTCGATTCCATAGCCATCCTTCTGAAGCTTTTGCAAGTAGGCATGTGGCAGGTTGTGGTCCTATAGAGAAATCAACAATATACAAGTCTCCTCTCCTAAAGCCTTCGAAGACTTTGGAATTGTCAGATTCTAAAACTACAACATAGCGATATTTGCCAAAGACAACCACCATATCAAGGTCACAAAAGCATTGAGACACACATGAGGTTGAATCCAAGAGACTCGACAAGCATGACTTTGTCCGTGTGTTGATCTTTTGAGGTTGCAACCTTACCTAGACCCAATACCTTGCTTTTTCCTTTGTCGGCGTAGGTGATATGCTTCAGGTGAGATGGAGATAAAGCAGAGTCCATCAATAGGTTCTTGTCATCGGTCATGTGATTTGTGCATCCACTGTCGAGGACCCACTCAGTAGCTTTGAGAGAGTCACCATGTAGAAGAATTAGTACATCTTACAACTCATATGCTTCATTGTGAAGAATATGACATCAATTTCATTAGTATGAATTTCATCAGTGAGAGCAATATATGAAGAATGAGGACGTGAGAAATGAACGAATCATTTCTGCATGATTAGCTTGCGTCCTTTCAAGCAATTTTCAGGTCTCCAGCAAATTCTTCACACGCTTAAGTTCGTTTGGAGACCTGACCTTGCATAAGAGATTAGTTCTTTTTCTTCACCACCCACATCTGGAGGGGTGGCCAAGAGTTCATCATTCGACGAGCACCAATTGAGAATGGTGGCATTTAAGCAAGTGCACTTCGTTTCACAGGAGAGGGGTTAGAGTATGAATATGAGTAAGAAGAGAAATTCTTCGAGGACTTATGAACATAATGATTTGAAGAGTAATGCACATATTCATAATCATTCTTCCCCTGCGAAACGGATGTGTTAGCATGATGATGATCATATGAGGAATTTGATCCACTTGAGGAATTTGGTCCATATGAGGATTTTGATCCATATGAAGATTTTGATCCATATGAAGAATTTGATTTGGGATTCCTAATCCTCACACGAGGTGTCATGAGGACATTAACCTGAAGATTTTCAAGGTGCCTCTTAGGGACCCAGATTTTCTTCATATGGGGGCCATTCTTGCAGTTAGTTCCAACATACCTAGCAAATACTTCACCATTCTGGTTTTCGAATAGTTTATAGTTGGAGTCAAATGACTCATCAGAAGAAAGTGAAGTTTCACAAGTAAAGCCAGATAAGGTAGATGGATCTACAGGAGGTCCTTTTGCAGCAACCCATGAGGTTTTGGGATACTACTCAGGTTTCCAGTAGGTCCCATCAGCATTGAGTTTCCTCTCAAAGGCAATACCCTCTTTCCTAGGGTTCCTGTTCAGAATCTGCTTTTAAGCACATCACAAAGAGTCTGATGACCTTTCAGGCTTTTGTACATGCCTATCATATACAATTCCTTCAACCCTGCATTTTCGTCAGGAGCATTAGTGTTTTCCTCAGTTGAGGAAATTGTCACCACAGAAACAGTTGAAGAATTTGTAACAGTAGAAGCATTTGAACTTTCATGTGAAGAATTTGCAATTTCATGTTCAATGCATTTAAGGCATGGGGAATGAATTCCTCCTGAGCAGCGCTGATCTGTTGAGCAAGCAATGAATCTTGTTCCTTCTAAAGATCTTCATACATCTCCCTTAGCTTCTCAAGATCTTGCTTTCTTTGAAGAAATTCATAGGAAAGCTTTTCATGATCAGATAAGAGAGTGTTATGATTATCCTGAAGATTATCATACTTGGACTGAAGTCTCTGAAGATTTTCAGTCAAGATTTTAGATCAATCCATTTCTTCACCCAACAGATCATCACTTCTTTCTAGCATATTTTGAACCTTA
This sequence comes from Secale cereale, assembly GCA_902687465.1. NCBI lineage: Eukaryota > Viridiplantae > Streptophyta > Magnoliopsida > Poales > Poaceae > Secale > Secale cereale. The sequence goes on from LR738710.1 coordinate 276,287,818, forward strand.
TCAAAAGTTGTTTGCTGTTTTATGGCAATTTTAGCAAGTTTGGAATAGCTAGGTTTGAGGTTTTCATCAGATTCATCTTCACTAGAATCAGACGTGGAACGGTTGAGTACCTTGGCACTTTTTGCCATGAAGCAGTAGGTGGGAAAGTAGTCCTCATTGTCATCGTCAGCAGTGTCGGGGAAGTCTTTTTCCTCAGTGTTGAAGATGGACTTGCTGACGAATGTGGTAGCGAGAGCCAGGCTTGCGACACTAGAGTTTGATTCCTCATATTCCTCCTCTTCCTCATTTTCTTCAGATTTAGCTAAGTCCATTTCCTTTCCAATGAATGCCCGAACTTTCCTGGAATTTCTCTTCTTGTTAGAGGAAGACTCTGAGGATTTTGAGGATGATGACTTTGAAGATTTTTTCTTTTTCTTCGAGTCGTCTGAGTTGTAGTCCTTGTATTTCTTCTTCTTTGATTCGTTTGCCCACTGAGGACAATCAGTGATAAAGTGACCAGGTTTCTTGCATTAGTGGTAGGTCCTCTTCTTCGGATCACGAGATGAAGAATCTGATCTTAAGTCATCACCTCTTGAAGATTTCACAAAGCGACCACGTCTAGAGAACTTCTAAAATTTCCTCACGAGCATTTCTAGCTCCTGACTCAGTTCCTCAGGATCACCAAGGGTGCTGTCAGATTCTTCACCTTCAGATGAGGAAATTGCCTTGGCCTTCAGTGCATGAGATCTACCATAGTTTGGACTATAGAGATCTCTCTTTTCAGTAAGTTGGAACTCATGAGTATTTAGCCTCTCGAGAATGTCAGCAGGATCAAGTGACTTGTAGTCTCCACGCTCTTCAATCATGAGTGCAAGAGTTTCGAATGAGGAGTCAAGTGATCTCACCAGTTTCTTCACCACCTCGTGGTCTATGATGTATGTAGCACCAAGTTCTTGTAGCTCGTTTGAGATATCAGTGAGGCGATCGAAGATTTGCTGAACATTTTCATTATCAAGCCTCTTCAAGCGGTTGAAGAGATTGCGAAGAACATCAACTCGAGAGTCATGTTGAGTTGAGACTCCTTCGTTGACCTTGGACAGCCTGTCCCAGATGAGCTTTGCAGTCTCCAAAGCACTCACTCTGCCATACTACCCTTTGCTCAGATGGCCACATATGATATTCTTCGCTTGTGAGTCGAGTTGCTTGAATCTCTTCACATCAGCAGCATTCACGGAAGGTGATACAGAGGGGACACCAGTTTCCAAAACGTAACACATATCATTTTCAATTGCCTCAAGATGCATGCGCATCTTGTTCTTCCAGTAGGGGTAGTCCGTCCCATCAAAGGTAGGAAACCTAGCCGAGACTTTGATCATACATGCAGTCGACATAACTAAAACTCTAGGCGGTTAAACCAAAATCACACAGAACAAGGGAGTACCTTGCTCGGATACCAATTGAAAGTGTGTTATATCGACTAGAGGGGGGTGAATAGGCAATTTTTATAAATTCGTCTCTGACGAAATTCTAACTGAGGAATTTCCTAAGCAACAAACTACTTAGCAGCGGAATAGATACTCAGGTGCAAGCATGACAAGACAGTAGCATGGTCATTGTGATGAAATGAAAACAAGCACAGAGTACAAGTATCGTGTAAACAGGATAAGCAGGCTGAGGACTTAGGACTGAAGAAATAGGGTTGAGAAAATTGAGAAAGTCTTCAGTCAAAGTCCTCAAACAGTACATATCAAGTTCAACAACACATGAATGAGTAAATGGAAGAGTTGAGGAAATAGAACCAGTAGGCTTGATGAAGACAATTATTTGGTAAACCAATTCCAACTGCTGGGACAGTTGTACATCTGGTTGGAGCGGCTAGGTATTTAAACCTGAGGACACATAGTCTCGGACACCTAGTCCCGGACACACTGTCCAAGTCATCAAGTCCTCATAGTATTCTCCTTGAGCTAAGGTCACACAGACCTCGCCCAATCACTCGTGGTAAGTCTTCACATGTGACTTCCAAACCTTCGCAAACTCGGTCACCCGGCGATCCACAATTCCTCTTGGATGCTCTAGACCATTGACGCCTAACCGTCTGGAAGATCACAGTCTTCAAAGGTAACAAGCGTCGGTTCCACACAGGAACAATCTCTTCAGCAATGCTCAATCACTTTTGGGTTTTAGGTGTTTGGGTTTTTGGGTTTTTTCCTCACTTGATGATTTTCGCTCAAAGTCCTCGGAGGATGGGTTGCTCTAATGACAAGTGTCAGTTTCTATCGGAGCAGCCAGCCAGCTAGTGGTTAAAGGGAGCGGCTATTTAGAGCTTAGGGAGCAGCCCGACATGATAAGACATGAATGCTCTTCAATGATATGACCGTCATGGTGGGTAGATATTTTGGGACAGCTAGCACATAACATAGCAACGGTCGGAATTTTGAGTATCAAAGTCCTCAGGGCTATCATGTTCCTCACTTGTAGGCAATCCGCACCGCGAATTCCTAACTCCTCAGTCAGAACAAATTCCTCACAGACCAGAAGAACTCCATCTTAGTCACTGAAGAAATTGACTGAACTGTATGAGATTTCCAATGGCTTCACTCGAAAGGATTGGGTAGTGTAGGATTTGAGTTGAGCATCACTTGGAAATACGTTTCCTTAGTTTTTCTGTGACGTCCCGAGACCGACGCTCCAGAAGCTTTCCAGTTATATTTGTGCCCGTCGTGTGTTTTTATTTTGGCTTGTTGCATTTCATCATCGCATCATCTGCATTGCATCGGCACTCGTGTCATCATTCTTTTCAAAACTCGTAGTCGTTCCTAGTGCCGCTTCCCATTTTTCCCTGTTGACCTTTCTCAGACCACTTGCGTCCTTGTTCTTTGTTTTCTCTCTTTCCTAAACCGAAGTCTCTCTGCACAGTGCATGGACCCCCTCGCAACCTAGTCCGAAACTGCCCCGGACCCGAACCGCTCAGTCGTCACCGTTGGGTCCGAATCATCCCCAAACATCCCTAAAATATCATCGATTCTTTGTTTGGACAATCCTAGTCTATTTTCTCGAGCCATCCGATTGCAATCGGAGGGACCAAATAAGCCCCTACCCTTATTCCACTACTATATAAATAGAGCAACCCTAGATTCCAGGTAGTGTGTCCCCTCCATCCCATCGCCGCGCCGCCACTCCACCAAATCCGCCCTGGGATCTATCCCCATCCAATCAATTCACGTCCCCGATCCATCCCCAACCAACCTCCGCCTTCCTCGATCCAACCATCGAGCGCCCTAGCCACCTCCTTCCTCAGGCCCTTGCCCGATCCAACGCGCCCGAGCTCCACCTCACGCTTGAGCCTCCTGGCCCTCCTCATCGACACAAGGAGACGAGCTCCTCCCTAGAACGGCCACCGCATCGCACGCCTTTGTCTCCTCTTGCTTCTCTGCCTCGTCCTGGAGCAAGCTCGCCGGCGTTCCTCATCGTCCTCGCGCTGGTGGCCGCCGGCCACCCAAGTAGGAGCATCAGTCCCTTTCCCGAGTAGCAAACCCCTCGACCGAGATTCACCGGCGACCCGCGGGAGCTCTCCGCCATGGCCGTTGAGAGGAACTCGCGTCCCCGCGCCCAGTTGCTCCGTCGCCGCATTACTCCATCCTCTTCGTTCCCTCCGTCGGTGAGCAGTACCCGCAGTGCGTCGAGCCTCACCGGAGATCCTCCATGACGTCGGTAGGAAGCCCCTATTCCGCCATCTCTCTCTGCTTCCTTCCCCTGCTTCCTCTCCGAATCTCTCTCCTTCCTTTCTTGAGGAAACAGTAGTTGATTGCCCTCCATGGAGCTCTGATGCGGGTCCTCGTCGTCGTTCCACGCCAGATCGGACAGGGGGCCGCCGGATGTCGCCGCCTCCACCATGGAACCATCCATCTCCGACCTCTGCTTCCCCCCAACTCCGGGCGCCGCTCGCAGCTCTCTCATCGAGCAGGAAGCGAGCGCCCGAGCCCCCGCTTCCGTTAACCATGTCGTCAACCCAGACGAGCGCTCGCCTCCAGCGCCCTCCTGGGTCGCGTCCCCGCGAGGCCCAACCTCCCGTGCGCCCAGCCAGCCACCGACTGACCTTCTAGGCCCAAGGTGAGAAGCCCCTCATCGCCCCGCCTTTGTTTTTTTTCCTTATTGGGCCGGCCAACCAGTTTTGGCCCGTGACATGTTTTTTTTACCCTGGGCGATTTTGGTAGTTATCCGTAGAATTACAGTTTTACAGTTTGCACCCTCAAGTTCATCCATTTAATATCCCACAAATCATGCATCATATGTAAAAACTTTATATATGAAAAATGCTTAGAATTCCGTGTAAATTAATAATATGCCACTTTCATGTTTCATCCATGTTTAAAATGTTTAAAATGATGTTTGCATAAGTTTGTATAAATAACATGCTAAAATGGTTTATTTTGTAACTAAATAACCGTAGCTCCAAATTTAATAAACTTATATGTAAATGGGGTGGAAAAATGTGTAGAATAACATGGTGCACTTTGTTTTGCTGTTTAACAACATTAAAATATGGTAATAGGCAGAACAGTACCAAATTCATAATATGCACATGGAGATTTTCCGGAATTGTTGTTTGTTGTTTCCGGCCCCATTTAAATTGCTTAGTTAGTGTAGTTTATTTTATGTGTCACCCCTTGACATGTTAATTAACATTTAATATTGTTGGGTACATAAAGAAGAGCAAACTATATAATTGGGTGTGGTGCTTCGTCAATATGCAACTCGTTGCATATTGAGCTCCACTTAATTTGTAGTGTTGTTTGTGCACTTTGCCATGCCATGCATATTTAAACGGGCATGCATCATACTTGGTTGTGCATCATGTGCCATGCTTATGCTTGTGTGTTTACCATGTTGTTTTCATCATTCCGGTTGCTTCTCTCGTTAGCTTCGGTTTCGTTCCGGAGTTGTGAGGATTCGCTCGACTACGTTGCTCCGTCTACTTCTTGGACTCGTTCTTCGTCCTTGCGGGATTTCAGGCAAGATGACCGTTCCCCGATATCACCTCTATCTTTTCTTTGCTAGTTGTCTCGCTCTATAGTTATGCCTCGATGCCCATTCTTGTCTTGTCAGCCTCCTATGTTGCCATAAAACACTCTAACCGCCTTCCTAGCAAACCGATGATTGGCTAAGTACGCTTTTGCTCAGCCCCTCTTATAGCGTTGTTAGTTGTAGGTGGAGTTTGAAGATTGCTCCACGTTTGGACTTCTTTATTGGGATAACACAATATATATCTTATTTAATTAACGCACATATATATTGGTAATGGGTGGAAGGCTTGGCCTTCTGCTTGGTGTTTTGTTCCACTCATGCCACCTTAGGAGCGGATAAACCAGTGTTATGTTCCTTGATTTTGCGTTCCTAACACAGTTGGGGTTTATGGGCACCCCTTGATAATTCGCATTGCTTAAAGCTTTTCCATCAAGACCCAACTTTGGTACTACATTTGTCTAACAACTAAAACTTGCATAAGGAGTAATTAACCCGAGTTCTTAATCAACAACCCGGGCCAGTGCTCCTCATGAGTGTTGGTCCAAACTGGGTGGACTACAGGGCCACCTTGGCGACACCCGAGGGCTGATATTTTCCTGTAGGATGTCCCATCCGGTCGTGGCCTGAGATGAGATACGCGCGGCTACTATCAGGGTGTCGGCACGCCGGGAGGTCTTGCTGGATTAGTTTTACCTTTGTCGAAATATCTTGAGCATGGGATTCCGAGAATACTCGGGTCTTCCCAACATGGAGTTGCGACTTCGCAGATCGTGAGCTTGTGATGGGCTTAGTTGGGACACCCATGTAGGGTTATGAACTTTCGAAAGCCGTGCTCGCGATTATGTGGCAGATGGGAATTTGTTACTATCCGGTTGTAGATAACTTGACACCATATCCTTAAGAATACACTACCCGTGTGAGTAACCATGGCGGTCTATTTTCGAAGGGGTTTTCGAAAGTGAACACGGTGGGGTTATGCATGAAAATGAGTAGCTAGGATCACTTATTGATCATCTTTGGCGACTGTTGGCACATATCCTCATCTCGCTCTGAATTCGTAAGCTAGTTTCTTAGTGCTTGCTGCAGGCACTTTATTACCTCTCCACACCTAAAGGCTTTGTTATTTTTTATACCCGGGAATGGGATTGTTGAGTCCTTGTGACTCACAGATTACAACACACACCAGATGTTGGTACAACTGAGTACAACGTAGGAGATGGACAAGAACCTCACTGGGAGTTCGATGAAGAGCGTGATCGTTTTATGTAACGTATCCCGACGATCAGTAGCGGTTCCTACTAGGGGCGATCAGGACTTGTGGTTGTGGTATCTTTTCTCGTTTGATTTAGTCTGTAGCCGGACCCTGTGTTATTTCAATGAATGTATGCTATTGTAGTAATTGTGTGACGTGGCGAGTGTAAGACAACTATTTTATCTCCTTCATCCCTGTTCTTTTTACACGAGTTGTGCAAAGATACCACGTTTGCGATCATTCCAGAATGCGCTTATGTCTCTAATTCGTGCCTCGACACGTAGGAGATATAGTCGCATCCTGGGCATTACAAGTTGGTATCAGAGCCTTCTCCGACCTAGGAGCCCCCTGATTGATCGAACCGCTGCCGATGTTGAGTCTAGGCACACACACAAAAATGTTTTGAGTCCTATATATATCGGAGAGTAGGATTTCTTTTTACTCCTCATCCCCTTCGTCGCTCTGGTGAGGACTCTTGACATTATTTTATCTTCACTATTCTCAAAAACTTCACCAATTTTTTTTAGGATCACGCGGGTATTGTTTGGATTGTTCCGATATTTTGTGACGAGAATATTTTTCTTGGTGCCTCCTGTCATTTAGGGGTTGTGGCAGTGTCCCGGGGAATTGAGCTCCGAGGTGTTGTCATCACAAATGTATCATTGCAGTTCTAGAATACCAGAGGCGGCCGACATCGTAAACTCTTCTATGCATGTCTGATGGTGAGATAACCCCGACGTCACCCAGTACTTGGGGGGGGGGTAGTTCGGGAGTATTGCCACGACTAGTGTACCGGATGCGTTTCGAAGGTCCAAGGTAAACAGTTTTCGAAGTTGCCTGGTTATGTGTTGACGGATGGATACAACTGGATGTAGGATTTATTAGTTGTGTGATATGTGGTGCTTCCCCTGTATCCCCAACACCAGATTGCATAACCGAAAAGCTTCGGGAATTAATAGGTGGGATTCAAGTAGATCTTAGGTAATCTTCCAACGGGTGCATGATATGAGGTTGGGGTTCCACATCTAGTGGAGAGGTTATCATGGGCGTTGTTGCACTAGGGGTTGCATCTTAAAGGATCCTTGGCTATGCTGATCCGGGGATTGCAAGGCCCTTTGTAACACGTGCCATGGGGCATCAGCACGAACATGTGGGATGAAACCTCTATTATGTATTTGTTACCTTGTTGTTTTATTCTATCATTTTGTTCTTCCAAGTGGCTTCTCGACAAGTTTATGTACCATTAAGCTTATGGAATTCATTCGTTCAATTCTCCATTCGAATGATATTGTGAAGATTATGTTGCAACATATCTATCGTTTGTTTTTTATTTGATTATGGTATTCGAGTTGCTTCGATGTCAAATGTTGATTCCATACCTTTCCTAAACGGTGTTCTCGTATTGCTATGGGAGTGCTAATCCTTCTTGTTCATCAAGATTGTCATGTTAAATTCTTTTTCAGTCGGTGCGTTTCTCTTCAAGTTAACCCAATCCTTTTAATATGTTAAGATCAAGTCTTGGTTTTTCTCAACGTGTCTATTTCATTCAACCCAAGTTGCCATTATTTTTTCCCACCCTCCTACCCTTTCCTTTATGGAGCCAGAGTCCTTAATCAAGTGTCCCTATATTCTTGTGATGCCTCTTCATCATTTTTTTCTTTAATGTCCTTATCCGGTGATTCTTGTGAAGATGCTCAGGAAGTTTCAAGTTTATCATTCTCCGGTCTCGTTTCTTCTCCGGTGGATTTAATTCAAGCTTCGGTCATGATCATATCTCTTCCTCTTATTTCACATGCTTTCCCCATGTGGGAATTTCTTATCCAAAGCTCAATTAGCTCTTCATCCATGTCTATTCATATCCGAAGTGTACAAGATATCTCAGAAGATTCATGTTTCCATTCTTAATACGTTCAAGCTATTTCGAGGTTTTTATTACCTCACCTATGCCATTTAATTCAACTGGTGCAATATCTCTTAAGCAATCTTTTTCAACGGTGATTCCTTTTGAGTGGGACCTAACCCACAAGTCTTTTTTCCACGATCTTACCCGACTCTTTTAGTTTCTTTTTCTGGAGTTATTCTGATTTTTTTTCAAAGTGTGACGTAAGTATGGATTCCATGAGTCATATGCCTTCTCTAAGATCGCTTCCATTCATTGTTGCTTCAACCTTTATATTTTCATTCTTTCGGAGTATCTCAAATTCTTCATGGTATTTCTCGTCGTTCTTCTCAACATTCGAAGACCGGAGCAGAGTTTCTCTTAAATCTTGGTCTTTTTCCTTCAGGATTCGTGGTTCTAGCTTCATACCATCCTCATAATTGTTTTCGATGGTGAGAATTCTTTTCATACCCATCTGAAGCATTTCATGAATTCTTTCCATTGTGATCCTCCGAAGGCCATCATTTCAGAAGATTTCTTCGTTCTCAGTTTTCAACTTCGTCCTCCAACTATTCCTAATTGATGCCTCTTCGTTCATCTCATTATTCTTATGGTGGTTCGTTCAAAAATTAATTTTCCTTTGTTCTTTTTGAATTCCTACCAATGATTCGTTGAATACTTTTTCAAGATTGTGCGAGATCTCTCTTTAATTCTTTGCAACGAGAATAATTAATATGCTAAATCCATTGCTTCTCATCAATTTAATTGATGGAGGGTAAGCATAACATAATTCTTATTCCTTTCATCAAGTTGATTAATCCCTTCCTTCGGAATTTGTTCATGATGAATAAATTCTAATCCCAAGTCCTTTCATCTTTACTTTTTCGGAGTTCAAAGTTTCTCGGCCATCTCGTCGCAAAGCTCCATCTAATTATTGCAAGGCTTCAATCTTATTCTTTTCATCCTTCACTTATCATCCTTTTCTTACCAGAGTTCTTCTTGGTGGTTCATCATGATTTAATTCATCCTCGAAGTGTTCTTCAAGATTCTTGTTGGAGCTCAAGCATTCTTCTTCTTCTTGCATTTGAAGTGTAATTATTTCTACCTTATCTTTTGAGATGGTGGTATGTCATTCTTGACAATTTCCCTTCATGTTTCATGATTCACAAGTTGTCAGGAACGAGATATTTAAACCCATCATTTTCTTTGTTCAGGAGATCTTACCAACCCTTCAATTTATTCGTTGGAGTAATCTTGGGTTGTATTCACCTAAAGGGTTTCCCTAAGGATTTTTGTTTTTTATAGTGCTTATAAATGAACCAAGTTCTTCATTTATCCTCCCGGTGAAATAAGTTTTCGTCTCCTTGTTGACCTCAATCCAACCAATTGTTTTCCGTTAGTGGCCGGTTGTCACCTCATAATGTTGAGATGTTTTCCATAAGCCCACATCAAGCTTATTCTTCTCGTTGTTGAATTTCCAACAACTTTTTCCAATCCATATTTTGTAAGGATGCTCTTTCAAATTCAATTGTGGAGAAGTTGTCATTTTCTTCTCCGTTCTTTTCTTTCCAACGATCTAGCATCTATTCTTTCATTCCGGAGGCATTGTGATATTGCTCTCTTCGTCCCATAATCTCGTTTTGCAGATCATGTTCTTTTTCTTGTTTATCTATTTATCCAGAGTGTTGTGTTCTCCATTCAAATTCTCTCATCTTATCAAGTTTTGCCTCTCTTTTTAACTGGAGTGCTGTGTGAAATCTTTCTTACCCTTGTGCCATTGTTTCAATTGTTTCAGAGGCAGTGTGTTGTTGATTTCATCAAGTATCATTCCATCTCCTCAAGTTCATGTTAATTCCTTCCATTTTCAGTCGGAGTGATGTCCGAATTATTGCATTCTTATTCCTTCTCTAGCTTTATTCAACAGGAGTGGTTTAAATTCTTCCATGATCCATGAGCTTGTGTTTCATGCCTTTCAACCTACAAGGTTCTCATAATGTTCCTTGTTCCTCTTTGCTAACGGAGTGTTTCCAAGCTCTTTCATCTCCATTGTATTCTTTCTTACAATTTTTTCAACCTCAAGGTTCGTGGTTTCACTCATTTGTCGAAGAAGTGACTTTGTTTTACCTCTTCCTTTTCCTCTTCTATCCGGTGCCATCTCCAGGATCTCGGGTCGAGATCCTCTGTTAGTGTGGGAGAGTTGTGACGCCCTGAGACCGACGCTCCAGAAGCTTTCCAGTTATTTTTGTGCCCGTCGTGTGTTTTTATTTTGGCTTGTTGCATTTCATCATCGCATTATCCGCATTGCATCGGCACTCGTGTCGTCATTCTTTTAAAAACTCGTAGTCGTTCCTAGTGTCGCTTCCCATTTGTCCCTGTTGACCTTTCTCAGACCTCTTTGTTTTCTCTCTTGCCTAAACCGAAGTCTCTCTGCACTGTGCATAGACCCCCTCGCAACCTAGTCCGAAACTGCCCCGGACCCGAACCGCTCAGTCGTCACCGTTTGGTCCGGGTCATCCCCAAACATCGCTAAAATATCATCGATTCTTTGTTTGGACACTCCTAGTCTATTTTCTCGAGCCATCCGATTGCGATCGGAGGGACCAAATAAGCCCCTACCCTTATTCCATTACTATATAAATAGAGCAACCCTAGATTCCAGGTAGTGTGTCGCCTCCATCCCATCGCCGCGCCGCCACTCCACCAAATCCGCCTTGGGATCCATCCCCATCCAATCAATTCTCGTCCCCGATCCATCCCCAACCAACCTCCGCCTTCCTCGATCCAACCATCGAGCGCCCCGGCCACCTCCTTCCTCGGGCCCTTGCCCGATCCAGCGCGCCTGAGCTCCACCTCGCGCTTGAGCATCATGGCTCTCCTCGTCGACCCAAGGAGATGAGCTCCTCCCGAGAATGTCCACCGCATCGCACGCCTTTGTCTCCTCTTGCTGCTCTGCCTCGTCCCGAAGCAAGCTCACCTGCGTTCCTCATCGTCCTCGCGCCGGTGGCCGTCGGCCACCCAAGCAGCAACAGTAGTCCCTTGCCCCAGCAGCAACCCCCTCGACCGAGATTCACCGGCGACCCGTAGGAGCTCTCCGCCATGGACGTTGAGAGGAACTCGCGTCCCCGCGCCCAGTTGCTCCGTCGCCGCCTTACTCCATCCTCTTTGTTCCCTCTATCGGTGAGCAGTACCCACAGTGCGTCGAGCCTCACCGGAGATCCTCCATGACGCCGGTAGGAAGCCCCTATTCCGCCGTCTCTCTCTGCTTCCTTCCCCTGCTTCCTCTATGAATCTTTCTCCTTCCTTTCTTCAGGCAACAGCAACTGCTTGCCCTCCATGGAGCTCCGATGCGGGTCCTCGTCGTCGTTCCACACCAGATCGAACAGGGGGCCGCCGGATCTCACCGCCTCCGCCATGGAACCATCCATCCCCGACCTCTGCTTCCCTCCAACTCTGGCGCCGCTCGCAGCTCTCTGCATCGAGCAGGAAATGAGCGCCCGAGCCCCCGCTTCCATTGACCGTGTCGTCAACCCAGACGAGCGCTCGCCTCCAGCACCCTCCTGGGTCGCGTCCCCGCGAGGCCCAACCTCCCGTGCACCCAGCCAGCCACCGAACGGCCTTCTAGGCCCAAGGTGAGTAGCCCCCCATCGCCCCGGCTTTGTTTTTTTTCCTTATTGGGCCTGCCCACCAGTTTCGGCCTGTGACATGTTTTTTTTACCACGGGCGATTTTTCTAGTTATCCGTAGAATTACAGTTTTACAGTTTGCACCCTCAAGTTCATGCATTTAATATCTCACAAACCATGCATCATATGTAAAAACTTCATATATGAAAAATGCTTAGAATTCTGTGTAGATTAATAATATGCCACTTTCATCCATGTTTCAAATGTTTAAAATGATGTTTGCATAAGTTTGTATAAATAACATGCTAAAATGGTTTATTTTGTAACTAAATAACCGTAGCTCCAAATTTAATAAACTTTATATGTAAATGGGGTGGAAAATGTGTAGAATAACATGCTGCACTTTGTTTTGCTGTTTAACAACATTAAAATATGGTAATAGGCAGAACAGTGCCAAATTCATAATATGCACATGGGGATTTTCCGGAATTGTTGTTTGTTGTTTTCGGCCGCATTTAAATTGCTAGTTAGTGTAGTTTATTTTATGCTTCACCCCTTGACATGTTAATTAACATTTAATATTGTTGGGTACATAAACAAGAGCAAACTATATAATTGTGTGTGGTGCTTCATTAATATGCAACTTGTTGCATATTGAGCTCCACTTAATTTGTAGTGTTGTTTGTGCACTTTGCCATGCCATGCATATTTAAACGGACATGCATCATACTTGGTTGTGCATCATATGCCATGCTTATGCTTGTGTGTTTACCATGTTGTTTGCATCTTTCCGGTTGCTTCTCTCATTAGCTTCGGTTTCGTTCCGGGGTTGTAAGGATTCGCTCGACTATGTTGCTCCGTCTACTTCTTGGACTCATTCTTCGTCCTTGCGGGATTTCAGGCAAGATGACTGTTCCCCGATATCACCTCTATATTTGCTTTGCTAGTTGTCTAGCTCTATAGTTATGCCTCGATGCCCATTCTTGTCTTGTCAGCCTCCTATGATGCCCACGTATCTCGGAGCAAGCTTTCCTTTGATACCGAATCTTTGGGTTCCTTTCATAGGAGAAACACGGAGATAAACATGATCTCCAATGTCGAAAGCCATATCACGATGCTTGCCATCATAGTAACTCTTTTGACGCGATTGAGCGGCTTTGAGATTCTCACGTATGACTTTGCACATTTCTTCGGCTTCTGAGGTCAAATCATTGCCAAGAAGTTGACGTTCACCAGTCTCGGACCAATTGAGCGGGGTACGGCACTTTCTGCCATAGAGGATTTCAAAAGGAGCTTTGTCGGCACTTGCTTGGAAGCTGTTGTTTTATGAGAATTCGGCAAACGGGAGACAATGTTCCTACTTCATATCGAAAGATATGACACAAGCTCTGAGCATGTCTTCGAGGATCTGGTTCACTCTTTCGACTTGACCACTAGTCTGAGGGTGAAACGCAGTGCTGAAACGAATTTTCGTTCCCATGGCTGACTGAAAGGAGTCCCAAAACTTGGATGTGAATAAACTTCCACGGTCTGAGGAGATGACTTGAGGAATGCCATGCAACGAAACAATTCTGGAGGTGTACAACTCTGCCAGCTGAGCTGCGTTGATCGATTCTTTGACGGGAAGGAAGTGAGCTACTTTAGTTAGCTTGTCAATCACTACAAAGATAGCATCATTCCCCTTCTTGGACTTAGGAAACCCAGTGACGAAATCCATTTTAATGTGATCGAATTTCCACTCGGGAATAGGTAGAGGTTGAAGGAGACCGGCTGGACGTTGATGCTCTGCCTTCACTCTTCTGCGGACATCACATTCATTCATGAATTGGGCAATCTCCCTTTTCATGCGAGTCCACCAGTACGATTGCTTGAGGTCTTGGTACATCTTGGAACTTCCGGGATGAATCGAGAGGAGGGAGTCATGTGCTTCGTTCATTATGAGTTTTCTAAGATCACCCTTAGGAACGACAATTCTGTCCTCAAAGAACAAGGTGTCTTTCTCATCAACACGATAGCACTCGTACTTGGGAGTACCCTTAGCAATACCATGTTTCACTTTCTGCACCATAGCATCACTGAGTTGGGACTCATGGATCTGATCTTCCAAGGTAGGAGCAACCTGAAGGTTTGCAAGAAAGCCTTGCGGAACAACTTGGAGGTTGAGCTTCCTGAATGATTCACAAAGTTCAGGCTGGAACGGTTTGAGAAGGAGACTATTGCAATATGCCTTTCTGCTCAAGGCATCTGCAATGACATTGGCCTCGCCAGGTGTGTATTCAATGCTTGGGTCATACTCTTGGATCATCTCAACCCAACGAGTCTGACGAAGGTTCGGGTTTGGTTGCGTGAAGATGTACTTCAAGCTCTTGTGATCGGTGAAGATGTCCACTTTTCTTCCCAACAGAAGGTGTCTCCACGTGATCAAGGCATGTACAACTGCTGCTAGCTCGAGATCATGTGTGGGGTAATTCCTCTCATTTGGTGTTTTGAATGCCACATCACAATCAGGAGTCATTTGAAAGAGCATCCTTAGGATAAAGGTTGAACGGAGTTGTTGATAAAATCAACAACAAAAGAATTAGCTTATTGTGGACTTATGTAAACATCTCAAAAGTTGAGGTGAATTATGCCGCAACCAAAAGATTGACTAGCTGAGGATGATGAATTGCAAAACTCCACTTCAAAAGAATACGGAGAATTATTTGCATCTCAAGACTAAGAAGAATAAAACTTGAGCTGCTGCAGAAGAATTTGATGAATACTCGAAGAATGAATTATCTCATGAAGAACCACCATGAGGAACTCCGGTAACCAAAGTATGATGATACAGAAATGACGGATGAAAAGAATAAGATTAAAGCCTTGCGATGATTTAGACGGGGTTCCGACAAGATAGCCAAGAAAACTTTGAACTCCGAAAAAGAAAAAGATTAAGGCACTTGGAACTAGAATTTATTCATCAAGAATAAGCTCCGAAGGAAGGGATTAAGTCAACTTGATGAGAAAGAATAAGAATTATATTATGCTTATCCTCCACCAATAAAATTGATGAGAAGCACTGGATTCACATACTACTTATTCTCGTTGAAAAGGATTAAAGAGAGTTATATCGTGAACTTGCGAAAATCTTCATGAAACACCGGTAGGATTGGAAAAACAAACAATTGATATGATAAAACCGGAAAGAACTCTTGAGCGAACCACCGTGAGAATTGAAGCCGAGTGAAGAAAAGAACAAACCACCGGGAAGAATTAAAATAGAGTGATGAAAGAGAACAAACCACCGTGAAGAATTGAAATTGAGTGAATACGATGAATCGCCGGGAAGAATAAAGCACTCGAGGGAATTAAGATACAAGAGAACAAAGAGATCGCGAACTGATTAAAGAATGCTTGAAGGAAGCACTGGACGAACGTGAGACGAACAAAGAGGCATCAATGAAGAATATTTGGAGGACGAAGAAATCTTCTGAAATGATGGCCTTCGGAGGAACACACAGAAAGAATTCAAGGAAATATTCCGGAAGAATGAAAATAAGAAAGGTTGAACCAATGATGAAAAGAATTGAAAGCGATCTTGAAGGAGGACTATGACTGATGGAATCCATACTTACATCACACTTGAAAAGAATTTGGGAATAGCTCCGGAAAAATTAGAAGAGTCGGGTAAGATCCTGGGAATAAACATGTGGGTTACGAGCCCATCGAAGAGAACACACTATTGAAAAGGATCGAAAAGGAGATGATGCACCAGAATGATTGAAAAACTCGAATCAGGTGACAACCTCGAATTAATTGGAACACCGACGAATATCCTGAGATGTCTTCGGAACTCCGGAACAATTACATGGTGAGAGGCAAACGAGCAAGAGGAAACATCTGAGCCGAGGAAAAAGATAAGATCAACACCGAGAAGTTGAATTGAAATCCACCGAAAAAGAAAATAGATGAAGAAGGACGAACTAGACGAGAATTCACCGGTTGAAACAATTGATGAAAGAAAGCAAGACTCATACGAGTAGAATGGATACTCGAATACGGACTCCGTCTCCGAGAAGCAAAAGGGTGGGCGGGTGGGAAAAAAGAAGGAACACATCGAACGGGGAAAACAACAACGGTTGGACAAAACCGAGGGTTGCACTTGCAAAGAAGAAGAGGGTCGAATCCACTTGACGAGAGATGCACCAGATGAAAGAACAGACGACGCAACGAACGAAACTAACCGCGTGATCCTAAAAAAATTTGAAGGGGAAGAGGAGTAATTCAAAACACATACGTCAAGATTCCTCACCAGAGCGACGAAGGGGCAGGGGAGTAAAAAGAATCCCTACTCTCCGATATAACTAGACTCCAAAATAGATTTCTGCTAGACTCGACAACGGTCAAGCTACGATCAATCAAGGGGGCTCCTATGGTCGATCGAGGCTCTGATACCAACTTGTAATGCCCAGCACGTGACTATACCTCCCACGTGTCGAACACGACTTAAAGGTATAATCACATACTAGAATGATCTCAAGTATGGTATCTTTGCACAACTCATGTAAAAGAGGGGATGAAAATGTAAAAGAGTAGTTGGCTTACACTCGCCACATCACACAATGTAATACATTAACATACATCATCCAATAACATCAGAGTCTGACTATGGACGAAGATCCAAATGAAAGATACCATAAATAAAGCAACACAAGGTCCCGATCATCCTAGTAAGAGCCCTACTGATCCTCTGGGTAAGACACGTCGTATCGCCCACGTTCTTCATCGAACTCCCAGTACAACTCTGAACCACCACCTGTGTAGTTCTCAATGGTACCTGCATCTGGTGTTGTGTAGAATCTGTGAGCCACGGAGGACTCAGCAACCCCGTTCCCGGGTAGCAATACTATCAAAGCCTTAGGTGTGGAAAAGTCTTAAAGCAAGGTTGCAGCAGAACTAGCACTAGCTTACGTGTTTAGAGCGAGAAGAGAAAGTGCCAACGATCGTCAAAGTGATCACAAAGTGATCCTAACTAAGCACGTCAAACATAACCCCGCCGTGTTCACTTCCCGAACCCCTTCGGAAAGAGACCATCACGGTTACTCACGCTGGTAGTGTACTCTGATCATAGTGTCAAGTTATCTACAACCGGATATTAACAAATTCCCATCTGCCACATAACCGCGGGCACGGCTTTCGAAAGATCAAACCCTGCAGGGGTGTCCCAACTTATCCCATCACAAGCTCACGATCTACGGAGTCACAACTCCAAGGTGAGAAGACCCAAGTATTCTCGGAATCCCGTGCTCAAGATATTCCGACATAGGTAAAACTAATCCAGCAAGACCTCCCAGCGTGCCGACACCCTGATAGTAGCCGCGCGTATCTAGTCTCAGGCCACGACCGGATGAGCACAGCGTACGGTGACCAAACCCAAGTTGCCAAGGGGGGTACCGCAAACGACTCTGGGTTGGACCAACACTCATGAGGAGCACTGGCCCGGGGGTTGTTAATTAAGTCCTCGGGGTAGCTAGTCCCTATGCAAGTTTTTAGTTATTAGGCAAATGTAAAACCAAAGTTGGGCCTTGCTGGAAAAGCTTTAGCGCTAAGCGGGTTATCGAGGGGGGCCCATAAACCCCAACCGTGTTAGGGACGCAAAATCAAGGAACATAACACATGTTTAACGGTTCCTAGGGTGGCATGAGCGGAACAAAACACTAAGCAAGAGGCTTAGCCTTCCACCCATTACCAATATATAGATGATTTAGTTTAACAGATTATATATTGTGATATCCCAACAATAACTTCATCATGAAGCAAGAATCTTTGAATCTTCACCTGCAACTAACAACGCTATAAGAGGGGCTGAGCGATGCTTATGTAGCCAAACAACGGTTTGCTAGGTTGGGGGTTACAGAGTTGCATGGCAACAATAGGAAGGCTGACAAACAGACATAGGCATCGAGGCAATAATCTAAAGAGCGAGACATCTAGCATAGGCAAAGATAGTAGTGATATCTGGGTAAGGTCATCTTGCCTGTTGATTCCACGGAGGGATCGTAACCTTGCTCCTCACACTCAACCTTGGTAGGAACCTCGTACTCCGTATCGTCACCGGGCTCTAACCAAACACAACAATGCAACAACGGAACAAAATCAATCAACATGCAATGCTCATCCACATGATGCATGAACCTGATGTCAAGGGCAAGTGTAGATATGATGCATGGCCTAGGGTCACAAGAGTGCAACAACAACACAAACAACAAAATCACTCACAAGAAAGAAAAACAAACAAAAGAACAACTATCATGTTTATGTAGTTCATACAAACAAGTATTCAACAAGTTTAAAGGGATTGGTTAACATGGAAAGGGTGCAACTAACATTACAACAACATGCTAGAACATTTAAATGGGCTGGAATTAATAAACAACAATATCCAGAAACTCCCATATTAATTTATTTGCATTTGGGACAGAACTGGAAAACTTATGTGATAGAGTTGCCAAACATGCTAAACAACAGCACCAACATATTCTACACATTTTTCTACCCCAAATGCATATAAAGTTTGCTAAATTTGGAGTTGTAGATATTTAGTTATGAATTTTACAAGTTTAGGCATATTTAAAACAAGAATAAATTCAAACAACATTTTAAATGTTTTTAAACATGGCAACAAACAGCATATTCATAATCTACATATAATTCGAAGCACTTTTCATATAGGACTTATTTTCATCAGGAACATATTTCAACAGATATTAATTAAACAAGAAAACAGAAAAAGAAAAAGAAAACACAAAGCAGAAAAAGAAAAAGAACATGTGCAAGGGCCAGAGTGACCCAGGGCTGCGCTAGCGACGGGCACTGACAAGAGGGCCCTGCCTCGCTGAGCTGGCGCCAGCGGGTGCGCGCGGGGGCTGGAGAATCACTGTGAGGCTGGCAGGTGGGGCCTACCTATCAGCCACACACGAAAATGAAAAAAAGGGGGCGAATAGCCACTACCCCGCGAGTAATCAAACACGCGACCTGCTGTTAACTGACGGAGAGATGAACCACTGCGCTATCGATCGAATCTTGACAGATAACAGGTGGTATGTCTGAAGAAGTATCTGCAGAAGCAGAGCACAGGGGAAACACTGGGCTCGTCGGAGCTGCTTCAGCGACCAAACAAGACGGCGGAGTGGTGCGGATTGCTCCTGGAAGAGTTCCGCACCCACCTGATGCACTAGCAGCACCTAACGCCTACTACAGCGCCGGCGGCGAGCAACGACAGAACGGCGGCAACGGAGCAACGGCGAGGTGATGCAGAGGCCTAGGCGGAGCAGCGACTGCACAGGTAGCACCTACGCGACGCGTTGAAGCTAACGGGCAGCAAGCGACGGCCTAGAGGGGTCAGAACACTCGCCGGCGACGAGGTCCGACAGCGATGCGCTTGGGCGCTAGAAGAACTAGGACCTAGATGGCGCGCAGGAAGGGGAAAAGGCATGGGGAGAAAGAGGAGCTCACCACGAGCACGAAGATGTGCTCGGCTGGCCCAGTCATGGACGGAGTCGACGACGGCGGGTCTCGAACAAGTACGGCCACCGGAGATGAAGAAGAGGAAGAAGACGTCGGCGTGGAGGCGATCGGCTCCGCGTAGGCGATGTAGTCGAAGTAGTCGACGTCGAGGAAGCAGATGGACACCGTTGACGAGGCTGAGGTCGACGAGGAGCTCGCCGGCGACGAGGTGGCGCTCTCAGATGCGTGCGGGTGTCGACTGGGGCGGCGGATCTGGTGGTGCTTGGCTCTCCAGGCGGCGACGAGGAGGAAGGGGAAACCTAGAGAGAAGGAGAGGACACGATGCGGGTTTAAATGGGTGGCTCGAATCACGAGCCCTCGACGTCCGTGAGTTCACGGCACGACGGTGAGCGCGCGCTCTGCTCTGCTCTGCTGACGGAGGAAGACGGAGGCGCGGGCCTGAGAGACAGACAGGTGGGGCCAAAGGGAGAAAAGCCACGGCGCGACTGCGAGCGCTCGGCTGGGCCTGCGGGAGAGAATGGGTCGCACAGCTGAGGGGGAAAAGATGGGCCTGGGGGAGAGAGAAGGAGGATGAGGCCCAGGTTCCACTGTTGTGCTGTTGTTTCTTTCTTTTTCTTTATTTCTTCAGACAGAAAGAAAAAGAAAAACACAGGCTAAAAGAAAAAGAGTTAGGGGGAAAGAAAAATATCCCCATGCTCAGTGATTTATGCCCTATTAAATGAAATTGACTTGGACATTTTTGGAGGTAGAAAAATAAAAGGAGTTTGAATATGGTTCAAATTCTTGTCATTTTAAAACCCAACCAAATCAATTCTAAATGGGGTGATATTTGGCAGAGAGGTTGTAGACATGGTGCAAGAATTTTAGGAGAAGAAAGAACAATAAAAGGGCTTGGTTAGGTGGCTTGTACAATAGAGTAAAGAATGGACAGAAAAGAAAAGAAAGAAGAAGAATAAGAAGAAGAAAGAGGAAGAAGGGGGTTACGGTTTAGCAAGTCAAGGTTGGCTAGAGCCACCTCCCACACAACATCACAAGGCCTCACTCTCACTCATGATAACAAAGAAGTAAACTATGATGTTATGATGATGAAGCAATGCAAGGATGCAAAAATAATAAATGATATGGCAATGCAAAAAATAAAATGACAAGAACCCCCAAGGACAAGGACAAGGATCAAATTGAGAAGCTTTATTGCCATAATTGGAAAGTGTTACATATGGGTCATTACAATTACATTTTCCTCGACCCCCTTTAACAGTACGGTGTTTGCTATGACTCAAGAAATAGAAAATGAAACTACGAAAACAAAAGTCTTCACGCTTCATAATCATCTCATGATTATCCAAGTCTTCAAGGTCGCACCAATTTCTTCACTTTCAAAATCTTCAGAAAGCCTTCAAAAATCCAAAGTCTTCAGTTGAAGACATTCATTTTTAGGGGTCGACTTTCTTTGTAAATATCGAACTCCTCATAGACTTATAGATCTGTGTACACTCACAAACGCATTAATCCCTTAACCTATAAGTTTTCAATACACCAAAATCACTAAGGGGCACTAGATGCACTTACGCCCCTGCTGCCTATATAAAACAGAGGGTTTAGCCCGTAAAGGCTAGAAGAAGAAGATCCATCCGACTCATCTAGAGTTTAGTTCATCCGATCTCATGGTAGATCAACCTTGTAATCCTCATACACCCATCAATATAATCAAGAAGGACGTAGAGTTTTACCTATTCGAGAGGTCCTGAACCTGGGTAAATATCGTGTCCGTCATCTCTTGTTACCCATTGATTCTAAACTCACAGTTCGGGACCCCCTACCTGAGATCCGCCGATTTTGACACAGACACCGGCGCTACTGCTAAAGTTTAGCTGTAGCGCCCTAGCAGTAGCGTGGATACTGTCGTGGTTCTAAGTCTGACAGTAAGGGTAGGGGGTACGAATGGAGAGGCAAGGCCCTAGCTATGGTGATGTTGTACACAAGGTGTTTGCGAGTTCAGGCCCTTCTAGGAAGAAGTAATAGCCCTACGTCTCGGTGCCCGGAGGCTTGGTCGACTGGTATGTGTATATGTGTGTTACAGAGGTGCGAACCCTTGTTCTGGAGGAGGGGGTGGCTTATATAGTGCGCCAGGACCCCAGCCATGCTCCACGTTACCAAGGGTTTAATATACATTAAGGCAGGCGTTACTGGTAACGCCTGCAGTAAAGGGTAATTAAGGTGTTTACTACGGCGAGTAAATACAGGACCGTTGCTGTCTCAAGTGATGCTTGACCTTCGGAGGTCGAGTGCCTTGGATTGATCGAGTGGGGTTGAGTCGTCTTGCGGAGGGGGCTCAGTCGAGTGGAGTGTCTTCTTGGACCGTCTTAGTCGACTGCCTCCACTGCCATAAGTTTTGTCTTTTGATCTTCTAGGGTAGTGACCTTGGGTGGGGTACCTTGGATGGGCTTGTGACCCTACCCTAGGTCTATAACCTCGTCAGTAGCCCCCGAATGGATTGAGGCTTGAGCAAGAGGGTGCTGAGAGAAGCTCTGGTTCTGGCTCGACGTCTCTGGGGTAGATTGTTTCGGAGCTTGTAACTTGGGCAGACTTCCTCAGTCGTGTCTTGGTCGCCTTGATCGATTCTGGATCCGCCGAGTGAGTTAGTCGCTTCTTGCGTCCACTGGACTTCTTGCGTCGACTGGACTTTGCGCTTTGCGTCGGGCGCCGTGAGCGTGTGCCGTTTTCGACGGGATTGGTTGCCCTTCGGTCGCCGGATTCGGCGGGGTTTTCGAAATTTGGGGAAGCGCGCGGGGCGGGACGTGCCGCAGCAATCGGAGAGATGCGCTTGAGATGCCTCGATCCTCGCACCACCTTTTTCGCCACGTATCGCGCCAGCGTCTGTTACGGGATTTGTTAAGATTGCTCGGGGCCATCGGTCAGCCACTCGACCGGGCTGCTATAAGAGCGCGCCGAGGCCGTAGCGGGGGGCACTGTGCGCCCAATCTTTCTCCTTCCGCCTCTGCTTCTTCGTTGCGCCCCTGCTTCTTCTCGCCTCTCTCCACAGCGACCGCCGGCGTGCGAGCCATGGGCAAAGACAAGACCGCGGCTATGGAGCGCTCGAAGAAGGCGGCGTCGAGGAAGGGGAGGCGCTCCGGCCGGAGTGGATCGTCGTCAAGGTCCGGACTCCCCGCTGGTTGGATCCAGGGAGATTGGATCCGGTCCTCCGTCGTGGCGGATGATCTGGAGGAGCTGGGGGAGGAAGGGTTGATCGCCCGCGGCTCCTGGCGGGCGCCGGGGGGAGAACTCGAGCCCCGGCCGCGGGAGGGCGAGTGCGTCCTCCATGCTACCCACGTCGACCGAGGTTTTTCTATGCCCCCGCATCCTTTCTTCCGCGCGTTCTTGATTTTATTTGGTGCCCAGTTGCACTACTTCACACCCAACTCCATCGCCTTCCTCTCTGCCTTTGTTTCCATGTGCGAGAACTTCCTCGGTTGCCGGCCGCACTGGGGTTTGTTCAAACACATTTTCACTTGCCGCTCGCAAACTATCAAGAGGGTGAACCCGAGTGACGGTAAGACGCGAGTCCTCCAGGCGTGCGGCGGACTCGGGATCCAGCTTAGGAATAGGAGCTCTTTTCCCCCCATGATCTTTCCGGAGTCGATTCGGGGCTGGCAGTCGACCTGGTTTTACTACAAGGACAGTCCGATTCCGGGTCAGTCGACTGGTCTTCCTCCGTTCACTCTAGGTCGAGCCAGCCCACCTCCTTCGATGATAGTGGGTAAGGCCGAGAGGGCCGAAGTGGACATGTTGGTGGAGCGGGTCGTCCAGTTAGTCCGCGAGGGGGTAACGGGGATGGATCTGTTTGAGGCGTATCTCACGCGGAGGATCCAGCCGCTCCAAGCTCGGGACCACCCGATATGGTTGTATTCTGGCACCAACGACTCGTCGCAAGTCCACCCGGAGGTGGCTGACCCGAAGTACGTGGTGCAGTGCTTGAAGTGCATCACTGGGAATAAAGATAAGCCTAGGGGATCTGGGAGGGTCATCCCGTTCGACGCTGACCATCTTCCTGACAGGGTTAGTCTTCTGCTTCCGAGTGACGTTTCTGTCGTCTGGCTTGCAATTTGTATTGATGGGTCCGACTGCTATTTGGTCAAACTTCTCTCTTTGCAGATCTCCACAGAGATGTATTCGCTGCCCAATGGGGACTTGGTCCAGGAGGGCGAAGAGGGCATGGGCGACGCCGCCAAGTGGAATTCGGAGGAGGAGGCCGAGGAGAGCGAGGACTACAGCAGCGGGGAGGAGGTCGAGTCACCTCCCCGTGATGAGCGTCGATCCAAGGAGAAGCACGAACCAGGGGCCGCACGTCTTCGGGCGGGTCCCTCGGGCTCTCGGACGCCCAAGTGCACTCGAACGGCCACTCCTGACCCCGCCGAGAAGATGCCCAAGCAGCCCAAGGTCACCACCACCAAGCCCCGGAAGGCCTTGCCCTGGATCAAGGTGGATGTACCCATCGCCTCCACGTAAGTGCCGCTTGGTCTTGTTTCTTTCTGCTACTTGGAGGTCGACTGTAACTTCCGTCGACTCATCTCCGAGTGAACTTTTCAGAGCCGCCGCTTCCACGACCTCGATGGACATCGACCGGGGTCGAGACGACGAGGAGACCGCGGACGCCGCGACATCCCGCGCAGGTGTGGGTTCTATGAAATCTGTCTTATTCTTATTTTATTTCGCGGGCGACGGTCGACTAAACTCTGCTCGCTGCTTGACTCGAAGTGCCGCTCCTCATCATAGAGCTTCCGGATGACGATGAAGACGAGGAGCAGTTGGGAGGGGACCGACGGCGCACAGGGAAAAAGGGCCGGAAGACGCCTTCTGGCTCGGAGGCCCAGCGATAGGAGGATGCGGCTTGAGCCACGGTCCTTCGCCGTCCCGGCATCGACCGTGCATTTGGCGTCGACAGCTATCGACCCATCGCCTGCGTCGGTCGTCGACCCAGCGTCCGCTCCAGTCGCTGACCCAGCGCCTACTCCAGTCGTTGACCCAGCGCCAGTTCCTGCCGTAGACCCAGCGCTCGTACCTGCCATCGACCCTGCGCCCGCCGCTTCGTCAGTTCTCTTCTCTTCCTATCGCCTCCCAGAGGATCCTGTGGGGGCAGCTCAAGAAGCCTTTCGCCAGGCGGGGGTGATGATGGAGAGGACGAAGGCGGCGTATGAGGCCAGCATGACAGCTTATGATGCCAGTTCTGCTCTTCGGGCCAACGTCCAGGTTCGTTGTCTTCACTGAAGTAGTCTTTGGCTTCGAGAGAATCTGTTGTTTTGTTTCGTGAGATACCACACCCGCTGGGTGTATCCTTGGGGTGCTTTCCCCTTCTTTTTTTTGAGCTCGAGCCGGAATGATCTCGGCCGAGTGAAACCAGTGGGGGCACGCTCAGTGCACCCACTGGGTGTAGTCCCCGAGACCGTGGTCGACTGCTGGCGGTCGGCCATGGTCTTACTATAGAACTTGTCTTCCTTGTTGTTGTTTTTTTTTGAGCTCGAGCCGGAATGATCTCGGCCGAGTGAAACCAGTGGGGGCACGCTCAGTGCACCCACTGGTGTAGTCCCCGAGACTGCGGTTGAGTATTTTGACTCGACTGTAATCTTATAATCTTGCTTTGTTGTGTTGATGCAGAAATCTTGCGAGTTTGGGGCCAAGTTTGCAGACCTTGAGAAGAAACAAATCCAGCTTAACCTCGACTTGCAGTTGGCTCGGGACCACCTGAAGAAGACGCAGGATGATGCGGCTGGTAACTGACCCCGACCTTTTGTCGATTGACTTTTTGATAGATGTGCCTTGTGTTCCTTCATGTTCATCTGTCTAGTGATGGCTTGGGTAGGTCAACTGAAGGCGGCCTTGGAGCAGAAGGATCTCGACCTGTCGATGGCGCAGCAGGCGGCTCAAGAGAAGGCGGAACTGGCGGCGCAGAAGTTGGCTTCCGTGGGTGCGCTCGAGGCGGAGGTCGTCAGGCTGAGAGGCTCGCTCGACGCAGCCAATCAAGAGGTGACTCAGCTGAAGAACTCCAAAGCTGTCCTGAACGGCAAGTACGAGGCTCTTTTTCGGAAGAGGGTTGATCTTGAGGTGTACCTGGGCGACATCACCAAGAAATGGTACCTCGTGCTCGAAGGTATGTCTCCTTCGGCTTGGTTTAAGTTGGATCGGTCGACCCATATCTTGTCTGCTGACTCGACTTGCTATTTTCGGTGCAGAGTTTTGTCGTAATTTTGAAGAGGAGACTGGACGGGTCGAGCCCGGCTTGGACCCAACCAACTCCATCGTGAAGGACGAGGTATCCATGAACATACTGAGGCTGGAGTCCCGCCTCACTGCGGCCACAGATTATCTGGGACGGCTGAAGGCGGTGATGGCCCGAATCGACACCGTGCTCTGGAGGGGGGTCGTGCAGGAGAACGACCTCGAGTCCCTGATGACTCGACTCAACGAGATCCCCAACCGAGTGCGGGAGTGGAAGAAGTCGGCAGCCCGGGGAGGAGCCGATGTGGCGCTGTCCTTGGTCCGTGTGCACTGCAAGTAGGTGAAGGAGAGGAGGCTTGCGGCGCTTAAGGTTGCAAATATGAAGGAGCTCCAATTCCAGTCGTTTATGGAGACCTTCCTGGAAGCCGCCACTCGCATCGCCGATGGGATCGACTTGGACGAGTTCGTCGCACCTACAAGCTCGCCTCCTTCCGAGGAATGACTTTGATACTTTAATCTCATTTGCCGCGGAATGCTGCGTGGACTTGTAATCGTTAAACTCTGGTGGGCTTGTGGCCCAAGTACTCTTGCCCGAATCTTGCGGGGCTTTTATCTGATTTTGATCTTTCGGTTTGCTGCTTTTCTTTGATTGCTTGAATCTTTGAGTCAACGTCTGCAGCCAAGCCCCCGAGTGAGAGGGTTGCCCTTCACTCGGAGTGGATGTTTATAACTTAGGCGATTCCAAGCTACGTTGTATTTGTGGCAGAGCTCGGAAGGCAGAGCCACTTCATACTTGTAACGTAGCTCGGAGGACCGCAGCTAAGCGCCCGAGTGAGAGGGTTGCTCTTCACTCGGAGTAAGTGTTTGAAACTTAGGCGAGTCACGGGGTCGCAGCTAAGCCCCCGAGTGAGAGGATCGCTCTTCACTCGGAGTGGATGTTTATAACTTAGGCGATTCCAAGCTATGTTGTATTTGTGGCGGAGCTCGGAAGGCAGAGCCACTTCATAATTGTAACGTAGCTCGGAGGACCGCAGCTAAGCCCTCGAGTGAGAGGGTTGCTCTTCACTCGGAGTAAGTGTTTGAAACTTAGGCGAGTCACGGGGTCGCAGCTAAGCCCCCGAGTGAGAGGGTCGCTCTTCACTCGGAGTGGATGTTTATAACTTAGGCGATTCCAAGCTACGTTGTATTTGTGGCGGAGCTCGGAAGGCAGTGCCACTTTATACTTGTAACGTGG
>LR738710.1:276314975-276325223 GCA_902687465.1 Secale cereale
AGGGTCGCTCTTCAGTCGGAGTAGATGTTTGTAACTTAGACGATTCCAAGCTACGTTGTATTTGTGGCGGAGCTCGAAAGGTAGAGCCACTTTATACTTGTAACGTAGCTCGGAGGACCGCAGCTAAGCCCCCGAGTGATAGAGTTGCTCTTCACTCGGAGTAGATGATTGAAACTTAGGCGAGTCACGGGGTCGCAGCTAAGCCCCCGAGTGAGAGGGTTGCTCTTCACTCGGGGTGGATGTTTGTAACTTAGACGGCTCCAAGCTACGTTGTATTTGTGGCGAAGCTCGGAAGACAGAGCCACTTTATAATTGTAACGTAGCTCGGAGGACCGCAGCTAAGCACCCACTGGGCGATTTTGAAGACCAATGTTTTTAGAGGACATCAATCGTTAAAGGATCATTGCTAACTTGTCTTTGAAACAAATTGGGAAATCTTTATTACAACTCGATCGTCGAGTGTCTCAACTGTAAAAGTGGCGGAGCAGGTCCGCATTCCACGAACGAGGTTCGTCTTTCTTCTTGGCTACATTGTAGAGGTGGTACGCTCTGTTGTGCAGTACCTTGGTGATGATGAACGGACCTTCCCAGGCCGGGGCGAGCTTGTGTGGACGTTTCTGATGCACCCGAAGGACCAGGTCTCCTTCCTGGAATGCTCGGCTTCTTATGTTGCGAGCATGGAATCGACGCAGGTCCTGTTGATAGATGGTCGATCGGATCAGGGCCATCTCTCTTTCCTCTTCCAAAAGGTTGAGTGCATCCTAACGAGCCTGCTCTGCCTCGGCTTCGGAGAAGAGTTCTACTCTGGGGGCGTTGTGTAATAAGTCGCTCGGCAACACAGCTTCGACTCCATAGACCATGAAGAAAGGGGTACGGCCAGTCGACCGGTTTGGAGTTGTCCTCAGACCCCATAGGACAGATGGCAGTTCAGTTACCCAAGCCCCGGCGGCATGCTTAAGATCGCGCATGATCCGCGGCTTTAGGCCTTGGAGAATCAAACCATTTGCTCTTTCTGCCTGTCCATTTGACCGTGGATGTGCCACGGAGGCGTAGTCGACTCGTGTTCCTTGGGAAGCGCAGAAAGCTCTGAATTCATCCGAGTCAAAGTTGGAGCCATTGTCTGTGATGATGCTATGGGGGACTCCATATCTGAATATCAATTCCCCGATGAAGCTGATGGCGGTGCTTGACTCGAGGTTCTTGATGGGCTTGGCCTCAATCCATTTGGTGAACTTGTCGACTGCCACCAGGAGGTGGGTGAATCCGCTTCTGCCTGTCCTGAAGGGGCCGACCATGTCCAAGCCCCAAACAGCAAAGGGCCAGACTAGCGGAATGGTCTTCAGGGCGGACGCCGGCTTGTGGGACATGTTGGAGTAGAACTTGCAACCTGCGCATTTGTCCACAATATCCTTGGCCATCTCGTTGGCGCGGGGCCAGTAAAACCCGGCTCGGTATGCTTTGGCCACTATAGTCCGAGAGGAGGCGTGGTGGCCGCAAGTTCCCGAGTGGATTTCATCCAAGATCAGTCGACCTTCCTCCGGATCGACGCGGCGTTGGGCGACTCCGGTGACGCTTTCTCTGTAGAGCTGACCCTCGATGACTGTGAACGCCTTGGATCGGCGGATGATCTGGCGCGCTTCTTCTTCATCTTCTGGGAGATCTTACCTGAGCAGATATGATATATAGGGCACAGTCCAGTCTGGCGTAATCACTAGGACCTCCATGATCAAGTCGACCACGGCAGGTACTTCGACTTCAGTCGGATCTGACGCGCTGACTTGCTGCGGGGGCTCTTCCGTGAAGGGGTCTTCTTTGACAGAAAGGATGTGCAGATGCTCTAGGAACACATTCTTGGGTATAGGCTTCCGAGTCGATCCGACTTTTGCGAGGTCATCGGCTAGCTGATTCTTGGCTCTGGGCACATGATGGAGCTCTAAGCCTTCGAACTTCTTTTCAAGCTTCCGCACTGCACTGCAATAACTGGTCATTGCCGGGCTCCTGACGTCCCATTCTTTCATGACTTGGTTCACCACCAGGTCGGAGTCGCCGTAGACCATCAGGCGACGGATGCCGAGTGAGATGGCCATACGCAACCCATACAAAAGTGCTTCGTATTCGGCCTCGTTGTTTGATGAATCAAAATGGATCTGAAGGAAGTAGCTGAGCTTGTCGCCCCTGGGAGAGACCAGGACCACGCCTGTGCCGGATCCGTTCAGCATCTTGGATCCATCGAAGAACATAGTCAAATGGTCCGACTGGACTTGAGTCGGCAGCTCTTGTTCTATCCACTCGGCCACAAAATCCGCTATGGCCTGAGACTTGATGGCTTTCTTCGCTTCAAACTTGATATCTAACGGAAGAAGTTCAATCGCCCATTTTGCCACTCCACCGGTTGCGTCTCGGTTGTTTAGGATCTTTGACAGCGGGGTGTCGCTGACGACTGAGATCAAATGGTCCGAAAAGTAATGGGCAACCTTTTTTGCAGTCAAGTAAATCCCGTACACAAGCTTTTGGTAATGTGGATACCTTTGCTTGGAGGGAGTCAAAACTTCGGATATATAATAGACCGGGCGTTGGACCTTGTATGCCTTGCCCTCTTCTTCCCGCTCGACTGTGAGTACAGTACTGACGACTTGTCCGGTGGCAGCAATATACATCAGAAGAGGCTCTCCGCTGACTGGGGCAGCGAGCACCGGCTCTGTGGACAGCAGGGCTTTGAGCTCTTCAAATGCTGCTTCGGCTTCGGGATTCCACTCGAACTTGTCGGATTTCTTCATGAGTCGGTAGAGAGGCAATGCCTTCTCACCAAGACGAGAAATGAATCGACTCAATGCGGCCAAGCAACCAGTAAGCTTCTGGACGTCGTGTATACGCTCGGGGCGTTTCATTCGGAGGATGGTGCTGACCTTCTCTGGGTTGGCGTCGATTCCCCGTTCGGAAACGAGAAAACCAAGCAACTTGCCGCCAGGAACTCCAAATGTACACTTTGACGGCTTGAGCTTGATATCGTAGCTTCTTAGGCTTGCGAATGTCTCAGCGAGGTCAGTCAGTAGGTCGGAACCTTTCCGTGACTTGACCACAATGTCATCCATGTATGCCTCGACGTTTCGACTGATTTGCTTTATTAAGCACTTCTGGATCATGCGCATGAAGGTAGCGCCAGCATTTTTGAGGACGAAAGGCATGGTGACATAACAAAAACACCCGAAGGGGGTGATGAAAGCTGTCTTGATTTCGTCGGGCCCGAACAGACGGATCTGATGGTACCCGGAATATGCGTCCAGAAAGGACAAACGTTCACATCCCGCAGTCGAGTCGACTATTTGATCAATTCGGGGAAGAGGAAAATGATCTTTCGGGCAGGCCCGATTAATGTGCTTGAAATCGATGCAAATGCGGAGGGACTTGTCCTTCTTGGGGACCATGACAACGTTGGCGAGCCACTCGGAGTGGTATATCTCGCGGATAAACTCCGCTGCCAGGAGTCGAGCCACTTCTTCGCCAATTGCCTTTCGTTTCTCCGCAGCGGATCGACGGAGATGCTCCTTCACAGGTTTCACTTTAGGGTGGACTAGCAAATGGTGCTCAGCCAGTCCCCTGGGTACACCCAGCATGTCTGATGGTTTCCATGCAAAGATGTCCCAGTTCTCACGGAGGAACTGGACGAGCGCTTCTTCCTATTTGCTGTCGAGTGTAGTGGAGATGTGGGTCGGTGCTGCGTTGGGGTCGATGGGGTGGATGTGCACAGGTTTCGTGTCCCCGGCCGACTGGAAAGCTGACTCGGAAGCCGGCTTCTTCGCCCTTAGCAGGTCACTCGGATCCACTCTCTTTTGGTACTCCTCCATCTCTATTGCTGCCATTTGCTCGTCGGCGATCTTCGAGCCTTTCTGGAAGCATTCTTCCGCTTTCTGACGGTTCCCAGTGACGGTTATAACGCCAATGGGTCCCGGCATCTTTAGCTTGAGATAGACGTAACATGGTCGAGCCATGAACCTGGCATAGGCGGGCCTACCCAGGATGGCGTGATAGGCGTTGTTGAAGTCCACCACTTCTAACGTCAGCTTCTCTTTGCGGTAGTTCTTTGACTCACCAAAGACTACGTCGAGTGAGATCTGGTCAAGTGAGTCGACTTTCTTCCTGGGGATTACCCCGTGGAACCTCATGTTACTTTCTCTCAGCTTGGACATCGGAATGCCCATATCCCGGAGGGTTGCTGCATACAAGATATTCAAGCCACTGCCCCCATCCATCAGAACTCTGGTCAGGCGTGTGCCTTCGATAACTGGGTCGACCACCAGTGCCTGCCGCCCGGGGGTGGCAATGTGCGCTGGGTGATCGGATTGGTCGAATGTGATGGGGGTCTTTGACAATTTCAAAAACGTGGGGGTCGCCGGGGCAACCATGTTTACTTCTCTGTTGATGATTTTCAGTCGACTTTTGCTCTCGACGTCCGCGAAAATCACCAAAGTGGAGTTGATACGGGGGTATCCTCCGTCCCCTTCCTTGTCTTCGGACTCTTCTGATTCCTTCTCAGTCGACTGATCTTTCTGGAAGCTCTGGATCAAGAGCCGACACTGCCGAGTGGTGTGCTTGGGATACACCAGGTTTCCCTCTTCATCTTTCTTCGTGTGTATGGGGCACGGCTGGTCGTGCATATCGTCTCCAGCCTGACCCTTTCCTTTCTTGGGGGCCCAGGAGCCTTTTGGCTTCCCTTTGCCCTTTCCTTGATTGACCACCGCAGCCTCTCCCTGAGCGGCTGGCTCGGCCTTGCGCTTGTTCTTCCGATTGGAATTCTGGTCGTCCTGCCCGACTGGTTTCTTGCCACTGCGGAGCCGATCGGCCTCCTCACCGTTGGCGTACCGACTAGCAATCTCCATCATCCGTGACAGGGACATGTCGCCTGTTCGGCCAAACTTCAGATTCAACTCTCGGTTACGCACGCCTTCCTTGAAAGCGCACACCGTCTGGTGCTCAGACACGTTCTCCACCGTGTGATGCAAAGTGGTCCATCGTTGAATGTAGTCCATCAAAGTATCACTCGGCTTCTGCGCGCAGTGTTGAAGCTCTGCGAGTCCAGCAGGTCGCCTGCAGGTGCCTTCGAAGGTACGAACGAAAACCCAAGTGAGCTCTTCCCAACTGTAAATACTCCTGGGGGCCAACTGATTGAGCCACGCCCGAGCAGAGCCTCCCAGCATCAAGGGGAGGTGCTTCATGGCCACGTCGTCGTTGCCGCCTCCGATCTATACGGTCACTCGGTAGTCTTCTAGCAAAGTGTCCGGCTTCGACTCACCGGTGAACTTGCTTACTCCCGCCGCCAGCCTGAAGTTCGGGGGGATCTCCGCGGCTCTGATAGCACTACAAAAGCATTCAGGCCTAGAGGCCGGCGCTCGGCTGCCACTCGGTTGGTCTCTGCCTCGCTCTTCTCTGGATGCCCGGTTACGGTCGACTCGACCTTGCACGAGGATAGACCTCGCATCGAAACTTGGCCGTCGGGGATCTGGGGGAATCCTCCGCTCGTCGTCACGCAGGCGCCTGCCCTCTTGCCGCTGGGGCGAGTGCGACCCACTTCCCGGAGGAGGGGTAGGCACTAGATGGCGGTCATGGCGTCCGTGCCGATGGTCGAGTGGATCGTCGTTCCGACCCAGATGCCGGTCTTGCCGCGGGCCACGTTCCTCACGCCTCGGGGGCGATCTTGGACTGTGGGCCGACCATACGGTGTCTGCAGCCACCGATCTGCTGTGAATCCTGTTGCGCGACTGAGAAACAGCCGCGTTTTGTTCTTCAGCCGTTCGGAGCAAAGCTCGGATCTGCTGAAGACCTCTCCCAGCTTCCGACTGGGAGGGTTGAATCGACTCCGCGATGCGAGCCGCGGCTTTGAGGTTTTGGACAGGCGTGCGGAACACCTGAGTCTCGCGCTGACGCGATTGCCGCGGTCGTCGACTGGACTCGGGGACCAGTCAGCGGGCCTGCTCATCGAGTGAGCGTTGGATGTTTTCCAAGCGCGCGCGCTCGGCCACGGTGGCCAAGCATGTGGCTTCGAGGGCCAGAGCCTCCGGGGAATATCCCACGATGGGAGTGAAGAGTGCATCTTCTTTGCGGCGACAAAGCTCAGCCCTTTGCTCGGAGGTGAGGGGCTGAGGAATGTAACCGTCGTTGTCGTGCGATCGGTCGCCGCCGCTGCCACCGTTCCCACCGCGAGGAAAATCTGGCGGGTTGCGGCGCGAATCGACCATAAGGATTTCCGTCGCGGGATCGCTGCTCCCGCACTCGGAAACGGAATCTTCGAGCCCAGTCGACTGGTCGGCCGGCCCGTAGAGGTAGCCGTCGGGCTCAATGGCCGCGACTTGAGGGGTGGCCGTTTGACGGGCCACCGCGTGTTTCACCCATCGCTGGAGCCGCGAGTGACCGGATCGTTTGCGGCGGCGTCCGGCGGGGATGGGGGACGATGAGTACCGAGTCGATGGTTGTCGTAGGAGGACGCCGCCGGCGCCGGCGTGAAAGTGCGCAGTTCCCCGGGCGGGCAGAGCCTCGACGTCGAGAGGGGCTTCCTGGAGCCATGCGGAGTCGTCGGCGATGAAGACTAGTGCGCCGAGCCAGATCTCGTGGCCCAACGCCAAACCACCGCCTGACACCATGATGAAAGCGGTCGGGGGAGGAGTTGCAACTTCACCAGATGTCGCTAAGACGCCTTGCCCCACGGTGGGCGCCAACTGTCGTGGTTCTAAGTCTGACAGTAAGGGTAGGGGGTACGAATGGAGAGGCAAGGCCCTAGCTATGGTGATGTTGTACACAAGGTGTTTGCGAGTTCAGGCCCTTCTCGGAGGAAGTAATAGCCCTACGTCTCGGTGCCCGGAGGCTTGGTCGACTGGTATGTGTATATGTGTGTTACAGAGGTGTGAACCCTTGTTCTGGAGGAGGGGGTGGCTTATATAGTGCGCCAGGACCCCAGCCATGCTCCACGTTACCAAGGGTTCAATGTACATTAAGGCAGGCGTTACTGGTAACGCCTGCAGTAAAGGGTAATTAAGGTGTTTACTACGGCGAGTAAATACAGGACCGTTGCTGTCTCAAGTGATGCTTGACCTTCGGAGGTCGAGTGCCTTAGATTGATCGAGTGGGGTTGAGTCGTCTTGCGGAGGGGGCTCAGTCGAGTGGAGTGTCTTCTTGGACCGTCTCAGTCGACTGCCTCCACTGTCATAAGTTTTGTCTTTTGATCTTCTAGGGTAATGACCTTGGGTGGGGTACCTTGGATGGGCTTGTGACCCTACCCTAGGTTTGTAACCTCGTCAGATACCCCGCGCTACTGCTAGGGTTTTCCCTAGCAGTGTTATGTCTATTTGCAAGTACCTTAGACATGAGTTTGTACACCACACTGCGGAGACTAATAGGCCTTAGGTCCTTCATACACTCTAGGTTCTTAAACCTTTGGGATGAATATCATCGGTACAAGAGTTTGAGTCTCCAACGCCATTAGCCTTTCATGGGCACTTCAATCAGATTTACTGGTTTTTTTATTGCTGCAAATAGCGTCCGCTTAAGAAAGGAAAGGGCTAGTTGAAGAAGAAGAAAAAAGCAACGAAGCTCTCATCGATGTAAGGCTAAATCCTAGGTGTTGAGTATATGTATTATATGTATATTGTGTATTGGACCCGTCTCCTTGTTTTTTTATAGTTGAGATATGTGACCCATCTTTGCACATCATATATACGTGCCTCTGCACGAGAGCAATACATTGTGCAATTCACCTATTCTACATGGCATCTAAACCCTAACTTCCGCTGTCGCCGCCGGCGTCGAGCGCCTCCTCACGCGTCGCCGCCCATGCGCGCCTCCTCACGCGCCCCTGCCGCCGCCTCCACGCAGCCGCCGCTCGTGCGCGCCTCCCGCGCCGGCCGCCGACGCTCCTCTATGGCCGGCGTCTCCGTCGCTGCTGTTGCACAGGCAACTCCCGCCGCCGTCTCCAATCCTCAGCGATGCCGCCACACCGCCAACGCCCTACGGTGCTGCCGCTCCGCCGCCTCCCGGCTTCAACGACTTGGCCGTGTCGCCAGTGCCCTTCGGCGCCGCTGCTTCGTTCCAATCTATTGGCGTAATGCCGCCTCCGCCGCACGCATACGAAAGTCATGCGCTGTATAGCGCCCCGTACACAGCCATGCATGCGGCGTGTGGCCCTCTAGCTTCCTGGTTGGGCTCCCATGCGATGCATGCATCTCCTTGGGCTATGCAGCAGGCCACGGTACATGCAGCTGGCGCCCAGCAGCAGGCCGCGATGCATGCATCTCCTGGCACCGCAGTGCAATCCCTCGGCGACGCAGCAACATCATTATCCCATGGCGCTGGTGCCCCAGCCCGCGCCGACTTTCCACACGATTTGGCCTCGCTGCCTCCGTTGGCGTATGTCGACGCCTCATCGACGGTGTCTCCCGGCCAGTCCGTCGTCGCCTCGTCGCCCGGCGCCCTCCGGTGCGGCTCCCCACGCGCTCGTTCTCACCTACGAGGCGTACGGGGCTCCGTCCGTCTACGGGTCTCCCGGATACAGGTGGAAGTCGTCAATGGGCCAACACTTGCTCGTTGGGCAGCAGCCTGCCGGCGCCCAGCACCTGCAGCATCTGTCAACGGGTCCGCAGGGTTTTTCGGCGGACCATCCGGCTGGCCCTGCACCGCAGTTGTCGCCGGGGCTGCTATCCATACCGTACGCGGCTTCGCAGCCGCATGGCGAGTACCCACCGCCGCAGCTGAGCGGCGGTTACGGCATCTCCATGGCGTCTCCGTCCCCCTCGCCGGCCCTGCGGCCGGCGTCCTGGGACACGGTGCTCCTCACCGGGCTACATGCTGCTCCTACGCCGAACAACTCCATTGGAGGTGGTGATTGGTACATGGACACCGGTGCCACGACTCACATGTTTGCTCATCCTGATAATCTTGTCTCCTTCACTCCCGTCACCACCGACCGCCGCATCATTGTCGGCGACGGTTCCACACTCCCTATCACACATGCCGGGCACACTTCTTTCCTTTGTCTAACATACTTGTGTCACCTCATCTTATTAAGAACCTTGTTTCCGTTCGTCGTTTAACTCGTGAAAATCCTGTTACTGTTGAATTTGACGAGCTTGGGTTTTGTGTCAAGGACACCCGAACCAGGATGGTACTTCACCAATGTGACAGCCTCGACGAGCTCTATCCGGTGCATTCGCCGTCCACCTCCACCACCGCACCGGTTGCTCTCTCCGCCGGCGTCGATCTCTGGCACGCTCGTTTGGGTCATCCCAACTCCGTCACCCTTCGTCATATTCTTAGTAGTTTCAATTTTAGTTGCCATAAGATAGAGGATCACACCTGTCATGCATGTCGTCTCGGCAAACATGTTCGCCTCCCATTTAATAACTCCACCATCATCGCTTCTTTTCCTTTTCCGTTGATTCATAGCGATGTGTGGACCTCATTATGTGTGGACTTTACCTTTGCGCAGAAAGTCGGATGCACTCTCCACCTTGACGGCTTTTTACTCCTATGTCAGCACGCAGTTTGGGCGTCCCATCCTTGCTCTTTAAACTGACAATGGAAAAGAGTTCGACAACCTTGCTTTCCGCACTTTTCTTTCGCATCACGGCACCGTTTTTCATCTCACATGCCAGTATACTCCCCAGCAGAACGGTCGAGCTGAACGCGTCCTTCGCACTCTGAACGACTGCGTTCGCACGCTCCTGTTCCATGCTAACGTGCCGCCTCGTTTCTGGCCGGACGCACTCGCTACTGCTTCTCTTCTTCTTAACCTTCGCCCTTGCCGCCCACAGTGGAACTATGCACCTCACCATCTTCTCTTCGGTACGGCCCCATCTTATGATGGCTTGCGTATTTTTGGGTGCCTTTACTATCCTAGCATTGCCGACTCCGCTCCTCACAAACTCGCACCTTGTTTTGTCGCTTGCATCTTCATCGGCTATCCGTCCAACTCCAAGGGATATCGATGTTATGATCCCGTCTCCCACCGTGTGTTCAGTTCCCGACATGTTTACTTTGATGAGCATGTGTTTCCGTTTCACCAAGTACCCTCGGCTGTTCCTCCCGCCACCGATGATGCGAGCTCCTCGGCGCCTCTCCCAGGGCGCTCGCGCGCTTCTCTTGGCTCGCCCCTGGCTTTGAGGCGCGCCCCCCGCATGCGGCACCTCCTCCAGCCGCGACGCTGGCCCCCTCGGCGCCCCTGACGTCGGCGCCCCCGGCGCCCGCGGCCCCCTCGGCGCCCTC
>LR738710.1:276334904-276351361 GCA_902687465.1 Secale cereale
GCGCCGCCGCAACCCTACACTCAGTGTCCACCCCAGCCCGCCTCCAAATCTGGATTCCTTTGCTGGATCCGGAAAGACCTTGTTGAGAACAAATCGTTCATTGCTGCCGATTGCTTCCCTACCTCGATTCGCCAATTTGATCCACCGCCCAAAAGGGTCAATGTATCTCTAGAAGGAATTGGCCCCGGCTCACTATCCTTCGTGGAACTAGTGAAGCATGGGTCAAACACATCAGATCGCCGAGCAGGAGGGAGCGGCAATGTTGCTGCTGGTCAATACAAGACGTCCGGGCAAAGGGCCAGCTCGTTCAATGGGCGCAAGCAGCCATCTGCTCAGCCTGCCAAGGAACAAGCCCGTGCGCCCAAACCAACCAAGTCTATGGCGTCTACTGCGGGTTCTTCCCAGGTACAATCATCCCAATCTTATGAAGTAGAAGTGGAACAAGTTCTTGATCCTCGTTACAAAGACATGATCTGTTTCAATTGCGGGGGTCCTGGTCATTATGTTCAAAATAGCGTGAAACCAAAGGCTTGTTTTATCTGCCAGCAGAATCATAATGTCAATAACTGTGCAGCTTGGTCAAAAGTGCAACAAACTACTGCTTTCTTTGGAGTGGAGCCCGGGGTCTTGGTTTCTACCATGTAGATGTGCCTATGGCCAATGAATCAAAATGGCTGAATTTT
Source organism: Secale cereale (assembly GCA_902687465.1). NCBI lineage: Eukaryota > Viridiplantae > Streptophyta > Magnoliopsida > Poales > Poaceae > Secale > Secale cereale. The sequence goes on from LR738710.1 coordinate 276,335,588, forward strand.
CAGAACTGTGATGTGGTTAATATCCTAAAAGGAGAGGTTAACTATGATAAGTTGATCGAACTCCTTACTTCAACTTTTTGCAAGACAAGGCAATGGTGTAATGCCCAGGATGGGACTATACCTCCTACGTGTCGAGGCACGACTTAAAGGTATAAGCCCATCCTAGAATGATCTCAAGTTTGGTATCTTTGCACGACTCATGTAAAAGAGGGATTAAAATGCAAAAGGAGATAGTTGGCTTACACTCGCCACTTCACACAATACATTACATAAGCATAACATCATTCAAAAACATCACAACCCGACTACGGGTGAAGATCCAAAGAAAGATACCAAAACAACATAAAGCCACAGGTCAGGATCGAATCCTAGTAGAAACCACTACTGATCGTCGAAACGTCACAAGCAAAAGGACAACTCTTCATCGAGCTCCTGGTGAAGAACTGGTCCAACTCCTGCATCATACTCGGCTGAACCTGCATCTGGTGTGGTGAAGTAACTGTGAGCCACAGAGGACTCAGCAATCCCGTTCCCGGGTAACACGACTATTTAAGCCTTGGGTGAGGACAAGGCTGAAGAAGAACGAGAGGTGAAGGAACAACAAGAGTCTGCAGCAGCAACTAGCACTAACTTACGTAAAAGAGAGCGAGAAGAGAAGTGCCTCGGTCGAGAGATGATCACGAAGTGATCCTAGCTAAAGCCGGTCAAACATAACCCCACCGTGTTCAACTCCCGAATCCCTATTCGGAAATTGACAGTCACGGTACACACGCTGGTAGTGTATTAGAACATTGTGTCAAGTTTTCTACAACCGGATATTAACAAGCTCCCATCTGCCACATAACCGCGGGCACGGCTTTCGAAAGTTCAAACCCTGCAGGGGTGTTCCAACTTGACCCATTACAAGCCCACGATCCGCGGAGTCGCAACTCCATAGGTGGGAAGACCCGAGTATTCTCGGAATCCCGTGCTCAAGTTAAACCGAACTAAGGTAAGGCTAATCCAGCAAATCCTCCCGGCGTGTCGACACCCTGATAGTAGCCGCGCGTATCTAAGTCTCAGGACACGACCGGATGGGTGATGCTACGAGTTTTTACCAAACCTCGAGTTTCCTCGTGGTGGCCCCGCAGGCTCCCCGTTTCGTACCAACACTCATGTGGAGCACTGGCCCGGGGTTGTTGAATTAAAATAAAAGGGATAGCTAGTCCACATGCAAGTTTTTATTAGTTATTAGGCAAATAGTACCAATGTTGGGACTTGCTGGAAAAGACTTAGCACTTAGCGGTTTATCAAGGGGGTCCCATACACCCCAATCGTGTTAGGAACGCATAATCAAGGAACATAACACCGGTTTATACGGTTCCTAACGGCATGAGTGGAACAAATCACCAAGCAAAAGGCTTAGCCTTCCACCCTTGCCAATATATAGATGATTTCATTTTAAGCATTTATATAGTGTGATATAACCCAACCAAACTTCATCATGAAGCAAGCATCTTCAATCTTCACCTGCAACTAGCAACGCTATAAGAGGGGCTGAGCAAGCCTACGTATAGCCAATCAAAGGTTTGCATAGGTAGGGTGGTTAAACAGGTTCATGGTTACAATAGGAGGCTGACAGGAAAGACATGGGCATCGAGGCAAAACTATAGATCGAGACTTCTAGCAATAGGCAAAAATAGTAATGTTATCGGGGTTCGGTCATCTTCCCTGGGATCCACAAGGGAGAAGAACGGATCCATGAAGTAGACGGAGCAACAGTCGAGCGAAACCTCACAACTCCGGAACGAAACCGAAGCTAACAAGAGAAGTAACCGGAAAGAAGCAAAACAACACGGTAAACACACAAATCATAAACATGGCATACGATGCACAAGCGAGCATGATGCATGTTCGGTTTAATAATGCATGGCATGGCAAAGTGCACAAACAAAACTACAAGTTAAGTGGAGCTCAATATGCAACGAGTTGCATATTGACGAAACACCACATTAATTATTTAATTGACTCTCGATTATTAACAAGACAAGATTAAATGTTTTTAGCATGGCAAGAGGTGAAACATAAAGAAACTACACTATTTAGGCATTTTAAATGAGGCCGGAAATAACAAAAACATATCCGGAAAATCCCCATGAGCATGTTTAGTAATTATAAAGCAACAACAATTAAACATTTTAGTGTTGTTAACATGATGCGGATGCCATGATTAAGTTTATGCAATTTTATTAGAAGGTTAACAAGAAGATGACATGAAGCATCGTCACCGTGGTGGAAGAAAAAGGGTGCCACGGCAACGCTCCGAAATGATGCAACGCAACATCTCGGTTCCGATACTCGTTGAGAGTCCGGTGCAAAAGATAGATGGCGTGAGCGAGTGAAACAAGATGAAAGAGGTGGGGTGATCCCGTTACCGGGTTCCCACGAGTCGGCGACGAGGCAACCGAGGAACGTGACAAAAGGTCGAAACGGGCACGAAGCACACACGGGAGACATCTCATACAACACACAAGCACAAGCGTTCATCCACGGGGTCGTCTCGGGATTATACCTTCGAAGCGTGCGTTTCGGGGCGGTTCGAGACGTAGAGGAAGAAGGCGTTCACGTTCCCGAAGAGGAAGTAGTGGTTCACATAGCGGTAGTGGAAGTAGACGTTCTCGTAGATGTACATGTCGGTGGTAGACGTTCGGGCGACGGTAGTGGTACTTGGTGCGTCTCCGAGACGGTAGTTGTTCACGTATGTAGTGGTACTTGTTCCGTAGCCGTTCACGAGCTCGTTTTTCCGTAGATGTTCGGTTCGTCGAGGTACTTGTCGCGGTCGTGGTACTTGCCGTAGGGGTTCAAGCCGTCATGTAGAGGTTCTTGCCGCAATGCCGGGTTTACTCGTACACGGGTCATCTGACAAGTTAACAGTGCAAGGCAACACACAAAGACAAACAAAAACAGCAAAGGGGCGACGAGGCCAGGAGGCTGCAGAGGCGAGGTCGGGCGCCGGCGCGCGCGCTGGACGGAGGGAGACGGCTGCGGGGCGAGGGTAGTTCCTGGCCGGCCGGAGCAGCACGGGGCGCTGCAGAGATGGGGACGAAGTGCTGGACGCCTGGAACGGGGAGGGACGAGGCGCTGGAGGGGGGCCACGGCCTGGACTCGAGGACGGACGACGGTACGCTGGGGAGCTCCTCTGCCGCAGCACGGGAGCCGGTCGCGGTTGGAGACGGAGGGGCGCCTGGCCAGCGGACGGAGCGCTCGGGCCTGGCCGGCTGCTGGCGAAGGCGGGCTCGGCCTGGAGACCGAAGGAAGGCGCGAGGGAAGGCGGGCGCGGGCGAGTGACGAGGAGGGTCGAAGCGAGGGGAGCGAGAAGAAAGGGAGCGGTCTCGGGCCTCGATGAGGATGGGTTCGAGGGTTCTGCGAGGGGGAATCGGGCGACCGAGGGGAGAAGGGTGCGGCGACAGGGGGAGAGGAGAGGAGCGATGGGAGTGCGGCGCTCGGGGGTTAGGGTTTGGAGCGCTAGGGTTAGACTGGGGGTTTGGGCCGAGCCAAAAGTGGCTGATGGGCCTGATGCCCAAGGAGGCCGAGAGAGATTGGAAGGCTGCTGGGCTCCTTATTTATTTCTTTAGCAGAAACAAAAGAGAAGAAAAGAAAAAAAAAGAGGAGGGGGGATTAGGGCAAGAATTAGGACAAAGGTTAAATTTCTCGGGCTCGTAAAAATGAGCACGACCGGAGAAAAATAGAAAAGGCGTGATTGGAAAAAATAATTCAAACATATTTGAATTTAATTCAAATAGGTTTGAACTAAGACTTGAATATTGAAGTGTCCAAAAATGTTCAAATTTTTGGAGGAACCTCGAAACAACGGAAAAAGAATTATTGGCACGGTTTTGACGGTGAAACTTGAAGTGAGAAAGACATGGGGAAAATATGCAAGTGTGTTGCGGGTAATTCCAAAGAATGGAATATCTTAATATAGCTCCCTAAAATAATGAGAGACTTTTATATGTTTTAAAGAGAAGACAATCTTCCCTCGATTTAAATGGACCGAAGGCCCACACGATTTATTTAGTTGCAAAAATTAATGAGATGATGGCATGATGACATGATGCAATGCAAAAATAAATAACACAAGCAGAACTGAAACACACGGGCAACCCGGGACATCCGGAATCTTCTGGAATCTTCTGGGACGTCGGTCTTCGGGCGTCACAAATGGCCCCGGCAGATCAGAGAGCTTTCTAGTAAGATTTTTCTGGTCAGGTTTCCCCCTTGGAAGAAAGTTGTGGACCTCATTGAACTGCCTGAGTTCTCTCTTCCACATGATGTTTCTCTCACTTTGACTGAATGGAAAGGTGTTTTTGACCCATTTGGGGAACTGATTGAAGCTTCGGTGCTAATTTAAGGGATTCCACCTAAGTGGTGTACCTGGAAATTATTTGCCCAGGTTGCTTCACTTTTTGGGGTCCTTACAGATGTGGATTGGAATGGTATGTTTAGGACCTTCTTTGAAAATGTTAGGGTAAAAATTCCTTGTAGGGATTCTAATAAGATACATTTTGAGAGGTTGATTGAGATGAATGATACGTCTCCAACGTATCTATAATTTATGAAGTGTTCATGCTATTATATTATCCATCTTAGATGTTTTATAAACATTTATATGATTTTTGGCACTAACCTATTAACCTAGAGCCAGCTACTTCTTGAGCTTGCGTTGTATTCCCTCGAAGAGGAAAAGAAGATGCAGCACAGTAGCGTAAGTATTTCCCTCAGTTTTCGAGAACCAAGGTATCAATCCAGTAGGAGACCACGCGCGAGTCCCTCGCACCTGCACAAACAAATAAGAACTTCGCATCCAACGCGATAAGGGGTTGTCAATCCCTTTACGGTCACTTACGAGAGTGAGATCTGATAGACATGATAGTTTATATTTTTGGTATTTTTAGTTTATAAGAACAACAAATAAAAGCGATAAAAGTAAAGTAGATGTAGATTGATATGTTGAGGATAGACCAGGGGGCCATAGTTTTCTCTAGTGGCTTCTCTCATGATAGCGATATTCTACGGCGGGTAAACAAATTACTGTCGAGCAATTGATAGAAAAGCGAATAATTATGAGACTATCTAGGCATGATCATTGTATATAGGCATCACATCCGAGACAAGTACACCGACTCCTGCCTGCATCTATTACTATTACTCCACACATCGACCGCTATCCAGCATGCATCTAGTGTATTGAGTTCATAAGAACATAGTAACGCCTTAAGCAAGATGACATGATGTAGAGGGATAAACTCAAGCAATATGGTATAAACCCCATCTTTTTATCCTCGATGGAAACAATACAATACATGCCTTGCTGCCCCTACTGTCACTGGGAAAGGACACCGCAAGATTGAACCCAAGGCCAAGCACTTCTCCCATTGCAAGAACTATAGATCTAGTAGGCCAAACAAGACCAATAATTCGAAGAGACTTGCAAGGATATTATGAGCACACATAAAAAGTCCAGAGAAGAACCAAATATCTTTCATATATAACCTTGATCATAAACTCACAATTCATCGGATCTCGACAAACACACCGCACAAAGAGATTACATCGAATAGATCTCCTCTAAGACCGAGAAGAACTTTGTATTGAGATCCAGAGAGAGAGAGAGAAGAAGCCATCTAGATACTAGCTATGGACCCGAAGGTCTGTGGTAAACTACTCAGAACTCATGGTGAGGGCGATGATGGTGATGATGAAGAGCTTCGTGATGGATCCCCCTCCGGTGGAGCTCCAGAACAGACTCCAAGATAGGATCTCCACGAGAACAGAAGGTACGACGGTGGAATTAGTGTTTTCTCTCTGTTCATGGAGTTTCTGGGGTACGTAGACTTATATAGGAAGAAGGAGGGCACCGGGGGACGCTCGAGGGGGCCACGAGGCAGGGGGGCGCGCCCCCCACCCTCGTGGGCCAACCCTCCATCCCCTGACGTGGTTCTCAAGCTCCGCGTGTGTGATTTTCTCCAAAAATATCTCTCGCGAAGGTTTCATTCCGTTTGGGCTCCGTTTGATATTGTTTTTCTGCAAAACCCTGAAACAGGCAAAAAACAACAATCTCGACTGGGCCTTTGGGTTAGTAGGTTAGTCCCAAAAATGATATAAAAGTGAATGATAAAGCCCATTAAACATCCAAGACTTCATAAATAATAGCATGGAACAATAAAAAATTATAGATACGTTGGAGACGTATCAGAGCCCGGTGCCAGTTTTTGTTTTTTTCCTTGTTTTTTAGTTTTACAGAAAAGGAATACCAAACGGAGTCCAATTGACGTGCCAATTTTTGATGTTTTTTTATGAACCAAAAGAAGCCCCTGGAGTAAAAGAGTTGGGCCAGAAGAGTCCCGAGTTGTCCACGAGGGTGGGGGGGGGGCGCCCACCCCCCTGGGCATGGGCCCCTATCTCGTGGACGACTCGGAGACCCCCTGGACGTGAGACCGGCAACAAAAACTCCTATAAATATAGAAACCTCAAGAAAATAATCTAGATCGGAAGTTCCGCCGCCGCAAGCCTCCGTAACCACGAGAAATCAATCTAGGCCCTCTCTGGCACCCTGCCGGAGGGGGCCATCATCACCGGAGGCCATGGAGGAGGATCTCGGAGGGGCCATCATCGCCATGAAGGCCAAGGACCAGAGGGAGAACCTCTCCACATCTAGGGGGGAGGCCATGGATGAGGATGCACAAGGGGGAGAACCTCTCCTCCTCTCTCTCGGTGGCGCGAGAGTGCCATCGGGAGGGGAATCATCGCCGCGGTGATCGTCTTCATCAACATCACCATCATCATCTCCTTCACGCGGTCCACTCTCCCGCACCCCGCTGTAATCCCTACTTGAACATGATGCTTTGTGCCACATATTATGATCCAATTATGTGTTGCCATCCTATGATGTTTTGAGTAGATATCCTTTGTCTATGGGTTGATTGATGATCTAGATTGGTACGAGTTGTATGTTTTATTTTGGTGTTGTCCTATGGTGCCCTCCGTGTTGCGCAAGCGTGAGGGATTCCCGCTATAGGGTGTTGCAATACGTTCATGATTCGCTTATAGTTGGTTGCTTGAGTGACAGAAGCATAAACCCGAGTAAGGGGATTGTTGCGTATGGGATAAAGGGGACTTGATGCTTTAGTGCTATGGTTGGGTTTAACTTAATGATCTTTAGTAGTTGTGGATGCTTGCTAGAGTTCCTATCATAAGTGCATATGATCCAAGAAGAGAAACTATGTTAGCTTATGCCTCTCCCTCATATGAAATTGCAATGATGACTACCAGTCTTGTTAACAATTGCCTAGGACAATTCCGCACACCGATCCATCATTATTCCACACTTGCTATTTATAATATTTAGTAATATATTCTAACTTTATGATAACAACACCTACTTTTATATTTTAGCTCTCCGATATCATGCAAACTTATCCTCTTCATACCCACAACGTAGTTTTATTTCTCGTTTCTAGTTGGAAGCAAACGTTCGGTGTGTGTAGAGTCGTATCAGTGGCAGATAGGACTTGAGAGAATATTGATCTTACCTTTAGCTCCTTGTGGGTTCGACACGCCATACTTATCACTTCCACCATTGGGAATTGCTACGATGATTCCCTGCACTTGGGGACCATCAAGCTCTTTTCTAGCGCCGTTGCCGGGGAGCAATAGCGTGGGGTTGATATTCTCGTGTGTGCTTATTTGCTTTCTTCACTAAGTAGATTTTGTTTTTCCTTTTTGTTTCTGTTTAGTTGTGGGTGAAACATACAAAAAACATTAAAATAATAAAAATACAAAAAAAATTACTTGCCTCTTATGCCTAAAAAGTTTTTCAAAAAGAGAAGTGATTGGAAAGTTATGCATTGAAGAAGTGAGGGTCGACCTTGAGCACTTGTGTTCATGCTCATGGAAACAATGTGGAATTTTTCATGGAAGTTTCTATGTAAATAATTATCCCATATCCATTGTATTATACAAATAATGTGCCAAGCTTTGGTTTTAGGATGATTAGATTGCTTGTTTTCTATGTGCAGAACAAAAAACAGAAACTTTGGTTGTAGCGTGTGATTTTAAATTTTTTACTGGAAGGTCAAATGGGTCTGAAACTTTTCGCACATTACTTCTGTACAAATTTTTCAATTTTTCATATTTGTTTAGAATTTTTTAGAGTTACATAAGTTTACTAAACTTCCAGATTACTACAGACTGTCCTGTTTTTGACAGATTCTGTTTTCTATGTGTTGATCGCTTATTTTGATAAATCTATGGGTAGTATCGAGGGTATGAACCATGGCGAAGTTGGAATAGAGTAGATAAAGTGCTAACATGAAATTGAAATAAGTTTTCAATGGTACCTAAACGTAGTGATTTGCTTTATTATACTAACGAATCTCACAAAGTTTTTTTTAAAGATTTGTGTGGATGAAGTGTTCGAAGATCGAGGAGCTATCAATATGAGAAGAATAAAGAGAGGCAAGAGTTCAAGATTGGGGATGCCCAAGGCACCCCAAGTAAATATTTCAAGGATACTCTAGCATCTAAGCTTGGGGATGCCCCGGTTGGCATCCCATCTTTCTTCTTCAACAATTATCGGTATACCTCTGTTTTTGTTTTGTTCACATGATTTGTGTCCCTTGTGTTTTTCTTCTTTTTTTTTCTTTAAGAACCGTGCTAGTATGGGATAGCCCTTCCTTGATTTATAAAATTCTTCATGTGCTTCACTTATATCTTTTGAGTTTGATCTTATAGAATGATCTTTGTGCTTCACTTAAATCTTTTGAGTACGGTTTTATAGAATGCTTCGTGTGCTTCACTTATATATTTTGAGCTTGGATATTTGCTAGTCGATATTAATCCTAGAATACTCCATGAACTTCACTTATATATTTTGGAATATGAATAATACTATCATCTAAAGTGGATTTGGAAGAGTGTCAACTTTAATTAGTAATGATTCCACTATTTCGAGTTTGCTCCCACTATTCTGAATGAGAAGAATTTTGCTTATGTGGAGAGTAGTAAAATTTCTATGCTTGTAGATCATGAAAAGAATGCTTTATGTGATGGTTATATTGTTACAATACTTTATGCTACTGAATTTTTTTATGAGGGAGGAATACATGCTTGTTTTTTTTCGAGAAATTGGCAGGAGCGCTGCCTTTCAATTAGAAGAAGAGAGTGTGTGTTACAAATAGATTACACAAGGCTTTTCCCCGTTAAAATTGGGGGTCAGGGGAGCCACCCGAACAACATCGGCATGCGGATTATTCGCGAAAAAGAAAACAACTGGTTCTGTGCAAGCGAATATCCGTCAAGGCTAGGTGGGCGACTTCATGGTAGGTCAACCTCTTGCCGGTGAAAATCCGACGGTTCCTCTCCTTCCAAATGTTCCAGAGCGTGTAGATCATGGCACCACTACGCTCCCGCCTGTTCGGAGCTGGAAAACTCGCAAGGAAGCCCTCCCACCACGTGTTGATGGAGGTTCCATCATCCGGAGGGCATGGGTTAGGCCTTCCTTCCGCGGTATTTACGGTCCTCCACACCGCCTGCGAGAAGGGGCAATCTCTGCAGAGATGAGCGACCGTCTCATTGGATGCCAAGCAAAGGCGGCATATCGGATTGTGTGGCCATCCGCGGATTGCCAGGTTTTCCGCCGTGAGGATTCTTCCGTGCAGGACAAGCCAGGCGAAGAGCTTGCATTTGGGGGTGGCATGTGCTTTCCAAACCTTGGCAGAGCTAAAAGGCACCACGCGACCCGAGAACTGCATAAGGTAGGCAGACTTGCTGGAGTATTCCCCTGAAACCGTCCAGTTCCAGCGGATGGAGTCTGGACGCGAGGGGTCAATGCTGGTGGTTTGCAGCAGCTGCCAAATGTCGATGAATTCGCGAAGTTGGGCGACAGTGCTCAACCGAGCAATGGCAGTAATCCAGCGATCGCCCTCCATATCTTCACACACCGTCCTGTTCTTTCTTGTAGCAATCTTGTAAAGCTCGGGGGTGCGAGTGCACAGAGGAGAGTCCCCAATCCATTTATCCTTCCAGAAACTAGCACGCTTTCCATCTCCGATGGTGATAGTCGTGGAGGCCCGGAATAGCGCCATGTCAGATTCATTGCAGGGCAGATTGGTACCCACCCATGGCCGGTCTGGGTCCGCCCACTCGTACCAAGGCCATCGCAAACGCAAGGCTCGCCCGAAGCGCTCTAGGTCAGTCACCCCAAGTCTACCCAAGTTTTTGGGGGTGCATACCAATTTCCAATTTACTAGGGAGCGCCCCGCGCAGGCATTCTCATTGTCATCGGCCGTCCAGATAAAATTCCGAGCCAGCCTGTCCATCTTCTTTAGCACCCATTTGGGTAGTGGAAGTACCGCCGCATGGTAGGTGATGGTAGGAATGAGAACAGACTTTGTGAGGTCCACCCGGCCAGCCCGTGTAAGGTTTCTTCCCTTCCAGCCCGGGATGCGAGCGCCAAACTTGTCGATGAGGGGTTGCAAGTCCACCTTCCGAAGACGTCGGATGTGTAGTGGTAGGCCGAGGTATTTGCCGGGAAAGGCGACCAACTTGGCGGGGAAGACCGAAAGAGTGTCGACCAGGTCAATGTGCTCGCAGTGGATGGGAAAGACTTCGGTTTTTTGGAGATTTGTTCTCAGTCCAGTGAATTCGGCGAAAACATCCAGGATGTGACGGATGGCTAGTAACTCCTCCCTGTTTGGGTTGGCAAAAATTCTGGCGTCATCGGCGTATAGGGAGGTTCTAAGCCTGGCAGTGCGAGTCTGAACTGGCTTGAGAACCCCCATATCCGTAGCCATGCTGAGGAGCCGTTGTAGAGGGTCAATGGCAAGGATGAATAGCATGGGGGAAACCGGGTCCCCCTGACGAAGCCCCTGAGCATGGTGGAAGGGGAGGCCCGGCCTCCCGTTGAGCAGCACCCGAGAAGTAGAGGATGACAGAGACAAGGAAATCCAGTCGCGCATCTTCTGGCTGAACCCTAGGGCCTGTAGCACCTCCAGCAGGTATGGCCAATTAACGGAGTCAAATGCCTTGGAAATGTCAAGCTTCAGGAAGAGACTCGGAGTCTTCGTATTGTGTAGAGTCTTGATCAGGTTTTGGACGTGAAGGTAGTTATCATGGATGCAACGCTTCTGGATGAAGGCACTTTGGCTTTTTGAGACAATGTTGCCAAGCACCGGCGCAACTCTATTGGCCAGTAGTTTTGAGAAGATCTTTGATACACTGTGAATTAAACTGATTGGGCGATAGTCTCCCACTCTTTGTGCATCAACAGATTTGGGCAGCAGGACTATATTTGCGGAGTTGATGAGGTTTGCGTAATCCCCGTTCATGTTGGCGAGGTGCAAAATGGCCTCGATAAGATCTTCTTTGATGATTTCCCAGCAAGATTTGAAAAAAGCTCCAATGAAGCCATCTGGACCAGGAGCTTTGATAGAAGGTAGCGAGAAAACCGCCTTTTTAATTTCCGGCTCGTCAAAAGGCTCATCCAAGGCCGACAGGTCATATGGTTCATAACCGAGCCCTTCCCAATTCAGGCATATTGAACGGGGAACAGGGGTTCCAAGGTGGGCCTGGAAGTGGTTGAACAACTCAGTGTCCTTATCCTCTCTTGAGATAGCAACTCCACCCGTGGATTTCTGGAGCGTTTGGATGAAATTCTTGCGGCGTCTTGCACTAGCAGTGATATGAAATAGCTTAGTATTTGCGTCACCTTTCTTGATCCAAGTCAACCTCGAACGCTGCCTCATAAGAGACTTTTGGATAGCGTAGAGAGCGAGGAGCTTGGCTTTGATGTTGGCCCGCAGAGCGCGTTCGGCCTCAGACAGGCTGCGAGATTCCTGAGCAGTGTCAAGGCGCCAAATGACCTCCGTCGCGATTTTGAGCTGGAGCTTTACACTGCCGACATTTTCATGTTGCCACTTCTTCAAAGCTTTTGCGGTGCGACACAATCGAATGTGGAGCCTGCGAACAGTGTCGGTAATGAGTGTCGGCTTGCTCCAGGCAGTTTGTACCGTTTCACGAAACCCATAGACCTTGAGCCAGAATTGTTCGAATTTGAAAAAAGTGTTGTTTGATACGACAGAATCTCCTTGTAGGAGTAAGGGGCAGTGGTCTGAACACATAGTGGGGAGAGCTTGAAGATGAGCCGCGGGGAACATCATCTCCCAATCATTTGTGCAGAAGACATGGTCAATCTTGGTGTGGGTTGGGTTCTGCTGCTCGTTTGACCAGGTGAAGCGGCGTCCATTCAATCGCATCTCTTTGAGCATGAGGGAGTCGAGCACTGTCTTGAATTTTCCAAGGAGCCTTCTGTTTATCCTACTGTTGCTTTTGTCCGCCGCTTTGACGATCAGATTGAAATCGCCAAGCAGAATCCACTTGTCACGCACGTTGGGTTGCAGCTGCAGAATTTCATCGAGGAAAGCAAGCTTTTCCTGCTCAGATTGCGGTCCATAAGCTCCAGTCATTGTCCAGGCAGATCCATCCTCGAGCATAGTGATGGTTGCCGATATGGTGTTTTCTGTGTGGGCAACCTCGGACATACTGAAGAAGTCATCAGAGGCGGCCAACAACATGCCTCCCCGAGTCCCCTGAGCCGGGCTGAAGCAATAGTTTGACACAAATTGCGGCCCAAGAGCACGACTGATGATACTGTCATTTATGACCGCAAGTTTAGTTTCTTGGATGCAAACAATCGTGGAGTGAGTGTCGCGTATGATGTCACGGATGGCGTCTTTTCTCACGTCGGCGTTGAGGCCGCGGATGTTCCAGCAAAGGATCTTGGCATTACGTTGTGACATTATGGAAAGAAAAACAGCTGGGATTGGATTGCCGTGGATGACTGGGAAACACAAACGGATGGCAAGCAGTAGCACAGGCGCTGGAAGAGGCCTTGACAACTACGCCGGACTGGTTGGGGTACATGCACTGGAAGAGGCATTCGAAATCTAAACATGACGACATGGAAGTGCAAACAACTCTGGAACAGAAACTAGCAGCTAGGTCTTCACACATTGATGACAGGGAGATGCACGGGATTTGTCTTGTTCTTGGTCTTCCCCTTGGTCGTCTTCTTGACATGCTTGACGAGGGTGTCAATGGCTTCGATCACATGAGGCTCCAGTGGTGACTGAAACATCTGTGCATATGCCTGCTTGTGGTTGTCGTTGAACTTGGTGTCTGAAGGGAGCACTCCACAAACACGAGCAATCAGCTCCTGGATTTGGTCTCCGGCATCGTTGACTGAGGCCTGCTTCTTCTTTGCAATTCTGCCGCTCCGACGTACGCTGGCAGACGGAGTAGCCGAGCTGGCAGACTTGCGAGGCTTTGTGGCCGGGGCACACAGGAGGGGTGCCGGCACCGGCTTGGTGACCTGCCCCAAGAATTCGGCCAAGGTGCAGGTGTCCTCGATGATCTCTGGCAGCGAGGATGCACCCGCTGGGAGCCCATTCGGCGGCCTGGTTGTTGCAACAGCAGCTGCAGCCAAGTTGGTGCCGGAGGCCAGGACCACCGGGACGTCCACAAGCACGACGGGAGTTGCAGGGTGGTCGTGGTCTTCAGGGCCGGTGCCGTCGAAGCAGTCGTGCCAGGCTTCATTCTCCAGTGTTGGCACCGTCATAGGAGCAAGTTGCAGGCCCTGCAAGGCCGAGGTGACGTTGTTGACGGTCAGCTGCTTTAGTTGGAGAGTATTCTCAGCCTCACTGGGTGCTACGTCTTGGACAGCTTCTGCATTCGGCTCAACAGAACGACGGAGCAGAGTTACAGGTGCCCGGGCACAGTCAACAACAGTTGTGGGAGGAAGGTTTGCAGGCAGCAGCAAAACAGGGTCTGGGGCTGGAGAAGGACAAGCAGCAATGAGAGCACGCAGCTCCTTGCCCTCCCTCCAGAGAGCCTCATTTGCGCCCGCACAGATGACAGCCGCGTGAGCCGCAAACTGGGAGGCGTTGGTGCCGGCGACAGTCCGTTGCCGAGAGCCTCCCCCCCCATGGCCGGCGGCTGATCTGTGACGCAGGGAGCGTGATCGTGTGCGACGGACGCCGTTTGAGGCGTCCACATGGCGCGCCCGACGCTGGCCTTCACGTGCAGCAGAGTGGTCATCGTCCTCGTCATCGTGACGGCGAGGGGGCGGCCGGGGATGATCATCCCGTCCGCGGCGCGCTTGACGTGCAGCAGCAGCTCTGGAACCGCGGGAGTCGAATTCCCGCGGCACCTCGACACCGGACCCGTTTGAGAGGTCCACCGGGTCGCCGTCCTTGGTGCCGTCATGCTAGTCGAAGCAGTTCGTTGGCGCTGTGAAGGGGGTGGCACCAGCAGAGCGACCGTCGATGTCGAGCGGCGCGGAGGAGTAGTCCTCCACAGTGCCGAGGTGGATGAGGACCCAAAAAGTGGAGCCATGCTTGCACCGTGTGGGCTTCGATCGGGCGACGTCGACCTCAGCATCCGGCGAGCGCGATGTGAAGGTGAGCCAAATCACCTTACGCAGAGCGCTGGGGTTTGTGGTCCACGCCCATAGCCCCAAAGCGCGTGTGTCCGTCATAGTGACAGCTTGGTCGTCAAAGGATTCGAGGGCGCAGCGGCGGCCGAGCAGGCGCTCGACGATGTTGGGAGTCCAGGCGAACGGCGGCAGGCCGCCCAGGTGGAGGTGGACGCGGAAGAAGAGCGCCGCTCCTAGGGCGTGAGCCAACGGCCTCCAGGGCTGGATGTAGATGAAGGAGCCGTCGTCGACCTTGATGCGTTTCTTCTTGATGGCGGCATCGCAGTCTTCTTTGCGCTCGAACTTGAGGAGAAACTCCTCCGGGAAGTGGCGGCTCACGACCACATCGTCGCGGTGCAGGGCGCGGAAACAGTCCCGGAGCACGCTCCAGACCTCTCGCGGCGTCATGGGGCGCGGCGAGTTTGTCGCCCACGCAATGGCAGCCGAGGTCTCCCAGTTGCGGCGGTCGCGATCGAGCTCGAAGGAGGCAGCCACCACGCAGGTGTCGTCATCAGGACGGCTCGCTGGAGTGCCAAAACCCTGCTGCGCCATGGCAGGTTGTGGCGAGCAGGCTTGAGCGATGAACTCGAAACGGTGCGTGCCCTTGACGACAGCCGCCCAGGAGGAGGCAGACGGGCTCCCAGGACGAAGCAAGGAGTGGAGCAGCCCGCCTTGGACAGCAGGAGGCGGGGGCTGTTTGTTGGTGCAGTCCCGCTCCTTGTGGCCGGAGTGCCGGCAGGCAAGGCACCGGAGCGGGTCACGGCAGGCACGAGCGTGGTGGAACGGCGAAAGACAGCGGAAGCAGAGCCCTCTTGTGCGCCTTAAGAACTCCTGCTCCCGCACCGACGCCAGCCTGTACTCCCGCGACGACGTACGCCGGTCAGCACGCATCAATGGCCGGTCTTGTCGCGGACGGCGCCTCGAGCCCACCGTTGTCCATCCCGCTTGGTCTCCCTCCACGCCCCTAGCCGCAGGCCTAGCGCACGGTGCTTCCTGGCGGCCGCGCGAGCCAGCGACATCAATGCAGCCCGAGCGACCCTCACCATCAATGCGGCCAACCACCAAGGATTGGAGCCGAGGCAGAGGGGCCAGAGGAGGCGTGCCGGCAGGGCGTCGTGGTGGGGAGGGTGGCATCGAGACAGCCACCGACTCGGAGCAGAGAGACCGACGCGGCGGCGATGTCACATCTGGATCTGGATCGAGATGGCCAGAGGTCAGCGGCGCCGACGAGCTGAAGGTGCCTGTTTGGAGGACTGAGGGCATGA
>LR738710.1:276351511-276380089 GCA_902687465.1 Secale cereale
TGGAGTGGGCGGCGGCGGCGGCAGCGGGGCGGGCGGCGGTGGCGGCGGCGGCACCCGCGCGTGGGGCACGGGCGTCGCGAGAGCGGAAGGCATAGTCTCCTAATACATGCTTGTAGAAGTGGCAATAATATCAAGTTTCCTCTCTATGTGCTTAAAGTTTTGAAGTTATACGTGCCTTGCCTTCCTATGCTAGTTGATTCTCGTTCCTATAAATTATGTTCTCACAAAATCCCTAGGCATAGGAAGTGGGTTAGATTTAAATATGCTAGTCATATTCTTCATGATGCTCTCTTTATGTTTCAATTCTTATCTTTTATGTGAGCATCATTGAAATCATCATGCCTAGCTAAAAGGCATTAAAGAAAAGCGCTTGTTGGGAGACAACCCAATATTTACCCTTACTTTTTGTGTGTGTTTACATGATTAAGCTACTATAGTAATCATGTTTTATAACTTTTATTTCAATAAAGTGCCAAGTAAGACCTTTGGGAAGACTTGGGTGAAAGTTAATGTGATTTTATTGTAAAAAAATAATAGAAACTTTGCGCTCATGGGATTAGCTGCCTTTTAATACAGAAGAGTGCTTTTCAGTTGATTCTTTTTGCAGAAGATTAATAGACAAATTCCTCACGTCCACCAATTTATTTCATAATTTTTAGAGTAGCAGAAGTATGGTTGTTGTTCAGATCATTACAGACTGTTTTCATTCTGACAGATTTTGTTTTCATTGCATAGTTTGCTTGTTTTCTAGTTTCTATGGCTTATATTTCCCAATATAATTGTAGAAATGATATGGTAAAGTATGTTGGGGATCGTTGCAGAAAATCAAAAAACTTCCTACGCATCACCAAGATCTATCTATGGAGTCTACTAGCAACGAGAGGGCAGTGCATCTTCATACCTTTGAAGATCGCGGCGCGGAAGCGTTACAAGAACGCAAATGAAGGAGTCGTACTCGTAGCGATTCAGATCACGGTTGGTTCTGATCTAAGCGCCGAACAACGGCGCCTCCGTGTTCAACACACGTGCAGCCCGGTGACGTCTCCCGCGCCTTGATCCAGCAAGGGGAGAGGGAGAGGTTGGGGAAGACTCCGTCCAGCAGCAGCACGACGGCGTGGTGGTGATGGAGGAGCGTGGCAATCCTGCAGGGCTTCGCCAAGCACCGCGGGAGAGGAGGAGTAGTAGGGAGAGGGGGAGGGCTGCGCCAGGACTTGGGTGCAGCTGCCCTCCCACCCCCACATATATATAGGGGCCAGGGAGAGGGGGGTCGGCCCCCTCAGATTGGATCTGAGGAGGGGGCGGCAGCCAGGGGGGTGCCTTGCCCCCCGAGGCAAGGGGGCGCCCCCCTCTTTAGGGTTCCCCCAAACCCTAGGCGCCTTGGGCCCTTGGGGGGCGCACCAGCCCACCAAGGGCTGGTGCCCCCCCCTTCACTTGGTCCACTTGGCCCACCGATCAGGTGGCCCCACCCGGTGGACCCCCGCACACCTTCCGGTGGCCCCGGTACAATACCGGTGACCCCCGAAATCATTCTGGTGACCAAAACGGGACTTCCCATATATAAAACTTTACCTCCGGGCCATTCCGGAACTCCTCGTGATGTCCGGGATCTCATCCGGGACTCAGAACAACATTCGGTAACCACGTACTACATTCCCTATAACCCTAGTGTCATCGAACCTTAAGTGTGTAGACCCTATGGGTTCGGGAACCATGCAGACATGACCGAGACAACTCTCCGGCCAATAACCAACAGCGGGATCTAGATACCCATGTTGGTTCCCAAATGTTCCATGATGATCTCATCGGATGAACTACGATGTCAAGGATTCAATCAATCCCGTATACGATTCCCTTTGTCTATCGGTATAGCACTTGCCCGAGCTTCAATCGTCGGTATACCGATACCTTGTTCAATCTCGTTACGGCAAGCCTCTTTACTCAATCTGTAACACATCATCCCATGACTAACCCCTTAGTCACATTGAGCTCATTACGATGATGTATTACCGAGTGGGCCCAGAGATACCTCTCTGTCATACGGAGTGACAAATCCCAGTCTCGGTTCGTGCCAACCCAACAGATGCTTTCGGAGATACCCGTAGTGTACCTTTATAGCCACCCAGTTACGTTGTGACATTTGGCACACCCAAAGTATTCCTACGGTATCCGGGAGTTGCACAACCTCATGGTCTAAGGAAAGGATACTTGACATTGGAAAAGCTTTAGCATACGAACTACACGATCTTGTGCTAGGCTTAGGATTGGGTCTTGTCCATCACATCATTCTCCTAATGATGTGATCCCGTTATCAATGACATCCAATGTCCATGGTCAGGAAACCATAACCATCTGTTGATCAACGAGCTAGTCAACTAGAGGCTTACTAGGGACACATTGTGGTCTAAGTATTCACACTTGCATTACTGTTTCCGGATAAAACAATCAAAGCATGAATAATAGACGATTATCATGAACAAGGAAATAATATAATAATAACCATTTTATTATTGCCTCTAGGGCATAGTTCCAACAGTCTCCCACTTGCACTAGAGTCAATAATCTAGTTACATTGTGATGAATCGAACACCCATAGATTTCTGGTGTTGATCATGTTTTGCTCGTGGAAGAGGTTTAGTCAACGGATCTGCGACATTCAGATCCGTATGCACTTTACAAATATCTCTGTCACACCCTGCATTTTGTAACATGTTATTTGTAAAACTTTGAGGCATGAAAATTTGGAGCAGCAAATTTTTTTTAGCATCATTTGGCTTTTATTTGGAATTGAGTTTTCTTCATTTGCTTTTTCATGTGCTCATTAAAGTCAACTATGACCTCTTATAGATTTCATCTCCTTATCCAAAACTTCTGCCCAATGATCATGCCAAGTGTTATATAACAGTATAGTATTTTCTTACAAAATTAATTTGGCCAAAAAGTATTTTATAACATTAGTTTTCCCAAAACCCCTGAATTGAGAATTGCACTACAAGTACTTGATTAAGGGTGTGAAAATTATTTAAAAAGGTTTATTTGAGACCTAGTAGTCATAGGACTCCCAGAAACCACAAAGGTATAATTTTAAAAGTTATTTTCCTATTTTATTTAAAAGCTTTTTCTTAAGGCCAGAAATGGTCTTTAATAGGGGAAAATTATTTAACTGTTTCAAAAATATTTGCCAAAATTCAGAGAGACTCATGGGACATATATTGTCCATATATAAGAGTTTCAACACTTGGTCATGTTCAAAATAATGGGCTAAACCCTCTAAAACCCTTTCTGAATATTTCAAGCTTTTGGAATATTTACAAAGGAATTTTTCTCCAAAAATTCCAGGGAAATTCTATCATGTCATATATGACATATTTGATGATCTTGCCAAGTCCCATGCCTTGGGAAGCAAGAAAACCTCCTCAAACCCCTTCATAACCATTCTGTCCATATCTGAAGTTTGAGCAACTCTACATTGCCAAACTTGTCCAAATGCTCTCAAACTTGGTGCACATGCTAGCATGGCCTAATAAGGCACCTAGACCAAATGGCACAAGATTTGGAATAGAGCAACTTGATCAGATCACCTCAAAACCCTTTCTGTTCAAATGCAAATTTGAACAACTTTACATTACCAACTTTTTATCTGGAGCCTCAAACTTTGTGGGCATGATCAATACCCCAAATGATGATGCTACACCAAGTAGTGCATCAAGGGGAGATGATTAGCTTGACTCAATCAAGATGAAACTGTTTCTGTTGATTTCTAGGGTTCACCAAAGTTACATTGGCTAGTTTCTTCAAATAAGCCCAAATTTGGTGAAGCACCCTATTTTCTCATGTCTTTCAACCCTGTCAAGTGCCATGTCAAGTGGACCTCATTTACTTGATCAAACACAGATCAAACACCTTATGCAGAAATTCTAAAACCTCCAACTTGACCACTTTCACTTTTCTCCATAGCCTCAACTTCTTACCACAAGCCCATTGAGTTACTAGCAACCCCCAGTAACTCCCCCATCACCTCATCTCCATGATTGGGGGGTGAAACCCCAGCTTTACCTTGCTGTACAGCCAGCTTTCACCATTTTTACCAACACTCTCACTCTCTCTCTGCACCCCAGAGCATCCAAGGCCTCAGGGCATTTCTTTAGTCCTTCCTCTACACACTAGACACTGTTGGGCACGCTGGAACGGACCAAACAAGTAAGAGCGCGTCGATGCCGGTCACACGCGCGCTCTGGAGCACGTGAACAGTGCTCCCGCACGCTGGCTCGGGCCAATCGTCGATCCCTCACAGCCTCGGGCTCTCCCCTCGCGCCTCTCAACATGCCTCGACGTCCGCAGCCTCCACCGGCGCTGTCCCCCTCCTCCTGCGCCCTCCAGTAGCCGCCGTCGCACGCGCGCTGGCCGCCCGCGGCAGCCACTCCTCTGCCTCGCACGCGCGCGCCTCCCTGTCGCTCCCCCGCTCCTCCTCTTACCTCAGCTGGACGTGGAACTCGTCCAGCAACTCCCCTGACTCACCCCCGTAGCCTCCCGTGCGCTGTAGCGACGAGCCGGAGCTCGCCGGCGCACTAGACCACGGGTCCTCGTCGAGCTCCTATATATAGGCCTCCCCGAGCTCCTCCAACACCACCACCAGCCTCACAACTCTCCACTGATCCCTCCTGCATCACTAGTTCGACCCCGGAGCGCCCCAGTGCTCGGGATCGACCGGAGCTCCGCCGCGTCGGGCCGCCGGCGATCTCGAGGTACAGGCCTCCCCTGCCTCTCCTTCCGCTCGTTTTGGAACCACCGCACCTCACTGACCCTTTCCCCTCTCTTTCCCCCTCCAATTGCAGTCGGAAACGACCCCGACCACCGTCCTCCGACGAGCCTCCGCCGTCGCACCTCGTCGCCGGCGAACCAGGGCTCCCCGCCGTGCCGCGCTACCACCACTACAACCGCAACACGCCGCTGAGTCCGTCCCTGGCCTCCGTTGCCGTCGCCGTGGCCGGTATCGTCGCCGGTGAGCTCGCCGCCGCCGTGGCCGAGGGGTTAGAGATGACAGGCGGGCCCCGCCTGTCATCCCCCCACCTCTCTCCCCTCCTCTGTGCCGCTGACCCACGGGCCCCGCCCGTCAGGTTTGAAACCCGACGTGCGCGCGCGCTGGCACCGTGCGGCTGGGCCAGCCCGATTGGGCCGTGCACTGTGGCCTCTTCTGGCCCAGTGCACAGGACCCTTTTTCTCTTTTTCTTTTCTGTTAATGTTTTAAACATTTATGCAGAAAAGAATATTGATCCAAATTAAATATTTCCAACTCCTAAAATCTTGTAATATTCCAACCTATTTAATGGTACTACTTTCATTCAAATCCATGAAACTTTTCTGTACTGTTCAAATTTAAATTCAAATTTGAGCAGTATAACTCCTGTTCAAAAATCAATATATCTTATTCTGTAACTCCAAAACTCCAACTAAGATTTTTTTCCCCATCTTAGAAAACCCTCTAGTATTTTACAAAAATGAGTTGACATTTTTCTGAGCACTTTGGTTTTTCTGTTTTGTTTGTATTCTTATTTTTCCGTGGTTACTATGCGACGTATAGATCCCGTATTTGACGAAGTTGCTGTGGAAGAAGAAGGAGAAGGACTAGAAGACTTTGAAGACCAAGCCAATCCAGGCAAGCAGCCCTTTGACCATGATACAATTGTTCCTCGGAACCCGTTTGTTTCCGATACATGATGATAGGGTTACGATGGTAACCTAGATGAACCACCACATGATGCATGCTTATTTGTTGGTCTTGCTATGTGCTAGATGACATGCAATAGTTGGTCTTGATGCTCATATGATGCATGTGTGACATGAACCCCCGTAGTTGAAAACTTTGCATGAACCCATCGGGTGCCCCTAATGCCCGAGGGTGATGAAGTGTTAGGTTATCACTTGTGAAAGAAGTGATGTGCCGGTAATATCATGTGCATGGTGGAATGATGGATTAGATTTATGTGTGACTACCGTCCCAACCAAACATGTGCAACCACACTACCCCTTATGGGACGGGGCTTTATTGATTACTTAGGTCGATACTAGCATGGTGCCCGCATTACTAGTGACGGGAAGACTTGAGGTCTTTCCCGGGACGGGGTCGTGCTTGGATAGACGGCCATGACTGTTTTTACAGGGCACCGGACACACCGTTGGTCCCTTCGGGTACGCGTGAACATTGAAATTAGGGCAAGTCCCGTGATCTATTGTTTGTACCCGAGGGCTGTGTGCCAACGAGTGGACTCTATGTTAGTGTCGTCTAAGGAAAGGTAATGACCGGGTGCTTACCCCGGGTACTTGAGGTACCGTGGGTCGTGGATGACACGGAAGTTCCCCGGATCTTGTGGGTAAAGTGCGCAACCTCTGCAGAGTGTAAAACTATTCGAATAGCCGAGTCCACGGTCATGGACAGTTGGGTGGTGCTACTTAAACTATGTCCAGAATTTTACTTCCTCAGTGTTGATATGTGGGTGACAAGTCAAGGATGGTGACTTGACACGGTGAGATGAATCATATTCATGTTGATGTCGGTAACCTGTTCTCGAGGTTACGCGAGGTTATTGATGCATAAGCTTGATGATAGCATATTGTTCTAGCCTCCTGCTAGATTGTTCATATTTATTCAATTGCATTGTTACTTGAACCACATCATGGGTTGCTTGCGAGTACATTCAAAGTACTCATTGGCTTGCCACTGGTTATTTAATTGGCCAGGCATGGAAGAGCAGGATTATGAGGAAGAGTTCTTTGGAGACGACCTTGCGAACTAGGACGCTATCCCAGTCAGAATTCCTGTAGGGTTAAGGCAGATGGCATGGGTTCTACCCGTTTTATCGAAGACTTCCGCTACTTGAGATATTTGCTATTCAGCCGTGAGGCTCTATCTATGTAAGACTTGGCCATAATGGCCTTAATTCGTGTAAGACTATTTATATGGATGTAAGACTCTTGTTATTTCAGCTTCTGTGTGTTCAGTGAGCATTGATCTCTGGGATCACTGTACACGTGCATTCGGTGATCTCGACTTCCAAGTCGGGGTCCCCACAGAGCTGGTATCAGAGCCATCCTGACTATAGGAAGCCTTAGTTAGCATGGACGTTAGTTAGTTGAGACCCCTTTTTCAAAACCTTCTGAACCTCTCTCCTTTTCTAAACCTGAGATTTCCTCAGCTTATTAACCCTCCTATTCCACCTTTGTAGATGGCCGCTGTTCCCGAAGAGCACCTGAGCATTGGGTTTCCCCTACTTCTCGAGGATAGCCTCCAGGAGTGTCAGTTCCACCGAGCACCCATCCTCACCTACCTTGAGCATTGGGTGAGCGATACTGAGGTGGAGTACCATGTGGAAGTGATCGTGAAGGCAAACGATCCTCCCACAAGTTGGTTCTTCGAGGGACCCCAGATGGCGACACTACCACTCGCTGCCGAGGCTGCTGCACTCAAGGCACTAACCCGTCTTCGCGAGCTTCTTCCGGAGATGGCAGCCAAGATGGCAACTCGCTTCTTACCTTACCGGAAGGAAGGTGATGAAGAAAGCAGCGCACTAGCCCCTCCACTGAAGGATGGACTCTCGCTTCGGTTCCAGACCTACTTCAGTCTATGTGCCGACAGCCTGGCACAAGACTTGGCCTCGGAATCAATGAAGCTTCGAGAAGAACTTTACAAGACCAAGGCACTTCTTCGTCGAGCTCAAGAGAAGGCAAACAGGATCAAGAAGGAAGGAGCACCTTCTGGACAATCCGCTATCGCATATCGAGACGGAAGGCCCTTCGGGGATGTGTCTTCCAAGGGTGAAGAACCACCTCGGCGACGCCGGATGACCGCACGGGAATATCGCAAGCTTTTCCCTGCACCACCGTCGAAGCACCGTCGTATCCAACTCCTCCACTCTCCCACTCCCTCAAGTGACAAGGGAGCCCAGTCAGATGAAGACAAGGAGGAAGACCCAGAAGAGCCGGAATACGCGACCGAGCATTCCGCCGCTTAGGCATTATTCGCTACTCGGATATGCCCGTTGTAACCCCTACGGTAGGATAGGTCGTGTAACCCCTATGCCCAGTCGAGTCCTTGTATGGTTCATATGAAACCATCTAGTGCTAGCTTTTGTCGTGTCTGGATGTAAGTCGTAATCTTCCTTCGGGAATGTGTAAACGACTACATCACCCATTTGGATTTTAATGGATGTGTTTTGGCCTCTCGGCCCTTGCATGATTTGATTTAGTGTCACACCCACCCCCTTACTAGGCACCCATCTATCTTGCTTTTCCTCTTCCGAGTCATGAGACCTTTTACCGCTCCAACAGGATGCCTGTTGTAACTTGTACTGGTACCTCTACCCAGCAGCCCGAAGCCGGAGCATCCTCTCAGCCAGAGGCAGACCACGACCAAACCAACGACCAAGCTCCACCACCACCTCCTCCAAGCATGGACATGGCTCAGCTTCTCCAAGCTTTCCGAGAGGAACGCCAAGCCAACACTGCAGCTCTCCAGCTGATTGCTCAAGCTGTCGCCAACAACCGCCAGCCGGCGGGGAATGGCAATGGACGTTCCACGTTGGCAGAGTTTAAGAAGCATGCACCGCCAACATTCATCGAGACTGCTGAACCCCTGGATGCTGATGACTGGGTCCGTTCCATTGAGGAGATTCTGGAACTAGTCGGATGCACCGAAGATCGCGAGAAGGTGGCTTATGCAGCCCACTGCCTCGGGGGAACCGCAAGAGCTTGGTGGGATGGATTCAAGGTCATGCATGCTGAACAAGACATCACTTGGGTTAACTTCAAGGCAGAATTCCGCAAGGCCCACATTCCTTCTGTAGTCATGGCTATCAAAAAGCGCGAGTTCCGAGCCCTGAAGCAAGGCAGTGGCACTGTCAAGGAGTACATGCAGAAGTTCAGTATTCTGTCAAGGTATGCCCCTGAGGATGTCAGCACTGATGCTGCCAAAAGGGAGCGCTTCATGGAAGGCCTTAATCAGACTCTGCAATATTCGCTTGTCGTGTGCGACTGCCCGTCTTTCCCTGACCTGGTGAACAAGGCACTTATGCTTGAAGACAAGCGGCGTGCTTTGGAAGACACTCGCAAGCGCAAGTTGGTCAGTAAGGGAAGTTCCAGCAACCAGAAGCCTCGTCCGTGGCAGTCAGCCCCGGCCAAGCCAACCTATCAGCAGCCAAGAGCTCCTGCACCTCGTGCCAACCCTCAGCCTCAGCAGTATGCCAACCCCAGGCCAGCTTTCAACCCCAATACCAGTGGTGGCAACAAGATCAACACTCCAAATCAAGTCACTTGCTTTGGGTGTGGTCAGCCCGGACACATCTCCAGGGTGTGCCCCAACAAGAAGCCTGATGCCCCGCTCCCCAATGCGCAGAACCATGGACAAGGCCGTGGAATGCCACCAAGGAACCCAGCTCCTCGCAATCCACCGAACTATGGGAAGGGGCGTGTGAATCACGTCACTGCTGAAGAAGCCCAGGAAGACCCGGACGTCGTGCTGGGTACGTTCCTTGTCAACTCAGCACCTGCAACTGTCTTGTTTGATTCTGGAGCAACGCATTCATTTGTCACTCAAAGATTTGCATTAAAAAGTGGCATGACCCCTACACCCCTGAATAACCCTATGGTGGTACAAACCCCCGGAGCCGAGATGAGAGCCAAGATAGGCTGTAAAGGAGTCAGTATTACCATTAACGGTGTAGACTTCCTAGCAGACCTTATTGTCCTGAGATCGCAAGGCTTGGATGTGATCCTAGGTATGAATTGGCTCAGCAAGCACCAAGGCTTGTTAGACTGTGCCAATCGGACAGTCACTGTGACCAATGACCAAGGAGTAGAAGTCAAGTTTGCCCCTACTCCTCTTCCGCTCAAGCCGCTAAAGTCAGCTGTCTGTCTGAAGTTGGGCTAGACCAAGTACCGGTGGTATGTGAGTATCCTGATGTCTTTCCGGATGAACTACCGGGAATGCCCCCTGACCGTGACATTGAGTTCATCATCGAGCTCGTGCCCGGAGCAGGACCCATCTATAAGAAGCCTTATAGAATGGGGACGGAAGAATTAGCCGAGTTGAAGAAGCAGCTAGAGGAGCAGCTAAGGAAAGGATTTATCCGCCCGAGTGCCTCCCCTTGGGGATCTCCTGTTCTGTTTGTGGCAAAGAGGGACGGTACCATCCGCTTATGCATTGACTATCGTTCCCTCAATGAAGTTACAATCAAGAACAAGTACCCACTTCCCAAGATCGAAGATCTATTTGATCAGCTCAGCGGAGCCAAGGTATTCTCCAAGATCGACCTCAGATCTGGATATTACCAGCTGA
Organism: Secale cereale; assembly: GCA_902687465.1. Classification (NCBI taxonomy): domain Eukaryota; kingdom Viridiplantae; phylum Streptophyta; class Magnoliopsida; order Poales; family Poaceae; genus Secale; species Secale cereale. The sequence continues at coordinate 276,361,839 of LR738710.1, forward strand.
AGATCAGACACCAAGATATTCCGAAGACGGCATTCGTAACCAGATATGGCCTGTACGAGTGCACGGTCATGTCTTTTGGGTTAACCAATGCCCCAGCTTACTTCATGTATCTCATGAATAAAGTCTTCATGGAATATTTGGACAAGTTCGTTGTTGTCTTCATTGATGACATTCTTGTGTTCTCGAAGTCGGAGGAAGAGCATGAGCAACATCTGAGAATGGTCCTAGACAAGCTTCGTGAGCACCAACTGTATGCCAAGTTCAGCAAGTGTGAGTTTTGGCTGCACAAAGTTGGATTCTTAGGTCATGTCTTGACCGAGGAAGGATTATCTATTGATCCTGCAAAAATCGAAGCTGTGACCCAATGGCAATCTCCAACGACCGTCAAGGAAGTCAGAAGCTTCCTCGGATTGGCGGGCTATTACCGCAAGTTCGTGGAAGGATTCTCTAGCATTGCACGACCAATGACTCAGCTCCTCAAGAAGGACAAGAAGTTCGAGTGGACGCCGAAATGCGAAGAGAGCTTCCAAGAGCTCAAGAAGAGATTGACCACCGCCCCAGTTCTGGCAACACCTGATATTCACAAGGAGTTCGTGATATATTGTGATGCCTCTCGAACCGGATTGGGAAGCGTTCTGATGCAAGAAGGCCGCGTCATAGCATACCTCTCCAGGCAGCTACGACCCCATGAGGAGAACTACGCTACTCACGATCTTGAGCTAGCAGCAGTAGTTCATGCCTTGAAGACATGGCGGCATTACCTCCTAGGGAAACGGTGTGAGATTTACACAGACCACAAAAGTCTGAAGTATATTTTCACCCAAAAAGAGTTGAACATGAGGCAGCGGAGATGGTTGGAACTCATCAAAGATTATGACCTCAGTGTTCAGTATCACCCTGGGAAGGCCAACGTGGTGGCCGATGCCTTAAGCAGGAAGGCTTGCTCTTTGAATGTCATTATTCAAGAAAGGCAGCCAGCCTTGTTTAAGGAGATCGAACAATTCAGTTTGGAATTGGTCACCCCCGGATTTCTGGATCATTTGGAAGTCAGACCGACCCTGCTGGACGACGTCAAGAAGGCTCAAGATGGACATGCAAGCATTGAAGGTATCAAGAAGAAGATGAAGCTGGGCAAGGCCCCAGGATTCTCCGAAGACGAGCACGGGATTGTTTGGTACAAAGGACGCCTCTGCGTACCAAACAACACCGAGCTGAAGACGCTGATTCTGCAAGAAGCCCACGACACCCCGTATTCCATCCACCCCGGAGGAACCAAGATGTACCAAGACTTGAAGGCACGATTCTGGTGGCACGGTATGAAGAGAGAGATTGCAACCTATGTTGTAAAGTGTGATGTGTGCCAAAAGGTCAAGGCTGAATATCAGCGACCCGCTGGATTGCTTCAACCACTCAAGGTTCCTGAGTGGAAGTGGGATAAAGTCGGAATGGACTTCATCACTGGATTACCAAGGTCGAATAAAGGACATGACTCTATCTGGGTCATAGTCGATCATTTGACCAAGGTGGCTCATTTCATTCCTGTCAAGACCACTTATGATGGCAACCGGCTGGCAGCTCTCTACATCGACCGAATCGTAAGTCTTCACGGAGTTCCCAAGGAGATTGTGTCAGATCGAGGAACCCAGTTCACCTCAAGGTTCTGGAAGAAGTTCCAAGAAGCCTTGGGAACCAAGTTGTCTTTCAGCACAGCTTTCCACCCACAGACCGGAGGTCAAACTGAGCGAGTCAATCAGATTCTCGAAGACATGCTCCGAGCCTGTGTCCTGGCATATGGAGCCAAGTGGGAAGACTGTCTCCCTTTTGCCGAGTTCTCCTATAACAACAGTTACCAGTCAAGCCTTCAGATGGCACCATTTGAGGTATTGTACGGGCGCAGATGCCGCACACCCCTCAATTGGTCAGAGACTGGAGAAGGACTAGTCTTTGGACCGGATAATCTCCGCGCAGCAGAAGAGCAAGTCCAACTAGTCAGAGAGCGATTAAAGGCAGCCAAGTCAAGGCAGAAGAGCTATGCTGACACTCGACGCCGAGACATGAGTTTCCATGTTGGGGACCATGTGTACCTGCGGGTAACTCCTCTGAAGGGAACCAAGCGTTTCCATGTCAAGGGGAAGCTCGCACCAAGGTTCATTGGACCCTTTGAGATCACTGCACGACGAGGAGAAGTGGCTTATCAGTTGGAACTACCACCTGAGCTATCCGATGTGCACAACGTGTTCCATGTGTCACAACTCCGGAAATGTCTCCAGGTTCCAGACAAGCCCAGTCTCTACAAGGATGTGGATCACCAAGCCATTGACCTGCAGCCTGATTTGACCTACCGCGAGAAGCCCATTCGTATTCTGGACGAAGCAGAACGACGTACGCGGAGCCGTACCATCAAGTACTTCAAGGTCCAGTGGAGCAACCACACCGAAGCAGAAGCAACCTGGGAACGAGAAGGCTATCTTAGATCCGAGTTTCCCGGCCTCTTTTAAGCCCTAGTTTAGGAATCTCGGGGACGAGATTCTTGTAAGGGGGGTAGGTCTGTCACACCCTGCATTTTGTAACATGTTATTTGTAAAACTTTGAGGCATGAAAATTTGGACCAACAAAAAACTTTTAGCATCATTTGGCTTTTATTTGGAATTGAGTTTTCTTCATTTGCTTTTTCATGTGCTCATTAAAGTCAACTATGACCTCTTATAGATTTCATCTCCTTATCCAAAACTTCTGCCCAATGATCATGCCAAGTGTTATATAACAGTATAGTATTTTCTTACAAAATTAATTTGGCCAAAAAGTATTTTATAAAATTAGTTTTCCCAAAACCCCTGAATTGAGAATTGCACTACAAGTACTTGATTAAGGGTGTGAAAACTATTTCAAAAGGTTTATTTGAGACCTAGTAGTCATAGGACTCCCAGAAACCACAAAGGTATAATTTTAAAAGTTATTTTCCTATTTTATTTAAAAGCTTTTTCTTAAGGCCAGAAATGGTCTTTAATAGGGGAAAATTATTTAACTGTTTCAAAAATATTTGCCAAAATTCAGAGAGACTCATGGGACATATATTGTCCATATATAAGAGTTTCAACACTTGGTCATGTTCAAAATAATGGGCTAAACCCTCTAAAACCCTTTCTGAATATTTCAAGCTTTTGGAATATTTACAAAGGAATTTTTCTCCAAAAATTCCAGGGAAATTCTATCATGTCATATATGACATATTTGATGATCATGCCAAGTCCCATGCCTTGGGAAGCAAGAAAACATCCTCAAACCCCTTCATAACCATTCTGTCCATATCTGAAGTTTGAGCAACTCTACATTGCCAAACTTGTCCAAATGCTCTCAAACTTGGTGCACATGCTAGAATGGCCTAATAAGGCACCTAGACCAAATGGCACAAGATTTGGAATAGAGCAACTTGATCAGATCACCTCAAAACCCTTTCTGTTCAAATGCAAATTTGAACAACTTTACATTACCAACTTTTTATCTGGAGCCTCAAACTTTGTGGGCATGATCAATACCCCAAATGATGATGCTACACCAAGTAGTGCATCAAGGGGAGATGATTAGCTTGACTCAATCAAGATGAAACTATTTCTGTTGATTTCTAGGGTTCACCAAAGTTACATTGGCTAGTTTCTTCAAATAAGCCCAAATTTGGTGAAGCACCCTATTTTCTCATGTATTTCAACCCTGTCAAGTGCCATGTCAAGTGGACCTCATTTACTTGATCAAACACAGATCAAACACCTTCTGCAGAAATTCTAAAACCTCCAACTTGACCACTTTCACTTTTCTCCATAGCCTCAACTTCTTACCACAAGGCCATTGAGTTACTAGAAACCCCCAGTAACTCCCCCAGCACCTCATCTCCATGATTGGGGGGTGAAACCCCAGCTTTACCTTGTTGTACAGCCAGCTTTCACCATTTTTACCAACACTCTCACTCTCTCTTTGCACCCCAGAGCATCCAAGGCCTCAGGGCATTTCTTTAGTCCTCCCTCTACACACTAGACACTGCTGGGCACGCTGGAACGGACCAAACCAGCAAGAGCGCGTCGATGCCGGTCACACACACGCTCTGGAGCACGTGAACAGTGCTCCCGCATTCTAGCTCGGGCCAATCGTCGATCCCCGACAGCCTCGGGCTCTCCCCTCGCGCCTCTCAACGTGCCTCGACGTCCGCAGCCTCCACCGGCGCTGTCCCCCTCCTCCTGCGCCCTCCAGTAGCCGCCGTCGCACGCGCGCTGGCCGCCCGCGGCAGCCACTCCTCTGCCTCGCACGCGCGCGCCTCCCTGTCGCTCCCCCGCTCCTCCTCTTACCTCAGCTGAACGTGGAACTCGTCCAGCAACTCCCCTGACTCACCCCCGTAGCATCCCGTGCGCTGTAGCGACGAGCCGGAGCTCGCCGACGCACTAGACCACGGGTCCTCGTCGAGCTCCTATATATAGGCCTCCCCGAGCTCCTCCAACACCACCACCAGCCTCACAACTCTCCACTGATCCCTCCTGCATCACTAGTTCGACCCCGGAGCGCCCCAGTGCTCGGGATCGACCGAAGCTCCGCCGCGTCGGGCCGCCGGCGATCTCGAGGTACAGGCCTCCCCTGCCTCTCCTTCCGCTCGTTTTGGAACCACCGCACCTCACTGACCCTTTCCCCTCTCTTTCCCCCTCCATTTGCAGTCGGAAACGACCCCGACCACCGTCCTCCGACGAGCCTCCGCCGTTGCACCTCGTCGCCGGCGAACCAGGGCTCCCCGCCGTGCCGCGCTACCACCACTACAACCGCAACACGCCGCTGAGTCCGTCCCTGGCCTCCGTTGCCGTCGCCGTGGCCGGTATCGTCGCCGGTGAGCTCGCCGCCGCCGTGGCCGAGGGGTTAGAGATGACAGGCGGGCCCCGCCTGTCATCCCCCCACCTCTCTCCCCTCCTCTGTGCCGCTGACCCACGGGCCCCGCCCGTCAGGTTTGAAACCTGACGTGCGCGCGCGCTGGCACCGTGCGGCTGGGATAGCCCGTTTGGGCCGTGCACTGTGGCCTCTTCTGGCCCAGTGCAGAGGACCCTTTTTCTCTTTTTCTTTTCTGTTAATGTTTTAAACATTTATGCAGAAAAGAATATTGATCCAAATTAAATATTTCCAACTCCTAAAATCTTGTAATATTCCAACCTATTTAATGGTACTACTTTCATTCAAATCCATGAAACTTTTCTGTACTGTTCAAATTTAAATTCAAATTTGAGCAGTATAACTCATGTTCAAAAATCAATATATCTTATTCTGTAACTCCAAAACTCCAACTAAGATTTTTCCCCATCTTAGAAAACCCTCTAGTATTTTACAAAAATGAATTGACATTTTTCTGAGCACTTTGGTTTTTCTGTTTTGTTTGTATTCTTATTTTTCCGTGGTTACTATGCGACGTATAGATCCCGTATTTGACGAAGTTGCCGTGGAAGAAGAAGGAGAAGGACTAGAAGACTTTGAAGACCAAGCCAATCCAGGCAAGCAGCCCTTTGACCATGATACACTTGTTCCTCGGAACCCGTTTGTTTCCGATACATGATGATAGGGTTACGATGGTAACCTAGATGAACCACCACATGATGCATGCTTATTTGTTGGTCTTGCTATGTGCTAGATGACATGCAATAGTTGGTCTTGATGCTCATATGATGCATGTGTGACATGAACCCCCGTAGTTGAAAACTTTGCATGAACCCATCGGGTGCCCCTAATGCCCGAGGGTGATGAAGTGTTAGGTTATCACTTGAGAAAGAAGTGATGTGCTGGTAATATCATGTGCATGGTGGAATGATGGATTAGATTATGTGTGACTACCGTCCCAACCAAACATGTGCAACCACACTACCCCTTATGGGACGGGGCTGTATTGATTACTTAGGTCAATACTAGCATGGTGCCCGCATTACTAGTGACGGGAAGACTTGAGGTCTTTCCCGGGACGGGGTCGTGCTTGGATAAACGGCCATGACTGTTTTTACAGGGCACCGGACACACCGTTGGTCCCTTCGGGTACGCGTGAACATTGAAATTAGGGCAAGTCCCGTGATCTATTGTTTGTACCCGAGGGCCGTGTGCCAACGAGTGGACTCTATGTTAGTGTCGTCTAAGGAAAGGTAATGAACGGGTGCTTACCCCGGGTACTTGAGGTACCGTGGGTCGTGGATGACACGGAAGTTCCCCGGATCTTGTGGGTAAAGTGCGCAACCTCTGCAGAGTGTAAAACTATTCGAATAGCCGAGTCCACGGTCATGGACATTTGGGTGGTGCTACTTAAACTATGTCCAGAATTTTACTTCCTCAGTGTTGATATGTGGGTGACAAGTCAAGGATGGTGACTTGACACGGTGAGCTGAATCATATTCATGTTGATGTCGGTAACCTGTTCTCGAGGTTACGTGAGGTTATTAATGCATAAGCTTGATGATAGCATATTGTTCTAGCCTCCTGCTAGATTGTTCATATTTATTCAATTGCATTGTTACTTGAACCACATCATGGGTTGCTTGCGAGTACATTCAAAGTACTCATTGGCTTGCCACTGGTTATTTAATTGGCCAGGCATGGAAGAGCAGGATTATGAGGAAGAGTTCTTTGGAGACGACCTTGCGAACTAGGACGCTATCCCAGTCAGAATGCCTGTAGGGTTAAGGCAGATGGCATGGGTTCTACCCGTTTTATCGAATACTTCCGCTACTTGAGATATTTGCTATTCAGCCGTGAGGCTCTATCTATGTAAGACTTGGCCATAATGGCCTTAATTCGTGTAAGACTATTTGTATGGATGTAAGACTCTTGTTATTTCAGCTTCTGTGTGTTCAGTGAGCATTGATCTCTGGGATCACTGCACACGTGCATTCGGTGATCTCGACTTCCAAGTCGGGGTCCCCACACTATGTCTCCATCTTGAATATAATTTCGAATGGAGTTGAAACGATGCTTGATGTGGTTGGTATTCTTGTGAAACCTGGGCTCCTTGGCAATGGCAATAACTCCAGTGTTGTCACATAAGAGAGTCATTGGGCCCGACGCGCTTGGAATAACTCCTAGGTCGGTGATGAACTCCTTCATCCAGACTCCTTCCTGCGCTGCTTTGGAAGCAGCTATGTACTCCGCTTCACATGTAGATGCAGCCACGACGCTTTGCTTGCAACTGCACCAGCTGACTGCCCCACCATTCAAAATATACACGTATCCGGTTTGTGACTTGGAGTCATCCAGATCTGTGTCGAAGCTAGCATCAACGTAACCCTTTACGACGAGCTCTTCATCACCACCATAAACGAGAAACATGTCCTTAGTCCTTTTCAGGTACTTCAGGATGTTCTTGACCGCTGTCCGGTGTTCCATACCGGGATCACTTTGGTACCTCCCCACCAAACTTATGGCAAGGTTCACATCTGGTCTGGTACACAACATGGCATACATAATAGAACCTATGGCCGAGGCATAGGGGATGACACTCATCTTTTCTCTATCTTCTACCGAGGTCGGGCATTGAGCTATGCTCAATCTCATACCTTGCAATACAGGCAAGAACCCTTTCTTAGACTGATCCATATTGAACTTCTTCAATATCTTGTCAAGGTATGTGCTTTGTGAAAGACCAATGAGGCGTCTCGATCTATCTCTATAGATCTTGATGCCTAATATGTAAGCAGCTTCTCCAAGGTCCTTCATTGAAAAGCACTTATTCAAGTAGGCCTTTATGCTTTCCAAGAGTTCTACATCATTTCCCATCAGCAATATATCATCCACATATAATATGAGAAATGCTACAGAGCTCCCACTCACTTTCTTGTAAATACAGGCTTCTCCCCAAGTCTGTATAAATCGAAACGCTTTGATCAGCTCATCAAAGCGAATGTTCCAACTCCGAGATGCTTGCACCAGCCCATAGATTGAGCGCTGGAGCTTGCATACCTTGTTAGCATTCTCAGGATTGACAAAACCTTCCGACTGCATCATATACAGTTTTTCCTTGAGGAAGCCATTAAGGAATGCCGTTTTGACGTCCATTTGCCATATCTCATAATCATAGAATGCGACAATTGCTAACATGATTCGGACGGACTTCAACATCGCTACGGGAGAGAAAGTCTCATCGTAGTCAATTCCTTGAACTTGTTGATAACCTTTAGCGACAAGCCGAGCCTTATAGATGGTCACATTACCATCCGCGTCAGTCTTCTTCTTAAAAATCCATTTATTTTCTATGGCGTGCCGATCATCGGGCAAGTCCACCAAAGTCCATACTTTGTTATCATACATGGATCCTATCTCGGATTTCATGGCTTCAAGCCATTTGTTGGAATCCGGGCCCGCCATCGCTTCTTCATAGTTCAAAGGTTCACCGTTGTCTAACAACATGATTTCCATGACAGGGTTGCCGTACCACTCTGGTGCGGAACGTGTCCTTGTGGACCTACGAAGTTCAGCAGTAACTTGATCTGAAGTTTCATGATCATTATCATTAACTTCCTCCCTAGTCGGTGGAGGCACCACAGAAACATCTTCCTGCGCTGCGCTACTTTCCGGTTCGGAAGGGGTGACAATCACCTCATCAAGTTCCACTTTCCTCCCACTTACTTCTTTCGAGAGAAACTCTTTCTCCAGAAAGGATCCATTTTTGGCAACGAAGACCTTGCCTTCGGATCTGAGGTAGAAGGTGTACCCAATAGTTCCTTAGGGTATCCTATGAAGATGCATTTTTCCGATTTGGGTTCAAGCTTTTTAGGTTGAAGTTTCTTGACATAAGCATCGCATCCCCAAACTTTTAGAAACGACGGCTTAGGTTTCTTCCCAAACCATAGTTCATACGGTGTCTTCTCAACGGATTTAGACGGTGTCCTATTTAAAGTGAATGCAGTAGTCTCTAAAGCATAACCCCAAAATGATAGCGGTAAGTCGGTAAGAGACATCATAGATCGCACCATGTCCAACAGAGTACGATTATGACGTTTGGACACACCATTATGCTGAGGTGTTCCAGGCGGCGTCAATTGTGAAACAATTCCACAGTTCCTTAGGTGTGTGTGCCAAATTCATGACTTAAATATTCTCCTCCATGATCTGATCGTAAGAACTTTATTTTTCTGTCACGTTGATTCTCAACCTCATTCTGAAATTCCTTGAACTTTTCAAAGGTCTCGGACTTGTGTTTCATTAAGTAGACATACCCATATCTACTTAAGTCATCTGTGAGGGTGAGAACATAACGATAGCCACCTCGAGCTTCGACACTCATTGGACCACACACATCAGTATGTATGATTTCCAATAAGTTGGTTGCTCGCTCCATTGTTCCGGAGAACGGAGTCTTGGTCATCTTGCCCAAGAGGCATGGTTCGCATGTCTCAAATGATTCATAATCAAGAGACTCCAAAAGTCCATCCGCATGGAGCTTCTTCATACGTTTGACACCAATATGACCAAGGCGGCAGTGCCACAAGAATATGGGACTATCATTATCAACCTTACATCTTTTTGCATTCACACTATGAATATGTGTAACATCACGTTCGAGATGCATTAAGAATAAACCATTGACCAGCGGGGCATGACCATAAAACATTTCTCTCATATAAATAGAACAACCATTATTCTCGGATTTAAATGAGTAGCCATCTCGCATTAAACGAGATCCAGATACAATGTTCATGCTCAAAACTGGTACTAAATAACAATTATTGAGGTTTAAAACTAATCCCGAAGGTAGATGCAGAGGTAGCGTGCCGACGGCGAACACATCGACCTTGGAACCATTCCCGACGTGCATCGTCACCTCATCCTTCGCCAGTCTCCGCTTATTCCGCAGCTCCTACTTTGAGTTACAAATGTGAGCAACTGCACCGGTATCAAATACCCAGGAGCTACTACGAGCGCTGGTAAGGTACACATCAATAACATGTATATCACATATACCTTTGATGTTGCCGGTCTTCTTATCTGCTAAGTACTTGGGGCAGTTCCGCTTCCACAGACCCGTTCCCTTGTAATAAAAGCACTCAGTCTCAGGCTTGGGTCCATTCTTTGGCTTCTTCCCGGCAACTGGCTTACAGGGTGCGACAACTCCTTTGCCGTCCTTCTTGAAGTTTTTCTTACCCTTGCCTTTCTTGAACTTAGTGGTTTTATTCACCATCAACACTTGATGTTCTTTATTGATCTCCACCTCCACTGATTTCAACATTGAATACACCTCGGGAATGGACTTCTCCATCCCTTGCATATTGAAGTACATCACAAAGCTCTTGTAGCTAGGTGGGAGCGACTGGAGGATTCTATCAACAACCGCGTCATCTGGGAGATTAATTCCCAACTAAGACAAACGATTGTGCAATCCAGACATTTTGAGTATATGCTCGCTGACAGAACTATCCTCCACCATCTTACAACTGTAGAACTTGTCGGAGACTTCATATCTCTCGACTCGGGCATGAGCTTGGAAAACCATTTTCAGCTCTTGGAACATCTCATATGCTCCATGCTGCTCAAAACGCTTTTGGAGCCCCGATTCTAAGCTGTAAAGCATGTCGCACTGAAGCAGGGAGTAATCATCACTACGCGACTGCCAGGCGTTCATAACATCTTGAGCTACTGGGAAAACGGGTGCATCACCTAGCGGGGCTTCAAGGACATATGCTTTCTTGGAAGCTATGAGGATGATCCTCAAGTTACGGACCCAATCCATATAGTTGCTACCATCGTCTTTCAGCTTGGTTTTATCTAGGAACGCGTTGAAGTTGAGGGCAACATTAGCGTGGGCCATTGGATCTACAAGACATATTGTAAAGATTTTAGACTATGTTCATGACAATTAAGTTCATCTAAACAAATTTAATGAACTCCCACTTAGATAGACATCTCTTTAGTCATCTAAGTGATACATGATCCGAATCGACTAGGACGTGTCCGATCATCACGTGAGACGGACTAGTCATCAATGGTGAACATCTTTATGTTGATCGTATCTTCTATACGACTCATGTTCGACCTTTCGGTCTTCCGTGTTCCGAGGCCATGTCTGTACATGCTAGGCTCGTCAAGTGAACCCTAAGTGTATTGCGTGTGTAAATCTGGCTTACACCCGTTGTATGCGAACGTTAGAGCCTATCACACCCGATCATCACGTGGTGTTTCGGAACAACGAACCTTAGCAACGGTGCACAGATAGGGGGAACACAATTCTTGAAATTTTAGTGAGAGATCATCTTATTTACTACCGTCATTCTAAGCAAATAAGATGTAAAACATGATAAACATCACATGCAATCAAATAGTGACATGATATGGCCAATATCATTTTTCTCCTTTTGATCTTCATCTTCGGGGCTCCATGATCATCATCGTCACCGGCATGACACCATGATCTCCATCATCATGATCTCCATCATTGTGTCTTCATGGAGTTGTCTCGCCAAACATTACTTCTACTACTATGGCTAACGGTTAGCAATAAAGTAAAGTAATTACAAGGCGTTTTCAATGACACGCAGGTCATACAAAAAAATAAGACAACTCCTATGGCTCCTGCCGGTTGTCATACTCATCGACATGCAAGTCGTGATTCCTATTACAAGAACATGATCAATCTCTTACATCACATATATATCATTCATCACATACTTTTGGCCATATCACATCACATGGCACATGCTGCAAGAACAAGTTAGACGTCCTCTAATTGTTGTTGCAAGTTTTTACGTGGCTGCTATAGGTTTCTAGCAAGAACGTTTCTTACCTACACCAAAACCACAACGTGATATGCCAATTACTATTTACCCTTCACAAGGACCCTTTTCATCGAATCTGATCCGACTAAAGTGGGAGAGACAGACACCCGCTAGCCACCTTATGCAACTAGTGCATGTCACTCGGTGGAACCTGTCTCACGTAAGCGTATGTGTAAGGTCGGTCCGGGCCGCTTCATCCCACGATGCCACCGAATCAAGATAAGACTAGTAGCGGCAAGTAAATTGACATGATCTACGCCCACAACAACGTGTGTTCTACTCGTGCATAGTAACTACGCATAGACCTAGCTCATGATGCCACTGTTGGGGATCGTTGCAGAAAATCAAAAAAATTCCTACGCATCACCAAGATCTATCTATGGAGTCTACTAACAATGAGCGGGGAGTGCATCTTCATACCTTTGAAGATTGCGATGCGGAAGCGTTACAAGAACGCGGATGAAGGAGTCGTACTCATAGCGATTCAAATCGCGGTTGGTTCTGATCTAAGCGCCGAACAACGGTGCCTCCGTGTTCAACACACGTGCAGCCCGATGATGTCTCTCGCGCCTTGATCCAGCAAGGGGGGAGGGAGAGGTTGGGGAAGACTCCGTCCAACAGCAGCACGCCGGCGTGGTGGTGATGGAGGAGCGTGGCAATCCCGCAGGGCTTCGCCAAGCACCGCGGGAGAGGAGGAGTAGGAGGGAGAGGGGGAGGGTTGCGCCAGGACTTGGGTGCGGCTGCCCTCCTACCCCCCACATATATATAGGGTCCAGGGAGAGGGGGGCCGGCCCCCTTAGATTGGATAAGAGGAGGGGGCGGCGGCCAGGGGGGGTGCCTTGCCCCCTAAGGCAAGGGGCCTTTAGGGTTCCCCCAAACCCTAGGCGCCTTGAGCCCTTGGAGGGGGGGCGCACCAGCCCACCAGGGGCTGTTTCCCCCCTTCACTTGGTCCACTTGGCCCACCGATCAGGTGGCCCCACCCGGTGGACCCCCGGACACCTTCCGGTGGCCCCCGAAATCATTCCGGTGACCAAAAGGGACTTCCCATATATAAAACTTTACCTCCGGAACTCCTCGTGATGTCCGGGATCTCATGTGGGACTCCGAACAACATTCGGTAACCACGTACTACATTCCCTATAACCCTAGCGTCATCGAACCTTAAGTGTGTAGACCCTACGGGTTCGGGAACCATGCAGACATGACCGAGACAACTCTCCGGCCAATAACCAACAGCGGGATCTGGATACCCATGTTGGTTCCCACATGTTCCACGATGATCTCATCGGATGAACCACGATATCAAGAATTCAATCAATCCCGTATACGATTCCCTTTGTCTATCGGTATAGCACTTGCCCGAGCTTCGATCGTCGGTATACCGATACCTTGTTCAATCTCGTTACGGCAAGCCTCTTTACTCGATCCGTAACACATCATCCCATGACTAACCCCTTAGTCACATTGAGCTCATTACGATGATGTATTACCGAGTGGGCCCAGAGATACCTCTCCGTCATACGGAGTGACAAATCCCAGTCTCGGTTCGTGCCAACCCAACAGATGCTTTTGGAGATACCTGTAGTGTACCTTTATGGCCACCCAGTTATGTTGTGACATTTGGCACACCCAAAGTATTCGTACAGTATCCGGGAGTTGCACAACCTCATGGTCTAAGGAAAGGTTACTTGACATAGGAAAAGCTTTAGCATACGAACTACACGATCTTGTGCTAGGCTTACGATTGGGTCTTATCCATCAAATCATTCTCCTAATGATGTGATCCCATTATCAATGACATCTAATGTCCATGGTCAGGAAATCGTAACCATTTGTTGATCAACGAGCTAGTCAACTAGAGGCTTACCAGGGACACATTGTGGTCTAAGTATTCACACTTGCATTACTGTTTCCGAATAATACAATCAAAGCATGAATAATAGACAATTATCATGAACAAGGAAATAATATAATAATAACTATTTTATTATTGCCTCTAGGGCATATTTCCAACACAGTATGCATTGTGTGAGTATGAACCTTGTCTTTGACAGTACCAAAGTGAATGGTTTACTCTTTATCATACTAACCTATCTCACGGAGTTACGATAAGTTTTGTGTGGTTGAAGTTTTCAAGCTTTGGGTGAGATATCGATATGAGGAGAATAAGGAGTGGAATGACCCTAAGCTTGGGGATGTCCAAGGCACCCCAAGGTAATATTCAAGGAAGACTCAAGCGCCTAAGCTTAGGGATGCCCCGGAAGGCATCCCCTCTTTCGTCTTCAAAACTATCGGTATACCTTACTCGGAGCTATATTTTTATTCGTGACATGATATGTGTTTTGCTTGGAGCGTATTTTCAATTTTACTTGCTGTATGAATAAAATCAATGGATCTGAAATCTTGAATGGAAAAGAATCCTCCCATGGCTAGTTAACTATTTGACTACTCAGTGTCCTTCACTTTTATCTTTTGGAGTAGTTTTTCATTTACTCACGTGCTTCACATACATCCTATGAGTAAATGGTTGAATGAATTGAATATCATAAATCTGAATTTATATATGTTTCATATGCTTGTACCATGCGGAGTAATGAATTCACACAGAATAAGTATAGCTAGTAAACTTATTGAAAGTTAGCAAACACAGAATTGGTCACTTGAACAATTCATGAAAGAATACTGAAGGAAGAGAGATTTCACATATAAATATACTATCTTGGACATATTTTGTAATTGTGAGCACTCATTAAAATATGACATGCTAAAAGGTTGATTTTGGACAAGGAAGACAACTTAATGGGTTATGTTTTCCTATATCTGAAACGTTATATTGTCTTGGATCATCCAACATGTTGGGCTTGCCTTTCCCTCTCATGCTAGCCAAATTCTTTGCACCAAGTAGAAATACTACTTGTGCTTCCAAACATCCCTTAAACCAGTTTTGTCATGAGATTCCATCATACCTACCTAAGGATTGAGTAAGATCCTTCAAGTAAGTTTTCATCTGTGACGCCCGAGACCGGCGTCCCAGAAGATTCCAGAAGATTCCAGATGTTCCGGGTTGCCCGTGTGTTTCTTTTCGCTTGTGTTATTTATTTTTGCATTGCATCATGTCATCATGCCATCATGTCATATTTTATTTTGCATCTCAACCTTAATAAATCGTGTGGACCTCCGGTCCATTTAAATCGAGGGAAGGTGTCTTCTCTTTATAACATATAAAAGCCTCTCAATAATTAGGGAGCTATATAATAAATATTCCATTCGCTGGAATTAACCCAACACACGTGCATAATTTTCCCCATGTCTTTTCACTTCGAGTTTCACCTTCAAAATCTTGCCAATAATTCTTTTCCTATTTATCGAGGTTCCTCCGAAAATTCGAACATTTTTGGAGACTTCGATAATCAAGTCTTAGTTCAAAACTATTTGAATTTAATTCAAATATGTTTGAATTATTTTTCCGTTCATGCCTTTCTTATTTTTCTCGGACTTTGCTCATTTTATGATGCCCGAGAAAAATAGTCCTTGTGCTACTTCTGCTCCTAACCCCCTCTATCTTTTTCTTTCTTTGCCTTTTTTCTTATTATTTTTGGCTCTCTCCTTTTATTCTTATTTCTACTAAGGAATAAAAATAAGAGAGGCAGCTCCCAGCCACCAGGCTCAGCTCTCCAGCCGAGCTGGCCCAGCCTCCTTTTTTTTTCCAGCCGCCGGCCCATAGTCCTCTTGGCCAGGCCTCCCTCAAGGCTCAGCCCGCAGCCACCCTTCCTAACCCTAGCTCAGGCCGAGCGCTCCTCCCTCGACCCCAGCCGCCGCGCCTCTCCAGCCCCTCGATCCCCTTCTCTCTCCCTCGGTCTCCCCTCTCTCTCTCGACCGACAGGTCCCGCTCCTCTCGCCCCGTTTCTCTCCTCGACCCTCCTTCGTCAGCCCGCACCAGCGTCCCCTTGCGGCCTCGCAGCGCCCCGATGCGCGGCCACAAGCGCCCAGCTCGCCGGCCCCTTCCCTCCAGCGGCCTTCTTTCGCGAGGCCGCCCCGAGCACCTCCACCGCTCCATCCCCGCGGCCCCGAGCACCCCAGGCCGGCCAGGAGCCGCCGTCCTTCTCCTTCCGTTCCCTCAGCGCGCGCGCCAGCCAGGGCGCCCCAGCGCGCTCGCCTCTGGCCCCGCGAGCCGGCCCGGCCAGGAAGCCGTCGCCGTCGTCCAGCGCCGCGGCCAGGCTCTCGCCTCGCCTCGACCAGGCCGGATCCCTGCGCCAGGTCGCCCGAATCGCCCCTTCGCGCGCCTCCACCCGAGCGTCCGGCCAGGCCCGCGGCCTCCCCGCATCCGCCTCGCCCTCCAGCATCGGACGCGACCTCCCGACGCCCTTCCTTCCAGCAGCGGGCCAGCACCGCGATTCCCTCCGCCGCGCCAAGGCCAGCGCCTCCAGGAGCCGTCGGCCGCCCTGATGCCTCCGAGCCTGCGACCACGAGAGGCGCCCCGACCTCCTCCTCTTCACCTCTCCGCCTCCGTCCAGTGGAGCCCCTGCATCGTCCTCAAGTCCCCGCAGCGCCCGAGCACCTCCAGCACTTCAGCGCCGGCGACCTCCTTGCTGTTGCTGCCGCCTCCGGTGGCCTCGTCGCCCCGTCGTGCTGCCGTGTTGAGTTTTGTTGCTGTAGTTTTGTTTGTGTTTTGTGTGTGCTTGTTCTGTTGACTTGACAGATGACCTAACGAGTACCCGGCGAACCGACCAAGTACCTCTTCGAAACAAGTTCCTCTACGGTCTTGTGTACATCTACGGAAATGAGTACGTCTACGAACGAGCTCCGTGAACATCTACAAACGCCCCGTGTACGACTACCGACGCCCGGAAAACGACCAAGTTCCACTACTTCCCACGACGACCACGTGTACAACTACGATATCGAGTCCACAACCTTTTGTCAAGTACCACGACGACCGAACGAGACGATGACAAGTACCTCTACGGTGTGTACCACTACCGTCGCTCGATGACCGCGAGTACCACTACCGTCGGTCGTGTACAACTACTTCCCCTACGTTCCTCGACGATCGCGAACCGCCCCGGGACGATTGTTCCAAAGGTATAACTTCGAGACGATGACCCGTGGAATGCTTGTTGTGTTGTATGAAGTGTCTCCCGTGTGTGCTCCGTGCCGTTTCGTCCGTTTGTCATGTTCCTTGGTTGCCTCGTCACCGACTCGTGGGAACCCGGTAACGGGATCGCCCCACCTTTCATCTCGTTTGTCCCGCTCACACCATCTTTCTTTTGCCCGGTCTCTCAACGAGTTACCGGAACCGATATGTTGCGTGGCATCATTTCGGATCGTTGCCGTGGCACCTTTTCTTCCACCACGGTGACAATGCTTCATATCTCTTTTAAGTCAACCTTTTAATAAAACTTGCATAAACTTGTTCATGTCATCCGCATCATGTTAACAACAGTTAATATGTGTGTAATTGTTGTTGCTTTATAATTATTAAACATGCTTATGGGGATTTTTTCCGGACTTGTTGTTGTCATTTTCCGGCCTCATTTAAATTGCCTAAATAGTGTAGTTTCTTTATGCTTCACCTCTTGCCATGTTAACCAACATTTAATCTTGTCTTGTAAATAACGAGAGTCAATTAAATAATTAAATGTGGTGTTTCGTCAATATGCAACTCGTTGCATATTGATCTCCACTTAACTTGTAGTATTTGTTTGTGCACCTTGCCATGCCATGCTTATTTAAACCGGACATGCATCATGCTTGCTTGTGCATCGTATGCCATGTTTATTCTTGTGTGTTTACCGTGTTGTTTCTTTCTTTCCGGTTGCTTCTCTTGTTAGCTTCGGTTTCGTTCCGGAGTTGTGAGGTTTCTCTCGACTGTGTGGCTCCGTCTGCTTCTTGGATCCGTTCTTCTCCCTTGTGGAATCCCAGGCAAGATGACCGAACCCGGATACCATTACTATCTTTGCCTATTGCTAGAGTATCGTTCTTTAGTTTTGCCCCGATGCCCATGTTCTTCTTGTCAGCCTCCTACTTGTAACCAATTGCCATGTGAAAGTGCAACTAATCCTCGGGTGGTTTTGGTAATTAATAACAACATATATATCATTGAACTAATATTATCTTGAGAATCATTTCAGAAAAGTTCGATGATGTGGGTATGGAAATGTCTGAAGAAGTGGACCCCTCAAAATGCTAAGACAAGCATTGGCAAAAGCTCAAGACTCCTTTTTGGTTTAGTGATCAAAGATCACATTGAGTCCATAGGAAAGCCAATACTATTAAAAGGGGATGAGGTTGTGTTAATGTTCTTGTTGCTCAAGTGCTTGGTGATCTAACTCCCTCAACTATCAGCACTATTCACTACTTAACACACACCCATAAGTAATCTCGGTCACACCGATTTCTCCAACTCAGTCCCACCGAGATGAACCACTTCAGTTGTTTCTCCAAACCCTAGCTTCTCGGTCAAACCGATTCTGAGTTTCGGTC
>LR738710.1:276383922-276467789 GCA_902687465.1 Secale cereale
CGCGGATCGTGGGCTTGTGATGGGCCAAGTTGGAACACCCCTGCAGGGTTTGAACTTTCGAAAGCCGTGCCCGCGGTTATGTGGCAGATGGGAGCTTGTTAATTCCGGTTGTAGAAAACTTGACACAATGTTCCAATACACTACCAGCGTGTGTACCGTGACTGTCAATTTCCGAATAGGGATTCGGGAGTTGAACACGGTGGGGTTATGTTTGACCGGCTTTAGCTAGGATCACTTCGTGATCATCTTTCGACCGATGCACTTCTCTTCTCGCTCTCTTTTACGTAAGTTAGTGCTAGTTGCTGCTGCAGACTCTTGTTTTGTTTCCTTCACCTCATATTCTTTCTTCAGCCTTATCCTCACCCAAGGCTTAAATAGTCTCGTTACCCGGGAACGGGATTGCTGAGTCCTCTGTGGCTCACAGTTACTTCACCACACCAGATGCAGGTTCAGCCGTGTACGATGCAGGAGCTGGTTCAAGTACTTCATCGGGAGCTCGATGAGGCTTGTGGCGTTTGCTTGTGACGTTTCGATGTTCAGTAGTGGTTTCTACTAGGATTCGTTCCTGGCCTGTGGCTTTATGTTGTTTTGGTATCTTTCTTTGGTTCTTCACCCGTAGTCGGGTTGTGATGTTCTGAATGATGATTGTTTATGTAATGTATTGTGTGAAGTGGCGAGTGTAAGCCAACTATCTCCTTTTGTATTTTAATCCCTCTTTTACATGAGTCGTGCAAAGATACCAAACTTGAGATCATTCTAGGATGGGCTTATACCTTTAAGTCGTGCCTCGACACGTAGGAGGTATAGTCCCATCCTGGGCATTACAAGTTGGTATTCAGAGCCTTCTCCGACCTAGAAGCCCCCACTGTTTGATCGAATCGTTGACGGTTGAGTCTAGGCACACACTGAAAATATTTTGAGTCCTATATATTATATCGGAGAGTAGGATTTCTTTGCTTCTCATCCCCTTTCTCTCTGGTGAGGACTCCTGACGATTACTCTTTTCTCTTCTACTTTCAAAAATTGCACCAAATTTTTTTTAGGATCCCGCGAGTATTATGGGATTGTTTCGATGTTCTTGTGACAAGGATATTGTTCCCGATGCCTCCTGTTACCGAGGAGTTGAGCTTCGGGGTATCGTTGTAACAAGCATATCGCGACAGTACTAAATACTTAAGACGGCCGACATCGAAAATCTCTCCTATACGGCCAGTGGCAAGATAACCCCGACATCACCCAGTACTGGGGAGGTAGTTCGAGAGTATTGCCATAGCTTGTTATAGTGGATGCTTTTCGAAGGTCCGAGGTAAACAGTTTCCGAGAAAGACTGGTTATGTGTTGAAGGATGGATACACCTGGATGTAGGTTTAGAGTTGATTGCGCGGTGCTTCCCGTGTATCCCCAACACCTGATTGCATAACTGGAAACTTTCGGAAATCTATAGGTGGGTTCATCTAGTAGTTCTAGGCATTCTTCCAACGGATGCTCGATATGAAGTTTGGGGTTCTACATTGAGTGAAGTGGTTTTATGGACTTGTTCTGATCGGGAGTTGCATCTTAAAGGGTCCTTGGCTATGCTGATCCGGGGATTGCAAAACCCTTTTGTAAAACGTTCCATGAGCTTTCAGCACGAAAATGTCGAACGAAACTTCTATCTTGTATTTGTTCTATCTGATCCTTGTTCCTTTTTATTTTCATTTTCTTCTCCAAGTGGCTTCTCGTCTAGTGATGTACCTACAGAATTCATTCGTTCGATCCTCTGTTCGAATGATATTGTGAAGATCATGTTGCATATCTATCCTTTGTTTTGTTTTGATTCTGGTATTCGAGTTGCTTCGATGTCAAATGTTGATTCCATACCTTTCCTAATCGGTATTCTCATATTTCTATGAGACTGCAAATTCTTCTTGATCATCAAGATGGTCATGTTAAATCCTTTTCAACCGGTGTGCCTTCTCTTCAAGTTATTCAATACGGACGTCGTTGAGAATTCTGACGAATTGTCTGTTTCATTCATTCCAAGTTGTCTTGTTTTTTTTTCCCCACCCTCCCTCCCTTCTTCTTCTCGGAGTCAGAAATTCTCAAATGAAATATCCATTTTATTCATGCGACATTTCTTCATTCTTTTCCTTCAATATTCTACGGTGATTCTCAGGAAGAGGCTCAAGAACTCCAAGTTATCATTCTCCATTCTTGTTAATTCTGCCGGTGGTTGTAATTCAAGATTTTGGTGTTGATCTTATCCTTTTTTCTCTTTTCACAATGCTTTCTTATTCCGGTGCACCAATTAATCTTTCTCCTCTTGCTATTCATATCCGGAGTGCTGAAGATTCATAATTCCATTCTTAATCCGTTCAATTATTTTGAGCATTGTCATCTTGTTCAAGCCTTTTTAATTCAACCGGTGCTATATCTCTTAAGCAATCTTTTCCAACGGTGATTTCTTTAGTGGGCCCTAACCCACAGGTTTTTTCCCAGGATCTTACCTGACTCTTCTTTTCCGGAGAATTCTTTTCAAAGGTGACGTAAGAATGGATTCCATCAGTCACATGCCTTCTCCAAGATCGCTTTCAAATTCTTTTCTTCATTGGTTCAACCTTTTTAATTCTTCATTCCGGAGTGCTCAACAATTCTTCATGACATTTCTCGTCTTCACTCTCAGCATTTGGAGACCGGAGAAGTGTTTCTCTTAAATCTTGGCCCGTTCTCGTGAAGATTCGTGTTTCTAGCTTCATGCCATCCTCATTATTGTTTTGATTGTGAGGAATTCTTTTCATACCCATCCGAAGCATTCTTGAATTCTTTTCTTTGTGATCCTCCGAAGGCCATCATTTCAGCATATTTTCTTCGTTCTCAGTTTTCAACTTCGTCCTCCAAATATTCTTCATTGATGCCTCTTCGTTCGTCTCCATATTCTTACGGTGGTTCTTTCAAGTTTACTCTTCCGTTGTTATCGTTTTAATTCACTTGTTCTTTTCACAATCCTACCGGTGGTTTGTTGAAGATTTACCCAAGCTTGTGCGAGATCTCTCTTTAATTCTTTGCAACGAGAGTAAGTAGTATGCCATATCCATTGGTTGTCATCAATTTAAATTGGTGAAGGATATGCATAACATAATTCTTATTCTTATTCCTTCAGGTGATTTAATTCTTTTGTCTGGAGCTTGTTCATCATATCATATCCTTGATTCTAAGTTGTTCATCTTGTTTTCCGGAGCTTCAAGTTATTTCAATTATCATTTCAAAGCTCCATCTTATTCATCGCAGGCCTTGAATCTTATTCTTTCATCTTTCACTTCTCATGCTTTCTTTACCGGAGTTTTCATGATGGTTCATCATCATTTAATTCATCCTCGAAGTCTTCATCAAGTTTCTTGTTGGAGCTCAAGCTTTCTTCATCATGCTTTCCTATTGCAATCCGTTGTACCTTGTCTTGTCAGATGGTGTTATGTCATTCTTGACAATTCCTTCATGTTTCATGATTCACAAGTTGTCAAGAATGAGTTATTTAAAACCATTATTTTCCTTGTTCAGGAGATCTTTTCAACCTTCAATTTATTCGATGGAGTTATCTTGGGTTGTATTTCACCTAAAAAGCTTTCCCTAAGGATTGTTGATATTATGGTGCTTATAATGACCCAAGTTCTTCATTATCCTTCCGGTGAATTAAGTTATCGTCTCCTTGCTGATCTCAATCCAATCAATTGTTTCCGTTAGTGGCTGGTTGTCACCTCTTAGTTTTGAGATGTTTTCCATAAGCCCACATCGAGCTTATTCTTTCGTTGTTGAATTTCCAACAACTCCGTTCAACCCTTCTTCGTATGGATGCTCTTTCAATTCAATTTGGTGGGAGAAGTTGTCATTTTCTTCTCCATTCTTTTCTTTCTTGGATATATATGCTATTCTTTCATTCCGGAGGCTTTCTGATGTTGCTCTCTCCAAACCATCATCTCGTTTTTATCGAGATCATGTTTTTTTTCCCTTGCTTATCATTTAACTGGAATGTTGTCACCTACATTCTAGTTCCCTCGTCTTATTTAGTTTTGCATATCTTTTAACCGGAGTGCTGTCTGAATCTTTCTTTACCTTGTGCCATTCTCTTAATTGTTTCGGAGGCAATATGTTGTTGTTTTCATCAAGTATCATCTCAACTTGCCAAGTTCTTGTTAATTCCTTCCATTTTCAGACGGAGTGCTGCCGAAATCCAGTCATTCTTATTCCTTGGCCATACCATGGCAGTTTCATATTCTTTTGGTCCGTGAGCTCTTGTTTAATGTCTTTCAACCTACAAGGTTCTCGTAATGTTCCTTGCTCCTCTTTTCTAACGGAGTTTGCATATTCGTTCATCTCCGTTGCTTTCTTTCTTTCAACTTGTTCAACCTCTCAAGGTTCTTGGTTTCACTCGTCTGTCAAAGAAGCAACTTTGTTTTACCTCTTTCTCTTCCGTTTTTACCCGGTGATATCTCTAGGATCTCGGGTCGAGATCCTCTGTTAGTGTGGGAGAGTTGTGACGCCCGAGACTGACGTCCCAGAAGATTCTCGAAGCTTCCAGATGTTCCGGGTTGCCCGTGTGTCCTTTTGTGCTTGTGTTATTTATTTTTTTCGCATTGCATCATGTCATTTTATCTTTGCATCTCAACTTAAATAAATCGTGTGGACCGTCGGTCCATTTAAATCGAGGGAAGGTGACTTCTCTTTATAACATATAAAAGCCTCTCAATATTTAGGGAGCTATATTAATAAATATTCCATTGCTCCGGAATCACCATAACACACTTGCATAATTTTCCCCATTGTCTTTTCACTTCAAGTTTTCTGCCAAAAAAACCTTGTCTTAATTCTTTTCCGTTGTTCGAGGTTCTTCCAAAAAACCCTCCTTCTATTTTATTTTAAATCCTGACATTTTTTTGTGAGCATGGGGTTTTTGACCTCGTGTGTTATCTTTTCCCTCTTCCCTCCTCTTTTCTTTCTTCTCTTTTATTTTCTGATAAAGAAAATAAAAACTTCAGCAGTGAAGCCGCGCCAGGCCTTCCTTCCTCCTGCCCCTTTTCCCTCCTAGCTAGGCCCATCTTCCCCTTAGGCCCAACTCCCTCCAACCCTAGCCCGACCGAGAGCCGATCCCAGCGCTCCCTCGCTCTCCCCTCGACACTCCCACTGCCGCCACCTCCCGTTTTCCCCTCGTCTCCCTCAGATCGAGCCCGCACCATCTCCCTCTCCTTCGATCTCCTCCCGCTCGTTCCTTCCCTCCCCTCGCGCAGTTCCCGTCGCCCCCGACCTCCTCCCTAGCGCCGGCCAGGGGTCCTCCGTCCTCCTCCCCGCGGGTTCCCGCGACTTCCGTCGCCGGCCGCGCCCGTAGCGACGAGCGCCAGGAGCCGCCCCGCGCTGGCTCCCTCCCCGTCCTCCAGGGCTGGCCAGGATCGGCCCCTCGCGCGAGTCCCTCGCCCGCAGCGGCGTCCAGGACGGGCGCCACGAGCCCAGCGACTGCAGCGCGGACTCTGCCCCGAGCGCCGCGCCTCCAGCCGTTCGCCAGCCACCAGCGGCCCGCGACCGCGGCTACTCCTCTGCCCGCGCCGTGGAGCCCTCCGGCTTCCTTCTTCCTCAGGCAGCAGGTCGCCCCCGTGCGCCTCCTTCCTAGTTGCTGCTGCTGTGTTCTTCTCGCCGTGCTGCTGCCTGGCCGCTTCGTCACGTGACCGTGCTGTTGTTGTGTTGTAGTTTGTTTTTTTTGTTTTGTGTGCTTTGTGCTGTAATTTTGTCAGGAGACCCGTTGACAAGTCCGAGACCCGAGTACAACTTCATAACGACGACCGAACGACTACATGAACGACTACATACGATGCGGGTTTCGACAAGTACCTCTACACGTCGATACGGCGGACGCGACAAGTACCTCTTCGGAAACGGAAACGCCTACGTGAACGTCTATCGTCGACAAGTTCGGAGACCACAAGTACCTCTACGAACGTGTACCACTACTTCCTCTACGAGTTGCGAGAACGACTACTTCCCTCTACGGAACGGCTACTCCTCTCCGACGTGAACGACTCCTTCCACTACGTCCCTCGACGTCTCGAACCGCCCCGAAACGCACGCTTCAAAGGTATAACCCCGAGACGTGACCCGTGTGCATGCTTGCTTGTGTTGTATGAAATGTCTCCCGTGTGTGCTTCGTGCTCGTTCCACCTTTTGTCATGTCCTCGGTTGCCTCGTCACCGACTCGTGGGAACCCGGCAACGGGATCGCCCACCTTTCATCTCGTTTGACTCACTCCGCCTTTGCTTTGCCCGGACTCTCAACGAGTTACCGGAACCGAGATGTCGCGTTGCATCATTTTCGGAATCGTTGCCGTGGCACTCTTTTTCTTTCCACCACGGTGACAATACTTCATTTCTCCTTTAAGTCAACCTTTTAATAAAACTTGCATAAAACTTGATCATGTCATCCGCATCATGTTAACAACATTAAAATGTTTATTGTTGTTGCTTTATAATTATTAAACATGCTCATGGGGATTTTTCCGGACATGTTGTTGTTATTCTCCGGCCCCATTTAAAATGTCTTAATAGTGTAGTTTCTTTATGCTTCACCTCTTGCCATGTTAACAAACATTAAATCTTGTCTTGTAAATAAACGGGAGTCAACTAAATAATTAAATGTGGTGTTTCGTCAATATGCAACTCGTTGCATATTGATCTCCACTTAACTTGTAGTATTTGTTTGTGCACTTTGCCATGTCTTGCATATTTAAACCGGACATGCATCATTCTTGTTTGTGCATCGTATGCCATGTTGATGCTTGTGTGTTTACCGTGTTGTTCTTTCTTTCCGGTTGTTTCTCTTGTTAGCTTCGGTTTCGTTCCGGAGTTGTGAGGATCCGCTCGACGTTGCTCCGTCTTCTTCTTGGATCCGTTCTTCTCCCTTGTGGAATCCCAGGCAAGATGACCGAACCCGGATACCATTACTATCTTTGCCTATTGCTAGTAGTATCGCTCTGTAGTATTTGCCTCGATGCCTATGTTCTTCTTGTCAGCCTCCTACTTGTAACCAATTGCCATGTTTAACCACCCTACCTACGCAAACCGTTGCTTGGCTAAGTACGCTTCGCTCAGCCCTCTTATAGCATTGTTAGTTGCAGGTGAAGTTTGAAGATGCTTGCTTCATGTTGAAGTTTGGTTGGGTTATATCACACTATATAAATGCTTAAAAATGAAATCATCTATATACTGGCAGGGTGGAAGGCTAAGCCTTTTGCTTGGTGTTTTGTTCCACTCATGCCGTTAGGAACCGTATAAACCGGTGTTATGTTCCTTGATTATGCGTTCCTAACACGGTTGGGGTGTATGGGACCCCCTTGATAAACCGCTAAGTGCTAAGTCTTTTCCAGCAAATCCCAACCTTTGGTACTATTTGCCTAATAACTAATAAAACTTGCATGTGGACTAGCTATCCCTTTTATTTTAATTCAACCCCCGGGCCAGTGCTCCACATGAGTGTTGGTCCGAAACGGGGGTTCTGCGGGGCCACCTCGAGGAAACTCAAGGTTTGGTAAAAACCTGTAGAATCGCCCATCCGGTCGTGTCCTGAGACCTAGATACGCGCGGCTACTATCAGGGTGTCGACACGCCGGGAGGATTTGCTGGATTAGCCTTACCTTAGTTCGGTTTAACTTGAGCACGGGATTCCGAGAATACTCGGGTCTTCCCACCTATGGAGTTGCGACTTCGCGGATCGTGGGCTTGTGATGGGCCAAGTTGGAACACCCCTGCAGGGTTTGAACTTTCGAAAGCCGTGCCCGCGGTTATGTGGCAGATGGGAGCTTGTTAATTCCGGTTGTAGAAAACTTGACACAATGTTCCAATACACTACCAGCGTGTGTACCGTGACTGTCAATTTCCGAATAGGGATTCGGGAGTTGAACACGGTGGGGTTATGTTTGACCGGCTTTAGCTAGGATCACTTCGTGATCATCTTTCGACCGATGCACTTCTCTTCTCGCTCTCTTTTACGTAAGTTAGTGCTAGTTGCTGCTGCAGACTCTTGTTTTGTTTCCTTCACCTCATATTCTTTCTTCAGCCTTATCCTCACCCAAGGCTTAAATAGTCTCGTTACCCGGGAACGGGATTGCTGAGTCCTCTGTGGCTCACAGTTACTTCACCACACCAGATGCAGGTTCAGCCGTGTACGATGCAGGAGCTGGTTCAAGTACTTCATCGGGAGCTCGATGAGGCTTGTGGCGTTTGCTTGTGACGTTTCGATGTTCAGTAGTGGTTTCTACTAGGATTCGTTCCTGGCCTGTGGCTTTATGTTGTTTTGGTATCTTTCTTTGGTTCTTCACCCGTAGTCGGGTTGTGATGTTCTGAATGATGATTGTTTATGTAATGTATTGTGTGAAGTGGCGAGTGTAAGCCAACTATCTCCTTTTGTATTTTAATCCCTCTTTTACATGAGTCGTGCAAAGATACCAAACTTGAGATCATTCTAGGATGGGCTTATACCTTTAAGTCGTGCCTCGACACGTAGGAGGTATAGTCCCATCCTGGGCATTACATCTAATCACCCCCCCTCTAGACCTACTTTCGATCCTACAAGTGGTATCAGAGCTTTGGTCTCCATTGCCTTGGTTTCCATTGCATTGGACTCCATAAGCTTGGTTTCACAACCTAGGAGAGTATGGCGTCTAGTGAGGGTAATTATCGTAGAGGTCCTTACTTTGATGGTACAAATTTTGCTAGTTGGAAGCATAAAATGAAAATGCATATTCTTGGTCATAACCCAGCCGCATGGGGCATTATTTGTGTTGGCATGCAAGGTGACTTCTTTGAAGAAGGAAAAGTTCCGGATCGCGAAGCTACACCCGAAGAATTGAAGATGTTGCAAAACAATGCTCAAGCTTGTGACATTCTCTTCAATGCTTTGTGTCCCGAAGAGTTCAACAAAATCAGCCGTCTTGAAAATGCTAAAGAGATTTGGGATACTTTGGTTGAAATGCACGAGGGTACTGAATCTGTGAAGGAATCAAAGCTAGATATTCTTCAAGGTCAACTTGACAAGTTCAAGATGAAGGATGGTGAAGGAGTCGCTGAAATGTACTCTAGGCTTGCTCTCATCACAAATGAGATTGCTGGCTTAGGAAGCGAAGAAATGACCGACCGATTCATCATTAAGAAGATTCTCAGAGCTTTGGATGGAAAGTATGACACCGTGTGCACTTTGATCCAAATGATGCCAAACTACAAGACTCTCAAGCCAACTGAAGTCATTGGAAGGATTGTTGCTCATGAGATGACACTTAAGGATAAGGAAGAGCTTCACAACAAGTCAAGTGGTGCTTACAAAGCTACAAGTGATGCTCCTACTACCTCAAGTGACAAGTTAGTTTCCAATGAAGACATAAGCCTAATGGTCAGGAACTTCAACAAGTTCTACAAGAATAGAGGCAAAGAGAGAAGCTCAAAGTCTAGATCATATGATGGAAAGAGATCTTCTAGTCGTGATCGAAACTGCTACAATTGTGAAAGACCCGGACACTTCTCAAATGAGTGTACGGCTCCCCACAAGAGAAGAGAAGAATCTCCAAGAAGAAGAGCAAGAGATGAGTCACCTCGGAAAGAGAGAAGGAGTAGAGATGATCGTTATGAACGAAGACCTCCTCGGAGAAGCAAGGATTCGGAGAGGAAAGACAAGTCATCAAGGAGCTACACAAGAAGAAGACATCAAGCTCATGTTGGTGAATGGGTCTCCGGCTCCGACTCTGACAGTCAATCCGATGGAAGCTATCACTCCGACTCCGACTATAGTCAAGATGAAGGTGTTGCCGGACTTGCACTCGTATCCTCCAACTCCAACTCCTACGACTTATTTGATTCACCGAATGAGGGAATTGGAAGATGCTTCATGGCTAAAGGCCCCAAGGTAACACACCCTGAGTTCATTGACTTTGATAGTGATGAGGATGACTTACTTGGTGAAGATGAGCTCTTGCATGATAAATCTAGTGAGCTTAGTAATGATGAAAATGCTAGTAGTCTTTATAGTCGAGAAGAGTCGAATGACAATGCTATGAAGGAGATTGAGCGTCTAACTAAAGAACTAAACACTCTTAAGTTAGCTCATGAAACAACTCAAGAAGATCATAGAGAGCTCTTAAGATCTCATGAGAAGCTACGCTTCGAGAAGCTCACTCTAGAGCAAGAACATGAGTTTCTAAAAGCGATCAATGACGATCTTCGAAAGAAGAGTTCTTCATATCTTGCCAAACGACTTCTCTTGTCTAATTTCTTGCCACCTATTAAGACTAAGCATGACAAGCATAAGAAAAATTCTTCCTCTAGTAGTAACAATAACCATGTTAAATCTAATATTGTTGCTTCCAGTAGTTCTCTTGATTCCACTAACAATGTTTCAAGCCAAGTTACACTTGAGCAAGAAAATAGCTTATTGAAGGAAATCATAGAGAAAGGTGTCTACAAAAGTCTTGCCGGAAGCAAGAACTTTGAGGAAATTGTTCGCAAACAAGGAAGGCACCGGAAGAATCAAGGGATTAGTTTTGAGCAAAAGTTCAACGCCGAAGGTGTTGAGTGGGAAGAAGGTCAATACCCTACTCCACAGTTTGTTTCTCAAAAGGAGAAGTATGATCCTACTTCTTCCAATGTGGAACAAGCTCAAGATGACCTTCCACCACAAGACCACAAGCTAAAGGCCCAGGACAAGCTTCAAGAGGAGATTGATGCATTCATTGAAGCACCTCAAGCCATGGTCAAGTGGGTTCCCAAGGACACATCAAGTTCTACTTCGTCAAGCTCAACTACAACTCCAAGGATTCCCATCAAGATGATGTGGATCCCAAAGAAGAAGAACTAGAAGGTTCTTGAGGGTGACTCCGCCAACATACTTCACTCATATTCATTTTGGCAAGAACTTGTGCAATCAACTTCCACATCATGCACTAGTTCATGGAGTCACAAACCCTCTTGTTGGTAAGTCAAGGGACAAGGTAATCATTGCTTTCATGGACATCATCTTTTGTGTACTTCAATCTATGTCTATGGATATCCTTGTTTGTTCCTTGTGGGACTAACCCATGTAGGTATTGAAAGTGCCCTAATCCAAAGGATAGCTCCCAACTCTTGATGATCTACATCAACGTTGAGCATCCACATCTTCAACATCTACATGAAGTCTTCTACGACAACCCAAGGTTAGTTTGACCCTTTAAAAGGGGTTCTCACATCTAGGGGGAGCTTTGCTCTAAAAATTGAGCTAAAGCATCTCCAAATGATGTGAACACATAAATGCTTTATGTAAAAGTGGTAACCCCACTTGTGCTTAAACGATGAGTATGACCTATGATCAAATGTTCTCATTTGACTCCTAAGTCAATATACTCATATATAGATGACCTAGTCATCGACAATTTGTGTGCTAGTAGCTAGAGTTTTGGTTGTGCATGTTTGACACATATTTCAGTTGCTATCTTATTGTGTGAGCATGTTGGATGCATGATTTTATCCATTCAAGGACATCCATTTGTTGTTTTGACTGTTTTGGTTTCTTTTTCTGGCCAAATGGATGGACAAGAATGCCTAAGCACTTTCCCTAGCTATCTATGCTATCTTGTCTCAAAATTCTATTCATGCTTATATCACAACTTTGAACAAGTCTTTTTCGGACAGTCCGAGTGAGGAGCACTCGGAACCACCGATTCGTCTAAGGCTGACTTCCAAAACCTTCTAAGTCTATTTCGGTCTGACCGGCTTCTCACTCTCGGTCCAACCGAAACACTTAGATTGATCTAGGTTTCATCTCGGTGAAACCGAGTTCAAAATCTCGGTCTGACCGATATGTGTAACTGCACAGCAGAAATACATCTCGGTGACACCGAGTTTTTCAACTCGGTCCCACCGACAGCACGGGGTTATATATACTGAGGGCTGCGCGCGATCTATTCCTTTCAAACCGTTCGCCCTCCAAGACCCCTGCTGCCGCCGCCCTGATCTAAGGATCGTCGCCTTCGTCGCCTGTGTGCCCTTGCCGCAGGTCTCCGCCGCCGTCAACGGTAATCTTCTCCTCCGTTGCTGCCGTAGAGGGACACCACCAAGTTAGGGTGTGTCCCGATCCCTATTCATGCTCCACTTCTGATTCTTGCATGATAGGACTGCCCTGATTCAATCCACGTTTGATATGTTCCCAATACATTGTTCAGATCGTTTAGTTTCGAGGAAAATTCTTAGGTTTAGGTTTCCACGGAATGCATCTCGGTGAAGCCGATTCCTGAAACTCGGACTGACCGATTTGGTCTCTGACCATTGCACTACACAGTTCGGTCTGACCGAGTTGTGTAAATCGGAATGTCCGAATTGAAGTTTCTGTGAAACCCTAAGTTTTCGGTAGGACCGAAACCCATTTCGGTCTGACCGAAAGTGGTGTGTAGGTTCTGTTGAACACTTCGGTTACACCGAAACTTGAAATCGGTTTGACCGAAATACATTCTGTGAAAACTCAAAACTAAGTTTTTAACTCATTTTTTTTTGCAAAAACTTCTGCAGTTGTGATAACTCTTCTACTCTGCCTATACCTTATCTATTCACAGTTTTTTTCAGCCATGTCAGATGTCAGTGACAGCCAGAACAGGTCTGAGTCACCGTTTGCTGAGATTCCAGAGGCAGGTACAAGTCCTGAGGCTAGCAGCTCTAGTGATGATGGTGAGAGGAGCACCCCTAGTGGTCTACCTCCTGCTGCTACGAGAACCAGGAAGAAGAGAACTTCTGATTCTGAGGATTCCGACTTTGTTGCTGAGGAAGTTACCTCCAAGCCAAAGAGGCAAGTGGTTGCCAAAGAGCTCCAAGGGCAGCAGCCAAAGAAAGGCACGAGCAAAGTGAAGCAGTCTGCAGTTGCCAAGAAGCTCAACTTGGAAGAGCCTGCTCCAAGCAAGGTGAAGAAGACTTCCAAGAGGAAGAGAGTTGTTTATGCTGAACCTCAAGTTGATGCTGCTGAAGAAGAAGAAGAAGAAGATGCACCCCAGCCTCCTCCTCAGAAAGCTAAGTTCATGGGTGATGCTATTCGGGCTCAAGCCTCCTCCAAGCCCAAGAAACCTGCTCAAGCTAAGGCAGCTCCAGCCAAGCCCAAGAGGACAACCAGAAGCATTCCAGCTTCTGAGAAGAACAAAGGTGAGATGCCACCTTCTGAGTCAGATGAAGAGCATGTGTTGCTCAAGCTCCGTCCCAAGTTGCCACTCCACAATGATGCTCATCCTCAAGCTGAGGATATGAAGGCAAGAAAGGACAAAGGTCTCAGGCTATGGAGACAGTCTGATCCATATGCCGTAAGAAGAAGGACTGCTGTGGACCCCAGATTCCACACCAGAGAGCAGCAGGATTTCTATGAGACCGTGCTAATGGATAAGAAGCCCATTGTTGCTGACACCAGGTATGTTGACTGGAAGTACATTGACAGCAGAGAGCATCGGGACTTCTTTCCCCATGTGCATGAGAGCTTTACTGCATGTGGAGTTGCTGATTTTGTGGGTCAAGAACTGACAGCCTGGAATGACGAGATGATCATGCAGTTCTATGCCACAGCCCATTTCTACCCCGATGGCAAGATCACCTGGATGACTGAAGGTCAACGGTTTTCTTCAACTGTTGCAGAATGGGCAGAAATTCTGAACGCTCCAGTGCAGAGAGAGGACGACATTGATGTCTATGGGATTCCTAAGAAGAGTCATGATTCCATGAAGAATATGTACAAGGAGATCCCAGCTGCTGATTTGGAAGGATGGAAGCTCGGCTCAGTGTATTATCTCCAGGCAGGTCTGACCACCACTAACACCATTCTGAGGCATACTTTGATGCCTAAGTCTGGAGACCACCGGATGATACGAGGCTATTCTATCAACATGCTGCACATTCTCGATGAGAAGGCACCTTTTAAGGTGATGGACTTGATGGTTGAGACCATTAAGAGGACTGCAGCTGACCAGAAGAGGTCGTGTGGGTTTGCTCCGCAGATACAGATGCTCATCAACGCCAAGTTTGGCACGGGCAAATTCATGTTGGATAGGAAGCACTTGCCACTGCAGCCAGAGCATGAGGACAACGTAGTTGTGATGGATGAAGAGGATCCCACCTCAGTTGAAGGGCAAGCCAAGATCGAAGCTGCAAAGAAAGCCAAAGCTGACAGAGAGGCAGCAGCAGCAGCAGCTAAGCCAAAGAGCTTTGGAGAGCAAATCCTTGAAGCAACCCAGAGAATTGAACAACGCCTGGCCAGCATTGAGCAATCTCAGGAGAGCCTTGAGAGGATTGTCGAGGACAAGATCCACGCTCTAGACGTGAAGCTGACTGAGATTCAGGTGTCTGTCAACAAGCTTGAGGCAGACATGGAGGAGACTAGGCAAGAGAGAGCAGAGCTTATGCAGGATGATATAGTCCAGGACTCTCATCGCCAGACTGCTCCGGTTCCCAGAGGATCCAGGTCTGCAGCTATCCCAGTTACTTCAGCTCCAGCCACAGCTCCAGCTCCAGCATCCACTCCTCCAGCGCAGACATCAGCAGAAGTCTTCGCCGACGCAGCTATCTCTACACCGACATCTACCCAGACGGGAGCAGCCAGCCGAGCCCGTAGTGACGCTTAGCTCTATACCTTTTCGAACTTTTTTGGTAACTTGTTGCCAAAGGGGGAGAAATTGTTATAGATCATAGGGCTTCGAGAGAGAGAGTGCTCTTTCGTCTTTTCGTTCTTTTGCCGGTTTTCCCTGTGATACATTGGTTTCTTTTGGTTCCAGATACTTTATGTGTGCTTGCTACTACGTTTGATGCTACCTTAATGAGTGCTTAGTCATACTATGCCGTAATGTGTGCTTATTGCTTATCATATGCTATTCCTTTTTGTATGGCTATTTACTCTTGTCTTGGTGATTAAGTGCATGTTATTCATTCTTATCATTTTGTGCGCTCCACCAAGATGTATGTGACATTGAAGAGTGACCCATAATCCTAATCGATTGTGCATTTGCATTCAAACGCAAATTTTAAATAATGCACAAATTTAGGGGGAGCTCTTGTTTATCACATACTTCTCAAAGCGACGATATCATTCATTGATTATACCTTTTGTCGAAGCTTTGATCTATATGTTGTCATCAATTACCAAAAAGGGGGAGATTGAAAGTGCAACTAATCCCCGGGTGGTTTTGGTAATTAATAACAACATATATATCATTGAACTAATATTCTCTTGAGAATCATTTCAGAAAAGTTCGATGATATGGGTATGGAAATGTCTGAAGAAGTGGACCCCTCAAAATGCTAAGACAAGCATTGGCAAAAGCTCAAGACTCTATTTTTGGTTTAGTGATCAAAGATCACATTGAGTCCATAGGAAAAGCCAATACTATTAAAAGGGGATGAGGTTGTGTTAATGTTCTTGTTGCTCAAGTGCTTGGTGATCTAACTCCCTCAACTATCAGCACTATTCACTACTTAACACACACCCATAAGTAATCTCGGTCACACCGATTTCTCCAACTCAGTCCCACCGAGATGAACCACTTCAGTTGTTTCTCCAAACCCTAGCTTCTCGGTCAAACCGATTTTGAGTTTCGGTCTCACCGAAAAAGGGCTGCCAACCTTCTGTGGTCAGTTGACATCAATTCGGAATATCCGAGTTTATGTTTTCGGTCTCACCGAAATGGCAAACCCTAACCTTTGACTCACTTCGGTCTCACCGAGATGGTATTTTCGGTCCCACCGAAAATCCCAACGTTCACTATATTTGAACTTTCGGTCTGACCGAGTTTTCACTTCGGTCTCACCGAGATTGGTCAAATGTGTGTGTAACGGTTGGATTTTGTGTGGAGGCTATATATACCCCTCCACCCCCTCCTCATTCGTGAGGAGAGCCATCAGAAAGTACCACCACTTCTACCATACACTTTCTGAGAAGTGAACCACCTACCCTTGTGTTGAGATCAAGCCATTCCATTCCTACCATATGAAACTTGATCTCTAGCCTTCCCAAGTTGCCTTCCACTCAAATCTTTCTTCCACCACAGCCATATCAGTGAGGAGAGTTGAGTGTTGGGGAGATTATCATCTGAAGCACAAGAGCAAGGAGTTCATCATCATCAACACCGTCTATTACCTTTTGGGGGGTGGTGCCTCCTAGATTGGTTAGGTGTCGCTTGGGAGCCTCCGTCTTTGAGATGTGGAGTTGAACCAAGAAGTTTGTAAGGGCAAGGAGATCGCCTACTTCGTGAAGATCTACCCCGAGTAAGGCTAGTCCTCCGTGGGCGTAGGCCGTGATGGAATAGACAAGGTTGCTTCTTCGTGGACCCTTCGTGGGTGGAGCCCTCCGTGGACTCGCGCAGCCGTTACCCTCCGTGGGTTGAAGTCTCCATCAACGTGGATGTACGATAGCACCACCTATCGGAACCACGACAAAAATCTCCGTGTCACCAAACTGCGTTTGATCTTCTCCACCTCTCTTTTACATGTGCAATTTACTTTCCGCTGCATAAACTCTAGAATTGCATGTGTAGGGTGTTACTTGAACTGATCTTGTTTGTGAAACTGCCAAAAAACATTGCATGATCTAAAGGCAGATTTTTTATATTGTCAAGTAGTCTAATCACCCCCCCTCTAGACCTACTTTCGATCCTACACCATGTTTAACCACCCTACCTAAGCAAACCGTTGCTTGGCTAAGTACGCTTCGCTCAGCCCCTTCTTATAGCATTGCTAGTTGCAGGTGAAGATTGAAGATGCTCGCTTCATGTTGAAGTTTGGTTGGGTTATATCACACTATATAAATGCTTAAAAATGAAATCATCTATATACTGGCAGGGTGGAAGGCTAAGCCTTTTGCTTGGTGTTTTGTTCCACTCATGCCGTTAGGAACCGTATAAACCGGTGTTATGTTCCTTGATTATGCGTTCCTAACACGGTTGGGGTGTATGGGACCCCCTTGATAAACCGCTAAGTGCTAAGTCTTTTCCAGCAAGTCCCAACTTTTGGTACTTTTTGCCTCATAATAACAACTTAATTAATTAATTAAATTTGCATAGGGGGTCGCTCCCTCGAGGATCCTTTATTTCTACATAGCAGGGGGGCCAGTGCCGATGGTGTTGGTCCCAAACGGGGAGTCTGCGGGAACCACCACGGGGAAACTCGAGGATTGGGTCCTGTAGAATCGCCCATCCGGTCGTGTCCTGAGACTTAGATACACGCGGCTACTATCAGGGTGTCGACACGCCGGGAGGATTTGCTGGATTAGCCTTACCTTAGTTCGGTTTAACTTGAGCACGGGATTCCGAGAATACTCGGGTCTTCCCACCTATGGAGTTGCGACTTCGCGGATCGTGGGCTTGTGATGGGCCAAGTTGGAACACCCCTGCAGGGTTTGAACTTTCGAAAGCCGTGCCCGCGGTTATGTGGCAGATGGGAGCTTGTTAATTCCGGTTGTAGATAACTTGACACAATGTTTCCAATACACTACCAGCGTGTGTACCATGACTGTCAATTTCCAAATAGGGATTCGGGAGTTGAACACGGTGGGGTTATGTTTGACCGGCTTTAGTTAGGATCACTTCGTGATCATCTTTCGACCGATGCACTTCTCTTCTCGCTCTCTTT
This sequence comes from Secale cereale, assembly GCA_902687465.1. Classification (NCBI taxonomy): domain Eukaryota; kingdom Viridiplantae; phylum Streptophyta; class Magnoliopsida; order Poales; family Poaceae; genus Secale; species Secale cereale. The sequence continues at coordinate 276,401,547 of LR738710.1, forward strand.
TACGTAAGTTAGTGCTAGTTGCTGCTGCAGACTCTTGTTGTTCCTTCACCTCTCGTTCTTTCTTCAGCCTTGTCCTCACCCAAGGCTTAAATAGTCTTGTTACCCGGGAACGGGATTGCCGAGTCCTCTGTGGCTCACAGTTACTTCACCACACCAGTTGCAGGTTCAGCCGAGTTTGATCAGGAGTTTGATCAGTTCTTCGCCGGGAGCTCGATGAAGAGTTTGGCTGTTTGTTTGTGACGCTTCGACGATCAGTAGTGGTTTCTACTAGGATTCGATCCTGACCTGTGGCTTTATGTTGTTTTGGTATCTTTCTTTTGGATCTTCACCCGTAGTCGGGTTGTGATGTTTTGTATGATGATTTGTTTATTTATTGTATTGTGTGAAGTGGCGAGTGTAAGCCAACTATCTCCTTTTGCAATTTAATCCCTCTTTTACATGAGTCGTGCAAAGATACCAAACTTGAGATCATTCTAGGATGGATTTATGCCTTTAAGTCGTGCCTCGACACGTAGGAGGTATAACTCCATCCTGGGCATTACAAGTTGGTATCAGAGCCTTCTCCGACCTAGAAGCCCCCACTGATTGATCGAATCGTTGACGGTTGAGTCTAGGCACACACTGAAAATGTTTTGAGTCCTATATTATATATCGGAGAGTAGGATTTCTTTGCTTCTCATCCCCTTTCTCTCTGGTGAGGACTCCTGACGTCTACTCTTACCTCTTCTACTTTCAAAAATTGCACCAAATTTTTTTTTAGGATCCCGCGAGTATTCTGGGATTGTTTCGATGTTCTTGTGACAAGGATATTGTTCTCGATGCCTCCTGTTACCGAGGAGTTGAGCTTCGGGGTATCATTGTAACAAGCATATCGCAGCAGTACTAAATACTTAAGACGGCCGACATCGAAAATCTCTCCTATACGGCCAGTGGCAAGATAACCCCGACATCACCCAGTACTGGGGAGGTAGTTCGAGAGTATTGCCATAGCTTGTTATAGTGGATGCTTTTCGAAGGTCCGAGGTAAACAGTTTCCGAGAAATACTGGTTATGTGTTGAAGGATGGATACACCTGGATGTAGGTTTAGAGTTGATTGTGCGGTGCTTCCCGTGTATCCCCAACACCTGATTGCATAACTGGAAACTTTCGGAAATCTATAGGTGGGTTCATCTAGTAGTTCTAGGCATTCTTCCAACGGATGCTCGATATGAAGTTTGGGGTTCTACATTGACTGAAGTGGTTTTATGGACTTGTTCTGATCGGGAGTTGCATCTTAAAGGGTCCTTGGCTATGCTGATCCGGGGATTGCAAAACCCTTTTGTAACACGTTCCATGAGCTTTCAGCACGAAGATGTCGGACGAAACTTCTATCTTGTATTTGTTCTATCTGATCCTTGTTCCTTTTTATTTATTTACCTTTTCCTTCTCCTAAGTGGCTTCTCGTCTAGTTGATGTACCTGTGGAATTCATTCGTTCAATTCTCTGTTCGGATGATCTTGTGAAGATCATGTTGCATATCTATCCTTTGTTCTTGTTTTGATTCTGGTATTCGAGTTGCTTCGATGTCAAATGTTGATTCCATACCTTTCTTAATCGGTATTCTCATATTTCTATGGGAGTGTTAGTCCTTCTTAATCATCAAGATCCTCATGTTAATCCTTTCCAACCGGTGTGCTTTCTCTTCAAGTTATTCCATACGGACGCCGTTGAGAAATCTGACGATTTGTCTGTTTCATTCATTCCAAGTTGTCTTTGTTTTCCCCACCCTCCCGCCCTTCTTCTTCTAGGAGCAAGAAATTCTCAGATGAAATATCCATTTTATTCATGTGATGTTTCTTCATTCATTTCCGTCAATGTTCTTATCCGGTGATTTATCGTGAAGATGCTCAAGAACTCCAAGTTCATCATTCTTTTGTTCTCATATTCTGTCGGTGGATGTAATTCAAGATTTTGGTGCTGATCTTATCCTTTTTCCTCTTTTCACAATGCTTTCTTATTCCGGTGCACCAATTAATCATTCTCCTCTTGTTATTCTTATCCGGAGTGCTGAAGATTCATAATTCCATTCTTAACCCGTTCAAGCTATTTTGAGATTGCTATCTTACTCAAGTCATTTAATTCAACCGGTGCAATATCTCTTAAGCAATCTTTTCCAACGGTGATTTCCTTGAGTGGGCCCTAACCCACAGGTCTTTTCCAGGATCTTACCTGACTCTTCTATTTTTCGGAGTATTCTGAAATTCTTTTCAAGTGTGACGTAAGAATGATCCCCATCAGTCACATGCCTTCTCCAAGATCGCTTTCAATTCTTTCCATCGTTGGTTCAACCTTTTAATTCTTCATTCCAGAGTGCTCAACAATTCTTCATGGCATTTCTCGTCTTCATTTGCAGCATTTGAAGATCGGAGAAGTGTTTCTCTTAATTCTTGGCCCTTCTCTTGAAGAGTCGTGGTTCTAGCTTCATGCCATCCTCACTATTGTTTTGATTGTGAGGAATTCTTTTATACCATCCGGAGCGTTTCATGAATTCTTTTCTTTGTGATCCTCCGAAGGCCATCATTTCAGAATATTTCTTCGTTCTCAGTTTTCAACTTCGTCCTCCAAATATTCTTCATTGATGTCTCTTCGTTCCTCTCCATATTCTTACGGTGGTTCTTTCAAGTTTACCCTTCCGTTGTTATCGTTTTAATTCATTTGTTCTTTTCATAATCCTACCGGTGGTTCGTTGAAGAATTACCCAAGTTTGTGCTATACCTCTCTTTAATTCTTTGCAACAAGAATAAGTAGTATGCCAAATCCTTTTTGTCATCAATTTAAATTGGTGAAGGAGATGCATTACATAATTCTTATTCTTATTCCTTCAAGGTCATGTTAATTCTTTTGTCTGGAGCTTGTTCATCATATCAGATTCTTGGTCCTAAGTTGTTCATCTTGTTTTCCGGAGCTCCAAGTTATTTCAATTTTATCATTTCAACCTCAATCTAATTCATCGCAGGCCTCTGAATCTTATTCTTTTCATCTTTCACTTCTCATGCTTTCTTTACCGAAGTTCTTCATGGTGGTTCATCTTCATTTAATTCATCCTCGAAGTTTTCATCAGATTCTTGTTGGAGCTCAAGCATTCTTCTTCATGCTTTTGAATTGCAATCATTTCTACCTTATCTTTGAGATGGTGTTATGTCATTCTTGACAATTCCTTCATGTTTCATGATTCACGAGTTATCAAGAATGAGATATTTAAACCCATCATTTTCTTTGTTCAGGAGATCTTTCCAACCATTTCAATTTATTCATTGGAGTTATCTTGGGTTGTATTTCACCTAAAAGCTTTCCCTAAGGATTGTTGCTTATAAATGACCCAAGTTCTTCATTTATCCTCTCCGTGAGATAACTCTTTCGTCTCCTTGTTGATCTCAATCCAAGCAATTCGTTTCTGTTTGTGGCTGGTTGTCACCTCATAATTTTGAGATGTTTTTCATAAGCCCACATCAAGCTTATTCTTATCGTTGTTGAAATTCCAACAACTCTATTCAACCCTTCTTCGTAAGGATGTTCTTTCAAATTTAATTTCGAGAGAAGTTGTCTTTTTCTTCTCCGTTCTTTTCTTTCCAACGATCTTGCATCTATTCTTTCGTTCCGGAGGCCTTGTGATATTGCTCTCTTTAACCATCATCTCGTTTTATCGAGATCATATTCTTCCCTTGCTTGTCTTTTAACCGGAGTGTTGTATTCTTCATTCAAGTTCTCTCATCTTATCTAGTTTTGCCTGTCTTTTAACCGGAGTGCTGTCTGAATCTTTCTTACCTTGTGCCATTCTTTTAATTGTTTCGGAGGCAATATGTTGTTGTTTTCATCAAGTATCATCTCATCTCCTCAAGTTCATGTTAATTCCTTCCATTTTCAAATGGAGTGCTGCCCAAATTCTGTCATTCGTATTCCTTGGTTGTACCCTTGCAGTTTCATATTCTTTTGGTTCATAAGCTCTTGTTTCATGTCTTTCAACCTGCAAGGTTCTCATAATGCTCCTTGTTCCTCCTTTTACCGAAGTGCTCTTAACTTCGTTCATCTCCATTCTATTCTTTCTTTCAAGTTTGTTTAACCTCTCAAGGTTCCTGGTTTCACTCGTCTGTCAAGAAGCAACTTTGTTTTACCTCTTCCTCTTCCGTTTTACCCGGTGATATCTCTAGGATCTCGGGTCGAGATCCTCTGTTAGTGTGGGAGAGTTGTGACGCCCGAGACCGGCGTCCCAGAAGATTCCAGAAGATCCAGATGTTCCGGGTTGCCCGTGTGTTTCTTTTCGCTTGTGTTATTTATTTTTGCATTGCATCATGTCATCATGCCATCATATCATATTTTATTTTGCATCTCAACCTTAATAAATCGTGTGGACCTCCGGTCCATTTAAATCGAGGGAAGGTGTCTTCTCTTTATAACATATAAAAGCCTCTCAATAATTAGGGAGCTATATAATAAATATTCCATTCGCTGGAATTAACCCAACACACGTGCATAATTTTCCCCATGTCTTTTCACTTCGAGTTTCACCTTCAAAATCTTGCCAATAATTCTTTTCCTATTTATCGAGGTTCCTCCGAAAATTCGAACATTTTTGGAGACTTCGATAATCAAGTCTTAGTTCAAAACTATTTGAATTTAATTCAAATATGTTTGAATTATTTTTCCGTTCATGCCTTTCTTATTTTTCTCGGACTTTGCTCATTTTATGATGCCCGAGAAAAATAGTCCTTGTGCTACTTCTGCTCCTAACCCCCTCTATCTTTTTCTTTCTTTGCCTTTTTTCTTATTATTTTTGGCTCTCTCCTTTTATTCTTATTTCTGCTAAGGAATAAAAATAAGAGAGGCAGCTCACAGCCACCAGGCTCAGCTCTCCAGCCGAGCTGGCCCAGCCTCCTTTTTTTTTCCAGCCGCCGGCCCATAGTCCTCTTGGCCAGGCCTCCCTCAAGGCTCAGCCCGCAGCCACCCTTCCTAACCCTAGCTCAGGCCGAGCGCTCCTCCCTCGACCCCAGCCGCCGCGCCTCTCCAGCCCCTCGATCCCCTTCTCTCTCCCTCGGTCTCCCCTCTCTCTCTCGACCGACAGGTCCCGCTCCTCTCGCCCCGTTTCTCTCCTCGACCCTCCTTCGTCAGCCCGCACCAGCGTCCCCTTGCGGCCTCGCAGCGCCCCGATGCGCGGCCACAAGCGCCCAGCTCGCCGGCCCCTTCCCTCCAGCGGCCTTCTTCCGCGAGGCCGCCCCGAGCACCTCCACCGCTCCATCCCCGCGGCCCCGAGCACCCCAGGCCGGCCAGGAGCCGCCGTCCTTCTCCTTCCGTTCCCTCAGCGCGCGCGCCAGCCAGGGCGCCCCAGCGCGCTCGCCTCTGGCCCCGCGAGCCGGCCCGGCCAGGAAGCCGTCGCCGTCGTCCAGCGCCGCGGCCAGGCTCTCGCCTCGCCTCGACCAGGCCGGATCCCTGCGCCAGGTCGCCCGAATCGCCCCTTCGCGCGCCTCCACCCGAGCGTCCGGCCAGGCCCGCGGCCTCCCCGCATCCGCCTCGCCCTCCAGCATCGGACGCGACCTCCCGACGCCCTTCCTTCCAGCAGCGGGCCAGCACCGCGATTCCCTCCGCCGCGCCAAGGCCAGCGCCTCCAGGAGCCGTCGGCCGCCCTGATGCCTCCGAGCCTGCGGCCACGAGAGGCGCCCCGACCTCCTCCTCTGCACCTCTCCGCCTCCGTCCAGTGGAGCCCCTGCATCGTCCTCAAGTCCCCGCAGCGCCCGAGCACCTCCAGCACTTCAGCGCCGGCGACCTCCTTGCTGTTGCTGCCGCCTCCGGTGGCCTCGTCGCCCCGTCGTGCTGCCGTGTTGAGTTTTGTTGCTGTAGTTTTGTTTGTGTTTTGTGTGTGCTTGTTCTGTTGACTTGACAGATGACCTAACGAGTACCCGGCGAACCGACCAAGTACCTCTTCGAAACAAGTTCCTCTACGGTCTTGTGTACATCTACGGAAATGAGTACGTCTACGAACGAGCTCCGTGAACATCTACAAACGCCCCGTGTACGACTACCGACGCCCGGAAAACGACCAAGTTCCACTACTTCCCACGACGACCACGTGTACAACTACGATATCGAGTCCACAACCTTTTGTCAAGTACCACGACGACCGAACGAGACGATGACAAGTACCTCTACGGCGTGTACCACTACCGTCGCTCGATGACCGCGAGTACCACTACCGTCGGTCGTGTACAACTACTTCCCCTACGTTCCTCGACGATCGCGAACCGCCCCTGGACGATTGTTCCAAAGGTATAACTCCGAGACGATGACCCGTGGAATGCTTGTTGTGTTGTATGAAGTGTCTCCCGTGTGTGCTCCGTGCCGTTTCGTCCGTTTGTCATGTTCCTCGGTTGCCTCGTCACCGACTCGTGGGAACCCGGTAACGGGATCGCCCCACCTTTCATCTCGTTTGTCCCGCTCACACCATCTTTCTTTTGCCCGGTCTCTCAACGAGTTACCGGAACCGATATGTTGCGTGGCATCATTTCGGATCGTTGCCGTGGCACCTTTTCTTCCACCACGGTGACAATGCTTCATATCTCTTTTAAGTCAACCTTTTAATAAAACTTGCATAAACTTGTTCATGTCATCCGCATCATGTTAACAACAGTTAATATGTGTGTAATTGTTGTTGCTTTATAATTATTAAACATGCTTATGGGGATTTTTTCCGGACTTGTTGTTGTTATTTTCCGGCCTCATTTAAATTGCCTAAATAGTGTAGTTTCTTTATGCTTCACCTCTTGCCATGTTAACCAACATTTAATCTTGTCTTGTAAATAACGAGAGTCAATTAAATAATTAAATGTGGTGTTTCATCAATATGCAACTCGTTGCATATTGATCTCCACTTAACTTGTAGTATTTGTTTGTGCACCTTGCCATGCCATGCTTATTTAAACCGGACATGCATCATGCTTGCTTGTGCATCGTATGCCATGTTTATTCTTGTGTGTTTACCGTGTTGTTTCTTTCTTTCCGGTTGCTTCTCTTGTTAGCTTCGGTTTCGTTCCGGAGTTGTGAGGTTTCTCTCGACTGTGTGGCTCCGTCTGCTTCTTGGATCCGTTCTTCTCCCTTGTGGAATCCCAGGCAAGATGACCGAACCCGGATACCATTACTATCTTTGCCTATTGCTAGAGTATCGTTCTTTAGTTTTGCCCCGATGCCCATGTTCTTCTTGTCAGCCTCCTACTTGTAACCAATTGCCATGTTTAACCACCCTACCTATGCAAACCGTTGCTTGGCTAAGTACGCTTCGCTCAGCCCCTTCTTATAGCATTGCTAGTTGCAGGTGAAGATTGAAGATGCTCGCTTCATGTTGAAGTTTGGTTGGGTTATATCACACTATATAAATGCTTAAAAATGAAATCATCTATATACTGGCAGGGTGGAAGGCTAAGCCTTTTGCTTGGTGTTTTGTTCCACTCATGCCGTTAGGAACCGTATAAACCGGTGTTATGTTCCTTGATTATGCGTTCCTAACACGGTTGGGGTGTTTGGGACCCCCTTGATAAACCGCTAAGTGCTAAGTCTTTTCCAGCAAGTCCCAACTTTTGGTACTTTTTGCCTCATAATAACAACTTAATTAATTAATTAAATTTGCATAAGGGGTCGCTCCCTCGAGGATCCTTTATTTCTACATAGCAGGGGGGGGCCAGTGCCGATGGTGTTGGTCCCAAACGGGGAGTCTGCGGGAACCACCACGGGGAAACTCGAGGATTGGGTCCTGTAGAATCGCCCATCCGGTCGTGTCCTGAGACTTAGATACGCGCGGCTACTATCAGGGTGTCGACACGCCGGGAGGATTTGCTGGATTAGCCTTACCTTAGTTCGGTTTAACTTGAGCACGGGATTCCGAGAATACTCGGGTCTTCCCACCTATGGAGTTGCGACTTCGCGGATCGTGGGCTTGTGATGGGCCAAGTTGGAACACCCCTGTAGGGTTTGAACTTTCGAAAGCCGTGCCCGCGGTTATGTGGCAGATGGGAGCTTGTTAATTCCGGTTGTAGATAACTTGACACAATGTTTCCAATACACTACCAGCGTGTGTACCGTGACTGTCAATTTCCAAATAGGGATTCGGGAGTTGAACACGGTGGGGTTATGTTTGACCGGCTTTAGTTAGGATCACTTCGTGATCATCTTTCGACCGATGCACTTCTCTTCTCGCTCTCTTTTACGTAAGTTAGTGCTAGTTGCTGCTGCAGACTCTTGTTGTTCCTTCACCTCTCGTTCTTTCTTCAGCCTTGTCCTCACCCAAGGCTTAAATAGTCTTGTTACCCGGGAACGGGATTGCCGAGTCCTCTGTGGCTCACAGTTACTTCACCACACCAGTTGCAGGTTCAGCCGAGTTTGATCAGGAGTTTGATCAGTTCTTCGCCGGGAGCTCGATGAAGAGTTTGGCTGTTTGTTTGTGACGCTTCGACGATCAGTAGTGGTTTCTACTAGGATTCGATCCTGACCTGTGGCTTTATGTTGTTTTGGTATCTTTCTTTTGGATCTTCACCCGTAGTCGGGTTGTGATGTTTTGTATGATGATTTGTTTATTTATTGTATTGTGTGAAGTGGCGAGTGTAAGCCAACTATCTCCTTTTGCAATTTAATCCCTCTTTTACATGAGTCGTGCAAAGATACCAAACTTGAGATCATTCTAGGATGGATTTATGCCTTTAAGTCGTGCCTCGACACGTAGGAGGTATAACTCCATCCTGGGCATTACATCATCGGTGCATGCAATAAAAATTGCTTTCTAAATATGTATGATCTATTCGTGCAAAGAAAGTAAGATTTATACGAACTTGTGATAGGGAAGAAATAAAAGGGACGGACTGCATAATAAAGGTCTTTATCACAAGAGGCAATATAAAGTGACGTTCTTTTGCATTAAGATTTTGTGCATCCAACCATAAAAGTGCATGACAACCTCTGCTTCCCTCTGCGAAGGGCCTATCTTTTACTTTTATTTTCTACCCCTATACAAGAGTCATGGTGATCATCACCTTTCCTTTTTACACTTTTTCCTTTGGCAAGCACTTTGTGTTGGAGCGATCCAGATATATATATCCACTTGGATGTAGGTTTTCATAAATTATTATTGTTGACATTACCCTTGAGGTAAAAGGTTGGTAGGCGAAACTATAAGCCCCTATCTTTCTCTGTGTCTGATTAAAACTTTGAACCCATAAATATCACATGAGTGTTAGCAATTGTGAAAGATTAAATAACAGTTGAGTATGTGGAGTTTGCTGAATCAAAGCTCTTACATAGACCCTTCCCGAAAATAAGATGAATTGCAATTGTTTGATGACTAAGAGAACTGTTTGTTAGTTTTCAAGAAAGTTTATGACCTATACTTTAACATGTGAATAGCTTGTTACTTGATCATGGAAAGTTTTATGAGATGAGCTACTGTTATGACGCATAATGATGCTAGAAAAGGTGATTGAAATTATCATTGATCAAACTTGTGTACCTGCTAGCATTCACACTTCATAACTTATTTCTTTTATCATTTACCTACTCGAGGACGAGCAGAAATTAAGCTTGGGGATGTTGATACGTCTCCAATGTATCTATAATTTATAAGTATTCATGCTATTATATTATCCATCTTAGATATTTTATATACATTTATATGTTATTTTATACGATTTTTGGGACTAACCTATTAACCAAGAGCCCAGTGTCAGTTTCTGTTTTTCCTTGTTTTTGAGTTTACAGAAAAGGAATACCAAACAGAGTCCAATTGACGTGCCAATTTTTGATGATTTTTTATGAACCAAAAGAAGCCCCTGGAGTAAAAGAGTTGGGACAGAAGAGTCCCGAGCTATCCACGAGGGTGGGGGCACGCCCAACCCCCTGGGCGTGGACCCCTATCTCATGGACGACTCGGAGACCCCCTGGATGTGAGACCGACGCCAAAAATTCCTATAAATACAGAAACCTCCAGAAAATAATCTAGATCGGAAGTTCCGCCGCCGCAAACCTCTGTAACCACGAGAAATCAATATAGGCCCTCTCTGGCACCCTGCCGGAGGGGGCCATCATCACCGGAGGCCATGGAGGAGGATCCCGGAGGGTCCATCATCGCCATGAAGGCCAAGGACCAGAGGGAGAACCTCTCCCCATCTAGGGGGGAGGCCATGGAGGAGGAAGCACAAGGGGGAGAACCTCTCCTCCTCTCTCTCGGTAGTGCCGGAGTGCCATTGTTTGGGGAATCATCGCCGTGGTGACCGTCTTCATCAAGATCACCATCATCATCACCATCCTCATCTCTTTTACGCGGTCCACTCTCCCGCACCCCATTGTAATCCCTACTTGAACAGGGTGCTTTATGCCACATATTATGATCCAATGATGTGTTGCCATCCTATGATGTTTTGAGTAGATATCCTTTGTCTTTGGGTTGATTGATGATCTAGATTGGTACGAGTTGTATGTTTTATTTTGGTGCTGTCCTATGGTGCCCTCCGTGTTACGCAAGCGTGAGGGATTCCCGCTGTAGGGTGTTGCAATACGTTCATGACTCGCTTATAGTGGGTTGCTTGAGTGACAGAAGCATAAACCCTAATAAGGGGATTGTTGCATATGGGATAAAGGGGACTTGATGCTTTAATGCTATGGTTGGGTTTTACCTTAATGATCTTTAGTAGTTGCGGATGCTTGCTAGAGTTCCAATCATAAGTGCATATGATCCAAGAAGAGAAAGTATGTTAGCTTATGCCTCTCCCTCATATGAAATTGCAATGACGACTACTGGTCTTGTTAACAATTGCCTAGGATAATTCCGCACACTGATCCATCATTATTCCACACTCGCTATTTATAATATTTAGTAATATATTCTAACTTTATGATAACATCACCTACTTTTATATTTTAGCTCTCCGATATCATGCAAACTTATCCTCTTCATACCCACAACGTAGTTTTATTTCTAGTTGGAAGCAAACATTCGGTGTACGTAGAGTCGTATCAGTGGCAGATAGGACTTGAGAGAGTATTCATCTTACCTTTAGCTCCTTGTGGGTTCGACACTCGATACTTATAACTTCCACCATTGGGAATTGCTATGATGATTCCCTTCACTTGGGGACCATCAATGAAGAAGTATTTTTGCTAGGCTTTACTGTGGAAGGGTTTGAATAGGTTGGTGGTATGGATTCTATTATTGATGTTGATGATGCTGAAGATGGTGATGAAGATGCTGAAGAAGCTGAGGAAGATCAAGTGGAGGAAGGCAGGAAAACTCTTGGAGAGGATGTTTCTGGAGGATCAGTAGATGGTGACTTGGCCATTGATGAACTAGATAAAGCCAATTTCTCAAGAAATCAGGGGCCTTCCACCAAACAACAGAAATAGTGTCAGGTGATCTCACCTATGGAGCAATACCCTGATTCTGAGCAGAAAACTTTACCATGGACTGTGCAATGACTAGTGTGGAAAAAGGTGTACCATCTTCTGATGGACTTTAGATCATGAATGTGACTATGGACAATCAGTTTGATCAAGGCGGTGATGAGGATGAGGTTGAGGTCCTTGAGGATACTATTTTTGGAGAGAATATAGCCCAAGAAACTCCTGTTCCTTCTGAAAAAGTAACAATATGCTCAAGTGTGATGAGAAGACTGGTAGCATGGAATATTGTGAGAGATTGCTTAGGTCTATGGATTTTTCTGATTCTGAAAATGAGGAGCACAAGGAAGAAGAGTTGGGGGTACTCCCTCCTGAGGCCATCCATATTCTACGGAGTGATAACCTGAAGAGATCTCTACTTGGGTCACTCAACCAGGCTCAAAAAGATGGTCCTGATCCTGAGAGGAGGTCCAAATGGGGACCGGTTCTAACTCATAAGCCTGCCACCAGAGGGCATGGAAATATTAACATCATAGAGAAAGCTTCTCCATACAAGAGGAAGTCGAATATAGAGATTCCAGAAATCTTCAAAGGTAAATCATTTTCTACTGTTGATATATCCATTCTTGTTGATCAAATGGGACAAATGAACTTAATGATTAGAGGTGATGAATCTCAAAAGAACTATGCTATTGAAGAAATGACAGCTGAGGAGCCAGAAAGATGTCTAGTTTTTCCCAACAATAATCCTGAAATTACTCTTCCTGATAATTTAGACATTGATCAAAATGATTTAGTTGTTACATCTGTGTGTCACTTTTCCCCTCAGCCAGTTGGCTCTGTTGTTGCTTTGAGGAAAACACCCACTGTCCTGACTAAGGCCGAGCCTTGTGGCTTGTCTCACCCTTTTAAAGTTACTTAATCCATGATAGGTCTTATTTGAAATATTAGAGGTCTTGGACAACTTGAAAAAAATCAGTGCCTTTGTAATACCATTGCTAAAACTAATCCTGATTTTATTGGATTTCAAGAAACAAAAAAGTAATTATTTCTGAGGGTTTCCTCAAAGCTATTGATAGATTTGAGAACTTTGTTTGGCATTTTGCCTGCTGCTAATACTGATGGAGGGATTCTTTTAGGCTTTAAGAAAAAATAACTTTGAGGTGATTGGTTTTGTTAACCAAAGATTTTCTATTGTTGCCACTATTAAAAATAAGAATAATGGTTTTGTTTGGCAAATGGTGTTGGTTTATGGCTCTGCATATCTAGAATTTAAAGTTGACTTTATTGCTGAATTGCATGATATCTTGACTAATGCTTCTTATCCTATTATGATTTGTGGAGATTTTAACCTGGTAAGGAATGAATTTGATAAAAGCAGTGTATTGATTAACCAGCAAACTACATTTCTCTTTAATGGTTGGATTAATAGATGGGGCTTAATGGAGATTTCTATCTCCAATAGAGTTTTTACTTGGTCTAATAACCAGTTTTCACCTATTTTTGTTGTACTAGACAGGGTGTTCACTTCTGTGGACTGGGATGCCCATTTTCCTTTATCATCTTTAACTGCACTTCCTAGAGTTGGAAGTGACCACACACCATTAGTTCTTGACACTGGGGCAAGAGCTCCCTCCAACCCCAGAATATTTAGATTTGAAAAGTGGTGGATCTCTGAACCAGGGTTCCATCAGATGGTTACAAATGCTTGGAACTCTATGCCCTCTTCTAGCTCGTCAGCTGATAATTGGTTGCCTAAGACTAGGGCCCTCAGGAAAAAAAAGTATGGAGCATTAACAGGGAAGCTGTCATTAAAAAGAAGAAGAAGGCACTCCTTATGGAGTTTGATATTCTTGATGTCCTGTCTGGATCTCAACAGTTGACTGTTGCTGATTTTGATAGGATGAAAAAAATCAAAAAGGAACTAGATGAGATTTGGAGGAAAGAGAAAACTGCCCTCTGGCAGAGGTCTAGGGATAGAAAAATCTTAGAAGGAGATAGGAACAATGCATATTTTCATGCTCTTGCTAACCATAGACATAGGAAGAACCACCTCACTGACTTGAATGGTCCTGCTGGGGTGGTTACTTGTACTAAAGATATGCTGTAAGTAGCTCCTTCCTTTTATAAAGATTTATTTGCATTTGAACCTAAGCCTGACATCCATTTTGATAATGATTTCTGGTCCGTGATGAAATGGTTAGTGTTGAAGAGAGAGAACTTTTAGAGAGACCTTTTTCTGAAGAGGAAATTAAACAAGCCATTATGAGCTCCTATGCTAGTGGTGCTCCTGGCCCAGATGGCCAATCCTTCTTATTTTACCAAAACTTTTGGGATCTGATCAAAGATGACTTTATGAGAATGGTTAGAGACTTTGAAAGTGGCACCTTAGATATGTATAAGCTGAACTATGCCATTATTACTCTTATACCTAAAGTGCCTCATGTTAGAGACATGAAGAATTTCAGACCAATTAGTTTGAGCAATTGTATTGTTAAGATCTTTTCTAAAGCTATGACAACTAGGGTTCCCCCCTTTGTGACAAGTTAATCTCCTCCAATCAGGCTGCTTTTATTAAAGGGAGGTTTATCTTGGAAAGTGTAGTTATGGCACATGAGGTTATTCATGAGGTTCACAGGTCTGGCTCTAGTGGGCTGGTTCTCAAGTTTGATTATGAGAAAGCTTATGCTAGAGTCAGTTGGAATTTCTTGGAGGAAATGCTACTTTCTATGGGCTTTGGTAATAAATGGGTCAGTTGGGTCCTTTCAACTGTCCACCAAGGGAATTTTCAAGTCATAATTAATGATACTAATGGGCCCCACTTTACTGGGGGAAAAGGATTAAAACAAGGTGATCCCCACTCACCTTTACTGTTTAACTTGGTAGTTGATGTCTTTTCTAAGATGCTACATAAAGCTATCAATAGAGGTTTATTTGTGGACTCCTACCTCAGGCCATTCCTGGTGGGGTGGTGAGCCTGCAATATGCTGATGACACAATCCAATCCCTTCGTAATTCTTTAGATGGTGCTAAAAATTTGAAATGGATTCTGCTACTTCTCCAGCTTGCGTTGTATTCCCTCAAAGAGGAAAGGGAGATGCAGCACAGTAGCGTAACCATTTCCCTCAGTTTTGAGAACCAATGTATCAATCCAGTAGGAGACCACGTGCCAGTCCCTTGCACCTGCACAAACAAATAAGAACTTCGCAACCAACGCGATAAGGGGTTGTCAATCCCTTTACGGTCACTTACGAAAGTGAGATTCGATAGAGATAATAGTTTATATTTTTTGTATTTTTAGTTTATAAGAACAGCAAATAAAAGCGATAAAAGTAAAGTAGATGTAGATTGATATGTTGAGAATAGACCCGGGGGCCATAGTTTTCTCTAGTGGCTTCTCTCATGATAGCGATATTCTACGGCGGGTAAACAAATTACTATCAAGCAATTGATAGAAAAGCGAATAATTATGAGACTATCTAGGCATGATCATTGTATATAGGCATCACGTCCGAGACAAGTAGACCGACTCCTGCCTGCATCTACTACTATTACTCCACACATCGACCGCTATCCAGCATGCATCTATTGTATTGAGTTCATAAGAATAGAGTAACGCCTTAAGCAAGATGACATGATGTAGAGGGATAAACTCAAGCAATATGATATAAACCCCATATTTTTATCCTCGATGGCAACAATACAATACGTGCCTTGCTGCCCCTACTGTCACTGGGAAAGGGCACCGCAAGATTGAACCCAAAGCCAAGCACTTCTCCCATTGCAAGAACTATAGATCTAGTAGGCCAAACCAAACCAATAATTCGAAGAGACTTGCAAGGATATTATGAGCACACATAAAAAGTTCAGAGAAGAAGCAAATATCTTTCATAGATAACCTTGATCATAAACTCACAATTCTTCAGATCTCGACAAACACACCGCAAAAAGAGATTACATCAAATAGATCTTCTTGAAGATCGAGGAGAACTTTGTATTGAGATCCAGACAGAGAGAAGAAGCCATCTAGATACTAGCTATGGACCCAAAGGTCTGTGGTAAACTCCTCACAACTCATGGTGAGCGATACGTCTCCAACGTATCTACTTTTCCAAACCCTTTTGCCCTTGTTTTGGACTCTAACTTGCATGATTTGAATGGAACTAACCCGGACTGACGCTGTTTTCAGCAGAACTGCCATGATGTTGTTTTTGTGCAGAATAAAAAGTTCTCGAATCGCCTGAAAATCAAGGGAGAATTATTTCAGAAAATATAAAAAATACCTGCAAGAAGATCCACAGCGGAGGGCCCACGGCCTGTCCTCGAGGGTGGGGGCGCGCCCCCCTTCCCAGGGCGTGCCCCCCTGCCTCGAGGGCCCCAGATGCTCCACCAACGTACCCCCATGTCCTATATATTCCGTTTCGGGGAGAAAAATATCAGGGAGAAAGAATTATCACGTTTCACGAGACGGAGCTGCCGCCAAGCCCTAATCTCTCTCGGGAGGGCTGATCTGGAGTCCGTTTGGGGCTCCGGAGAGTGGAGATCGTCGCCATCGTCATCATCAACCTTCCTCCATCACCAATTCCATGATACTCACCACCGTGTGTGAGTAATTCCATCGTAGGCTTGCTGGACGGTGATGGGTTGGATGGGATCTATCATGTAATCGAGTTAGTTTTGTTAGGGTTTGAGCCCTAGTATCCACTATGTTCTGAGATTGATGTTGCTATGACTTTGCTATGATTAATGCTTGTCACTAGGGTCCGAGTGCCATGATTTCAGATCTGAACCTATTATGTTTTCAAGAATATATGTGTGTTGTTGATCCTATCTTGCAAGTCTATAGTCACCTACTATGTGTTATGATCCGGCAACCCCGAAGTGACAATAATCGGGACCACTCCCGGTGATGACCATAGTTTGAGGAGTTCATGTATTCACTATGTGTTAATGCTTTGGTCCGGTACTCTATTAAAAGGAGGCCTTAATATGCCTTAGTTTTCAATAGGACCCCGCTGCCACAGGAGGGTACGACAAAAGATGTCATGCAAGTTCTTTTCCATAAGCATGTATGACTATTCAGAATACATGCCTACATTGCATTGATGAACTCGAGCTAGTTCCGTGTCACCCTAGGTTATAACTTCTACATGATGAATTGCATCCGACGTAATTTCCCATCACCGATCCAATGCCTACGAGCTTTACCTATATTGCTTGTCGCTTATTTACTTTTCCGTTGCTACTATTACAAAAACTACAAAAACACTATCTTTACTTTTATTGTTGCTACCGCCACTATCATATTACTTTGCTACTAAACTATCTTGATGCAGATACTAAGTTTCCAGGTGTGGTTGAATTGACAACTCAGCTGCTAATACTTAAGAGTATTCTTTGGCTCCCCTTATGTCGAATCAACAAATTTGGGTTTAATACTTTACCCTCGAAAACTGTTGCGATCCCCTACACTTGTGGGCTATCGAGACTATTTTCTGGCGCCGTTGCCGGGGAGCATAGCTCTATTCTTTAAGTCACTTGGGATTTATATCTGCTTATCACTATGAAGAATTTGAAGGACTCAAAAACCAAGATCTTACCCTCAACTACGAGGGGAGGTAAGGAACTGCCATCCAGCTCTGCACTTGATTCTACTTCTGTTATGAGTAAACTTGCGACACCTACTACTGCTATTGAATCTGATATGTCATATGTTCTTGATGATGCTACTTCT
The DNA here is from genome assembly GCA_902687465.1 of Secale cereale. NCBI lineage: Eukaryota > Viridiplantae > Streptophyta > Magnoliopsida > Poales > Poaceae > Secale > Secale cereale. The sequence goes on from LR738710.1 coordinate 276,418,685, forward strand.
GCTATGTATGATGAAACTACCTCTATGCCTGATACTGTGCCACTAGGTGAATTTCTAGATGAACAAATTGCTAAGGTTAGGGAGAGTGCAAATGTTGATGATATTTATGAAAGTGATGATGAAACTACTCCCAATAGATATGAATTGTGTGTTGTGCCTGAGGGTTATGTTACGGATGAGGAAACTGCTAGAGACTTTCTTGCTTGCAATGATAGATATGATCTTAAGAAGTTATTAGCTAAGCTGAAAGAAAAGTCCTTGAATGCTAGAATGAAACATGACCCTGCTTTTGCTACTTCACCTATCTATGTCACTGATAAGGATTATGAATTCTCTGTTGATCCTAAGTTAATTACTTTGATTGAATCAGATCCTTTCCATGGCTATGAGTCTGAAACTGTTGTGGCACATCTTACCAAGTTGAATGATATAGCCACCCTGTTTACCAATGATGAAAAGATTCACTACTACTATATCCTTAAGTTATTTCCGTTCTCGTTAAAGGGTGATGCTAAGACTTGGTTTAATTCTCTTGATCCTGGTTGTGTGCGTAGTCCCCATGATATGATGTATTACTTCTCTGCTAAATATTTTCCCGCTCGTAAGAAACAAGCTGCCTTACGGGAAATATATAACTTTTCTCAAACTGAAGAAGAGAGTCTCCCACAAGCTTGGTGGAGGCTTCTCCAGTTACTTAATGCTTTGCCTGATCATCCTCTTGAGATGCATGATATACTTGATGTCTTTTATAATGGACTAATCGATGCTTCCGGAGACCACCTGGATAGTTGTGCTGGTTGTGTTTTCAGGGAAAGAACAGTGGAACAAGCTGAATTACTATTGAATAATATGATGGCCAGTGAGAATAATTGGACCCTTCCTGAACCAGCCCCTAAGCCAACTCCGAAGAAAAGAGGTGTTCTATTTCTCAGTCCTGAAGATATGCAAGAAGCAAAGAAATCCATGAAAGAAAAAGGTATTAAAGCTGAAGATGTTAAGAATTTACCGCCTATTGAAGAAATACATGGTCTTGATAACCCGACACCGATAGTAAAGGTAAATTCTCTTTATAGATTTGATGAAGGTGATATTCCTCATTATAAGTTTGCTAGCCAATGCTTAGATGAGTTTGACAATTTCATTGTGAAACAAGAAAACTTCATTGCTTATGTTGGTAGACAATTACAACACAATGCTCATATGATTGAACGCTTGAGTGATTATCTGTCTAATGCTAAAGGTGAACTGAAACTCATTAGTATACATGCTTCCATGGTCACCACTCAAGTAGAACAAGTACTTAAGGCTCAGAACGATTTGCTCAATGGATTAAATAGTAAGAATAATGACTATGTTGTTAGAGTTGCTACTAGAGGTGGTAAAATGACTCAGGAACCTCTGTATCCTGAAGGCCACCCTAAGAGAATTGAGCAAGATTCTCAGAGAACTAATATAGATGCACCTAGTTCTTCTAAGAAGAAGAAAAAGAAAAATGATAGAAATTTGCATGCTTCTAGTGAACCTATAGCTCACCCACCACAGAATCTCAATGATATATCTGTTTCTGATGCTGAGACACAATCTGGTAATGAACATGAACCTAGTGATAATATTAATGATGACGTTCATGTTGATGCTCAACCTGGCAATGATAATGATGTAGAGATTGAACCTATTGTTGATATTGATAACCCACAATCAAAGAATCAACGTTATGATAAGAGAGACTTTGTTGCTTGGAAGCACGGTTGGGAAAGAGACCCATGGGTTCAGAAACCCATGACTTTTCCTCCAAAACCATCCAAGAAAAAAGGATGATGAGGCTTTTGAGCGCTTCGCTGAAATGATTAGACCTATCTTTTTGCGTATGCATTTGACTGGTGTGCTTAAAACTAATCCTTATGCCAAGTATATGAAAGATATTATTACCAACAAAAGAAAGATACCTGAAGTAGAAATCTCCACCATGCTTGCCAATTACACTTTTGAGGGTGGAATGCCTAAGAAATTAGGAGATCCAGGAGTACCTACTATACCTTGTTCCATTAAGAGAAACTATGTTAAAACTGCTTTGTGTGATCTTGGAGCTGGTGTTAGTGTTATGCCTCTCTCTTTATATCGTAGACTTGACTTGAGTAACTTGACACCTACTGAAATATCTTTGCAAATGGCTGATAAATCAACTGCTATACCTGTCAGTATTTGTGAGGATGTGCCTGTTGTAGTTGCAAATGTTACTATTCTAACGGACTTTGTTATACTTGATATTCCCGAGGATGATAGTATGTCTATTATTCTTGGAAGACCTTTTTTGAATACTACATGGGCTGTTATTGATTGCAACAAAGGCAATGTCACTTTTCATGTCAATGGTAATGACCATACGGTACACTTTCCGAGGAAACAACCTCAGATCTATAGTATCAATTATATTGGAAAAACTTCGACTATTACTATTGGAGGTTTTGAGTTTCCTATACCTACTATCAAGAAGGCATATGACATACTTATTGTTGGGGACATACATATCCCCATTGAGGTAACATAGTGTTATTTGAAAATTCTCCGGTTTCATGTTACTCGGAAAGAGTTTATTAACAAGACCTGATCAACCTTGTTAATGGATTCCTTTTGATGAGCATGGGATAGGTGAATCTAGATAGCACAATCTTATGTACCCTTATTTTACTTTCTGTTAATTAGGTTAAATAAAAGAAAAATAGCATTATCTGTCTGTTTCCAGACTTATCCGTGCAATAAAAAATATCCCGAAAATAAAAGTTCTCCAAATGCCATGAAAATGAAATATGATTTTTTCTAGAATATTTAAGAAAATATGGCACTGAACACATAGCGAGGGGAGCCAGCACGTGGCCTCGAGGGCACAGGGCGCGCCCCCCTTCCCAGGGCGCGCCCCCTTCCTCGAGGGCCCCACGTGGCCCCCCTCCACTTATCCTTTCACCCATGCTCTTCTGCTTCCTACCAAAAAAAATCCCCAACTAGCTCAAACCCGAGTTCTAGCTCATTTTGCTGCCACTTTCGATCTCCTTGCTCAAAGCACCATTCACCAAACTGTTTGGGGAGATTGTTCCTTGGTATGTGACTCCTCCATTGGTCCAATTAGTTTTTGTTCTAGTGCTTTATTTGTTGCAAATTTATGCTGCTGTGGTGACCTTGTTCTTGAGCTTGCATGTCAAATTTTCTTGGTCCCAAGTAGTTCTAATGCATGATTTAGCCCCTAGGCACTTATAGGAGTTTTTGCTATCAATCTTGTTGAGTTTGGCTAACTTTTATTGTGAGTTACTAAAAATTCCAGAAAATTTCAGAAAAATGTCTAGGAGAAACTTCTAAGGTGGTCCTTCAAGGAAGCAAGAATCGAGGCTCGCGTTCCGAGAGCCGGACGACGAACCACCAAGGGATGCTGATGTGCGGCCTTGCGAATGGCCGTCAGATGAATTTATGGGTCAAGCGGGCATCAAAGATGAATTTTATGCATATGTGCGTAACGCTGACCTCGAAGACTTCATGCAAGATAAGTGTCTCCAATACCATGGCTTAACTGATAGCTTTGTGAGAAGGTTTAAATTTTCATATTCACGTAATTCTCACACTGTCCTGTTTGATCTTTATGATAAATCTTATACCATGGACTTAGAGGATTTTAATGTTGCCTGCAAGCTCCCACAATGGGGCAGTATGAGTGATCCTCATAAATCTTAATTTAGAGAATTCCTTGCTAGTATTACAGTGGGAGAATCCAGGGATATCACACAAGCCACCACGGGGAGCATACATTTTCCTGCCATTCATTACTTTGCTCTCTTTATCGGTAGATGTATAAATGGTAAAGATGAGGCTTGTCACATGTGTGTCCCTGATCTTAGCGTTCTCAGGAGTGCTGTACTAGGTGACAGGCAATATAACCTAGGAGCAATTGTTGCACGTAGACTACATCATAATGGTTTGTATGGAGATTTATTTGGTGGGATCTATGCTACTCGCATAGCCCGCCATCTTGGTGTGTCTGTGCACCCGTATGATGAACCTTTACCTACTGCTTATTTAGACTGTAATGCTATGGCTAGTCATCGGTTTATAGAGTGGGATAATCAAACTCTCAAATATTGACTAATCTTTAACCGGCAGCATGCCATCCCTATTGTTCTTCCTGCCCCTACTTTGTTTAACTTTCAGGAAAAGGGAAGATACACTATAACTATGGAGGAGGCAAATGCATATTACAACATGACGGAGGCAACCCACCTTTGAGGTGCAGCTCAGCAGGCAGCATCTGCTGCATCTCAGTACGACCCCAACTACAACTTTGGATATCCGTCAGGCCAATACTGGCCATAGACCAACTTAGGCCAAAAGCCTAAGCTTGGGGGAGTACGTGTTTCTCTCCAACTTTACATTCATGTTCACACACTTATTCTAGTCGTCGGTGCTCACACTATTTCACTGTACCATCTATGCTTAGTTTAAATTTATTTTTCTTAGTCTTTTTCTTGTGTGCTAGAAAAACAAAAAAACAAAAAAGTATTAGTTGTAGCTTCTAGCTAGTTTACTTTCTTTGCTTGTAGTAGTAACTAAAAATGAAAACCCAAAAAGATTTCCCGTTCTTCTTTTGCTTGTTGGGAGCTTTCCCATGTAAATAATTTCTTTTCTTTTCTTTAGGGGTTAAGAGTAGAATACCATGATTAAAATGCTTAGTGGCTCTCATATGCTTAGTCGTTGATTTAACCTTGAGCCATATTACCTTGTCTTCTCTCTTGTACTAAATGCCTGCAGATTCTAGCTTAGCCCAATGCACGTGCACTATTATTATTTTTCACCCCGTTAGGTCGTGCGAGTGAAAGGCAATAAGGATGATATATGATGAACTAATTGAGATAAGAAAAGTTGGTATGAACTCGACCTCTCTTGTTTTTGTAAATATGATTGCTTATCGTTCCTGATTCAGCTTGTTATGAATGAAACATGTTTGCAATGACAATTAGAGATCATAACTGCTTATGCCATGCTTAATTAGCTGAGAGTTTATAATGGTCTATCTTGCATGCCAATATGATATTAAAATGGTTGTGATGTGGTATGATGGGTGGTATCCTCCTTCGAACGATTCAAGTGATCTGACTTGGCACATGTTCACGCATGTAGTTGAAATAAATCAACATAGCCTTCACGATATTTATGTTCATGGTGATTTATATCCTACTCATGCTTGCATTCATTATTTATTAATTTTAATGCATGTTCATGACCGTTGTTGCTCTCTAGCTGGCCGCTTCCCAGTCTCTTTCTAGCCTTCACCTGTACTAAGCGGGAATACTGCTTGTGCATCCACTTCCATAAGCCCCAAAGTTATTCCATATGAGTCCACCATACCTTCCTATATGCGGTATTTACCTGCCGTTCCAAGTAAATTTGTATGTGCCAAACTCTAAACCTTCAAATGATATTCTGTTTTGTATGCTCGAACAGCTCATGTATCAACTAGGGCTGTCTATATCTTCCATGCTAGGTGGGTTATTCTCACGATGAGTGGACTCCGCTCATCATTCATGAGAAAATGGCTGGTAACCGGGATGCCCAGTCCCATGCTCAAAATCATAATAATTAAACAAAACTCCCCCAGGGCTGTTGCTTGTTTGGACGGTAACCGTGGATTCGGCTGGCCGTGGAGTGTGCTTGTTGGTGGTTGGGGGAGTATAAACTTTACCACTTTGTTTGGGAACCTCCTATAATGTGCATAGCATGGGAGATATCGAGATTCTTGGTTGTTATGTTGATAATGAAAGTATACTGCTCAAAATGTTATCCATCTCTATTTAAAAATCGAGCTCTGGCACCTCTACAAATCCATGCTTCTCTCTGCGAAGGGCCTATCTATTTACTTTTATGCAGAGTCATCATCTTCTTATCAAAAAGCACCAGTAGGAGAGCACCTCTGTCGTTGCATGTATTACTATTAATTTGCATTGAGTATGATCATGACTGGATCTCTTTTACCATGAATTACAATGTCTAGTCAGTCCTTGATCTTTAAAGGTGCTCTGCATTTATGTTTTGCGGTCTCAGAAAGGGCTAGCGAGATACCATCCTGTTATATCATATCATGATTGTTTTGAGAAAGTGTTGTCATCCGAGGTTTATTATTATTGCTCGCTAGTTGATTATGCCATTGATGTGAGTAGTCTTGATACCTGAAAGTTATTGTGAATGTGGTTATTTCATGATCTTGTTAAAAACATGAATGCTAGCTTACATATTTACAACAACAAGAGCAAACAGAGTTTGTCAAAGTTTTTCTTTATCACTTTCAGTTTATCAACTGAATTGCTTGAGGACAGGAAAATGTTTAAGCTTGGGGGATTTGATACGTCTCCAACGTATCTACTTTTCCAAACCCATTTGCCCTTGTTTTGGACTCTAACTTGCATGATTTGAATGGAACTAACCCGGACTGACGCTGTTTTCAGCAGAACTGGCATGGTGTTGTTTTTGTGCAGAATAAAAAGTTCTCGGGATCGCCTGAAAATCAATGGAGAATTATTTCAGAAAATATAAAAAAATGCCCGCAAGAAGATCCACACAGGGGGGCCCACGGCCTTTCCTCGAGGGTGGGGGGCGCGCCCCCTTCCCAGGGCGCGCCCCCTGCCTCAAGGGCCCCCCGATGCTCCACGACGTACCCCCAGGTCCTATATATTCTGTTTCGGGGAGAAAAAATCAGGGAGACAGAATTATCGCGTTTCACGAGACGGAGCCGCCGCCAAGCCCTAATCTCTCTCGGGAGGGCTGATCTGGAGTCCGTTCGGGGCTCCGGAGAGTGGAGATCGTCATCATCAACCTTCCTCCATCACCAATTCCATGATGCTCACCGCCGTGTGTGAGTAATTCCATCGTAGGCTAGCTAGACGGTGATGGGTTGGATGGGATCTATCATGTAATCGAGTTAGTTTTGTTAGGGTTTGATCCCTAGTATCCACTATGTTCTGAGATTGATGTTGCTATGACTTTGCTATGCTTAATGCTTGTCACTAGGGCCCGAGTGCCATGATTTCAGATCCAAACCTATTGTGTTTTCATGAATATATGTGTGTTCTTGATCCTATCTTGCAAGTCTATAGTCACCTACTATGTGTTATGATCCGGCAACCCCGAAGTGACAATAATCGGGACCACTCCCAATGATGACCATAGTTCGAGGAGTTCATGTATTCACTATGTGTTAATGCTTTGGTCCGGTACTCTATTAAAAGGAGGCCTTAATATCCCTTAGTTTCCAATAGGACCCCGCTGCCACGGGAGGGTAGGACAAAAGATGTCATGCAAGTTCTTTTCCATAAGCACGTATGACTATATTCGGAATACATGCCTACATTGCATTGATGAACTGGAGCTAGTTCTGTGTCACCCTAGGTTATAACTTCTACATGATGAATTGCATCCGACGTAATTTCCCATCACCGATCCAATGCCTACGAGCTTTACCTATATTGCTTGTCGCTTATTTACTTTTCCGTTGCTACTATCACAAAAACTACAAAAACACTATCTTTACTTTTATTGCTACAACCGCCACTATCATATTACTTTGCTACTAAACTATCTTGCTGCAGATACTAAGTTTCCAGGTGTGGTTAAATTGACAACTCGGCTGCTAATACTTAAGAGTATTCTTTGGCTCCCCTTGTGTCGAATCAACAAATTTGGGTTTAATACTTTACCCTCGAAAACTGTTGCGATCCCCTACACTTGTGGGTTATCAGTGAGGGCGATGATGATGATGATGAAGACCTCCGTGATGGATCCCCCTCCGGTGGAGCTCCAGAACATGCTCCAAGATGGGATCTTCACGGGAACATAAGGTACGACGGTGGAATTAGGGTTTTCTCTCTGTTCACGGAGGTTTTGGCGTACGTAGACTTATATAGGAAGAAGGAGGGCACCGAGGGACACTCGAGGGGGGCACGAGGCAGGGGGGCGCGCCCTGGGAAGGGGGGCACGCCCCCCACCCTCATGGGCCAGCCCTCAATCCCTTGACGTGGTTCTCAAGCTCCGCGTGCGTGATTTTCTTCAAAAATATCTCTCGCGAAGGTTTCATTCCGTTTGGACTCCGTTTGATATTCTTTTTCTGCGAAACCCTAAAACAGGCAAAAAAACAGCAATCTGGACTGGGCCTTTGGGTTAGTAGGTTGATGACCCACAAGTGTAGGGGATCTATCGTAGTCCTTTCGATAAGTAAGAGTGTCAAACCCAACGAGGAGCAGAAGGAAATGATAGGCAATTTTCAGTAAGGTATTTTCTGCAAGCACTGAAATTATAGGTAACATGTAGTTTTGTGATAAGGTAATTGGTAGCAAGTGACAAACGGTAAAAGTAAATAAAGTGCAGCAAGATGGCCCAATCCTTTTTGTAGCAAAGGACAAGCCTGAACAAACTCTTATATAAAGGAAAGCGCTCTCGAGGACACATGGGAATTATCGTCAAGCTAGTTTTCATCACGATCATATGATTCACGTTCATTACTTTGATAATTTGGTATGTGGGTGGACCGGTGCTTGGGTGCTACCCTTACTTGGAAAAGCCTCCCACTTATGATTAACCTCTAATGCAAGCATTCGCAACTACAAAATAAGTATTAAGGTAAACATAACCATAGCCTGAAACATATGGATCCAAATCAGCCCCTTACGAAGCAACGCATAAACTAGGGTTTAAGCTTCTGTCACTCTAGCAACCCATCGTCTACTTATTACATCCTTATGCCTTCCTCTAGGCCCAAATAATGGTGAAGTGTCATGTAGTCAATGTTCACATGACACCACTAGAGGAGAGACAACATACATCTCATCAAAATATCGAACGAAGACCAAACTCACATGACTACTAATAGCAAGACTTCTCCCATGTCCTCAGGAACCAAAGTAACTACTCACAAGACATAATATTGTTCATGATCAGAGGGGTATTAATATTCATAGTGGATCTGAACATATGATCTTCCACCAAATAAACCAACTAGCATCAACTACTAGGAGTAATCAACACTACTAGCAACCCACAGGTACCAATCTGAGGTTTGGGTACAAAGATTGGATACAAGAGATGAACTAGGGTTTGAGAGGAGATGGTGCTGGTGAAGATGTTGATGAAGATAGCCCTCCCCAAGATGGGAGAGTTGTTGGTGATGACGGCGGTGACGATTTCCCCCTCCCGAAGGGAAGTATCCCCGGCAGAACAGCTCTGCCGGAGCCCTAGATTGGTTTCCGCCTCGGCTTCGCCTCGAGACGGCAGCGTCTGGTCCCGAAAGCCTCCTTATGATTTTTTCCAGGTCAAACGCCTCATATAGGAGAAGATGTGCATTGGGGGCCTTCCGGCTGGCCCACGAGGCAGGGGGGCGCGCCCTGGGAAGGGGGGCGCGCCCCCCACCCTCGTGGGTAGCCGGTGGCCCCCCTCGTGGACTTCTTTCGCCAGATATTTTTTATATTTTCCGAAATGACGTTCTGTTGAGTTTCAGGGCTTTTGGAGTTGTGCAGAATAGGTTTCCAAAGTTTTCTCCTTTTCCACCCCAGAATTCCAGCTGCCGGCATTCTCCCTCTTCATGTAAACCTTGTAAAATAAGAGAGAAAAGGCATAAGTATTTTGACAAAACATGTAAGAACAACCCATAATGCAATAAATATCAACATATAAGCATGATGCAAAATGGACGTATCATAGGTTAGTCCCAAAAATGATATAAAAGTGTATGATAAAGCCCATTAAGCATCCAAGACTTCATAAATAATAGCATGGAACAATAAAAAATTATAGATACGTTGGAGACGTATCAGATTCTAACTTGTTTAGAGATATAGAAAAATATGTCCACATGTTTAGAGGTAGAGGTGTCGATAAAAACAAAATACGGACATGAAGGCATCATGATCATTCTCATAACGGCAACTTAAGTAAATATAGTCATATGATTATTATGCTAAAGTAACAATTCATCCACAATATCAAGTATGAATCATAAACTTAATTGGAAACTAACAAACTTTGATCTCGGTCATTGAAGCAATTGCAATTTATCGTAACATCGGAAAGAGTCAATATAAGAGCTTTTCAGCAAGCCTACATACTCAACTATCATATAGTCTTTCACAATTGCTCACACTCATGAAATATTTATGTTTATGGAGTTTTAATCGGACACAGAGAAAGATAGGGGCTTATGGTGTTGCTTCCCAACCTTTTACCTCAAGGGTAATGTCAACAGTAATAGATCATGAAAACTTACATCCAAGTGGGTATATGTGTCAGGATCTTTCCAACACAATGTGCTTGCCAAAGGATAAAATGTAAAAAGGAAAGGTGGATTTCACCTTGACACTTAGACAGGAATAATAGATAGGCCCTTCACAGAGGGAAGCAAAGGTTGTCATGTGTTTTTGTGGTTGGATGCACAAAGTCTTAGCATAGAAGAACTTCGCTTTATATTGCCACTTGTGATAAGGACCTTTATTATGCAGTCTGTTGCTTTTATTACTTCCATATCACAAGATCGTTATAAAGCTAATTTCTCCCACACTAATAAATCATACATATTTTAGCGAATTTGCAACATGACAACTTACTTGGAAGGATCTTTCTCAATCCGTAGGTAGGTATGGTGGACTCTCATGGCAAAATTGGGTTTTGGGATATATGGAAGCACAAGTAGTATCTCTACTTAGTGCGAGGAGTTTTGGCTAGCATGAGAGGGAAAGGCAAGCTCAACATGTTGGATGATCCATGACAATATACTTTATTTCCGATATAAGAAGACATAACCCATTATGTTGTCTTCCTTGTCCAACATCAACTCTTTAGCATGTCATACTTTAATGAGTGCTCACAATCATAAAAGACGTCCAAGATAGTATACTTGTATGTGAAGCCTCTCCTCTTTTATTACTTCCTATTAATTGCAACGATGACCAAAACTATGTCTGTCACCTCCCAACAACTTTTATTTATCATACTCTTGTATGTGAAGTCATTACTTCCCACAAGATCAATATGATCTCTTGGATATTCTTTAGGTTTTCTTTCTTTTTATCATGACCCAAGTGAGGAAATCAAGCCCTTGACTCAACACTAATCTTTATTATATAACTCATGGACTCGATTACAAAGGATAAAGCTCACAAAGCAAAAGCTCACAACTAGATCGTGCTAACTTTATTCTACTAGATCAAGATACTACCAAAAGGATCGAACTAAGTAAAGCGGTAAAGATAGAAGTGATGGTGATACGATACCGGGGTCACTCCCCCAAGCTTGGCAATTGCCAAGGGGAGTGCCCATACCCATATGATTATGTCTCCTTCTTCGGGGGTGGTGATGATGGAGTTGCAAGTAGTGACGGGGGATCCTCATATATCGAGCGTAGGAGATCTTCTAGCTTGTGGATAATACCTTTGAGAGCACCTATGTAATCCTTCAACAAAAGATTTTCACTTGTGAGATGCTTATTCCGAATCTGAGCTAACTCAATCATCCTGAAAGCTTCTATCTCAGTTGAGGTAAAGAGATTAGGAAGGGATTTAGAGGTGTCTTCTTCTCCCGCTGCCGGAGCCGGATCTTCCACCTCCATCTTGATCTTATTCTCCGTGTGGATCTCCTCGGGTCCTTCCCTCTTCAAATCTATCTTCATTAGCCAAGCATCGTTGCCTTCGTTGTTGGAAGAGGGAGATGACATGATGCTTGGCTTCGCAAACCCTAGCCGAAAACAGCTCGAAACAAGAATAGAGGATTTTTGCGTGATGCAGAGGTCAAAACCTTCGGGAGTATATATAATGATTTTTTACCGACCAAAAGGAGTAACCCACAAGAAAATGGAGTCCATGCGACAAACGGGTTGCCCACGAGGCAGGGGGAGCGCCCTCCACCCTCGTGGATGCCTCGTGTCTCTTCTGGACTGCGGTTTATTTTTCTATTTTTCTAAATATTCCAAAACGGAGAAAAATTGCCTTTAGAACTGTTTTGGAGTCGGTTTCTTACCATATCACATACCTCTGCCTTTTCGGAGGCTGAATCGTTCTAGAAAGTGTCCCTTATGTATTCCTCCGGGGTTACGGTTTCTATAATGTTGGTTTCAACATTTATAGGATTACCTGAGATATAATGTTTGATTCTTTGACCGTTCACCACCTTCGGATTTGTGCCTTCGAAGTTGTTGTTTTTTATGGCACCGGAGCGATAGACCTCCTCGATAACGTAAGGTCCTTCCCACTTAGAGAGAAGTTTTCCTGCAAAAAATCTTAAACGAGAGTTGAATAGCAAGACATAATCCCCTACGTTAAACTCACGCTTTTGTATCCTTTTGTCATGCCATCTTTTAACTTTTTCTTTAAACAGCTTGGCATTCTCATAAGCCTGGGTTCTCCATTCATCGAGACAGCTAATGTCAAATAGCCTCTTCTCACCGGCAAGTTTGAAATCATAGTTGAGCTCTTTAATAGCCTAATATGCCTTATGTTCTATCTCAAGAGGTAAGTGACAAGCTTTTCCATATACCATCTTATATGGAGACATACCCATAGGATTTTTGTATGCAGTTCTATAGGCCCATAATTGTAATGCCCAGGATGGGACTATACCTCCTACGTGTCGAGGCACGACTTAAAGGTATAAGCCCATCCTAGAATGATCTCAAGTTTGGTATCTTTGCACGACTCATGTAAAAGAGGGTTTAAATTGCAAAAGGAGATAGTTGGCTTACACTCGCCACTTCACACAATACCTTACATAAGCATAACATCATTCAAAACATCACAACCCGACTACGGGCGAAGATCCAAAGAAAGATACCAAAACAACATAACGCCACAGGTCAGGATCGAATCCTAGTAGAAACCACTACTGATCGTCGAAACGTCACAAGCATACGGCCAAACTCTTCAACGAGCTCCCAATGAAGTACTTGAACCAGCTCCTGCATCTTACTTGGCTGAACCTGCATCTGGTGTTGTAGTATCTGTGAGCCACGAGGACTCAGCAATCCCATAACCATGGGTAACAAGACTAGCAAAGCTTTGTGGGTAGGAAGAGGTAAAGTGGTGAGGTGGCAGCAGCGACTAAGCATAATATGGTGGCTAACTTACGAGTACCAAAATAAGAAGAGCATCTACGCAATCGGTCGCAAAAGTAGTGATCGCTAAAGATCCTAACTACATACGAGTCAAACATAACCCCACCGTGTTCTCTTCTCAAAGTGAAAAGAGACAGTCACGGTTACTCACACAGTTGTGTGTTTTACTTCGGATCATCTGTCAAGTTTTCTACAACCGGAAATTAACAAATTCCAATCTGCCACATAACCGCGGGCACGGCTTTCGAAAGATCATAACCCTGCAGGGGTGTCCCAACTTAGCCCATCACAAGCTCTCACGATTAGCTGAAGCGATAAATATAATATCATCACTCCTTATCTTAGGGAAATCCGATCAGGCTCGGCATCCCGGTAGCACAAGTCATTTCGACAATGGTAAAACAAGTCCAGCAAGACCTCCCGGCGTGCCGACACCCTGATAATAGCCGCGCGTATCTCGTCTCAGGCCACGTCCGGATGAGCAATACGTACAGCAACCAAAGACCCCAGATAACTGGGTGGCACCGCAAGTGGCTATAGTTTGGGACCAACACCATCAGCACTGGCCCCCCTGCTATGTAGAATTAAGAATCCTCGGGGACGCGACCCCCTATGCAAATTTAATTAATTATTTAAGTTGTTATTATGAGGCAAATTAAAACCAATGTTGGGCCTTGCTGGAGGAGTTTTATTCAAAGTCGAACTGTCAAGGGGTCCCCATCCACCCATCGTGTAAGGAACGCAAAATCAAGGAACATAATGCCGGTTTATTGGCGCCTAAGGTGACATGAGTGGAACAAAACACCAAGCAAAAGGCCAAGCCTTCCACCCATGCCCAGTATATAGGTGTGTTAATAATATTAATAGATATTGTGATATAACAAACAACAAGTTCCCTCCTGGAACTATCTTCATCTTCACCTGCAACTAACAACGCTATAAGAGGGGCTGAGCAAGCGGGTAACATAGCCAAACAGTGGTTTTGCTAGGAAGGTTTCAAAAGTTAGAGGTTTCATGGCAACAAGGAGAGGCTGACATAAAAGATGGGTAGCGCGACATGTAACGATAGCATCGAGACAACTAAGCATGGCAATGGTAGTAAAGGTATCCAAGGGTATGATCATCTTGCCTGGGATTCCACAAGGGAGAAGAACGGATCCATGAAGCAGAAGGAGCAACAGTCGAGCGAATCCTCACAACTCCGGAACGAAACCGAAGCTAACAAGACAAGCAACCGGAAAGAAGCAAACAACTCGGTAAACACACAATCATAAACATGGCATACGAGGCACAAACAAGTATGATGCATGTCCGGTTAAATATGCATGGCATGGCAAAGTGCACAAACAAAACTACAAGTTAAGTGGAGCTCAATATGCAACGAGTTGCATATGACGAAACACCACATTTTAATTATTTAATTGACTCTCGTTTATTTACAAGACAAGATTAAATGTTTGTTAACATGGCAAGAGGTGAAGCAAAAATAAACTACCTATTAAAACATTTTAAATGAGGCCGGAAAATAACAACAACATATCCGGAAAATCCCCATGAGCATGGTTAACAATTATTAAAGCAACAACAAACACACATTATAATGTTGTTAAATGATGCGGATGACATGATCAAGTTTATGCAAATTTTTTATTAAAAGGTTAACAAGAAGATGTTATGAAGCATCGTCACCGTGGTGGAATGAAAAAGGGTGCCACGGCAACGATCCGAAAATGATGCAACGGCATCATATCGGTGTCGGTAACTCGTTGAGAGTCCGGTGCAAAAGGAAAGATGGTGTGAGCGAGTCAAACGAGATGAAAGGTGGGGCGATCCCGTCACCGGGTTCCCACGGGTCGGCGACGAGGCAACCGAGGAACACGACAAAAGATGAAACGGGCACGATGCACACAAGGAAACATTTCATACAACACAACAAACATCACACGGGTCACGTCTCGGGGTTATACCTTCAAAGCGTTCGTTTTCGGAGGAGCTCGAGATCGTAGAGGGACGTAGTGGTACACAGGTCGTAGAGGAAGAAGTCGTTCTCGCGAGTCGTAGAGGAAGTAGTCGTTCTGTTACCGTGTCGTGGTACTTGTCGCGGCATCGGGCGTCTTCGGGGCGACGGTAGTGGAACTTGGCGACGGTAGTCGTTCGGGCGTCGAGTTCGTAGATGTACTTGGCTCATCCATCTTTTCCGGGCGACGGTAGTGGTTCACGCACGTAGATGTTCATGTCATCGTAGCCGTTCGGTCGTCGTGGTACTTGGTCATGGTACTTGGCATCGGTAGATGTACTCGTTCGGGTCATGTAGAGGTACTTGCCGCAACGCCGGGTTTAGTCGTACACGGGTCATCTGACAAGTCAACACACAAAACACAATTGTTCAACAGCGAGGACTTGAGAAGCGGTGGGGCTGATGCGGTGGTCGAGGCTCGGTCGCCGGCGCTGAAGGCGCACAGAGGCGGGGCGCTGGACGGAGGTCGGGGGGACGAGGCCTCGGGCCTTGGCGACGGGGTGCTGCTCGCGGGGCAGAACCGCGACCCTGGTGCGGCTCGAGGAGGACGGGAGCGGGTCACCGCGCTGCTGGACAGGGCCGGGGCGGCCGGCACTGGACAGCGGAGGCGCTCGGTGCGGAGCAGAGGAAGGACGGCGCGTCCATGGCGGCGGGGAGATGAGGCCACGGCGAGGACGGCGGCCTGCGGTGACGTGGTGGCGAGGATGGAGGGAGGCGATGGAGTCGGCCGGTTCCGCGCGCGCCAGGCGAAGTGGCGGCGGGGTTCGCTGGAGGGGCGGCGGCGCGGTGGCCTCCCTGGCCCGGCGGCTCCTGGGGAACGGGAGCGAGGAGGGGAATCGGGCACGGCGCTGCGGGACAGAGAGGTGAGCGAGGGAGATGCTCGAACGGGAGGAGGGTTCGGAGTCGAGCGAGAGGGAAAACGGGTCGGGCGCTGGGAGTGGCGGCGGCGTGCGGGAGATGAGAGGGAGCGACTCTGGCTCGGCTAGGGTTACGAGCGCTGCGGGCCTAGAGGCCAGATGGGCCGGCTGGGGGGGAAGGAGGAGGCCCAGATGGCCAGGAGGCCGGTGGGCTGCTGCTCTTCTGCTGTTTTTTTTAAAAACTGCTGCTGAAAGTTACCAAGCGGTTTTCCAAAAAAAAACAGAAAAACACAAGAGGAAAAGAAAGAAAAGAAGAGTTAGGAAAAGGCTTAGGGCATAGGGTAAAATTCCCTGGACTCACAAAAATGTGAGGAATAAAAATAAAATGGTTGGAGGGTTTTTGGAAGGACCTCGAAAAACGGGAAAAGACTTATTGGCAAGGTTTGGAAGGAGAAGTTCGAAGTGAAAAAGACATGGGGAATTAATATGCAACTGTGTTGGGATAATTCCAACGAATGGAATAATTATGATATAGCTCCCTAAATATTGAGAGGCTTTTATATATTTTGAAGAGAAGTCACACTTCCCTCGATTTAAATGGACCGAAGGTCCACACAATTTATTTAAGTTGAGAAGCAAAAATTAAAGACATGATGGCATGATGACATGATGCAATGCGAAATAAATAACACAAGCGCAAAAGAAACACAAGGGGAAACCCGGAACATCTGGAATCTTCTGGAATCTTCTGGGATCTTCTGGGACGTCGGTCTCGGGCGTCACAACTCTCCCACACTAACAGAGGATCTCGACCCGAGATCCTAGAGATAGCACCGGGTAAAAACGGAAGAAGAAGAGGTAAAACAAAGTTGCTTCTTTGACAGACGAGTGAAACCAAAGAACCTTGAGAGGTTGAACAATCTTGAAAGAGAGAATACAACAGAGATGAACGAAGTTGAGAGCACTCCGATAAAAGGAGGAACAAGGAACACAATGAGAACCTTGTAGGCTGAAAGACATTAGACGAGAGCTTACGAACCAAAAGAATATGAAACTGCAACGGTATAGCCAAGGAATAAGAATGACAGAGTTTGGACATCACTCCGTCTGAAAATGGAAGGAAATGAACATGAGCTTGAGGAGATGGAGTGATACTTGATGAAATCAACAACACATTGCCTCCGAAACAATTAAAAGAATGGCACAAGGGGTAAGAAAGATTTCAGACAGCACTCCGGTTGAAAAGAGAGGCAAAACTAGATAAGATGAGGGAACTTGAATGAAGAATACAACACTCCGGTTAAATGATAAGCAAGGGAAAAAACATGATCTCAATAAAAACGAGATGATGGTCAACGAGAGCAAATATCACAATGCCTCCAGAATGACAAAATAGCATATAAATCAATGAAAGAAAAGAATGGAGAAGAAAAATGACAACTTCTCCCACAAATGAATTAGGAAAAAATACCTCCTTACGAAGAAGGGTTGAACGGAGTTGATGGAAAAATCAACACGAAATGAATAAGCTTGATGTGGGCTTATGGAAAACATCTCAAAATTTTGAGGTGACAACCGGCCACTAACAGAAATATTTGCTTGGGTTGAGATCAACAAGGAGACGATAAACTTATCTCACCGGGAAGATAAATGAAGAACTTGGGTCATTATAAGCACCATGATAGCAACAATTCTCAAGGAAAGCTTTTAGGTGAAATATAACCCAAATCACTCCAACAAATAAATTGTAGGTTTGAAAACATTTCCTGAACAAGGAAAATGATGGTTTTAAATATCTCATTCCTGACAACTTGTGAATCATGAAACATGAATAAAAATTGTCAAAATGACATAACACCATCTGAAAAGATAAGGTTGAAAGGATTGCAATTCAAAATGCAAGAAGAAGAATATTTAAGCTCCTCCAACAAGAATCTTGATGAAGACTTCGAGGATGAATTAAAACATGATGAACCACCATGAGAACTCCGGTAATGAAAGCATGAGCAGCGAAAGATGAAAATAATAAGATTCAAAGCCTGCGATGAATTAGATGGAGGTTGAAATGATATAATAGAAATAACTTGGAGCTCCGGAAAACAAGATGAACAACTTAGAACCGAGAATATGATATGATGAACAAGCTCCGAAGGAAGGGATTAATCACCTTGAAGGAATAAGAATAAGAATTATGTCATGCATATCCTTCACCAATTTAAATTGATGACAACCAAAGGATTTGGCATACTACTTATTCTCGTTGCAAGGAATTAAAGAGAGATCTAGCACAACTTGGATAAATATACAACGAACCACCGGTAGGATGATGAAAAGAACAAATGAATTAAAACGATAACAACGGAAAGGTAAACTTGAAAGAACCACCGTAAGAATATGGAGACGAACGAAGAGGCATCAATGAAGAATATTTGGAGAACGAGGTTGAAAACTGAGAACGAAGAAATATTCTGAAATGATGGCCTTCGGAGGATCACAAAGAAAAGAATTCATGAAATGCTTCGGATGGGTATAAAAGAATTCCTCACAATCTGAACAACAATGAGGATGGCATGAAGCTAGAACCACGAATCTTCAAGAAGACGGGCCAAGATTTAAGAGAAACACTTCTCCGGTCTTCAAATGTTGAGAACGAAGACGAGAAATGCCATGAATTGCTGAGCACTCCGGAATGAAGAATTAAAAGGTTGAACCAATGATGAAAAAGAATTTGAAAGCGATCTTGGAGAAGGCATCTGACTGATGGAAATCATTCTTACGTCACACTTTGAAAAGAATTTGAGTATAACTCCCGAAAAAATAGAAGAGTCAGGTAAGATCCTGGAAAAAGACCTGTGGGTTAGGGCCCACTCAAAGAAATCACCGTTGGAAAAGATTGCTTAAGAGATATTGCACCGGTTGAATTAAAATGGCTTGAGTAAGATGACAATCCTCAAAATAACTTGAATGGATTAAGAATAGAATTATGAATCTTCAGCACTCCGGATATAAATAGCAAGAAGAGAATGATTAATTGGTGCACCAGAATAAGAAAGCATTGTGAAAAGAGGAAAAAGGATAAGATCAACACCGAAATCTTGAATTACATCCACCGGCAGAATTGAGAACAAAAGAATGATGAACTTGAAGCTCTTGAGCATCTTCCTGAGAATCACCGGATAAGAACATTGAAGGAAAAGAATGAAGAAATATCACATGAATAAAATGGATACTTCATCTGAGAATTTCTGGCTCCAAGAAGAAGAAGGGTGGGAGGGTGGGGAAAACAAAGACAACTTGGGATGAATGAAACAGACAAATCGTCAGATTTCTCAATGGCATCCGTATGGAATAACTTGAAGAGAAGGCACACCGGTTGGAAAAAAAATTAACATGACCATCTTGATGGTCAAGAGGAATTAGCACTCCCATAGATATATGAGAACACCGATTAGGACGGTATGGAATCAACATTTGACATCGAAGCAACTCGAATACCAGAATCAAAACAAGAACAAAGGGTAGATATGTTTGCAGCATAGTCTTCACAATATCATTCGAACAGAGAATTGAACGAATGAATTCCGCAGGTACATCAACTTGTCGAGAAGCCACTTGGAGAACAAAAAGGTAAATAAAAAGGAACAAGGATCAGATAGAACAAATACAAGATGGAAGCTTCATTCCACATCTTCGTGCTGAAAGCTCATGGAACGTGTTACAAAAGGGTTTTGCAATCCCCGGATCAGCATAGCCAAGGACCCTTTAAGATGCAACTCCTGATCAGAACAAGTCCATAAAACCACTTCACTCAATGTAGAACCCCGAACTTCATATCGTGCATCCGTTGGAAGAATGCCTAGAACTACTGGATGAAACCACCTATTAATTTCCGAAAGTTTCCAGTTATGCAATCAGGTGTTGGGGATACAGGGGAAGCACCGCGCAATCAACTCTAAACCTACATCCAGCTGTATCCATCCTTCAACACATAACCAGTTGTTCTCGGAAACCTTTTACCTCGGACCTTCGAAACGCATCCACTATACAAGCTATGGCAATACTCCCGAACTACCTCCCCAGTACTGGGTGATGTCGGGGTTATCTTGCCACTAACCGCATAAGAGAGTTTTCGATGTCGGCCGTCTTAAGTATTCTAGTACTGCCGCGATGGATTTGTGACGACAACACCTCGGAGCTCAACTCCCCGGGACACTGCCACAACCCCTAATGACAGGAGGCATCGAGAACAATGTTCTCGTCACAAAGACATCGAAACAATCCAAACAATACTCGCGAGATCCTAAAAAAAATTGGTGAAATTTTTTGAAAGTAGAAGAGGCAAGAGTAGTCGTCAGGAGTCCTCACCAGAATGAAAGAGATGAGGAGCAAAAGAAATCCTACTCTCCGATATATATATAGGACTGAAAACATTTTCAAGTGTGTGCCTAGACTCAACCGTCAACGATTCGATCAATCAGTGGGGGCTTCTAGGTCGGAGAAGGCTCTGAATACCAACTTGTAATGCCCAGGATGGGACTATACCTCCTACGTGTCGAGGCACGACTTAAAGGTATAAGCCCATCCTAGAATGATCTCAAGTTTGGTATCTTTGCACGACTCATGTAAAAGAGGGTTTAAATTGCAAAAGGAGATAGTTGGCTTACACTCGCCACTTCACACAATACATTACATAAGCATAACATCATTCAAAACATCACAACCCGACTACGGGCGAAGATCCAAAGAAAGAAACCAAAACAACATAACGCCACAGGTCAGGATCGAATCCTAGTAGAAACCACTACTGATCGTCGAAACGTCACAAGCATACGGCCAAACTCTTCAACGAGCTCCCAGTGAAGTACTTGAACCAGCTCCTGCATCTTACTCGGCTGAACCTGCATCTGGTGTTGTAGTATCTGTGAGCCACGAGGACTCAGCAATCCCATAACCATGGGTAACAAGACTAGCAAAGCTTTGTGGGTAGGAAGAGGTAAAGTGGTGAGGTTGCAGCAGCGACTAAGCATAATATGGTGGCTAACTTACGAGTACCAGAATAAGAAGAGCATCTACGCAATCGGTCGCAAAAGTAGTGATCGCTAAAGATCCTAACTACATACGAGTCAAACATAACCCCACCGTGTTCTCTTCTCAAAGTGAAAAGAGACAGTCACGGTTACTCACACAGTTGTGTGTTTTACTTCGGATCATATGTCAAGTTTTCAAGAACCGGATATTAACAAATTCCAATCTGCCACATAACCGCGGGCACGGCTTTCGAAAGATCATAACCCTGCAGGGGTGTCCCAACTTAGCCCATCACAAGCTCTCACGATTAGCTGAAGCGATAAATATAATATCATCACTCCTTATCTTAGGGAAATCCGATCAGGCTCGGCATCCCGGTAGCACAAGTCATTTCGACAATGGTAAAACAAGTCCAGCAAGACCTCCCGGCATGCCGACACCCTGATAATAGCCGCGCGTATCTCGTCTCAGGCCACGTCCGGATGAGCAATACGTACAGCAACCGAAGACCCCAGATAACTGGGTGGCACCGCAAGTGGCCCTAGTTTGGGACCAACACTATCAGCACTGGCCCCCCCTGCTATGTAGAATTAAGAATCCTCGGGGACGCGACCCCCTATGCAAATTTAATTAATTATTTAAGTTGTTATTATGAGGCAAATTAAAACCAATGTTGGGCCTTGCTGGAGGAGTTTTATTCAAAGTCGAACTGTCAAGGGGTCCCCATCCACCCATCGTGTAAGGAACACAAAATCAAGGAACATAATACCGGTTTATCGGCGCCTAAGGTGACATGAGTGGAACAAAACACCAAGCAAAAGGCCAAGCCTTCCACCCATGCCCAGTATATAGGTGTGTTAATAATATTAATAGATATTGTGATATAACCAACAATAAGTTCCCTCCTGGAACGATCTTCATCTTCACCTGCAACTAACAACGCTATAAGAGGGGTTGAGCAAGCGGGTAACATAGCCAAACAGTGATTTTGCTAGGAAGGTTTCAAAAGTTAGAGGTTTCATGGCAACAAGGAGAGGCTGACATAAAAGATGGGTAGCGCGACATGTAACGATAGCATCGAGACAACTAAGCATGGCAATGGTAGTAAAGGTATCCAAGGGTATGATCATCTTGCCTGGGATTCCACAAGGGAGAAGAACGGATCCATGAAGCAGAAGGAGCAACAGTCGAGCGAATCCTCACAACTCCGGAACGAAGCCGAAGCTAACAAGAGAAGCAACCGGAAAGAAGCAAACAACTCGGTAAACACACAATCATAAACATGGCATACGAGGCACAAACAAGTATGATGCATGTCCGGTTAAATATGCATGGCATGGCAAAGTGCACAAACAAAACTACAAGTTAAGTGGAGCTCAATATGCAACGAGTTGCATATGACGAAACACCACATTTTAATTATTTAATTGACTCTCGTTCATTTACAAGACAAGATTAAATGTTTGTTAACATGGCAAGAGGTGAAGCAAAAATAAACTACCTATTAAGACATTTTAAATGAGGCCGGAAAATAACAACAACATATCCGGAAAATCCCCATGAGCATGGTTAACAATTATTAAAGCAACAACAAACACACATTATAATGTTGTTAAATGATGCGGATGACATGATCAAGTTTATGCAATTTTTTTATTAAAAGGTTAACAAGAAGATGATATGAAGCATCGTCACCGTGGTGTAATGAAAAAGGGTGCCACGGCAACGATTCGAAAATGATGCAACGGCATCATATCGGTGCCGGTAACTCGTTGAGAGTCCGGTGCAAAAGGAAAGATGGCGTGAGCGAGTCAAACGAGATGAAAGGTAGGGCGATCCCGTCACCGGGTTCCCACGGGTCGGCGACGAGGCAACCGAGGAACACCACAAAAGATGAAACGGGCACGATGCACACAAGGAAACATTTCATACAACACAACAAACATCACACGGGTCACGTCTCGGGGTTATACCTTCAAAGCGTTCGTTTTCGGAGGGGCTCGAGATCGTAGAGGGACGTAGTGGTACACGGGTCGTAGAGGGAGAAGTCGTTCTCGCGAGTCGTAGAGGAAGTAGTCGTTCTGTTATCGTGTCGTGGTACTTGTCGCGGCATCGGGCGTCTTCGGGGGCGACGGTAGTGGAACTTGGCGACGGTAGTCGTTCGGGCGTCGAGTTCGTAGATGTACTTGGCTCATCCATCTTTTCCGGGCGACGGTAGTGGTTCACGCACGTAGATGTTCATGTCATCGTAGCCGTTCGGTCGTCGTGGTACTTGGTCGTGGTACTTGGCATCGGTAGATGTACTCGTTCGGGTCATGTAGAGGTACTTGCCGCAACGCCGGGTTTAGTCGTACACGGGTCATCTGACAAGTCAACAGTACAAGGCAACACACAAAACACAATTGTTCAACAGCGAGGACTTGAGATGCGGTGGGGCTGATGCGGTGGTCGAGGCTCGGTCGCCGGCGCTGAAGGCGCACAGAGGCGGGGCGCTAGACGGAGGACGGGGGGACGAGGCCTCGGGCCTTGGCGACGGGGTGCTGCTCGCGGGGCAGAACCGCGACCCTGGTGCGGCTCGAGGAGGACGGGAGCGGGTCACCGCGCTGCTGGACAGGGCCGGGGCGGCCGGCACTGGACAACGGAGGCGCTCGGTGCGGAGCAGAGGAAGGACGGCGCGTCCATGGCAGCGGGGAGATGAGGCCACGGCGAGGACGGCGGCCTGCGGTGACGTGGTGGCGAGGACGGAGGGAGGCGATGGAGTCGGCCGGTTCCGCGCGCGCCAGGCGAAGTGGCGGCGGGGTTCGCCGGAGGGGCGGCGGCGCGGTGGCCTCCCTGGCCCGGCGGCTCCTGGGGAACGGGAGCGAGGAGGGGAATCGGGCACGGCGCTGCGGGACAGAGAGGTGAGCGAGGGAGATGCTCGAACGGGAGGAGGGTTCGGGGTCGAGCGAGAGGGAAAACGGGTCGGGCGCTGGGAGTGGCGGCGGCGTGCGGGAGATGAGAGGGAGCGACTCTGGCTCGGCTAGGGTTACGAGCGCTGCGGGCCTAGAGGCCAGATGGGCCGGCTGGGGGGAAGGAGGAGGCCCAGATGGCCAGGAGGCCGGTGGGCTGCTGCTCTTCTGCTGTTTTTTTAAAACTGCTGCTGAAAGTTACCAAGCGGTTTTCCAAAAAAAACAGAAAAACACAAGTGGAAAAGAAAGAAAAGAAGAGTTAGGAAAAGGCTTAGGGCATAGGGTAAAATTCCCTGGACTCACAAAAATGTGAGGAATAAAAATAAAATGGTTGGAGGGTTTTTGGAAGGACCTCGAAAAACGGGAAAAGAATTATTGGCAAGGTTTGGAAGGAGAAGCTCGAAGTGAAAAAGACATGGGGAATTAATATGCAAGTGTGTTGGGTTAATTCCAACGGATGGAATAATTATGATATAGCTCCCTAAATATTGAGAGGCTTTTATATGTTTTGAAGAGAAGTCACACTTCCCTCGATTTAAATGGACCGAAGGTCCACACAATTTATTTAAGTTGAGAAGCAAAAATTAAAGACATGATGGCATGATGACATGATGCAATGCAAAATAAATAACACAAGCGCAAAAGAAACACAAGGGGAAACCCGGAACATCTGGAATCTTCTGGAATCTTCTGGGATCTTCTGGGACGTCGGTCTCGGGCGACACAATAATGCATCATCAAGTTTCCTGGACCAATTCTTCCTAGACCTATTAACTATCTTTTGTAAAATTAATTTCAACTCCCTATTACTTAGTTCTACTTGACCACTAGTCTGTGGGTGATAAGGGGATGCAATTCTATGGTTGACATCATATTTAGCAAGCATCTTACGGGAAGCACCATGAATAAAGTGTGAACCACCATCACTCATTAGATATCTAGGGACTCCAAACCTCAGAAATATAACTTCTTTAAGCATTTAAATAGAGGTGTTATGATCAGCACTACTAATTGGAATAGCTTCTACCCACTTAGTAACGTAATCAACAGCAACTAGAATATGTGTGTATCCATTAGAGGCAGGAAACGGTCCCATATAATCAAAGCCCCAAACATCAAATGGTTCAATAACAAGTGAATAATTCATAGGCATTTCTTGACGTCTACTAATATTACCAATTCTTTGACATTCATCACAAGATAAGACAAACTTACGGGCATCCTTGAAGAGAGTAGGCCAACAAAAACCGGATTGCAATACCTTGTGTGCAGTTCTATCTCCCGCATGGTGTCCTCCATAAGCTTCAGAGTGGCACTTGCGTAGGATCTGTTCCTGTTCATGCTCAGGTACACAACGTCCAATAATACCATCTACTCATTCTTTATAAAGATGTGGGTCATCCCAGAAGTAATGTCTCAAATCATAGAAGAACTTTTTCTTTTGCTGGTATGTGAAGCTAGGAGGTATAAACTTAGCAACAATATAATTAGCATAATCAGCATACCATGGAGCAGTACGAGAAGTACTTATGACAGCTAGTTGTTCATCAGGAAAGCTATCATCAATAGGTTGTGGGTCATCAAGTATATTCTCTAACCTAGACAAGTTATGTGCAACAGGGTTCTCAGCTCCCTTTCTATCAATAATATGCAAGTCAAATTCTTGCAGCAAGAGAACCCATCTAATAAGTCTAGGTTTAGCATCTTTCTTTTCCATAAGGTATTTGATAGCAGCATGATCAGTGTGGATAGTTACTTTAGAATCAACGATATAGGGTCTAAACTTATCACAAGCAAATACAACTGCTCAAAATTCTTTCTTAGTGGTAGCATAATTTCTTTGGGCACTATCTAGAGTTTTACTAGCATACTGGATAACATTCAACTTCTTATCAACTCTTTGCCCTAGAATAGCTCCTACAGCATAATCACTAGCATCGCACATAATCTCAAAAGGTAAATTCCAGTCAAGAGGCTGAACAATAGGTGCAGAGATCAATGCTTTCTTGAGTACTCCCTCCATCCCAAAATAACCGTCTCAACTTAGTACTAACTTTAGTATAAAGTTGTACTAAACTTGAGACACTTATTTTGGGACGGAGGGAGTATTTCAAATGCTTCTAGACAATCATCATCAAAGACAAAAGGAATATCTTTTTGTAAGAGATTAGTCAGAGGCCTGGAGATTTTGGAGAAGTCCTTTATGAACCTCCTATAAAACCCGGCATGACCAAGGAAACTTTGTATACCTTTGATGTCCTTAGGGCATGACATCTTTTCAATAGCATCAACTTTAGCTTTGTCAACTTCAATACCTCTTTCAGAAATTTTATGTCCCAAGACAATGCCTTCATTAACCATAAAGTGGCACTTCTCCCTATTCAAGACAAGATTAGTGTCTTCACATCTCTGCAAAACTCGATCAAGGTTGCTTAAGCAGTCATCAAAAGAAGTTCCGTAAACGGAGAAATCATCCATGAAAACCTCAACAATCTTTTCAGAAAAATCAGAGAATATAGCCATCATGCATCTTTTAAAGGTAGCAGGTGCATTACATAAACCAAAAGGCATACGTCTATAAGCAAAGGTACCGAAAGGACAAGTAAAAGTGGTCTTTTCTTGATCCCCTTTTGACACAGGTATTTGAGAGAAACCAGAATAACCATCTAGAAAGCAGAAATGAGTATGTTTGGATAACCTTTCTAGCATTTGATCAATAAATGGCATGGGGTAATGATCTTTCTTAGTAGCTTTATTTAACTTACGGAAATCAATTACCATCCTATAACCCGTAACTATTCTTTGCGGGATCAATTCATCTTTATCATTAGGAACAACAGTCATACCTCCTTTCTTAGAAACACAATGGACAGGACTTACCCACTGGCTATCAGCAACGGGATAGATAATACCTGCCTCTAGAAGTTTTAGTATTTCCTTCCTTACCACTTCTTTCATCTTAGGATTTAATCGTCGCTGATGATCAATAACTGGTTTAGCATTTTCTTCCAATTTTATCTTGTGTTGGCATATAGTGGGACTAATGCCCTTAAGATTATCCAGAGTATATCCAATAGCAGCACGGTGCTTCTTCAGAGTTTTCAATAATTTTTCTTCTTCCTGCTCTGAAAGATTAGCACTAATAATAACAGGATATATCTTCTTTTCACCAAGATAAACATACTTAAGATTATCAGGTAAAGGTTTAAGTTCAAACACGGGATCACCCTTGGGTGGAGGAGGATCCCCTAGGATTTCAACAGGCAAGTTGTTTTTCAATACGGGTCCTTGTGTAAGGAATATTTCATCTATCTCCCTTCTCTCGTTCATATGCATATCATTTTCATGGTCTAACAAGTATTGTTCTAAAGGATCATTAGGTGGCACTTGTAATGCCCCGGATGTAATACTTTCCCTTTTGGGTATATAATATATCTCCGGCTTCATCTATTCCCATTCCGGGTTCTTTGTCTTTCGGGTTTTCGTCGTTTTGTTGTGTGAGTGTGTGGCATTCATTCATATCATGTAGACATGTGCATCGCTTTGCATTTGTGTTGTCGGTTGCATCCGGTTCCGCGTGTTTCTTCCCGTTGTCCGTTTCGCGTTCCGGAGCTCCCTCACGTGTCCGTGACGTCCCGTAGGCCTACTTTGTTGTTCGGGCGTTTTACGTTACCGGTGTGCCGCGAGGTTGTGTTGTGTGTTGTTGTTTTGTTGTGTGCAACCCGCCTCCCAAATCTCGTCTCGTTTGGACTCCGTTGACTTTTCCATCCGTTGTCCGTGTGGGTCCGAAGTGCCTTCGCTTCGTGTCCTGGAAACACCCCTACTGCAGTCTGTTATCTCCGTCTAGGCCTTCTAAATCTATCCCCGCGATCGGATCCGTCGGATCGCGATCGGAGGGCTCCTAGCGCCCCTAAACTCCCTCCTAACCCTAAAAACTGCTATTTATAGACCCCTAGTCTATTTTGGCATGTCCCCTTCTTCTTCCCCTTCCCCTCTATTTTTTTCCCCTTCCTTTCAGATCAGATCCACTAAATCTTCCCGGATCCCGAAGGATCCTTCGAACCAAGCCGCGCCGCAGCTCCTCGATCGATCTGTAAGTCAACGCCCGCTCGCCTGCGACCGAGCGCTCCCGCCAGGCCCGTCCCTCGTCGCTCCTTCTGGCACCCCTCGCTGGGCCTCGCCTCCTCAGCGTCCGGTCGGGGGGGGCGGGGGACCACTTCCCCGCGTACGGCCCGAGGCCTCGCCACTTCCTCGCCTCCCGACGGGCCGTCGCCGCACCGTCTCGCCAGGCTCGAGAGGTGAGGGACCAGATCACCGCGCAACCTTGGGCCGCCCGCTCCAGCGCCGCGCGCCGTCCCAGCCGGATCCCCAGTCGCCACCGCCTCCTCCTCCAGGCCACTGGGCCGCGCGCACCGGGCAGGCCTCCTCCGCCGCGAGCCCAGGCCGCCTCCCGGGCCGCCCCGTCGGGCCGGCCTCGCCTTCCTCCGCCGCCGCGCACCGAAGCCCACCGCGCCGCCTCTGCCTCGGCCGAGTGGGCCAGATCCGCGCCACCGGCCCATCTTCGTTTTTTCTCAGATCTGGATCTGATCTAGGTTGACCCTTTTTCCCCACTAAGTCCCTGATCTGTTTATCTGATATGCTAAGTTTGACCTGCCCTAACTTTGTGCCTGTTGCTCCGTTTTGCACGTGTGACATGTCCAGACGTTCGTGGAGTTGTGCTCTACGTTTTACCTGTTGTTGTCATGCATGTTAGAGATCGTTTAGGTGCTTGTTTTGCTGTTGCAAGAGTGCATCATGATATAAACTGCTGCTATGTGTTATTTTCATGCCACCTTTGCCATGTGATAACTTTTAGCTCGTTTGTCCAAACGATGCAAATGACATGTCCACGTGTTCGTCTTGCCACGAACTACGTGTTGCTTGTGATAGGTTGCATGGTAGATTTATTATTGCCTTGTTATCATAGTTGAAAAGTGCCATGTTCATATAATGTGTTTTCACTTGTTATGAAATGTCATCTTGATGAGCTCGTTGTAATCGTTGTGTTCACCTCTATGAAGCATGCTTGTGTGTTTCGGGATCACCTTCATGTGTATGTTGATGAGGTGCTTACCCTTTGCCGTGTTTAGTTTCGAGGTGACTTAAACATGCTCTTTTGTATGCTATGATGATATTGCTGTTTTAGGACTTAGTGAATTTTCACTAAGTCTGAAATCTGTAACGTTCCGATGCCATGTTCGTGTGATGTTCTAGGACAAAGCATGTTAGTTTTGGAGTGGATTTTGATTGTTCCTTGTAGTATATATTGTTGTCTTTCCATCCATGTCCTCACATGTCCATTTGAGTGGCTGTAGCATGTTTATCTTTTGCTCTAAAGTTTCAATAAAATTCTGCTGCCAGAATTTTATTGTAAAGTTCAATATGTCCAAGATCATTGCTGTTGATCCGTGGCTCCGTTGGGGGTGCACTTTGGACCTAGTTGCTGTACTATATGTCTAGTTTGTGTTCATGTCCTTTGCCATGCTATTTGGGTGCTGTAGCTTAATTATTTTGAGCTCCAAAGATGCTATGTTGCTGTAATTTTCAGCTTTCGCCCAAATCTTGTTTCGGGCATAACTTTTAGCCCGTAACTCCGATTTCAGCGAATCTTATATCAAACTTGATTGTTTTTCCGTGTAGATTAATAATATCAGATTGTTATCATGTTTTGAGGTGTTTTGCTTGAGTGATATTTTCCGTGCTCCGTGTGCATCCTTAGTGCATCCATCATGCATTCATGTTTTTCGAGTGCGCATTGCATCTTGTTGATTGGTGCTTGGTGTGATTGTTTTGTTTAGAGCCGGAAGCTGAGACTCCAACGAGGTTGAGCACGAGGACCCTTCTTACGATCCGAACGACTTCTCTTCAGGCAAAATGACCGAACCCCGATAACATTACTATCTTTGCCTATTGCTAGTAGTCTCGATCTATAGTTTTGCCTCGATGCCCATGATCTTCTTGTCAGCCTCCTACTTGTAACCAATTGCCATGTTTAACCAACCTACCTATGCAAACCGTTGCTTGGCTAAGTACGCTTCGCTCAGCCCTTCTTATAGCATTGCTAGTTGCAGGTGAAGATCGAAGATGCTTGCTTCATGTTGAAGTTTGGTTGGGTTATATCACACTATATAAATGCTTTAAAATGAAATCATCTATATATTGGCAAGGGTGGAAGGCTAAGCCTTTTGCTTGGTGATTTGTTCCACTCATGCCGTTAGGATCCGTATAAGCCGGTATTATGTTCCTTGATTATGCGTTCCTAACATGGTTGGGGTGTATGGGACCCCCTCGATAAACTGCTAAGTGCTAAGTCTTTTCCAGCAAGTCCCAACCTTGGTACTATTTTCCTAAACAACTAAAACTTTCCGAGGGAGTAATTAACCCGAGGCTTAATTAATTCAACCCCCCTGGGCCAGTGCTCGACTTGAGTGTTGGTCCAAACCAGAGTCACTTGCGGATACTACCCAGTTCGCTGGGGTCTTCGGTATCTGTACGTAGCGCTCATCCGGACGTGTCCTGAGACCTAGATACGCGCGGCTACTATCAGGGTGTCGACACGCCGGGAGGATTTGCTGGATTAGCCTTACCTTAGCTTGGTATATCTTGAGCACGGGATTCCGAGAATACTCGGGTCTTCCCACTTTGGAGTTGCGACTCCGCGGATCGTGGGCTTGTAATGGGTCAAGTTGGAACACCCCTGCAGGGTTTGAACTTTCGAAAGCCGTGCCCGCGGTTATGTGGCAGATGGGAGCTTGTTAATTCCGGTTGTAGATAACTTGACACAATGTTTCTAATACACTACCAGCGTGTGTTCCGTGACTGTCAATTTCCGAATAGGGATTCGGGAGTTGAACACGGAGGGGTTATGATTGTGGAGCTTGTAGCTAGGATCACTTCGTGATCACTTCTCGCCGATGCCTTCTCTTCTCGCTCTCACTTGCGTAAGCTAGATGCTAGTTGCTGCTGCAGACTTATTCTTTTCTTCAGCCTTTCCCTCACCTAAAGGCTTAAATAGTTCTGTTACCCGGGAACGGGATTGCTGAGTCCTCTGTGGCTCACAGTTACTTCACACACCAGATGCAGGTCCAGCTGTGAGCTATCCAGGTGATGGCACCGAGCTGGATTGGGAGTACGACGAGGAGCGTAGTCGGTACTACGTGCGCTACCCGGACGATCAGTAGTGGAGTCTCTTATTAGGATTCGATCCGCCTGTGGTTTATTTATCTGAGTTTGGTTCTTTGACTTTTGGCTTTTGCCCTTAGAGGGTTGTAGTGCTCTTAATGTATGATGTTTGAGACTTGTACTGTAATTCTGTGACGTGGCGAGTGTAAGCCAACTATTTTTAGTTTACTATCCCCGCTTTTACATGAGTTGTGCAAAGATTTCCAAACTTGAGATCATTCTAGGATGGACTTATGCCTTTAAGTCGTGCCTCGACACGTAGGAGGTATAACTCCATCCTGGGCATTACAAGTTGGTATTCAGAGCCTTCTCCGACCTAGGAGCCCCCACTGTTTGATCGAACCGTTGACGGTCGAGTCTAGGCACACACTGAAAACTTTTTGAGTCCTATATTATATCGAAGAGTAGGATTTCTTTGCTTCTCATCCCCTTTCTCTCTGGTGAGGACTCCTGACGTCAACTCTTGTCTCTCCTATCTTCAAAAATTGCACAAATTTTTTTTTAGGAATCCCGCGAGTATTCTGGGATTGTTTCGATGTTCTTGTGACAAGGATATTGTTCCTGATGCCTCCTGTTACCGAGGAGTTGAGCTTCGGGGTATCATTGCAACAAGCATATCGCGGCAGTACTAAATACTTAAGACGGTCGACATCGAAAATCTCCCCTATACGGCCAGTGGCAAGATAACCCCGACATCACCCAGTACTGGGGAGGTAGTTCGGGAGTATTGCCATAGCTTGTTATAGTGGATGCTTTTCGAAGGTCCGAGGTACACAGTTTCCGAGAAAGACTGGTTATGTGTTGAAGGATGGATATACCTGGATGTAGGTTAGAGTTGATTGCGCGGTGCTTCCCGTGTATCCCCAACACCTGATTGCATAACTAGAATCTTTCGGAAATCTATAGGTGGGTTTTATCCTGTAGATCGTAGGCATTCTTCCAACGAATGCAGGTTAGTGAGTTCGGGGTTCGACATTGAGTGAAGGGGTTATATGACCGATGTTACTATCAGGAGTTGCATCTTAAAGGGTCCTTGGCTATGCTGATCCGGGGATTGCAAAACCTTTTCGTAACGCGTTCATATGCTTTCAGCACAAAGATGTTAGAACGAAACTCCTCTCTTGTGTTTGTTCCTTTCCGTACCTTGTTCTTTACTTATTTTATCCTTTTGTTCCCTATGTGGCTTCTCGTGAAGACTGATGTTATCAATTAACTAAGAATATCATTCGTTCCTCTTGTTCGGATGATTTCATTCGTTCTTATTGTTCGAATGATTATTGTGAAGACTTGTTGCCATTCATTCCATTGATTCAGCTTATTCCTTTTGTCAATCAATTGCTGATTCGTGGTCATCTCTTACAGGATGGCTCCGAAAAGGGTTCCGAACGCCAACCCAAAGGGTGAAGAGGTTCCAGAACGTCCTCCTTCCCCTCCTCCTCCGCCTGAGGCTTGGAGAGCAATTATGCAGACTACTGCTCAGAACACTCAGTTGATGATGCAGATGATGCAGATGATGCAAGCTAATCAAGCTAATCAGGGTGTTCCAATGAACCAAGGCAACTTCTTCCAGCAGCACCATGCTACCCTCAACCAGTTCTTGGCCAACAATCCTAAAGCTTTCAGTTACTGTGTCGACCCTCTTGATGCTGAAGATTGGCTAACCGATATCAAGAAGCATTTTGAGTGCAGTAACGTGAAAGAAGATGACTATGTGAAGTTTGCAGCCTTCCAACTGAAAGATCAAGCAGCTGACTGGTGGCAGCAGTACAAAGACTCAAGGCCGGGTCAAGTGATCTCTTGGGAGAATTTCTGCAAGGATTTCCGCTCGCACCACATTCCTACAAGTGTTATCAAGGGTATGCGTGAGCAATTCCGCAACCTCAAGCAGGGCTCCATGTCAGTCTATCAGTATAATGTCAAGTTCCAAAACCTCGCTCGCTATGCAAAGCAAGACATTCCTGATGCAAAGAGTAAGATCTATCAGTTCCGTGGAGGTCTCAAAGATGAACTTCAGCTTGCTCTCACTTTGTTCGAGCCAGACGAATTCGATAAGTTCTATAACATGGCTTTGAAACAAGAAGCAGCTCAGCTTAAGATGGAGGCTTCTAAGAAGAGAATTCGAGATGCTGTTCACTCTTCCTCATCGTCTCAGTTGGCTGCGAAACAACAGAAATTCTGGCTTCCTCCTCCTCCAGTGATTCGAGCTCCATACAACAACTCCAACAACTTCAACAACTCCAACAACAAGAACTCTAGTGGTCGTGGTTTCTCCCACCCACCCAACCCGAGCAACCAGTCGAAGAAGCAGTTTCAGTCTCAAGGCTCCAAGTCCAGTGGTTCTCATTTCCGTCCTCTCTCTGAAGTGGTGTGCAACAAGTGTGGCCAGAAGGGTCATTATGCCAATAGATGTCCGAATCCGAAGCGTCTTCCACCTCCTCCTCCTATGAGTTCAGCTATTGTCAAGCATGATCCAAAGTCTGCTAGGGTCAATCTGATGAATGCAGCTGAAGCGGAGAACTCTTCTGATGTCATTTTGGGTAACCTCTCAGTGAACTCTTTTCCAGCTAAAGTATTGTTTGATTCGGGTGCATCTTTGTCCTTCATTTCAAGACCTTTTGTTGCTAAGCATGAATTGGTTTCGGAGAGGATTCCTAGACCTTTGAAGATTATTTCTCCGGGTTTGCAAATGACTTCCAACACAGTTGCTCCGAATATTTCTATTCGCATGGGTGATTATCGATTTTTGGCTTCTCCGGTGGTTCTTGGTCATTCTGACATCGACCTCATCCTCGGAATGGATTGGCTTTCTCAGCACGATGCTCACATTGATTGCGCTCAAAAGGAAGTCAAATTGACTCATTCTGATGAAGATGTGATTATCTTCGCCTCCAGGGATAATACTATTCGGATTTTCTCTCTTAATGATAAGGGCGAAATTAATGCCATAGAGCAAATTCCTGTGGTGAACGAATATCAAGACGTCTTTCCAGAAGATCTTCCAGGCATGCCTCCACACTGTCAGGTGGAGTTTGTCATTGAACTCGAGCCGGGCACTGAACCTGCTTGTCGGCGTCCTTACAAGCTCTCTCCGGATGAACTGAAGGAATTGAAGAAGCAGCTTGATAAGCAGGAGAGTATGGGTCTCATCAGACCGAGTACATCTCCATGGGGCTGTGGTGTCTTATTTGTCAAGAAGAAAGATGGCACGGAGCGTCTCTGTGTTGACTACCGGCCATTGAACAAGAAGACGATTAAGAACAAGTATCCGCTCCCCAACATAAATGAACTCTTTGAGCAGCTCAAAGGAGCTAAAGTGTTCTCTAAGCTTGACCTCCGAATGGGCTATCATCAAATTCGCATTCGCGAGGAAGACATTCCCAAGACGGCCTTCAGAACAGGCTACGGTTCATACGAGTATACCGTCATGTCCTTCGGTCTCGCCAATGCTCCTCCTACCTTTTCAAGGATGATGCATTACATCTTCAACCCCTATACTGGCGAATTTGTGCTTGTGTATCTGGATGATATTCTGGTGTTTTCCAAGAATGAAGAAGATCATGAAAAGCACTTGCGTCTGGTTCTTGATCGACTCCGAGAGCATAAATTCTATGCCAAGTTCTCAAAGTGCGAGTTTTGGCTCGATAAGGTTTTGTACCTGGGCCACATCATCTCAGCTGACGGTATTGCGGTTAATCCCGAGAAAGTTGAAGCAATTGTCAACTGGGAAGCTCCTCAGAACGTCAAGCAGCTCCGCAGTTTTCTGGGTCTTGCCAGCTATTGCAGAAGATTTGTTGAAAACTTCTCCAAGATTGCCAAGCCTCTTTCCAACCTGCTTCAGAAGAATGTCAAATACTTTTGGTCTCCTGAATGTGAAGTTGCATTCAAAACCCTCAAAGAGAAGCCTGTTTCTGCTCCAGTTCTGACTCCTCCGGATGAAACCAAGCCCTATGAAGTGTTCTGTGACGCTTCTCTTCAAGGTCTTGGTGGTGTGCTTATGCAAGATAAGAGAATTGTGGCATATACTTCTCGGCAGCTCAAGCCAAGTGAGAAGAACTATCCCACACATGATCTCGAGCTAGCAGCTGTGGTACATGCTCTGATTACGTGGAGACATCTGTTGTTGGGCAGAAAGGTCGACATCTTCACTGATCACAAGAGCTTGAAGTACATCTTCACACAGCCGCATCTGAACCTCCGCCAGACTCGTTGGGTCGAAATGATCCAAGAGTACAACCCCAGCATTGAATACACTCCAGGCAAGGCGAATGTGATTGCAGATGCTTTGAGCAGAAAGGCATATTGCAACAGCCTTCTTATCAAGCCGTACCAGCCTGAGCTTTGTGAAGCATTCAGGAAACTCAACCTTCAAGTTGTTCCGCAGGGTTTTCTTGCAAATCTCCAAATTGCTCCTACCTTGGAAGATCAAGTCCGTGAGGCCCAGCTCAGTGATACCATGGTGAAGAAGGTGAAACATGGGATTGCAAAGGGCACTCCAAAATACAAGTGCTTCCGTGTTGATGAGAGAGATACCTTGTTCTTCGAGGACAGACTCGTTGTTCCCAAAGGTGATCTCAGGAAGCTCATAATGGAAGAAGCTCATGATTCTCTCCTTTCCATTCATCCTGGCAGTTCCAAGATGTATCAAGACCTCAAGCAATCTTACTGGTGGACACGCATGAAAAGGAAGATTGCCCAATTCGTGAATGAATGTGATGTATGCAGAAGAGTGAAAGCAGAACATCAACGTCCAGCCGGTCTTCTCCAACCTCTTCCTATTCCCGAGTGGAAGTTCGACCACATTGAAATGGACTTCGTCACTGGCTTTCCTAAATCCAAGCGAGGCAAT
Source organism: Secale cereale (assembly GCA_902687465.1). Taxonomy (NCBI): domain Eukaryota; kingdom Viridiplantae; phylum Streptophyta; class Magnoliopsida; order Poales; family Poaceae; genus Secale; species Secale cereale. The sequence goes on from LR738710.1 coordinate 276,454,725, forward strand.
GATGCTATCTTTGTGGTGATTGACAAGCTTACCAAAGTCGCTCACTTTCTTCCAGTCAAAGAATCAATCAACGCAGCTCAACTTGCAGAGCTGTACACTTCCAGAATTGTGTCCCTACATGGCATTCCTCAAGTGATATCCTCAGACCGTGGTAGCTTGTTCACATCAAGGTTCTGGGACTCCTTTCAGTCTGCCATGGGCACTAAGATCAGGTTCAGCACTGCCTTTCATCCTCAGACTAGTGGTCAAGTCGAGCGTGTGAATCAGATCCTAGAAGATATGCTCAGAGCCTGTGTCATCTCCTTCGGCATGAAATGGGAAGACTGCCTTCCATTTGCCGAGTTCTCTTACAACAACAGCTTTCAAGCAAGTGCAGGCAAAGCACCATTTGAAATTCTCTATGGCAGAAAGTGCCGTACCCCTCTCAACTGGTCTGAAACAGGCGAACGCCAACTTCTTGGCAATGACTTGATCTCAGAAGCCGAAGAAATGTGCAAAGTCATACGTGAGAATCTCAAGGCCGCTCAGTCGCGTCAGAAGAGCTACTATGACGGAAAGCATCGTGATTTGGCTTTCGACATCGGTGATCATGTCTATCTCCGAGTGTCTCCGATGAAAGGAACCCAAAGATTCGGTATCAAAGGAAAACTTTCTCCTAGATACGTCGGGCCTTTCAAGATTCTTGGCAAAAGAGGCGATCTAGCCTATCAGCTCGAGCTCCCTTCCAACTTTGCAAATGTTCATGATGTCTTCCATGTGTCTCAACTTCGCAAATGCTTCAAGGCACCTGAGCGCATGATTCCGTTTGAGGAGATTGATCTCCAACAAGACCTTTCCTACCGAGAGCATCCAGTTGCCATTCTCGAAGAAACCGAACGCAAGACTCGCAACAAGTCCATCAAGTTTCTGAAAGTCAAGTGGTCACATCACACCGACCGAGAAGCTACCTGGGAACGAGAAGATCATCTTCGTTCCGAGTACCCTTCCTTTTTCCAGTCCTAGATCTCGGGACGAGATCTTTTTGTAGTAGAGGAGAGTTTGTAATGCCCCGGATGTAATACTTTCCCTTTTGGGTATATAATATATCTCCGGCTTCATCTATTTCCATTCCGGGTTCTTTGTCTTTCGGGTTTTCGTCGTTTTGTTGTGTGAGTGTGTGGCATTCATTCATATCATGTAGACATGTGCATCGCTTTGCATTTGGGTTGTCGGTTGCATCCGGTTCCGCGTGTTTCTTCCCGTTGTCCGTTTCGCGTTCCGGAGCTCCCTCACGTGTCCGTGACGTCCCGTAGGCCTACTTTGTTGTTCGGGCGTTTTACGTTACCGGTGTGCCGCGAGGTTGTGTTGTGTGTTGTTGTTTTGTTGTGTGCAACCCGCCTCTCAAATCTCGTCTCGTTTGGACTCCGTTGACTTTTCCATCCGTTGTCCGTGTGGGTCCGAAGTGCCTTCGCTTCGTGTCCCGGAAACACCCCTACTGCAGTCTGTTATCTCCGTCTAGGCCTTCTAAATCTATCCCCGCGATCGGATCCGTCGGATCGCGATCGGAGGGCTCCTAGCGCCCCTAAACTCCCTCCTAACCCTAAAAACTGCTATTTATAGACCCCTAGTCTATTTTGGCATGTCCCCTTCTTCTTCCCCTTCCCCTCTATTTTTTTCCCCTTCCTTTCAGATCAGATCCACTAAATCTTCCCGGATCCCGAAGGATCCTTCGAACCAAGCCGCGCCGCAGCTCCTCGATCGATCTGTAAGTCAACGCCCGCTCGCCTGCGACCGAGCGCTCCCGCCAGGCCCGTCCCTCGTCGCTCCTTCTGGCACCCCTCGCTGGGCCTCGCCTCCTCAGCGTCCGGTCGGGGGGGCCGGGGGACCACTTCCCCGCGTACGGCCCGAGGCCTCGCCACTTCCTCGCCTCCCGACGGGCCGTCGCCGCACCGTCTCGCCAGGCTCGAGAGGTGAGGGACCAGATCACCGCGCCACCTTGGGCCGCCCGCTCCAGCGCCGCGCGCCGTCCCAGCCGGATCCCCAGTCGCCACCGCCTCCTCCTCCAGGCCACTGGGCCGCGCGCACCGGGCAGGCCTCCTCCGCCGCGAGCCCAGGCCGCCTCCCGGGCCGCCCCGTCGGGCTGGCCTCGCCTTCCTCCGCCGCCGCGCACCGAAGCCCACCGCGCCGCCTCTGCCTCGGCCGAGTGGGCCAGATCCGCGCCACCGGCCCATCTTCGTTTTTTCTCAGATCTGGATCTGATCTAGGTTGACCCTTTTTCCCCACTAAGTCCCTGATCTGTTTATCTGATATGCTAAGTTTGACCTGCCCTAACTTTGTGCCTGTTGCTCCGTTTTGCACGTGTGACATGTCCAGACGTTCGTGGAGTTGTGCTCTACGTTTTACCTGTTGTTGTCATGCATGTTAGAGATCGTTTAGGTGCTTGTTTTGCTGTTGCAAGAGTGCATCATGATATAAACTGCTGCTATGTGTTATTTTCATGCCACCTTTGCCATGTGATAACTTTTAGCTCGTTTGTCCAAACGATGCAAATGACATGTCCACGTGTTCGTCTTGCCACGAACTACGTGTTGCTTGTGATAGGTTGCATGGTAGATTTATTATTGCCTTGTTATCATAGTTGCAAAGTGCCATGTTCATATGATGTGTTTTCACTTGTTATGAAATGTCATCTTGATGAGCTTGTTGTAATCGTTGTGTTCACCTCTATGAAGCATGCTTGTGTGTTTCGGGATCACCTTCATGTGTATGTTGATGAGGTGCTTACCCTTTGCCATGTTTAGTTTCGAGGTGACTTAAACATGCTCTTTTGTATGCTATGATGATATTGCTGTTTTAGGACTTAGTGAATTTTCACTAAGTCTGAAATCTGTAACGTTCCGATGCCATGTTCGTGTGATGTTCTAGGACAAAGCATGTTAGTTTTGGAGTGGATTTTGATTGTTCCTTGTAGTATATATTGTTGTCTTTCCATCCATGTCCTCACATGTCCATTTGAGTGGCTGTAGAATGTTTATCTTTTGCTCTAAAGTTTCAATAAAATTCTGCTGCCAGAATTTTATTGTAAAGTTCAATATGTCCAAGATCATTGCTGTTGATCCGTGGCTCCGTTGGGGGTGCACTTTGGACCTAGTTGCTGTACTATATGTCTAGTTTGTGTTCATGTCCTTTGCCATGCTATTTGGGTGCTGTAGCTTAATTATTTTAAGCTCCAAAGATGCTATGTTGCTGTAATTTTCAGCTTTCGCCCAAATCTTGTTTCGGGCATAACTTTTAGCCCGTAACTCCGATTTCAGCGAATCTTATATCAAACTTGATTGTTTTTCCGTGTAGATTAATAACATCAGATTGTTATCATGTTTTGAGGTGTTTTGCTTGAGTGATATTTTCCGTGCTCCGTGTGCATCCTTAGTGCATCCATCATGCATTCATGTTTTTCGAGTGCGCATTGCATCTTGTTGATTGGTGCTTGGTGTGATTGTTTTGTTTAGAGCCGGAAGCTGAGACCGGGTACGAAGTTGAGCACGAGGTTTCCAACGAGGTTGAGCACGAGGACCCTTCTTACGATCCGAACGACTTCTCTTCAGGCAAGATGACCGAACCCCGATAACATTACTATCTTTGCCTATTGCTAGTAGTCTCGATCTATAGTTTTGCCTCGATGCCCATGATCTTCTTGTCAGCCTCCTACGTGTAACCAATTGCCATGTTTAACCAACCTACCTATGCAAACCGTTGCTTGGCTAAGTACGCTTCGCTCAGCCCTTCTTATAGCATTGCTAGTTGCAGGTGAAGATCGAAGATGCTTGCTTCATGTTGAAGTTTGGTTGGGTTATATCACACTATATAAATGCTTTAAAATGAAATCATCTATATATTGGCAAGGGTGGAAGGCTAAGCCTTTTGCTTGGTGATTTGATCCACTCATGCCGTTAGGATCCGTATAAGCCGGTATTATGTTCCTTGATTATGCGTTCCTAACACGGTTGGGGTGTATGGGACCCCCTCGATAAACCGCTAAGTGCTAAGTCTTTTCCAGCAAGTCCCAACCTTGGTACTATTTGCCTAAACAACTAAAACTTTCCGAGGGAGTAATTAACCCGAGGCTTAATTAATTCAACCCCCCTGGGCCAGTGCTCGACTTGAGTGTTGGTCCAAACCAGAGTCACTTGCGGATACTACCCAGTTCGCTGGGGTCTTCGGTATCTGTACGTAGCGCTCATCCGGACGTGTCCTGAGACCTAGATACGCGCGGCTACTATCAGGGTGTCGACACGCCGGGAGGATTTGCTGGATTAGCCTTACCTTAGCTTGGTATATCTTGAGCACGGGATTCCGAGAATACTCGGGTCTTCCCACTTTGGAGTTGCGACTCCGCGGATCGTGGGCTTGTAATGGGTCAAGTTGGAACACCCCTGCAGGGTTTGAACTTTCGAAAGTTGTGCCCGCGGTTATGTGGCAGATGGGAGCTTGTTAATTCCGGTTGTAGATAACTTGACACAATGTTTCTAATACACTACCAGCGTGTGTTCCGTGACTGTCAATTTCCGAATAGGGATTCGGGAGTTGAACACGGAGGGGTTATGATTGTGGAGCTTGTAGCTAGGATCACTTCGTGATCACTTCTCGCCGATGCCTTCTCTTCTCGCTCTCACTTGCGTAAGCTAGATGCTAGTTGCTGCTGCAGACTTATTCTTTTCTTCAGCCTTTCCCTCACCTAAAGGCTTAAATAGTTCTGTTACCCGGGAACGGGATTGCTGAATCCTCTGTGGCTCACAGTTACTTCACACACCAGATGCAGGTCCAGCTGTGAGCTATCCAGGTGATGGCACCGAGCTGGATTGGGAGTACGACGAGGAGCGTAGTCGGTACTACGTGCGCTACCCGGACGATCAGTAGTGGAGTCTCTTACTAGGATTCGATCCGCCTGTGGTTTATTTATCTGAGTTTGGTTCTTTGACTTTTGGCTTTTGCCCTTAGAGGGTTGTAGTGCTCTTAATGTATGATGTTTCAGACTTGTACTGTAATTCTGTGACGTGGCGAGTGTAAGCCAACTATTTTCAGTTTACTATCCCCGCTTTTACATGAGTTGTGCAAAGATTTCCAAACTTGAGATCATTCTAGGATGGACTTATGCCTTTAAGTCGTGCCTCGACACGTAGGAGGTATAACTCCATCCTGGGCATTACAGCACTACAATAGAAGCAAGACCAATAATTTCATCCTTACTATGTGGTGCCTTTTCAAGGGGTTGTCTACAGAATTTAGCGAAGTTAAAATCATGAGACATATCCCCTAACCCAATAGTAACAATATCTTTCATGCAGTCTATCTTGGCATTAACAGTATTGAAGAAGGGTCTACCAAATATAATGGGACAGAATGCATCTTGTGGGGAACTAAGAACAAGAAAATCAGCAGGGTATTTGACCTTTCCACACAAGACTTCAATATCTCTAACAATCCCAACTGGTGAAATCGTATATCTATTAGCTTGCTTAATAGTAACATCAATCCCTTCTAACTCAACGGGTGCAATATCATGCATAATTTCGTTATACAAATCAAGAGGGATAATACTCGCACTAGCACCTACGTCACATAAACCATGATAGCAATGATCTCCTATCTTAACAGAGATAACATGCAATCCTACAACCGGTTTATGTCTATTCCTAGCATTGGGTTTGGCTATTCTAGCAGTCTTCTTGGAGGTAAATAACATGTCCATCTAAATCTTCTACCAAGAGATCTTTAACCATAACAACACTACTTTCAACTTTAATTTGCTCAGAGGGTGTAGGTGTTCTACTATTACTCTTACGAACTACAGTTGAAGCTTGAGCATGATCCTTTATCCTAACAGGGAAATGTGGTTTCTCAATATAAGCGGTAGGAATAACATGATCAACATTATAAGTGATAGTCTTTTCTTCAACTTCAATAGGTTCAACTACTTTTACTTCAATAGGGGGATGGTATTTAAACCACTTCTCCTTGGGGAGATCAACATGAGTAGCAAAAGATTCACAAAAAGAAGCTACTATCTCAGAGTCAAGTCCATATTTAATGCTAAACTCACGGAAAACATCGGTATCCATAAAAGCTTTAACACAATCAAACTTAGGGGTCATACCTGACTCCTTACCTTCGTCGAGGTCCCAATCTTCAGAGTTGTGTTTAATTCTTTCCAATAAATCCCATTTGAAGTCAATAGTCTTCATCATATAAGAGCCAGAACAAGAAGTATCGAGCATGGAGCGATTATTATGAGAAAGCCGAGCATAAATTTTTTGAATGATCATTTCTCTTGAGAGCTCATGATTGGGGCATGAATATAACATTGACTTAAGCCTCCCCCAAGCTTGAGCGATGCTTTCTCCTTCGCGAGGCTAGAAATTATAAATATAATTACGATCACGATGAACCTGGTGCATAGGGTAGAACTTCTGAAGAAATTCCAACTTCAGACGATTATAGTTCCATGATCCCATATCATCACATAGCCTAAACCATGTCAATGCATCTCCCTTCAAAGATAAAGGGAAGACCTTCTTATTGATAACATCCGCGGGCATACCTGCAAGCTTAAACAATCCACAAACTTCATCCACATAGATTAGGTGTAAGTTGGAATGCAGTGTTCCGTCTCCTGTAAAGGGATTTTCAAGCAGTTTCTCTATCATACCCGAAGGAATCTCAAAGCAAACATTTTCAATAGGTGCAGTAGGTTGAGGAGCAACTCTTTGCTCTTCTGATCGGGGTGAAGATACCCCGAACAAGCCCCTAAAAGGATTTTGAGCCATAGTAACAAGTGACAATAAATTTCAGCACACTATATAAATTTTTCCTTACCAAAGGCGCTTCACTCCCCGACAACGGCGCCAGAAAAGAGTCTTGATGACCCACAAGTGTAGGGGATCTATCGTAGTCCTTTCGATAAGTAAGAGTGTCGAACCCAACGAGGAGCAGAAGGAAATGATAGGCAGTTTTCAGTAAGGTATTTTCTGCAAGCATTGAAATTATAGGTAACATATAGTTTTGTGATAAGGTAATTGGTATCAAGTGACAAACGGTAAAAGTAAATAAAGTGCAGCAAGATGTCCCAATCCTTTTTGTAGCAAAGGACAAGCCTGGTCAAACTCTTATATAAAGGAAAGCGCTCCCGAGGACACATGGGAATTATCGTCAAGCTAGTTTTCATCACGATCATCTGATTCGCGTTCGGTACTTTGATAATTTGGTATGTGGGTGGACCGGTGCTTGGGTGCTGCCCTTACTTGGACAAGCCTCCCACTTATGATTAACCTCTAATGCAAGCATCCGCAACTACAAAAGAAGTATTAAGGTAAACCTAACCATAGCCTGAAACATATGGATCCAAATCAGCCCCTTACGAAGCAACGCATAAACTAGGATTTAAGATTTTGTCACTCTAGCAACCCATCATCTACTTATTACTTCCCAATGCCTTCCTCTAGGCCCAAATAATGGTGAAGTGTCATGTAGTCGACGTTCACATGACACCACTAGAGGAGAGACAACATACATCTCATCAAAATATCGAACGAAGACCAAACTCACATGACTACTAATAGCAAGACTTCTCCCATGTCCTCAGGAATCAAAGTAACTACTCACAAGATATAATATTGTTCATGATCAGAGGGGTATTAATATGCATAATGGATCTGAACATATGATTTCCACCAAATAAACCAACTAGCATCAACTACAAGGAGTAATCAACACTACTAGCAACCCATAGGTACCAATCTGAGGTTTGGGTACAAAGATTGGATACAAGAGATGAACTAGGGTTTGAGAGGAGATGGTGCTGGTGAAGATGTTGATGAAGATAGCCCTCCCCAAGATGGGAGAGTTGTTGGTGATGACGGCGGTGACGATTTCCCCCTCACGGAGGGAAGTATCCCCGGAAGAACAGCTCTGCCGGAGCCCTAGATTGGTTTCTGCCTCGGTTCCGCCTCGAGACGGCGGCATCTGGTCCCGAAAGCCTCCTTATGATTTTTTCCAGGTCAAAACACCTCATATAGGAGAAGATGGGCATTAAGGGCCTTCCGGCTGGCCCACGAGGCAGGGGGCGCGCCCTGGGAAGGGGGGCGCGCCCCCACCCTCGCGGGCAGCCGGTGGCCCCCCTCGTGGACTTCTTTCGCCAGATATTTTTTATATTTTCCGAAACGACGTTCTGTTGAGTTTCAGGGCTTTTGGAGTTGTGCAGAATAGGTTTCCAGAGTTTGCTCCTTTTCCAGCCCAGAATTCCAGCTGCCGGCATTCTCCCTCTTCATGTAAACCTTGTAAAATAAGAGATAAAAGGCATAAGTATTGTGACAAAACATGTAAGAACAGCCCATAATGCAATAAATATCAACATATAAGCATGATGCAAAATGGACGTATCATAGGTTAGTCCCAAAAATGATATAAAAGTGTATGATAAAGCCCATTAAGCATCCAAGACTTCATAAATAATAGCATGGAACAATAAAAAATTATAGATACGTTGGAGACGTATCAGATTCTAACTTGTTTTGAAAAACTTTCTATTTTGAAGATTAATTTTCATAAAAGTGATTTGCATACCATTATCTCTGAACAGTTGTCTAAGGAGTTTGCTCAAGTCTTCTACTGTCAGTTTGGGGATTTCCCCTTTAAATACCTTGGAGTTCCTCAGCATTTTAAAAAACTAAGAAGAGAGGATATCCAGCCAATTATAGATAGAATTATTAAGAATATTGCTGGCTGGCTGGGGAGATATCTCTCCTATAGGGGCAAATTGATCCTTCTCACTACCTGTATTGCCACTATCCATGCATATTTGTTGTCTATTATGAAATTCCCTAAATTGGCCATTGATATGAGTTCCTCTCAGATGTCCCATTTCTTTTGGGGTAATATGGGAGAGAATCATAAGTACCATCTTGCCAATTGGGGCCTGCTCTCTAGAAAGAAAGGTTTGGGGGTACCCAATCTAAGAGATTTTAACATGCCCCTTTTGGCATCCTGGGGTAAAAGATTCTATGATGGAAGAGATATTGATTGGAAGAAGATTATTGCATTCAAGTACAATACTAACACCCCTAACTTCTTCAATATTAGGACTACTACGGGCTCCCCATTCCTGAAAGGCATATCTTGGGCCCTCACAATAGCAATTTTTTTACAAGTGGGTGCCTGGGGATGGCAAAAACATTGCCTTCTGGCATGGCATTTGGATTGGGGACTGTTCTTTAAAAAACTGCTTTCTGGGACCTGTTTGACATTTGTCAACAACAGGAAGCTACTCTTGCACAGGTCTGGGTCGGGGGAGATCTCCAACTTACTTTTAGAAGATGTGTTGATGAGGATGTTATGACTAGGTGGGTCGCCCTAGTCAAGACAGTCAGCCAGGTTGTTCTATCTGATGTCCCAGACTAGCCTATCTGGATGTTGGAATCTTCCAACCAATATTCAGTCAAGTCATTCTACAAACTGATTAGTTTTTTTTTGGGGGGGGGGGGGTCCCTTCTGAGGTTAAAGATGATATCTGGAAAATTAAAGTTCTTTCTAACATTAACATATTTCTTTGGTTGACCTACTATAACAAAAGCTTGATGAGAGATAATCTAGCCAAACGCAGACATGTTGAAGACAAGACTTGTGTCTTTTGTGATGAATTGGAAACAATACATCATCTCTTCTTTGATTGTATTGTGGCTAAACAAGTGTGGGAAGTTGATGGTGAATGCTTTAACATTTATGCACCTACTTCTATTGTCTCACTTTCTTTCTTTTGGAAGAAGAGAAAACATTGTGAAGCTTTGAACATCACTACTTCTGCTACCTTGTGGAGCTTATGGCGTTTGCGGAATGATTTTGTCTTCAAGGGGTGAAGAGGGCGAAGTATACGCTGTGCTTTGGATCTGCTGGGAGCAATGATCAGACGATGGAAAATCCTATGTTCAGAAGCTCACGGTGCTCTTCTTCTCCGGTGTTTAAGGCTCTTGGACCACTGAAGAGGGGAATTGCTTAGGATCGTCTAGAGCCAATGAGCGTTGGAATGCGGGGTTTTACACTGATGGGTTGCTTATTCCTAGCTTTGATCCTTTATACTTTCTCATTCGTTGAAACCTCGGTTCCTGTATCCCTTCCGTAAGACTTTGCTGCTTTGAACCGATGTAATAGGGATAGTCTTAGAACCCTAGTTGTTTATTTTTGTGGCAGCTACTCTTGGATTGTCGCTGAGCGCTGTTAACTGTCTGAATGTTGTGGTTTGCCTTGGCTTTAATAAGAAGTTGGGGCAAGGGAAACCCCTTTCGTTTAAAAAAATGCTCTTTCAGAAGCTGATAAGTCATGTTGGCGTGGGCTGATATATGACGCTATAAGGGCAAGGGCATCTCCAACACAGGGAGAAACACCTGTTCGGTGTGCTTAGATTTTTTTTACAAACGCTAAGAGAGACTAGTGAAAATCGAAAAGCCAAAAAAATACGGGGAAAACATCTAAAATGACGAAAACACGCGGGGGAAAATGAAAATACAAAATTTGGAGGAAGCGCTCAAAGCGCGACACGTGGCGGTGGCAAAGAGCGCGCCACTTGATGAGCTCTGAGAACGAGCCCATCTCAGTTAGTTACTCTCGGTTAAAAGGGTCATACAAACAGAAACGAAACAAGCGCCAGACGACCGATCTGGCCTCGATGCCAGCCCAAATCCTTGGATCAAACGGGATTATGCTAAAACGTCCAGGAATCGAAGCCTGGTGTCTCATCTAAGCGCCCCATATAGATGCCCTGAGTGTCCCATAGTACTGTGCTACCCGCAGCCTTATAGATTGGACGGCCCAATAGGGCATTTATAAAGCAGGACACTAAGGCAGGCGTCACGGTCAGGATCCTGTTCATTTTGCTCAGTTCCCGTCCAAATCTGGGAATTTAGCTGGCATCGACGCCATACGAGTTACCGGGCGCTAACCCAATTTCTCTTTCTACTTTTCTGAGTATAGCGCTCGTGCACAGCTCTGAGTGTTGCAAGCAGTGACTCTTTAGACAGGCGCCAGGACGAGAATACTATTTTTTAGGCACCTTCCAGTGGAGATGCCCTTAGCCGATGAAGTCAAGCAACCGAGCGGGCTACCCCTTGGGTTAGGTAAAATGTTCTTGCACTTTTGAAAAAAACATACATTAAATTTCAAAATATTTTAATGATTTTTAAGAAATGGACGCACACATTGAAAAAATTCATATAGTTAAGTAAATTGCGTATTTCTCAAAAAGAGTCACACATTTTAAAAAAATCATACAATAAAAAAGTGTTCACATATTCAGAAAAGAAAGTTCATGAAATAATATAATTGTTGTGAAGAAAATACTCAATAAAAACAAGCATTTTTGAAAGAAAAAACATGTTCCTGCATTTATAAAAAAAAACTCCCTCTGTACCATAGTAATTATCATTAATTTACTATAACTTTGTACTAAATCAGCGACACTTATCTGGGGCTGAGAGAGTATTTCTTAAAAAATAAAAAACCTGAAAATATATGAAAGTCATTGGGAAAAGGAAAAATATATTTGAAAGTAAAAAAATAAAAATCTAAATAAAATAATGAAAGACAGAGCAAAAAAAGTGTATAAGATAAGAACCGTGCAAGAACTAACCCTATGAAAGAGGAAAAAAAAACGTACCTCGAATGTGCCAGTGCATGTTGCCGTCGTGGGAGCACCATTGCAGCTCAGGGCGCGCTTTGTTACAGCCCCATCAACGCTCCATTGAAGCCCCGGGCACCTCCGGCGACACTCGTGTTGCATCTCCATCTTGCATCAATGACCCTGGCGGCGCTCCATTGCTTCTCCAGGACTGCTGCGTGGGCGAAAGGGAGATGACTTGTGGTGGTGGGCGAAGGTGAATTGAAGAGGGGCGAGGAAGAGACGAGGGGCGGGGAAGAGACGAGGACGTGGGGAAGACGATGCAGATGATAAGATTTTGGGAGGATGGGGAAGGGTAAAGGAGAAAAAGGTCATGGACCCACACGACACGAGGTACACACACGAGGCGGTTGAATCCAGCGACGTGATTAGTCAGATTAAAACAAGGGTTTTCCTTGTATATACCAACCGGCATGCAGTGTAACCCAACTTATATTGGGCGCCTTATGCACCACTTTTAGTTGTTTCCGCACGACGTCCACTCTCCGATAGCGTTGGACCGGCCCATCAGGCAGTTTATTGTGGGAATCTCTCCCGGTTTTGGGAAGGTTCTAGATGTTTCCTGGCCGGATTTTTGTTTCTTTTCGTTTTTGGGTTTCACGACCGTTGTTTTGTGTATTTTTTCTTTTTAAAATTTGCATTTCTTCCCAAATTCATGAATGATTTTCAAATTCGCAAAGTTCTTTTCCCCCAAAATTCTTGAACGTTCTTTCTCGAATTCGTGGACTTGTCATAAAGTGATGAAAAAAATTCAAACACATTAGCTTCTCTCAAAATTCATGAATTTTCCACTGAAAATTGGGTACTTTTTCCAACAAATTGTGAACATTTTTTTTTGAAAATCATGAATATTTTTTCGGAAATTTGTGATTTGTTTTCTAACTCCTAACCATTTCCCAAATTTTTGTACTTTTTACATATTCGTAAACATTTTGCCATACTTTTGTGAATGGTTTTTAAAATCCTGAACTTTTTACAGTTTTCACTTTTTTTTGTAGATTTTCGTACCTTTTTTTTATAATTCCGTGGTCTCTAGTCAACGACCAACAAGTGGGCCGCTTAACCGATTGAACGCCGTCGTGTTTGCTAGGCCGCCCACAATGGCTGAGCGAGGGCGGTAATTGGCTAGGCACTGCTAAGAGCATCTCTAGTGGATGGTGTATATGGATGTGTATGTTAAATATAGACAATCTTAGCCAAAAAATGTCTCCAGCGGAACGTGTATACGGACGTGCAAAATATCCACGTCCATCCACGATGCTACTGGTCGTGCAAATAAACACGACCGACCCACGCTCGTCGCTCGTCTGGACCGTGGACCCATCGCTCGTCGCCCGTCGCCCCTCGCCACCCCTCTCCAGGTA
>LR738710.1:276468266-276512822 GCA_902687465.1 Secale cereale
GGAGGGGCTGGCGGCAGAGCATGGAGATGGGGCGCGGCGGGTCTTGGGAGGGGCCGACGACGGGGAGGGGCTGGCGGCGGGGAGGGACTGGGGAGGGGCCGGCGGCGGGGATTTGCTAGGGAGGGGCCGGCGGCGTGGAGGGGATTTGCTGGGGAGGGGCCGGCGGCGTGGAGGGGCTCTGTATATATGTATATAGAGTGCTTTTTTTAGAGAGTTGTAGTGCTATGTATATAGTCATATTTGCTCCGTATATAGTCATTGTTTGGGTGTGGATTAAGAAACGGATGCATGTAGACATATTTTAGAGTGTGGATTCATTCATTTTGCTCCGTATATAGTCATTGTTTGGGTGTGGATTAAGAAACGGATGCATGTAGACATATTTTAGAGTGTTGATTCATTCATTTTGCTCCGTATATAGTCATTGTTTGGGAACAGAGGGACTAGATGTCTTCTTGTTGTCTAAAATAACTGTGCATTGGTTGCTTGCAGATGGATGCTGACCAAAGTTTCTTGGACACTATTGGTTTTTGTTACACACAAACATAGCCAGATAGTCCAATTGGAGAGCAGGCAACTCCATCAACTCAGCATCGTTCTGCAATAACAGAGAAAGGAAAATCCAACAAAGGAAAAAATTGGTCTAGTGATGAGGACAAGGTTCTCATAGCAGCATGGGCAAATACAAGTTTGGATATTGTTGGGACAGATCAAAACCGAGATGCTTATTGGGCTAGAATTTCATATTACTACAACACACACAAGGAATCATCATGGCCGGAGCTTAATGCCAATGCAATCAATTGCCGTTACACAACGATTAACAGAGACACCTCTAAATTTTGTGGTTGCCTTCAGCAGATTTTAAATAGACAAGAAAGTGGAAGGACTATAGAAGAAAAGGTATGCGCCTTTCTTGCAATTCTATATGTGATGTGCAATATTCTATATGTGTTCTGCTTATTTTAGCAACATATTTATATGTGCAGACCAACGATGCACACATTTTGTTCAAGGAAATGGATCTTAAAAAAAAGCGGCCTTTCACACTGATGCATTGCTATCTAGAGTTCTCGAAGTATCCATAGTGGCACACAAGAGAAGTTGAAACTTCTCTTAAGAAACAAAAGAAGACCATTGATGCAAGTCCGGGCACAGCCACCAATGATCCGGCTGATGCATCCTCGATACGTACTGATGCTACCTCAGTACGCACTGATGCTCTTGAACATGAGAAAAGACCTGATGGTGTGAAGAAGGACAAGAGAGGTAAAGCTGATGACAGTGCTTGCAAGCTGTCATTAAAAACTGTGTGGGCAGCAAAGCAAGAGAAAGATGAGATAAAAGAGGCGGCAAGAAATGCTCGCTACGCACAACAATTGGAATTGCGAAAAGAGGAGATTGCACTCAAAAAAAAGAGGATGCACGAAACGAGAGGGAGGATGCACGGAGACAGTTTGAATTAGATGAGAGGGTCATGCTCATCTACACTAGTGGTATGACTGATGAGCAAAAGCTGTTCTACCAAGGTAAGCAGAAGGAGATCCTTGCTCGCGGCCTAGGGTAAAATGTGAGCTATATGTTGTAGTAAGAACTATTTACTGCTTTCCAAACTTTTGTATTAAGAACTATTTACTGCTTTCCAAACTTTTGTATTAAGAAATATTTTTATTGATAGCCGCATCACATCACTCGTTTCCAAACTTTTGCCACACATGGTCAATTAGATCAAGTTTAAACTGATCATGTTCATCGAAATTTCTAATCCGATGAGTCATCTGAATAAAAGAGCTCAGTTCTTCCGCATGAGTACGAGAGACTGTGACTCTTTCTCCCATTGCCTCAAAAGAGCAGCTTTGCCGACCAGTTTATCGCTCCTCTTCAACTATCATATTGTGCATTATGACACAAGCTTTCATGACATCAGTGATTTCTTTACGTTTCCATCCTTTAGCAGGTCCACGAACAATTGCAAAACGGGATTGCAGAACTCCAAAGGCTTGTTCCACATCTTTCCTAGCCCCCTCTTGCTTCTTGGCAAAAGTTTTATGCTTTCTGCTAGTTGGAGCTGGTATGCTCTTCACAAATGTTGCCCACCGTGGATTGATACCATCTGCAAGGTAATACCCTATTGTGTACTGATAGCCATTGATGCTATAATTCACTGGAGGAGTTTGGTCTTCAGCTAGCTTCGAAAAAACAGGAGAACGTTGAAGAACATTTATATCATTCAGAGACCCTGGTAAACCAAAATAAGCATGCCAAATCCAAAGATCTTGTGAAGCAACTGCTTCCAAGATCATAGTGGGCTCGCTCACATGGCCTTTAAACATGCCATGCCATTTTTTGGGGCAATTTTTCCAACCCCAGTGCATGCAATCTATGCTCCCTAACATACCGGGAAATCCTCTTTCTTCCCCTTTTGCAAGTAACCTAGCAATGTCTTCTTCATTTGGAGATCTCAGGTATTTTTCCCCAAAAACTTCACAAACTTTGATCACAAAATTCTTGCAAGACTCTAAATTAGTAGACTCAGCGGACCGGATGTACTCATCAACACCATCAGCTGCTATTCCATATGTTAGCATCCGCATTGCCGCGGTCATCTTTTGCAGAGGATGTAACCCAAGAACTCCAGAAGCACTTCTTTTTTGCGTAAAATAACCATCATAGTCATGCTCAAGTATACCATCAGCTATGCGGTTGAACAAAGTACGTGACATCCTAAATTTGTGCATAAAAAGTAAATGAGACAGGGAAATGAAAAAAGGACCAAAGCAGAGAATTGTACTATACGAACCTTCGTCGAAACAAATGTTCGGGAAAGCGAGGAACTTCTTTAAAGTAGTCGTTCCACAGAAGAATAAATCCGGCATCTCTTCCTTGATCGATTGACTGGCGTCCATGCTTGGAACCCCCATGGCGTCGAGCATTCTTCCTATCTTCTTCCTCGCGATCAGCTAATGCCGCAAGTATGAGTTCATCGTCGCCCGATGAAGATGACGAAGAACTCATGTCCCAAGAGGATGTGTTCATTGTGTTGCGTGAGAGAAGATAGAGAAATCTAGAAGTGAGAAGATGAGGCACAACTAAAAATGTTGGAAAAGAGGTGATTGGGGCGGTTTATATAGAACAGAAATATAGCCGTTGGAAATAGAGCCGTTGGAAATATAGCCGTTTGAAAATATAGCCGTTGAAATATACACGTCCTGATTTCCACGTCCTGTATATACGTTCCACTGAAAAACTGGGAGGTGTAAAATTTAGCACGGTGTATATGGACGTGTATATGAAGATATACACGTCCAAATTTACACGTTCCACTAGAAATGCTCTAAGGCGCTGACCCGAAGTTCCCGACAATTGCTATATATTGCTCAAGCGATAAGCGCTACTCGCCTACGACACTTCCTAAATGAGTCAACCCATAGGGTTCGGTTTTTTGAGCTAGTGGATTCTTAATAGCTTACTTGAGCATTTTTTTACCGCGGTCGTCCAATTTTCTTTTGTGAATGTCCTTTTTGTTTTTCCTTTTATTTTTATTCTCCATTTCATGTGTCTCTTTTCCTTGCAGTATCATTCCTTCTCAAGATTTGTCTTTCTTCTCTAATTTCCTAGGTTTCCTTTCGACTGGATTTTAAAAGTGCTTGATTTTTTTTTTCTGAAACATGAGCACCTTTTTCCCGCAAAAAGAAAAAGAAACATGAGCACCTTTTCTGTATATTTGCATGACCACCAACTTTGCTAAGTGCCTGGCCGCTCCAATCCAGTGCTCCGCTGACGATGCGAGCGCCGTCGGCGCGGCCCTCGCCTGCCCGATGGTGCCCTTCCCCATCCAATACCTAGGTCTCCCTCTCTCGCTCAGGAAAGTGCCCACCCCCACCTGATACCCCTGATTGAGAAGCTTGCCCGCAAGCTCGCTACCTGGAAAGCTGCCCTGCTCAACCGTGGTGAGCGGCTTAATCTCGTTCGGCAAGTCTTGAGCGCCATGCCTGTCCACATCCTCCTTGCCATGGCCCTCTCCCCCGCCATCCTCAAGCAGGCCAACCGCATCCTTCGCGACTTCCTCTGGCACGGAAGAAAGGACGCGTGCGCTGGCTCCTGCTTAGTCAGCTGGGCACGGGTCTGTCGCCCGATCGAGCTGGGAGGTCTCGGCATCCGCGACCTTCACCGCACAGGCATCTCTCTCCGGATTCGATGGCTATGGCTTCAGGCCACCGATCCTTCTCGGCCGTGGTCTCACCTCCAGCTCCCGCGCGACCCTGAGGCGCTCCAATTCTTTCGGGCTTCCACGTCGTGGATCATCGGGGATGGCAACACGTGCCGTTTCTGGGTTGATCCGTGGCTGGATGGGCAACCGCTCCTTGATAGCGCCCCTGCCCTGGTGACGTTGCCCCCCCCCCCGCGTTCGGCGACTCCGCACTGCGGCCCAGGCGCTTTCCGACCGCTGCTGGATATCCGACAACCAAGGCCCCCTTGGCCCTGCTGCAGGTGTTGAATATGTTGGGCTTTGGCGCCGCCTACAACTCGTCGAGCTCACCCCACGCCTAGATCTGCTTCGTTGGCGCTGGACTGATAACGGTGTCTACTCTGCCTCCTCCTGCTACAGCGCCCTATTCCACGGCTCCACGGCCTCTGAGTTTTGGCGCCTCACCTGGCACACCAGCGCCCCCACTTCTGTGCAGTTCTTCACTTGGCTAGCATCCCTCAACCGATGCTGGTCTGCTGACCGCCTGGCCCAGCGCGGCCTGCCGCACGAGCCGGCGTGCGTCTTCTGTTGCCAGGAACCCGAAACGCTCCACCACATCCCGGTGGGATGTGTGTTCGCGTGCGTCACTTGGCACGAAATCCTCTCGTGGTGCTCCCCGACAACCACTCCGTCGGACGGCAACACCGGCTACTTTGCTTGGCTCTCTGAAGCCACTCTCCTCCTCCCGGCTGCGCGGAGCCGAGGCCTTGCCACCATCGCCTCCCTCACTGCATGGTCCCTTTGGCGACACCGGAACGCGATCATCTTCGACAAGATTACCCCCCTCCTCCTCCCTGATCGCTGCGATCAAAGATGAAGCTCGCTCCTGGGCTACCGCGGGAGCTCAAGGACTCGCTGCGAGTAATTTTGTAACCTGGACTTGTAATCTTTGGGGCTGAGCAACCCCCTGCCCCATGCTCTCCCTGGGATCATGGGCTCGCTATTCGTGCGCACGAGGCTATGATTCCCAATCATATACTTTGTTCTCTCCTTATATCAATGCAATGATACGCTAGCTTAGCATATATGAGAAAAAATATATTTCATGGGCTTGCTATTCGTGCGCACGAGGCTATGATTCTCAATCATATACTTTGTTTTCTCCTTCTATCAATGCAATGATACGCTAGCTTAGCATATATGAGAAAAAAAATATTTGCATGACCAACTTTCCTACTCAACAAGATAGTACGTTCACCCCTCCCTCTCGCTGTTTCAATTTTTTTTCACACCAATTTTCCTTGAAAACCACCTCAACTGTCCCACCTCTTAATGAATTTATGAATTATTTTTATTTTAAAATAATGGCTGTATTTGACGCTTTAAGCACGAAATAGGAAAAGCGGCCACCCTAAGTATTCCCTCCGTAAACTAATATAAGAGTGTTTCGATCACTATTTTAGTTATCTAAACGCTCTTATATTAGTTTACAGAGGGAGTACCAATTATACCAGAGCGGACCCGGCTCTCAGCAGCCAGGCGGAATTGAACTACGCCAAAAGCCCACAAATAGAAAGAAAAAAACACCCGTAAAATATAAAAATGAAAGCGGTGTCCCACTCCGAGCGCGAGCTGCTCCAGGCGGATAAGCCCCCACGTGGTCTGCTCGACGCCATCACTCCACCGCACCCGACTCATGGTATTAAACCTGTCTCTGCTCATAGACCCCACCCTTCTTCCCCATAACAACAAAACCCCTGAAAAATCACCTCGCCAAATCCACACGTTCCTCACCACCGTGGGGAAAAGATCCCCCAATGGCTCTCCTCCCCCAAATCCTCCTCTCCCCGCGCCCTCACCTCCACCCCGGAACTCTCCACCCCCACCTCGCCGCCTCCCGCCACCCTTTCTCCCCCGCCCACGCATTCCGCACACCGCCTCGCCTCCACGCCTCCGGCCACCGCCGCCGAGGCCGCCTCGCCGCGTCAGGGCCCGGGCCGTCGCCGTCGCCCGACCAGTACCCGTCCGAGCCCGACGATGGCCTTGTGGAGCTCCCTCTGTTCCCTCTCCCACTCGTGCTCTTCCCGGACGCGACCCACGCGCTGCACATCTTCGAGTTCCGCTACCGTATCATGATGCACACCGTGCTTGACACCGACCTCCGCTTCGGCGTCGTCTTCGCCGGCTCCGACGGCGCGTCCGACGTCGGCTGCGTCGGGGAGGTCGTCAAGCACGAGCGCCTCGCTGACGACCGCTTCTTCCTCATCTGCAAGGGCCAGGAGCGGTTCCGCGTCTCCCGCATCGTCCGCAACAAGCCTTACCTCGTCGCCGCCGTGCAGTGGCTCGAGGACCGCCCGCCCGCCGAGACGCCGGCCCCAGGGGAGGACGCCGAGGCGCTCGCCGTGGAGGTCGAGGCGCTCATGCGCGACGTCATACGCATCGCCAACCGCCTCAACGGCAAGCCCGAGAAGGAGGTCGGGGACCTGCGTCGGGGGCTCTTCCCCACCCCATTCTCCTTTTACGTGGGCAACACCTTCGAGGGCGCGCCCAGGGAGCAGCAGGCGCTGCTCGAACTTGAGGACACCGCCGCGCGGCTGCGACGGGAGCGGGACACGCTCCGCAACACTCTCAACTACCTTACCGCCGCGTCTGCCGTCAAGGACGTCTTCCCCTCGTCGCCGTCGTCGGGGTGAAGCCTTTCGCCTCTGTCCCATCTCGCTCGCCGAAAAGGAGTTTGTGGAGGGTAGTGGACTAAGCCTTCTTATTACTCTTTTTCGCCCTTTCCCCCCTTTCCTTATAATTGCAGGGGTAGGCTTTATTATTTCAATGTGGTAGCATTTTAGTCTGTAAAATTGTACGTATAATTCATGTGTATTAACTCAAAGAAAAATGCAGGGCTATGACGATGATCAATGGTAATGATAAGCATTTTGCTCCATGAAAGCAATGCATTCCGTCCTCGTATAATTTTACTCATTGGTCAGCTCTTGAGCGTAGACTGCCATTTCTCAATTGGAATTACGTTGCCTGACATGATTGGCTTGCCATATAATTTTAGATTCAGTTATCCAATGAAAAAAGGTACTCCCTCCGATTCATATTAATTGACACACTTTGCAAAGTTCTACTCCCTCTGTAAACTAATATAAGAGCGTTTAGATCTCTTACATTAGTTTATGCGTCAATTAATGGATTGGAGGGACTATGTGTTGTACGAATACTTTAGCAGGTTTATTCATCATCAGCTGTGTCTGTGTGACCATACATATATACATCCATCTGTTTAGCACTCTCTTCGTTCCATAATTTGACCTAAAACAACAAGAATTATGAAATGGAGGGATATATATATATTTTTTTTGAAGTGTATGGTCTCGTAACAGGTTACTTCTTTTCTCCCACGTTCAGTATTTCTAGAAATATGGTCCAACAAAAGGTGATTCGAATTTTTATGCCATGATGATGGTAGGAATAGCAGCACTCCTTGCATCCAGATAAAAATGCAGCAGTCTTTCTTGCCATCGAGTAAAAGTGTATGTACTGGCTGCAGATGTTGAATCTCTGTACAGATGTTATCTGCATTTTCATTTGAAAAGATCTTTATTACTCTCCAGGCTGCAGATGTTTTCTGCTTGTTGGTTAAGGATTTTTCCATTGGACTAGCCACAGTGAGGAAAGCGTTTAAAGATTGCATCACCTGTTCTGGTTCGGTGAGTAGCATCCTGATCCTATGTTGGTGATTGTTCATAAATCATGATTGTCAGTCTTTGTTGAACAGTAGAAACACGTATAATTCTGCTGGATTTGCGTAATGCTATGTCTACCAGTGTGAGTTCTAGTAATATGAACATTGCATTTGTGAACTGCAATCCTATCAATACGATTGTGTATGTGTGAATCCTAGTAATACTGTTTCATCATAAGCATTTCCACATGTTTGAGATATTGGGCTTAAGGTTCCCAAGAAACTCCTGCACCATCTCTGAACCAACTCTAGACAGCTGGTAAACATACATGGACTGGCAAATTCGCTTCTATGCTAGAGTACAATGGACATGGGTCAGTTGTGTGCGCCGGTCATTTCATCAGTGAGCAATCAGAGATCCGATGCGCTGGCAAGTGCTACTGAAACCATATCCCTCGCTCGTTGAATAGCCTGAGCAAATAAAGAAGCTGGTCGTTTGACATCTTGGACGGCCTCTTCCCGGCGAGCTCGGTGGACGCCAGTGCACCGGCAATCCTTTCCTTGAAAGCCCCGACCTCCTCCGCGCTGAAACCAGCTGCTCGGTCGCTGCTGCTGTCGTCGTCTTGGTCGCTGCAGGCATCGTCATTACCGTCGTCATCAAGAGCAGGGAGGATGATGCCTGTGCATCTCTCGCTTCTCTGAGACCGCTTGAGAAGATCCAGTATCTTCCTTTTCTGCTTGAAGATAGCACCGAGGGTCTTGTTCTTCTGCCCGAAGCACTCCCGTGTGAAGCCCAGCCACTCGGCAAGGTCGACCTCAGGCGGAGCCGCCCTCGGCCGGATCTGGACGAGGGAGGAGTCTACCCTGGGCATGGGAACGAAGTCCCTCTTGCTCACGTCCATGAGCAGCTTCACGTCCGCTACCATGCCAACGTTGGCTGCCAGGCGGTTGTACTCCGAGTCGCCTGGCATGGCCACGAGCCGCCGCGCGAACTCCTTCTGCAGCAGGAGCGTTGCTGTCCGGAAGTGGTACGTCCCGAACAGCAGCTTCGCGATCAGCGGCGACGAGATCCCGTAGGGGATGTTAGCCACACAAACGTCGAACTCTGGGAATTCGGTCTCCATGGCGTCCCCCTGGATCACCTGGCAATGGAGAAACAAAAGAAAATTCCATTCGTCATTTCACTTTAGGCATTTGATCGAGCAGGTGGTGGGCGCCGGCAGATACAGACCGTGAGCTTGCGCGACAGGTCGAGTGCCCCGAAACGGGCCGTGACTGCGTCGACCATGCGCGGGTCGATCTCGACGGCGGTGACGCGGTCGACCGGGGAGGCGAGGAGGCGGGCTGTGAGGTTGCCGGTCCCGGGACCGACCTCGAGTACGGCGTCGCCCGGGCGGAGCGCGGCGTGGCGCGCGATGGCGTCGAGGACGCGTGGGTTGGTGAGCAGGTGCTGCCCCCGTGGCTTGTGTAGCCGGAAGCGTGCATCCCACGTCTCCGACGCCAGCGACGACGAGAAGGAGGAGGCCAGGCGGGCTCGAGAGTTCCAGACGGCGCGGTTCATATCCGGTTTGGCTCGGTTCGCTCTGCGAGAGACTGCCTTTTGCCTTTTGAGAGCAATTCCAACAGCTCTCCTAAATTTTCCCCCGTAGAAAGTGGTTCGAAGGATAATCGTATAAGGCTGGTCACAATGGGGTGAAACTTAGGAGTAACATCACATATTTCAATACAACGTTGCTTATGTGGCACATATTTAATGAAGAGTGAGGTGCTTTTGGTAACTAGCTAAGTTACCGGAACATCACACACTTCAAGAAACAATGAGTCTATAAGCTAATAAATGCATCGTTGCATGACACTACCTACATGTTCCTACCCACTGTGGAGGTAGTAACATAGTCTAGATAAGTGTGTATGTTACTACCTTATGTTCCTGCCCATTGTGACCAGCCTTGGTGAGACTTAAAATGGGCATTTGGGACTTATCAAATAAGACTCTCAAGGAGGGACTTATAGAGACTTATAGTATGGTCTACTAGTCCATGTTAAATCCCAGGAACCAAACATGTAGGGACTTTTTAGGGACTTATGACTTATAAGTTGGGACAAAAAAAGTCTTAGGATTTATGAACCAAACAAAACCTAATTTACCAGAACTTGCCCCCCCCCCCCCACACACTGGTGCTTGAAAGTTAGTGACACAACGCTGGGAGGTGTGGTGACGACTGTCGAAACAGCTGGAGCGATGAGGCGGTACGGCAGGGAAGGCGTCGCGGCGGCGACGACTGGCGCAATGAGGCGTGGCAGCGGAGGCGGCCGTCATAGCGGTGGCGGCCGGCTTGGTGAGGCGGCGCAGCGAAGGCGGTCCTCCTGGTGGCGGCACAACGGTGCAGGTTGCCCGTCTTGGAACTTTTGGGGCAGTTTCCTATCCGCCAAATTATACGAATAGGGCTACCTTCCCATATGGTTGCACAATGATGAAGTTTTATTATTGGGTCGAGTAAAAATTTATGTGCTTACAGAAGTTGTTGAGAACCTTTTTCTACCTCAACTTTGTGTAATTATTTGAGATTTGTGAGAGTTACTGAAGTTGCTTTCGATACCGAAAAATGCCTCCAAACGAACCGCTAGTCCCAAAGAAATTTGTTTAGCCACCAAAAACAACGCTCCCTTTTGAGACCCTACATGCAGAGGATATTAGTAGGAAATCAAAGGCACACACATCGCGCCTTGATTATCCCACGAGAAGAAGGGAAATGTTTGCTTTTGGTCAACTGATTTCTCATTTGACCAGTCGTCTCTAATGCCCGACGTGTGTCCTTGCGTGGGCCACCAACAACTTATCTCTCCCAACATTATCTTGTGGTGATGCCCATCCAAAATCCCCCCTCCCCCGAGTCTTCATCTTCCCCTCGCCGCACATCAGTTCCCCCTCTCCCTCTCACATCTTGCTGCTATCCATTACCTTCTCTCATCGTTTGCTACAAAATCCAACTTCGTGGGGACGACACTCTACTGCGAACGAGGATCAACCTAGGTCGTTTTTCACCTCGCCTTGCTGCTGCCATCCTCAAAGGCGATGATGCGTTGCAGCAGGAGAATCACGAGGACATTGTCGCCACGCCAACGACGGAGCTGTGTTGCAACAAGCGAGGCTAGGAGGCGTTGCTGCCACGACGACGACGGAGCTGCAATGTAGCATGTGAGGCTAAAGGGCGCTACCACCATGACCGGCGGCGGAGCTGCGTTGAACGTTGCTACCATGGTCGGCGGCAAAGCTACGTTGTAGCAAGTGGTTAGTTGCACACATAGCCATCACACCCGGCAAAGGTTGCGTTGCAGCAGGTCGTCAGTTGTAGATGCACTACCACGATTCGACGGTGAGGTTGCGGTGCAGCGGGTGTCTGTAGGCGCCGCTAACAACCAATGGCCATGTGTCGTTGTAGCAGGTGTTTTGTCGTAGACGTGGCTACCACAAGCGATGGTAGTGCTGCACTGGAAGGCATCGGGGGTGCTGCAACCGGGTCGAACGGCCGCAGCGGTGGCGCTGCTACGAGCGCGGCGGAGCACGACACTCTAAGCCTTGAGGGTGTCTCGCCGAAGCTCGCTTCCCTTGCCAGGGCTCCCTGTGTGCATGGGAGAGGGGGACAATGTGGATAAATTTCGTTGGCGTGGTTGTAAGGCGAGGAAGGTGTGTTGTTGTGACTGATTCGTCTCCAATGTATCTATATTAATTATTGTTTCATGCTATTATAGTATCAATCTTGGATGCTTTATTATGCTATTTATATCATTTTTGGGACTAACCTATTAACCCAGGGCCCAGTGCCAGTTGTTCTTTTTTGTTTGTTTTTTGGCTTATCATAAAATCATGTGATTTTTTCTAGACCAGAAGGGACCCTAGAAGGTTCGGGAGGAGGCCAGAAGACTTACGGGAGAGCCACGTGCTCACAGGGTGCGCCCCCTGAACTCGTAACTCCCATGCAACTCTGTTTAACCTAAATGTGCCTCTATAAATTCCCAAATACTCTCAAAACACCACAGAGCCACCCGAAACACTTTTTTCCGCCAGAACAAGCTTCTGTTCTTTTGCGATCCCATTTGGTAGCCTTTTGGGTACTCTGTCGGGGGGAATCAATCACGGAGGGACGCTACATCAACCTTGATGTCCTACCGATGATGCACGAGTAGTTCACCACAGACCTGTGGGTCCATAGCTAGTAGCTAGATGGTTTTTTATCTCTCTTTGATCTTCAATACCATACCGGATTATTCATTGAAAGTAATTGGATTTCTCCTGAACTTTATTATGCATGGTTATTATAGCTCTGTATTTCTCTCCGATCTATCTGTTTGTTTGGCCAACTAGATTGATTTATCTTCAGTGGGAGATGTGTTTTGTGATGGGTTCAATCTTGCGGTGTCCTTACCCAGTGACAAAAATGGCAGCGAGGCACATATTTGTATTGTTGCCATTAAGGGTAAAGCCATGGGGTTTATCATACAGTTTTTGCTACTGCGTTCATGTATGTCAAATACATATCCCTTTGACTACGAGATCATGCAACTCCCGGATACCGGAGGAGTGCCTTGTGTGCTATCAAACGTCACAACATAATTGGGTCATTATAAAGATGCTCTATAGGTATCTCCAAAGATGTTTTGTTGGGTTAGCGTGAGTCGAGATTAGGATTTGTCACTTTGAGTATCGAAGAGGTATCTCTGGGCCCTCTCGGTAATACACATCATAATAAGCCTTGCAAGCAAATGACTAATGAGTTAATCACAGGATGATATATTACGGAACAAGTAAAGAGACTTGCCAGTAACGAGATTGAACTAGGTATAGAGATGCCGATGATCGAATCTTGGGCAAGTAACATACCGACGGACAAAGGGAATTACGTATGTTGTCATAATGGTTCGAACAATAAAGATCTTCGTAGAATATGTAGGAACCAATATGGGCATCCAGGTTCCGCTATTGGTTATTAATCGGAGAGGTGTCTCGGTCATGTCTACATAGTTCTCGAACCCGTAGGGTCCGCACGCTTAACGTTCGTTGACGATATAGTGTTATATGAGTTATATGTTTTGGTGACGAATGTTGTTCGGAGTCCCGGATGAGATCACAGACATGACGAAGAGTCTCGAAATGGTCGAGAGGTAAAGATTGATATATAGGACGATGGTATTTGTACTCCGGAAGTGTTTCGGAACGTACCGGGAAGGAATCGGGTCACCAGAAGGGGTTCCGGGCACCCCCCAGCAAGATATGGGCCTTATGGGCCAAAGGAGGGGACAGACCAGCCCACAAGGGGGCTGGTGTTCCCCCTCCCTTGTTTGGACAACCCCAGGGAAGAAAAAGGTGAGGGCTGGCCCCTCCCGCCTTTCCCTCTCATGGGAGAAAGGAAAGGGGGGCACCCTCCCGTGCCTTTCCCCGCACTCCAAATAAGGAAAGAGGGGGTCTCGGCTTGGGAGGGACCCCAAGTAGGATTCCTCCTACTTGGCCACCTCCTTTGGCTTCTCCTCCCTCCCTCCCACCTATATATATGTGGGAGGGGGCGCCTAGCAAACACAACAACAATTTCTTAGCCGTGTGCGGCGCCTCCCTCCATCGTTTACACCCCCGGTCATATTTTCGTAGTGCTTAGGCAAAGCATTGCGGAGATCACTTCACCATCACCGTCACCACACCATCGTGCTGACGAAACTCATATACTACCTTGACGTCTTGCTGGATCAAGAAGGCGAGGGACGTCACCGAACTGCACGTGTGAAGAACACGAATGTGTCGTGCGTTCGGTACTTGATTGGTTGAAGCACAAAGTTTGACTACATCAACCGCGTTGTGAAACGCTTCCGCTTACGGTCTACAAGGGTACGTAAACACACTCTCCTCCTCATTTCTATGCATCTCCATGGATAGATCATTGCATGTGCATAGATTTTTTTTCCATGCAACATTTACCAACAGTGACAACATGAGCCAGGTCTATGCGTAGATGTTTTGCACGAGTAGAACACAAAGAGTTGTGGGCGGTGATCATCATACTGCTTATCACCAACGTCTTATTTTGATTCGGCGCCATTGTAATATGAAGCGGTCGTACCAACCTTACATGTCCACGTACATGAGACCGATTCCATCGACAGACATGCAACCTATTTTGCATAAAGGTGGTTGGTGGGTGTCTATTTCTCCTACTTTAGTTGAACCGAATTTGACTGTGGCCGGTCCTTGTTGAAGGTTAAAACGACAAACTTGACAAATCACCGTTGTGGTTTTGTGCCATAGGTAAGAACGGTTCTTGCTAGAAGCCCGTAGTAGCCACGTAAAACTTGCAACAACAAAGTAGAGGACGTCTAACTTGTTTTTGCAGTGCATGTTATGATGTGATATGGTCAAGACGTTATGAGTTATACGCTATCGTATGAGATGATCATGTTTTGTAAATTATCGGCAACTGGCAGGAGCCTTATGGTTGTCTCTTTATTGTATGTAATGCAAACGCCATGTAATTGCTTTACTTTATCACTATGCGTTAGCGATAGTTGTAGAAGCAATAGTTGGGGAGATGACCAGGACGCTACGTCGGTGATCAAGGTGTCGAGCCGGTGACGATGGAGATCATGATGATGCTTTGGAGATGGAGATCAAAAGCACAAGATGATGATGGCCATATCGTGTCACATATTTTGATTGCATGCGATGTTTATCCTTTATGCATCTTATTTTGCTTAGAACAGTGGTAGCATTATAAGATGGCCCCTTCACTAAATTTCAAGAAAATAGTGTTCTCCCTGAGTATGCACCGTTGCCACAGTTCATCGTTTCGAGACACCGCGTGATGATTGGGTGTGATAAACTCTACGTTCACATACAACGGGTGTAAGACAGTTTTACACACGCAGAATACTTGGGTTAAACTTGACGAGCCTAGTATGTACAGACATGGCCTCGGAACACTGGGTGTGATAAACTCTACGTTCACATACAACGGGTGTAAGACAGTTTTACACACGCAAAATACTTGGGTTAAACTTGACGAACCTAGTATGTACAGACATGGCCTCGGAACACTGGAGACCGAAAGGTCGAATATGAGTCATATAGTAGATATGATCAACACAGAGATGTTCACCATTGATGACTATGCCATCTCACGTGATGGGCGGACATGGTTTAGTTGATTTGGATCATGTATCACTTAGATAACCCGAGGGATGTTGATTTAAGTGGGAGTTCATTAGTAATTTGATTAATTTAACTTAATTTATCATGAACTTAGTCAAAATGTCTTTGCATATCTATGTTGTAGATCAATAGCTGGCGATGTAGTTCCCCTGTTTTGATATGTTCCTAGAGAAAACTAAGTTGAAAGATGTTAATAGCAATGATGCGGACTAGGTCCGTGATCTGAGGATTATCCTCATTGCCGCACCGAAGAATTATGTCCTTGATGCACCGCTAGGTCATAGACCAGTTGCAGGAGCTGATGCTGACGTTATGAACGTTTGGCAAGCTCGACATGATGACTACTTAATAGTTTAGTGCACCATACTTTACGGCTTAGAAACAGGACTTCAAAAAGGTTTTGAATGCCACAGAGCATATGAGATGTTTCAAGAGCTGAAACTGGTATTTCAGACTCATGTCCATGTCGAGAGGTATGAGATCTCTGACAAGTACTTTGCCTATAAGATGGAGGAGAATAGCTCGGCTAGTGAGCATATGCTCAGAATGTCTGGGTACTCTAATCACTTGAATCAAGTAGGAGTTAATCTTTCAGATAAGATAGTGATTGACAGAATTCTCTAGTCACTATCACCAAACTACTAGAACTTCGTGATGAACTATAATATGCAAGGGATGACGAAAACGATTCCCGAGCTCTTCACGATGCTGAAATCGGCGAAGGTGAAAATCAAGAAAAATCATCAAGTGTTGATGGTTAACAAGACCACTAGTTTCAAGAAAAAGGGGAAAGAGAAAGAAAGGTAACTTCAAGAAGAACGGCAAGCAAGTTGCCACTCCCGAGAAGAATCCTAAAGCTAGACCCGAGACTGAAACTGAGTGATTCTGCATCAAAGTAAATGGTGAGAGGATCGAAGAAGAGGTGTCTAGAGGGGGGGGTGATTAGACACTCAACAAGAAATGTAGCAATTTTTAGGTTCTTTAAGTTGAGGTGGAGTTTTTAGCACAATTTCAAACATTCACAATACATTTCAGTTTGACACGAGAAAAATCTTATATGCACTCCGTCAGAAGGGAAGAGAAGGTGTGTGGATTTCTCTAATGCGCCGGGGAAAAGAAAAATGCGGGCGTGCCAGTGTATCGTAGTACACAAAGAAAAGTGATATGGGAAACAAGTATTTCATTTATTTCTTTGGATGAACAAAATTACAAGATCCCGTAAAAAAATGGTTGCGCTCCGTGGCCTACTAGCGTGGCCTGCCTGACTATGGCGATGTGCGGTCTCCTGGTTCCTGGGGCCTCGAAAAGCTCCCGGTTAATTACTCCCCCCGGTTGCTCCATGAGATACCTCCGATTAAGCCGTGTGGTCGTCTTCGTCGTCTTTGCTTAGCGTTCTCCATGCATGATAATGATGGTGTGTGTGTGGTGTGGGCGGCGGCAAAGCCCGTGTCATTGTCGGTGCACGTGACGCTCAAAACATGGCTTTGTGCTGGCCATGTTCGCCCTCACCGTCACGCCTCGTCGGTCTTGACAGCGTTGATGTAGTCGGTGTTGAGGTAGCATGGATCCTGCTTGGCTCGGACTTCTTAATGATGTACCGGCTTCGTCGGGGTACGCAAGGGGTTGCCTCGCCGGAGTACTCTTTTGTGGAGACCGGTGTCAGTGTAAAACAACGCACGCTCGCATCGGCATGACCGGTGTGGTTGGCATCTCGTCTCGACTAGACGCCGAGGTTACGGCAGTCTGCGGAGACAAAGACTCCGCCTCACGAGGCCGTGAAGGGTAACGTCTTAGAGGGGCGTGGTTGATGCCTCGTCTCAGCTAGACGTCGTATTCGGTGGTCTGCTAAGACAAAGAGCACACCGTCTGTACAATGATGGGACATGTGTGGAATGAAGGATGCACCTCATCTTAGCTGGACGCCGTATTCGGTGGTCCGCCAAGACAAGGGAAAAACATTGTGGTGCTGAAGAAAGGTAGCATCATAGAGGGGCGCGGTTGATGCCCCGTCCTAGCTAGACGCCGTATTCGGTGGTTTGCTAAGACAAGGAACACGCCACCCGTACGATGATGAGACCTGATGCAATGAAGGGTGCACCTTGTCTTGTTTGCACGCCGTATTCGGTGGTCCACCAAGACAAGGGCAAAGCATGGCGGTGCCGAAGAAAAGTAACATCATGGAGGGGCGTGGTTGATGCCCCATCCTAGCTAGACGCCGCATTCGGTAGTCTGCTAAGACAAGGAGCACGCTGCCTGTACGCCGAGACCTGTACGCCATGATGAGTGCACCTCGTCTCGGCTGGACGCCGTATTCGGTGGTCCGCCAAGACAAAGGAAACACATCGCAGGATCGTCGTAAGGGTCGGTGAAGACGTGTCATCATGTAGCATCATCTTCTTTGTATCGCGGGCTCCATGCTGCGGGCAGCACCGTGGGCATGTGTCATCTTCATGGGCTCCGGGTCGCGGGCTCCATCTTGAAGAGGTAGACATCGGTGGTGTCGTCCCATGAGCTCCACGCCCCCGTCCATCGTGGCACCAACTTGATGATGTTGACGATGAACGTCGTCCTAGCGAGCTTGCTGTTGCCATCCGTCACGGCATGGCGGCGGCATCCTCACTAGCTCCAGGCCTCCATCCTCCATAGCACTAGTTTGATGAAGAAGACAATGGGCGTCGTCCTAGCAAGCTCCGAGTCGCCATCCTCCGCGGCACGCGGCAGCATCCCCGCGAGCTTCACGCCTCCGGGCTCCATCGCTCCAGCTTGATGAAGAAGACAACGGGCATCGTCCTCCATGGCGCCAGCTTGATGAAGAAAACGGTGGGCATCATCCAAGCGAGCTCCGTCCATCCACCGCGGCACCATCTTGACGAAGTGAATGTAGGCGGTGTCCCTCGAGCTCCACGACGCCATTCTCCGTGGAACGGCCTCCATGCGAGCTCCACGCCTTCGTCCCTCCTTCCAGCATGATGAAGTAGACCATGATCGTCCTCTTTGTGAGCTCTCTGTCAAGATTCTCCGCGGCACCGGGTTGATTGTTGGTGATGGGCGCCGTCTTGGCGAGCTCCGCGACTCCATTCTCCATGGCACGACGGTGGCATCTCCTCCTTCTCCCTGTAACCTGCTAAGGAAAAAATTATACGTACCAAAAGGATTGTTGCACGTGCATGCATCGTGAGCTCAGCGTGGTGAGCTCCCTGCCCTGAAACGCTGCAGCATGTTGCCGCTGCTGCCGCGGTTCAGCACCTCATCTGCATCTTCCGCGGCCCCCGCGTGCGTAGCGACCCGCTCATTGTCTGCGTGGGGTTTGTTTGCTGCCTCCCCTGCGTGCCTTCTTCCTCCTCATCTTCTTTTTGATTGCATGTATTTCTCATGCGTACATGAGAATTATAGACATGTATCTTACCTGAGCTAAGCTCTGTATTGCTGCCCGCGTAGGCTTCGTATTAGTGCACGCCACCTTCCCATGGGT
This sequence comes from Secale cereale, assembly GCA_902687465.1. Taxonomy (NCBI): domain Eukaryota; kingdom Viridiplantae; phylum Streptophyta; class Magnoliopsida; order Poales; family Poaceae; genus Secale; species Secale cereale. Next base: position 276,486,808 of record LR738710.1, read on the forward strand.
GTGCTCCTTTACGTACGCTCCGCCGTATTGCAACTACGGCCGGACAGGGCTGAGTGCGCCGCCGCCGAGGGCGCGGCCTCTCCTCCTATCTGCCTTCTTCTGGTGCGTGAGTCATCGGGTGTTTTATCTTCAGTCTCCTCGACGCTGCCGCAAGGGGCGCGTCTCCCTCTGACTTATACATGGCTTGCATGCCGCCCTGTTAGAGTAGTCTTTATTGTATACGACTCTTAATTCAAGTCATCTTTGTAACCTTACCCCAAGTCGGTTTGTGCCCTCTTATATACACTTGTATGCCGCACCAAATCAATCAATAAGAATCAGTTTTATTCATCTATCATGGTATCAGATACCGGTCCTAGGGTTTAGGTTATGGCTCCGTCAAGGCCGTCGCCGCCGCCGCCGCCCGGCTACTTCGAGCGCCGGGCCGCGCTCATCGCCAAGGCTGCCAACGCCGCAGCCGCCTCTCTCTCGGCCCTCTCCCTAGCTCCACAAAACTTCCCTACACCCATCCTCGCCGCACCAATGTCTCTTGCTGACACAATCTCCGACGTCAGCCCATACATCCCCATAGTTCTTGATCTCGCCGCCCATAACTACTACCATTGGAGACATCTCTTCGATGTCCACCTCGGCCGCTGCAACCTGCGCTCGCATGTCGCCGCCAACTGTCTTCCCCGCCCCGACGATCCGCAATGGTTGAAAGACGATCTCGCAATCGTCCAGTGGTTCTACACCCGCATCACCACCGAGATCTTCAACATGCTCGATCACGACGGCGTCACCGCTGCCAACATCTGGCACTCCCTCCGTCAGCTCTTCCAAAGCAACACCGACGCTCGGAAAAACGCTCTCCACACCGAGCTTCGCAATATGGTGCAAGGAGACGTCCCGGTGAACCTGTTCTGCCAGCGCGTCAAGACCATTGGTGATGAGCTCCGCGAACTCGGCGATACCGTCAGCGATTCACAGCTCATCAACATCGTCGTCGTCGGCCTCAGCGAGGATTTTGACAAGCAAGCCTCGTTCATACCAATGATACGGCCTCCTCCCACCTTCGCTGAAGTTCGTTCTCTGCTCCAACTCGCGGCGGAAAGACAAGCTCGCAAGGACTCTCGCCCCAAGGTCTTTCATGCTGCGGCTCGCCCTCCTCCGCCGCCTACAGCAGCACTGCCTCCCATGCCGGCTCCTGTCGCCGGGCCATCCGCGTCGTCATCCGCTCAACCGCCCCCAGGCTGGCACCCTAGTCCGAACTACCGCGGCAAAAATCCTATCTACAGGCCGTTGTCGACTCGTTCAGTTCCGCCTACGACAGCACCGAGTCATGCACCACCCACCAGTGCTCCATCGGCGGCTGCATGGCGGCCTCCTCATGATCCTTGGACGGGGCTCGTTCAGGCGTGGCCCATGCCCTGGTCCGCTCCGTCCCCGCTCGGTGCTCCGCCGGCATACTCAGGTGCCTGGCAACCCGGCCTTCGGCCGCCTACTGGTGCTCCCGGGGTTCTCAACCCCCGACAGCCGGCCAATGCCTATCACGCCGCCCCGACGTATGCTCCTTATGGTCATTACTCCACCGACGGCGGCGCCTACTACACACCTCAGTCGGCTCTGCTCCCGACGCCACACCCGGCCAATGCCTCTCACGCCGCCCCGACATATGCTCCCTATGGTCACTACTCCACCGATGGCGGCGCCTACTACACACCCCAGCCGGCCTTGCTGCCTTCACCATCATATCCACCGGCACTGCTCCCGACGCCACCCTCACCTACGACGCCGAGCTGGGATCAAGCTGTTTTTCTCCAAGCAATGAATAACTTTGCTACGCAAGGAAACTCAGGTACGGATTGGATCTTTGATTCAGGGGCCTCTAGTCATATGTCTGCATCTAGTAATTGGTTATCATCTTGCACTACATCTCCTTTCCCTTCCATTACCCTCGGAGATGGATCATCTATTCCTATATATTGTGTTGGTCAGGCTCAACTTCCCTCTTCCACTAAACCTCTTCTACTTCGTGATGTTCTAGTTGCACCCGCCCTCATTAAAAATCTTATTTCTGTTCGTCAGTTTACTTGCGACAATCTAGTTTCGGCTGAATTTGACCCTTTTGGTTTATCTGTGAAAGATTACCTGACCAAGGCCGAGATCGCTCGCTTCAATAGCTCCGGTGATCTTTACTCTCTTAATGGAGTTCCTGCCGCCGCCCCTCCAACATCCATGCTGGCCTCCGTCGATCTCTGGCATCGTCGCTTGGGCCATCCCAACCCTGCTGTCTTAGCTTCTATGCTTAGTGAATTTACCATATCATGTAATAGGGATTCTCATAATTCTGCATTTTGCGAGTCGTGTCAATTAGGCAAACATGTGCGTATTCCCTTTATTTCCTCTAGTTCTTGTAGCACTTATCCCTTTGAATTAATACATTGTGATCTATGGACCTCTCCCATTGCAAGTGTTTCGGGTTTTAAATATTACCTTGTTATACTAGATGATTTCACACACTTTGTCTGGACTTTTCCTCTACGCAACAAATCTGAGGTCCGTTCTCTCTTTCTTAATTTTCAACGCTATGTGTCTGTCCACTTCTTTCTCCCAATTCGATTTATCTAATGTGACAATGGTCGCGAGTTTGATAACATTAAAAATCGTACTTTCTTCTTACAACATGGCATCCTTCTTAGATTCTCATGTCCCTACACCTCCCCGCAAAATGGTAAAGCCGAACGTTCTCTTCGCATCCTCAATGATATAGTTCGCACTCTTCTCGTTCAATCATCTATGCCTCCCAAGTTTTGGGCTGAAGCCCTACACATGGCCACCTTCCTTCTAAATATTCGACCTTCTAAAACTAAACCCAACACTACTCCCTATTATTCCCTCTTTCTTTCCCACCCCGACTACTCTGCGGTTCGTGTTTTCGGATGTCTCTGTTTTCCAAATGCCTATGCCACTTCTACAAATAAATTGTCACCACGATCTATCCCATGTGCTTTTCTCGGCTTCTCTGTTGAGCACAAAGGCTATCGTTGTCTCGACCTTCAGACAGGACACGTTCATGTCTCTCGTCATGTCACCTTTGCTGAGTATATTTTTCCTTTCTCACAATGCACTACTACATCATCCAACACCCCTAGCTCGGCAAACACCCCCTCTCCCCGTCCTTTCCAACTATATACTCCCCTTCCTGCACCCCCTCATGATGAACACAACATACCACCAACAACTTTAACACCAGCCACAACCAATACCAACCCTCCCCCCACCCCACCCGAGACGTCCCCAACACCCTCGACCCCAACACCCTCGACCCCTGCTCCCTCCCCAACACCCCCGGTCCCTGCTCCCTCTCCACCACCCAACCATGCTCCTTCGTCCGACTCTTCCGCTGCGCCGGACTCACCCGTACCCACGTTACCCCCTTGTGCTATTCCTACAGCAGTCCCGATTAATGATCATCCCATGCGTACTAGGGCCAAATCAGGATTTCAACAACCCCAAGACCGCCTAAACCTTCATACCACCGTATCTTTCACTTCCCTCCCAAAGAATTACAAAACTGCTCTACTTGATCCCAATTGGGCCGCTGCCATGCAAGAAGAATATAATGCTTTACTTCAAAACAACACATGGCAACTTGCTCCTCGTCCTCCCAACACAAATATTGTTTCTGGCAAATGGATTTTTCGCCAAAAGTTTCACTCCGATGGGAGCCTCTCACGATATAAAGCCAGGTGGGTTTGTCGTGGCTTTTCTCAACAACAAGGAATTGATTACGATGAAACATTTTCTCCTGTTGTTAAACCTAGCACCATTCGTACCGTTCTTAGTGTTGCTGTCTCCTCTTCCTGGCCTATTCACCAACTTGATGTTAAAAATGCTTTCCTCCATGGTTTCCTTCAAGAAACTGTCTACTGTCAGCAACCTCTGGGTTTTGAAAATCCATCCTTTCCAACTCATGTCTGTCTTCTTCAGAAATCTCTCTACGGTCTTAAACAGGCCCCAAGAGCTTGGTTTCAACGCTTCTCCTCCTTCATCCAAACAATAGGATTCACTCCATCTCTCTCAGACACCTCTCTTTTTGTGTATCATCAAAATTCAGACAGTGCCTATTTACTTCTCTATGTAGATGATATCATTCTCACCGCATCCTCTCAAAATTTCTTAGATCATATTGTCTCTCTTCTTAGATCTGAATTTTCTATGACTGACCTAGGACTCCTTCATCATTTCTTAGGCATTACTATTGTTCGAGATTCCTCCAGCCTTTTTCTTTCCCAACGCCAGTATATTCTTGATCTACTTAATCGTGCCGGTATGCTTGACTGTCAATCATCTCGCACTCCTGTCGATACTAGTTTTAAACTTTCGGCTGCCGGTGAACCCTTTTCAGATCCTACTCTCTATCGTAGCCTAACAGGTGCTCTCTAATATCTCACCATTACTCGTCCTGAAATCTCTTTTGCTGTTCAACAAGCATGTCTCTATATGCATGATCCACGGGTTCCTCACTATAATCATGTTAAACGCATTCTTCGGTATTTAAAAGGAACTCTCAATCATGGTCTCCACCTAAATAATTCTTCTCCAAACTCTCTTACCGCATACTCTGATGCAAACTGGGCTGGTTGTCATGACACTCGAAGGTCCACTTCCGGTTTTTGTGTTTTTCTTGGTAACAATTTAATTTCTTGGTCCTCGAAAAGACAGGTTACGGTCTCACGTTCGTCGGCCGAGGCTGAGTATCGCGCCGTGGCACATGCCGTTGCAGATACAATCTGGATTCGGCAGTTACTATCCGAGCTACACAGGCCTATTGAGCAGGCTACTATTGTCTATTGTGACAACATATCAGCAGTCTACATGACCGACAATCCAGTTCAACACCGACGCACAAAGCATATTGAGATTGATATTCATTTTGTTCGTGAGAAGGTCGCTCTTGGTCAGGTTCGGGTGCTTCATGTTCCCTCTACGGCTCAATTTGCTGACATTTTCACCACGACACTGCCTACTAAGCCGTTTCAAGATATCTGTTTCAGTCTCAACGTCGTCGAGCCTGCCGTTGATACTGCGGGGGGATGTTAGAGTAGTCTTTATTGTATACGACTCCTAGTCCAAGTCATCTTTGTAACCTTACCCCAAGTCGGTTTGTACCCTCTTATATACACTTGTATGCCGCACCAAATCAATCAATAAGAATTAGTTTTATTCATCTATCACGCCGCAGGCGCATCCACTGCTGCGCGACCTCGAGTGGTTCCCACGTGAAACCTGATAACACAATAAGACAAAGAAACAAAACACAATTATGCACCGTCGTCGAGGATGTGTGCTCCGGCTTGGGTCAGAGGCGCATCGTTGCCACTGCCGACACGCCGGCCGGCTTAGGCAGCTTCTGAGTCATCATCTCGGCCGCCGCTTCTGATCGGTTGCGGTGTCTTGTTGGCGACGCTGCCGCAAAGAGGCGCGTCTTCTCCACATCAACGCTGCCGCCAGGGCGCGGCACGCTCACGCGTAGGTCTTGGCCTGGGGTGTCCCTCTCTGGCTCTTGCCCGTCTCATCATGTATTTATAGGTGACTAGCCCTGGTTGGACGTGGCCAAAGCTTCCTTTTTACTACTCTTCTTGACACACAAGTCTGCATGGAAAAAGGAAACGAAATCTCGTGCGTGTATGTATTGCCAACTTTGGCTAGCTAGCCACCGACGTCTCCTTTACTTTGCGAATGTGCTGCACAAAGCTTTCTCATCTCTACTACTATTAAACAAGCAAATATGTTCATCGCTAAGTGCACCCAGCCTAAACTACACATTACAACACGGAGGAATTACAGCCTTACGATCAGATCACTAAATTTGATCTAACAGTCAAGGTTACACTAACCCACATCTAAAACTGCATTTAGCATTTTTTCCGAACGGACGAAAACTCTACCAATCCCACGTCTCACAATACGGATCCCACGCCCGCAAGCAGCATAGATAGGAAACAAATCTCTCCCCCACCTCCCACGTCCAGCCGCCACAACCGGCCCAATCATCGCACGAAAATTACGCCGCACCCTGCCCCTTATCCTCGCTTGGGGAAGCCGCAAACACAGGACGGCTGGAGCTACCAATCCGTCCGCGAGATCAGCGAGGAGATTGGTCGCAGCCGCTTCGGCGTCGTCCGCTGCTGCACCGGAGGACGAGGAGTTGATGCACAGGGTGATGGTCTAATGGATCTCTGCACCGGGTCGACTGGGTCCGCCTTCGCCACGGCGCTCCCGTCCCGGAGCCGGATGGCGCCGTTGTGGTCGCGCTGCTCGCCGAGGCCCTCGAGCCATTCCACTGCTGAGACGTCATCGACACACCAGGGACACGGGAGGGCAGCCGGCACAGTAGAAGCCCACCTTCTAACCTTAATTACCAGCGTGCTCTCTCTCTATCCGCTAGATTGAACAGGTTAGGGTTGGATCGAGCTAACGCACGAGCTGCCGGCGCCGCCGCTGCGTGGATTCGAATCACCGCAAGCCTGGAGCCGAACCGCCTGAAAGGTAACCTCTATCCCTAATCCATGCCGTCCTCCGGTCCACCCGTGTTGTTGCCTCCTGCATGTTGGCTAATCCTCTGGTGTGGTGGGCGCTGGGCACTTGCTGCTGCGTGGGTGCTGAGTTGGCTGCTCTACGTTGGTGCTGCGCTGGCTTGCTATCGCTCTGCTGCTTTGTGTTTCTGTATAGTGTTGTTGCTTGATGCCGGTGGGCTGCTGATGTTGTTGTTGTTCATGCTAGGAGCGTACCACAAGGACTTGGGAAGAGGCATGGATGCTACAAATAGAGCAGTGTGCTTATCTCATCTCACCCAATCAATTATTCTTTGTCTTTGTTGTATGCCATTTTATTAATTATTTGTGTGTGTGTGTATATATATATATATATGTGTGTGTGTGTGTGTGTGTGTGTGTGTGTGTGTTTGTTGTATTGATGTACTGATGTTTTTAGAAATTGTCGTATCCCGTATCTGTATTGCCGTGTCTTGTTTCCTATATCGGTGCTCAACATTTAGCTGAGTTGGCTCTCTACTTTTGGATTGGTTGTAGATTGGAGACTAACCTATTGGTTTAGATAAACGATAGGTTTTCAGGAAAGGAGTACGGAGTTGAATTCTAATTTTTTATTACCGCGGATCACAACGGCAAGGGGTATGGTATTACTTGACTACACATTTATATTATGATTATCTTGAACAACGTGTTTCAAAATATGGTGGACAATTATGCTTAATGCCAAGAGGTATGGTGTTACTTGACTACACACATAGATTGACATAATAACGCACTATCTCGCCCTTCTCACTAATTCTATGGGCATAGGTTATATCTGTTGGAAATATGCCCTAGAGGCAATAATAAAAGAGTTATTATTATATTTCCTTGTTCATGATAATCGTTTATTATCCATGCTATAATTGTATTGATTGGAAACTCAGATACACGTGTGGATGAATAGACAGACTTTGTGTCCCTAGTGAGCCTCTATAGGACTAGCTCGTTGATCAAAGATGACCGCGGTTTCCAGGTCATAGACATGAGTTGTCATTTGATAACGGGATCACATCATTAGGAGAATGATGTGATGGACGAGACCCAAACGTTAACATAGCTTTTGATCGTGACAGTTATCGCTATAGTTTTCTGCATGTCAAGTATAAGTTCCTATGACCATGAGATCATGTAACTCACTGACACCGTAGGAGTGCTTTGTGTGTACCAAACGTCACAACGTAACTGGGTGACTATAAAGGTACTCTACAGGTATCTCCGAGGGTGTCTGTTGAGTTGACATGGATCGAGACTGGGATTTGTCACTCCGTGTGACGGAGAGGTATCTCCGGGCCCACTCGGTAATACGTCATCTCAATGAGCTCAAAGTGACTAAGTGGTTGGTCACGGGATTATGTATTACGGTAACGAGTAAAGAGACTTGCCGGTAACGAGATTGAACTAGGTATAGAGATACCGACGATCGAATCTCGGGCAAGTAACATACCGACGAGACAAAGGGAACTGTATACGGGATTGCCTGAATCCTTGGCATCGTGGTTCATCCGATGAGATCATCGAGAAACATGTAGGAACCAATATGGGTATCCAGATCCCGCTATTGGTTATTGACCTGGGAGTGTCTCGGTCATGTCTACATGGTTTCCGAACCCGCAGGGTCTACACACTTAACGTTCGGTGACGCTAGGGTTGTTAGTGAGAAAAGTATATGGTTACCGAAGGTTGTTCGGAGTTCCGGATGAGATCCCGGACATGACGAGGGTCTCCGGAATGGTCCGGAGACGAAGATTGATATATAGGATGAAAGGTTTCGGAGTACCGGAAGTGTTCCGGGGAGCATCGGGAAATCGGCGGAGTACCGGAAGGGGTTTCGGAGGGTCCGGAAGTGGTTCTGGGCCTAGTGGGCCACAAGGGGGAACACCACAGCCCTCAGGGGGCTGTGCGCCCCCCCTGGGCCCTCTCCTCATGCGGCTAAGGGGGTGGGACCCCCTAGGGCTGGCCGCACCCCTTGGCCTTGGGGGGCAAGGCACCTAAGGGGGGAAACCCTAGGGCCTGGCCGCGCCCCCCTGCCCTGGCCGCCGCCCCCTCCCCTTGCCCTGGCCGCCGGCCCCTAGGGGGAAACCCTAGGGCGCCCTCACCTCTCCACCCCCCCTATATATAGTGGGGCAAAGGGAGGGCAGCCAACACAGTTTGTGCCTCGGTGCTGCCCTCCCTCTCCCGTTACATCTTCTTCTCCCGCGGTGCTTAGGCGAAGCCCTGCTGGAGTTCTTCTCCACCATCACCACCACGCCGTCGTGCTGCCGATTCTCCATCAACCTCTCCTCCACCCCTTGCTGGATCAAGAAGGAGGAGACGTCCCCGAGCCGTACGTGTGAAGAACGCGGAGGCACCGTTGCTTCGGTGCTAGGTCTTCGGCGATCTGAATCGCGACGAGTACGACTCCATCATCCGCGTTCATAACGCTTCCGCTTAGCGATCTACAAGGGTACGTAGATCACACTCTCCCCTCGTAGTTGCATCTACTAGATTGATCTTGGTGAACGGTAGGAAAAATTTTTGTTTCCCATGCAACGTTCCCCAACAGTGGTATCAGAGCTAGGATCTTGCGTAGATGCTTTCTCGAGTAGAACACAAAAGGGTTTGTGGCGTTGATGTTTAAATTGCTGCCCTCCTTAGTCTTTCTTGATTCAGCGGTATTGTAGGATGAAGCGGCCCGGACCAACTTTACATGTCCACGTACATGAGACCGGTTCCATCGACAGACATGTGACTTTTGTTGCATAAGATGGCTGGCGGGTGTCTGTCTCTCCTATCTTAGTTGAATCGGAATAGAACAAGGCGGTCCTTGTAGAAGGTTAAATAGCAACTTGAATATCACCGTTGTGGTTTTGCGTAGGTAAGAAACGTTCTTGCTAGATACCCATAGCAGCCACGTAAAACATGCAACAACAAATTAGAGGACGTCTAACTTGTTTTTGCAGGGTATGCATGTGATATGATATGGCCAATGACATGATGAATTATATTTGATGTATGAGATGATCATGTTGTAATAGTTAATATCGACTTGCATGTCGATGCATACGGCAACCGGCAGGAGCCATAGGGTTGTCTTTAATTTTTGTATGACCTGCGTGTCAATCATTAAGCGCTTTGTAATGCTTTACTTTATCGCTAAACGGTAGCAATAGTAGTAAGAGCATGGTGGGCGCCGACAACCCCGATGGCGACACGATGATGGAGATCATGATGATGGAGATCATGGTGTGGCGCCGGTGACGATGGAGATCATGCCGGTGTTTTGGAGATGGAGATCAAAAGCACGAGTTGATGGCCATATCATGTCACTTATGATTTGCATGTGATGTTAATCCTTTTATGCATCTTATTTTGCTTAGGACGACGGTAGCATTATAAGATGATCCTTCACTAAAATTTCAAGATAAAATTGTGTTCCCCCCGAGTGTGCGCCGTTGCGAAGGTTCGTCGTTTCGAAGCACCACGTGATGATCGGGTGTGATAGACTCTACGTTCGCATACAACGGGTGCAAGCCAGTTTTGCACGTGCAGAACACTCGGGTTAGACTTGACGAGCCTAGCATGTACAGACATGGCCTCGGAACACGGAGGACCGAAAGGTCGAGCATGAGTCATATAGTAGATATGATCAACATATTGATGTTCACCATTGACATCACCTCATCTCACGTGATGATCGGACTTGGGTTGGTGAATTTGGATCATGTCACGCTCGAATGACCAGAGGGATGTCAATTTGAGTGGGAGTTATAATTAATTTGATTAGGTAATAACTCACTTATCATGAACAATAGTCTAAAAAATTGTCTTTGCAAATCTTATGTTGTAGATGGCTCGCGCAGGAGTTCCCCTGAATTTTAATGCGTTCCTAGAGAAAGCTAAACTGAAAGATGATGGGAGCAACTTTGTGGACTGGCTCCGCAATCTGAGGATCATCCTCACAGCTGCCCAAAAGGTTTATGTCCTAAATGCACCGCTAGGTGAACCCCCCGCTCCTGGAGCCCCTGCGGACGTTATGAACGTCTGGCAGACGCGTTCGGATGACTATTCGATAGTGCAGTGTGCCATGTTGTACGGCTTGGAAGGAGGACTTCAAAGGCGTTTTGAACGTCATGGTGCATATGAGATGTACACGGAGTTGAAGTTCATCTTTGAGAAGAATGCTAAGATCGAGAGGTATGAGACCACCGATAAATTCTTTGCTTGCAAGATGGAGGAGAATTCGTCTGTCAGTGAGCACTTACTGAAGATGTCTGGGTACTATACCCGCATAGCTGATCTGGGACTTGTGTTCCCGGATGAGGCTATCATTGACAGAATTCTCCAGTCACTCCCTCCAAGCTACAAGAGCTTCGTGCAGCAGTATAACATGCAAGGGATGAACAAGACCATCGCCGAGCTGTTTTCGATGCTGAAAGTCGCTGAGGCAGACATCCAGAAGGAGTATCAAGTGTTGATGGTCAATAAAACCACCAGTTTCAAGAAGAATGGCAAGGGCAAGAAGGGTAACTCTAAGAAGGGTGGCAAAGCAGTTGCTAATCCAGTGAAGAAACCCAAGGCTGGGCCCAAGCCAGAGACTGAGTTTTTCTATTGCAAGGGGAACGGCCACTGGAAGCGGAACTGCCCCAAGTATCTGGCGGACAAGAAGGGGGCCAACAACAACAAAGGTATATGTGATATACATGTTATTGATGTGTACCTTACCAACTCTCGTTGTAGTGCCTGGGTATTTGATACCGGTTCGGTTGCTCACATTTGCAACTCTAAACAGGAACTGCGGAATAAACGGAGGCTGGCGAAGGACGAAGTGACGATGCGCGTGGGAAATGGTTCCAAGGTTGAGGTGATCGCCGTCGGCACGCTCGCTCTTCGATTACCATCGGGATTAGTTATGAACCTGAATAATTGTTATTTAGTGCCTGCGTTAAGCATGAACATTATATCTGGATCTTGTTTATTGCGAGACGGTTACTCATTTAAGTCAGAGAATAATGGTTGTTCTATTTATATGAGTAATATCTTTTATGGTCATGCACCCGAAGTTAGGGGTTTATTCTTATTGAATCTCGATAGTGATGATACACATGTTCATAACATTGATGCCAAAAGATGTAGAGTTGATAATGATAATACCACTTTCTTGTGGCACTGCCGTCTGGGTCATATCGGCGTGAAACGCATGAGGAAGCTCCATGCTGATGGACTTTTGGAGTCTCTTGATTTTGAATCACTTGACACATGCGAGCCGTGCCTCATGGGCAAGATGACAAGGACCCCGTTTTCAGGGACAATGGAACGGGCAAGTGACTTATTGGAAATCATACATACTGATGTGTGCGGTCCGATGAGTGTAACGGCGCGCGGTGGATATCGTTATTTTCTCACCTTCACTGACGACTTAAGTAGATATGGGTATATTTACTTAATGAAGCATAAGTCTGAAACTTTTGAAAAGTTCAAACAATTTCAGAGTGAAGTTGAAAATCATCGTAACAAGAAGATCAAGTTCCTACGATCTGATCGAGGGGGAGAATATCTGAGTTATGAGTTTGGTGATCACTTAAGAAAATGTGGAATTGTTTCACAGTTGACGCCACCCGGAACACCACAGCGTAATGGTGTGTCCGAACGTCGTAATCGAACCCTATTAGATATGGTACGTTCTATGATGTCTCTTGCCGATTTGCCACTATCGTTTTGGGGATATGCGTTAGAGACAGCTGCATTCACTTTAAATAGGGCTCCATCTAAGTCCGTTGAGACAACACCGTATGAACTATGGTTTAGTAAGAAACCGAAGTTGTCTTTTCTCAAGGTTTGGGGTTGCGATGCTTATGTCAAAAGGCTTCAGCCAGAAAAGCTCGAACCCAAAGCGGACAAATGTGTCTTCATAGGATACCCAAAAGAAACAGTTGGGTACACCTTCTATCTCAGATCCGAGGGCAAAGTGTTTGTTGCTAAGAACGGATCCTTTCTCGAGAAAGAGTTTCTCTCGAAAGAATTGAGTGGGAGGAAGGTAGAACTTGATGAGGTTATTGAACCTCTGCTTCAACCAGAAAGTAGCGCAGCACAGAAAGTTGGTTTTGTGGAGCCTGCAGAGGTTGAAGAGGAAGCCAATGATGATGATCAAGAAGCTTCTGATCAAGTCACTACCGAACCTCGTAGGTCGACAAGGGTACGCACTGCACCTGAGTGGTATGGTAACCCTGTCTTGGAGGTCATGTTGTTAGACAACGGTGAACCTACGAGCTATGGAGAAGCGATGGTGGGCCCAGATTCCGACAAATGGTTAGAGGCCATGAAATCCGAGATGGGATCCATGTATGAAAACAAAGTATGGACTTTGGAAGTATTACCTGAAGGGCGGAAGGCCATTCAGAATAAATGGATTTTTAAGAGGAAGACGGACGCTGACGGTAATGTCACCGTGTATAAAGCTCGACTTGTGGCAAAGGGTTTTTCACAAGTTCAAGGGATTGACTACGATGAGACTTTCTCACCCGTAGCGATGCTTAAATCCGTCCGAATCATGTTAGCAATAGCTGCATATTTCGATTATGAAATTTGGCAGATGGATGTCAAAACGGCGTTCCTTAACGGTTTTCTTAAGGAAGAGTTGTATATGATGCAACCGGAAGGTTTTGTCGATCCAGAGAATGCTGACAAAGTATGCAAGCTCCAGCGTTCCATTTATGGACTGGTGCAAGCATCTCGGAGTTGGAATCTTCGCTTTGATGAGGTGATCAAAGCGTTTGGATTTATACAAGTTTACAATGAAGCTTGTATTTACAAGAAAGTGAGTGGGAGCTCTATAGCGTTTCTAATATTGTATGTGGATGACATATTGCTGATTGGAAACAATATAGAATTTTTGGATAGCGTGAAGGGGTATTTGAAAGATCTCGGTGAAGCTGCTTTCATATTGGGCATCAAGATCTATAGAGATAGATCAAGACGCTTGATAGGACTTTCACAAAGCACATACCTTGATAAAGTTTTGAAGAAGTTCAAAATGGATCAATCCAAGAAGGGGTTCTTGCCGGTATTGCAAGGTACGAAGTTGAGTAAGACTCAATGCCCAGTGACTGCGGAAGATAGAGAAAAGATGAGTGTCGTCCCCTATGCTTCAGCCATAGGCTCTATCATGTATGCAATGCTGTGCACAAGACCAGATGTCAGCCTTGCCATAAGTATGGCCGGAAGGTTTCAAAGTAATCCTGGTATGGATCACTGGACAGCGGTCAAAAATATCCTAAAGTACCTGAAAAGGACTAAGGATATGTTTCTCGTTTATGGAGGTGATCAAGAGCTCGTCGTAAAGGGTTACGTCGATGCAAGCTTTGACACTGATCCGGATGACTCTAAGTCTCAAACCGGATACGTATATATTCTCAACGGGGGAGCGGTAAGCTGGTGCAGTTCCAAGCAGAGCGTGGTAGCTGATTCTACATGTGAAGCGGAGTATATAGCTGCCTCGGAGGCGGCAAAGGAAGGTGTCTGGATGAAGGAGTTCATGACAGATCTTGGAGTTGTGCCTAGTGCACTGAACCCAATGACTCTGTTCTGTGACAACACTGGTGCCATTGCTCTAGCCAAGGAACCAAGGTTTCACAAGAGGACCAGACACATAAAGCGACGCTTCAATTCCATCCGCGATTCAGTCAAGGAGGAGGACATAAACATTTGCAAAGTACACACGGATTTGAATGTTGCAGATCCGTTGACTAAGCCTCTTCCACGGGCTAAGAATGATCAACACCAAGACTCTATGGGTGTTAGATTCATTACCTTGTAATGCTAGATTATTGACTCTAGTGCAAGTGGGAGACTGTTGGAAATATGCCCTAGAGGCAATAATAAAAGATTTATTATTATATTTCCTTGTTCATGATAATCGTTTATTATCCATGCTATAACTGTATTGATTGGAAACTCAAATACATGTGTGGATGAATAGACAGACTTTGTGTCCCTAGTGAGCCTCTACAGGACTAGCTCGTTGATCAAAGATGACCGCGGTTTCCAGGTCATAGACATGAGTTGTCATTTGATAACGGGATCACATCATTAGGAGAATGATGTGATGGACGAGACCCAAACGTTAAACATAGCTTTTGATCGTGTCAGTTATCGCTATAGTTTTCTGCATGTCAAGTATAAGTTCCTATGACCATGAGATCATGTAACTCACTGACACCGTAGGAGTGCTTTGTGTGTGCCAAACGTCACAACGTAACTGGGTGACTATAAAGGTACTCTACAGGTATCTCCGAGGGTGTCTGTTAAGTTGACATGGATCGAGACTGGGATTTGTCACTCCGTGTGACGGAGAGGTATCTCCGGGCCCACTCGGTAATACGTCATCTCAATGAGCTCAAAGTGACTAAGTGGTTGGTCACGGGATTATGTATTACGGTAACGAGTAAAGAGACTTGCCGGTAACGAGATTGAACTAGGTATAGAGATACCGACGATCGAATCTCGGGCAAGTAACATACCGACGAGACAAAGGGAACTGTATACGGGATTGCCTGAATCCTTGGCATCGTGGTTCATCCGATGAGATCATCGAGAAACATGTAGGAACCAATATGGGTATCCAGATCCCGCTATTGGTTATTGACCTGGGAGTGTCTCGGTCATGTCTACATGGTTTCCGAACCCGCAGGGTCTACACACTTAACGTTCGGTGACGCTAGGGTTGTTAGTGAGAAAAGTATATGGTTACCGAAGGTTGTTCGGAGTCCCGGATGAGATCCCGGACATGACGAGGGTCTCCGGAATGGTCCGGAGACGAAGATTGATATATAGGATGAAAGGTTTCGGAGTACCGGAAGTGTTCCGGGGAGCATCGGGAAATCGGCGGAGTACCGGAAGGGGTTTCGGAGGGTCCGGAAGTGGTTCTGGGCCTAGTGGGCCACAAGGGGGAACACCACAGCCCTCAGGGGGCTGTGCGCCCCCCCTGGGCCCTCTCCTCATGCGGCTAAGGGGGTGGGACCCCCTAGGGCTGGCCGCACCCCTTGGCCTTGGGGGGCAAGGCACCTAAGGGGGGAAACCCTAGGGCCTGGCCGCGCCCCCCTGCCCTGGCCGCCGCCCCCTCCCCTTGCCCTGGCCGCCGGCCCCTAGGGGGAAACCCTAGGGCGCCCTCACCTCTCCACCCCCCCTATATATAGTGGGGCAAAGGGAGGGCAGCCAACACAGTTTGTGCCTCGGTGCTGCCCTCCCTCTCCCGTTACATCTTCTTCTCCCGCGGTGCTTAGGCGAAGCCCTGCTGGAGTTCTTCTCCACCATCACCACCACGCCGTCGTGCTGCCGATTCTCCATCAACCTCTCCTCCACCCCTTGCTGGATCAAGAAGGAGGAGACGTCCCCGAGCCGTACGTGTGAAGAACGCGGAGGCACCGTTGCTTCGGTGCTAGGTCTTCGGCGATCTGAATCGCGACGAGTACGACTCCATCATCCGCGTTCATAACGCTTCCGCTTAGCGATCTACAAGGGTACGTAGATCACACTCTCCCCTCGTAGTTGCATCTACTAGATTGATCTTGGTGAACGGTAGGAAAATTTTTGTTTCCCATGCAACGTTCCCCAACAATATCTATTTTGCCGGTCACCATGTTGCAGCTATTTCAAGGCATGGTGTTCTATGCTTCATGTATCGTTAGTTTTTCTGCAATACATCGAGATGACAATTCATGATGGTCCAGATTAAACATCTTCTATTTACTAAGTTTGTGCTTACCAGGGCAACAAGTTATATGTGCCACATAAAGTAAAAAAAAGTTGGTTTAAACATGGGTGAAATCAATTCTAGATCTTTTCACCTGGATGGTGGAATCACTACAAGAGACAAACTAAGGTTCTTATTCGTAGAAATGATGTTATTGTAATGTCGGTGTATAGTAGCAAAACTCAAATTAGTTCTTTAATACTTGAGCAATGGATACAATTGCTCATGTAGAACATCTTGAATCCATATCTTTTTAGAGATAGTGGTTGGCTAATTTAACCATCATGCAACGATTATTCAGGTTTGTCTGTATGCATTTTTTCATTAGGCTTGGAACTTTAGACCTGAAAATTGGGCTTGCCCAAAGTTACTTTAACAGAATGGAGCAAATATGTGATTAAAATTTACTAGAAGAACAATTCATTTATTTTCCGCGGGTTAACAGCCTTCTTTTGCTGGTTGGTGTCAACATGGCTGGATGTGTTATTGGGTTGTTACACTAGCATTTTATTTCAGCTGAGATCTATAATTTTGGGTTGCTAGCTAAAGGAAGTCATTTATAAAGTGTGGTACCATGTTGTATTATTTATGAATGTATTCTTGCCTGTTTTTTGCCTTTATAATTTACACACACTGGCACTAAATACTAAAAGTATATGGTAATATGAGTCATGCTTGCGAAGCGTCTTCTATTTTTGTGAACAACTATGGAAGTATTGATCTCCAGTGTTTGTGTGCGGACCAATGAGCAGTTTCATACCTTTTCAGTAATGAATATGGATAAATAGGATGGATAGAAGAAAATCTTGGTGAAGACATTTCAACAGAGATGCGATAGTATTGTACAAGTGGATTTATTGCTTGGTTTCTATATCGCCTTTCCAGGGTTTTTTGCGGGAATTCCGGTTTATTATTATGCATTAGTGCCTTGTAATAGAAGATATCTAACAATCAGATTTGAAGTGAATCTACATAAGTCATGAGACGGTTGGCCATTTTTGGCCAAAATGTTATGTTTGATTTTCTCCAATACAATTTGCCCTTTGTTTGTGGTCATATGTCTTTGTTACCAATTATTTATTTATTTTATATTATATATATTTCATGCGCATAGTCTTTTTCACGAGCAATATATATGGACTCTATGCCCACTATCGATCTAATCTTGGGTGCTTCTAAATGCATGGCTACCATGGTTTATTCACGTACATGCAAATCGAGACGTGTGTTGCACGTGCAAGCTTACTAGTGTGCGCAAACAAGTCAGATGCATACCAAACAAAGCATCGTGCTAGTCACCTTAGTTACCTGGTATCGCGGGTACTCGGAGGCTATCTACGCGCTTGCCGGCTAGTCACAAATACGAATATATACCTTATATAGAGTATGTTAACCTGCAGGTATTCAGGTACGTATAACCGCGACCTCGCTGGTCGACCGTAGATACCCGAATACGTACATGTACAAAGCTAGAGTACTACATCTAGTCTACGTGCATGTGGCCAGGATGTGTGCAACTTGCACCAAGATTTCATGCACGTGCATGTGCCAGAATGTGGGCTGCTTGCTATGCATGTGCCATCCTAAATCAATTCGTCTCTGTATTCTTAATAAACTTGCCTTTGCATATAAATGGCCTGCAACAAAAATCATTAAAATAATAATATTTTTTATACAATAGTGCAAAAAACTCGTCGAACAAATGCCCCCTCGTCGAGTTGAGCTTGAGTGCGAAGCAAATCGAGCTTGACTCGACGAAAATTTCTCTCTCTTTTCTTGGCGCATGATTCATATGCAGCCTGAAGAACCGGTTCAAAGTTCACATCTCCGTGACGACGTGCACGCCATTGCAAAGATGATTGATTAGTAATGACATGTCTTAGTGTAGGTATGTCCATCCACAATTGTGTTCTGTAGGGAGCTCGCTGGATCGTATAACAAGCACGATGCTAGTCAACGAGGCAACCCTCTCTCGTCTCCATTCCATGGCTAAATAATATGCCTTGTCCTGAAAACGATTTTTTTTTTACCAATCTCGCCGCGACCGTCTAGCAGCTACGGTGCCAACCGACTTGATTGGAGGGTTTCACGGATTCATGCTGGCCGCACTCGCGCGTTGCACTGCTCCCATGATCTCATTGTGTTGATTTAGGCGAGGCACCGGTAGACCGTCGATAGCTCCCCTTCGTTGAACGAACTGTCACACCATCGATGGTGTGACAATTCTGGTGGTGCGCCGGGACGCCGTCGGCCTTACGAATAATTGAGGGGTTGATGTTGCCCCCATGCTTCATTGTTGTTGGAAATGAGGTAGCGGAGACGAATCAGCTCCACCTTCGTGAGCGCAGGTGTTGCTTTCTGGCACCCGTCGTGCGTATCAGTGTAGACCATTGGTTGCCGGGCTATTGTCGGTGTTGTCAGGGACGCATGGGTATTGCTGCACCCAAACACCCATGAGATGGTTCGATGTAGTGGTTATTGTTTGAATGTCGTCGACGATGACAGGGAGTGCTTCTCCATGGCTGCAAAGATGTTGGAGGAGCACAACTAGAAACACCAAACCTAAGCACGCATAATTTTTTTGTGGGTTTTTAAAATGTCGGCTTTCCCGTTATGCACCAGCTATTGGGCGCGATATCTGAGAAGGCTACTGAAGGACTTGTCATTGGGAACCGTCGAAAGACCTTGATGATTGCAACTCAACAACTTAAATAGCTTCAATGTACGTGTATGAAGACGCCGTGTCTCGGGATGCTTCCGAGAGGCAACCGGAATTCATACTCTAGCCCATCATCATACTGAGGGCCCCCATAGCTCAACATGCCCCCTACACACGCCCCATGCACCCAGAGACTTGGGTAAGGTAGGTTCAGGGCAAATGGTTTTGGGAAAATGGCTTGGCGATTTTTTCTTCGTGCATATTGAGGGGTGGTGAAAAGTTACCTCCCGCCTTCCATCCAGTGGGTTCCTTACTGCTTGGGAACACTGGATTGCTTCTTGGGCTGTTGGGATTTTCTTTCTTGAATTTTCTTCTTGGACTTTTGGAATTTCATCTTGATTGCTCACGCGGATGATTGATTGTCCGCGGACTTCATGGACTTGTTTTGACATTTGGCTTGAACTTCTTGAGGACTCTTCTTCCAGGATTTCTTGGGGACGCACCTTGGGAACTTGAAAGGGAACTGTTCACCTCTATGGACTAGGAAAAACCCTCTAGCACTTTATCTGGGGCTTCTGGTGGCGCACCCCAGGGTTGCCATGTGACTACGCACCAAACCAATTTATATTGGGACAGGCAGCCCTCCATGATCTTTTCCTATAGTCTTCCCAGGGGTGTGAGCCTCTGTGGACACGAGGCATGCCGGGAAACATGAAAAGCGCGGGGTCTCAATACTCAGAAGTGCCCAAGTAATCATCTTCGCTGCCTCCGGAAGCATACACCTGGTACGTGTCGTGCATTGTGGGTGTAGGAGCCGCTCCACCTGCAAATCGACATATTGTGCCGCCCTCCAACAAGTCCTAGGGTAGCTGAAACTTCAATCAACAGCGTAGTGCGATAGGGGGAAGCCATTTTTTTGTTGGACTTAGTCCAGAAAAATTGGGGAAAACTAGATATATCCACGAAATGCAAAGGAGGATGCATCATGGATCCGACAACCCACAGAAAAAGTTTCCCCAATGAAAAATCAAAAGGCAATAAAAGAGGCAAAATTTTAAGATTTTTTTGATGAACCTTCCGTTGATTGGGGGCATAGGTCGGACTCCCTGGGAATCGACGAGCTGGCATGCTCCCCCGTCATAGACTTGCTCGATGATGTATGTCCCTTCCCACTTTGGCTCGAACTTGCCCTTCGTCTTTGTGTGTCACGATGATGGGTCGCCTGAGCATGAGAACCAACTCGCCTTTTCGGAAGACGCGTTCTTGACGAGCTTGTTGTAGGCTCTATTGTTCTGGCGGTAAAGCTCCTAGTTCTGTAGGGCCTGAAATTGCTCCTCTTAAAGGGCTTCGTGCACCTGAAACCATAGTTGTACCTGTTCGTCTTAGGTGTGCTCCTCCTGGATGGCCAGCTGTAAAGATGGCAGATGGACCTCCATTGGTAGGATCGCTTAACTCGCGTAAACGAGATCAAACGGTCACCTATGTTGGGGTACGGACCATAATGCGGTATTCCCAAGGACTCGAAGAGTCAGTCATGCTAGCCTCTCCTGTTCCTTGTCACCATCTTCGTGAGTATCTTGCCAAGAGTCTTGCTCGCGCCGATGGATTGGTGTAGGTGGTGGGGATGTGGTGATGAAGTGAAAGGGAGAGCGGTACGCAATCGCTCCAGCTCCGCTAAGCCGTATCCCTCCGTCTGGTCGTGATGAAGTGGGCGGCCTTCGCCTCGTCGGTGCCCGGCCTGGTGGTGTCCGCCTTGTCGGTGTCGGACTAGATGACTTGCCTTCGCCTCATCGGTGCCTGGCGAGATATGGGTTGCTTCATCGGAGAAAAACATATTGGTGGAGTATAGCTTCGCCTCGCCGGCGCTAAGACGATGTTGATGATGTGCATCGGTGTGGATGTTGGTTCAGATGCGGGAGATGTCGGGTGTCGATGGAACAAACGACCTTGTCAAGTCAAAAGTCGGCATGAATAACATCAAAGTTGGCTTGTGCCAGCTGCGATGCAGACGGCACCCTTGCCAGATGAAGAGTTGATGAAGATCGCGACACCGTGCCGATGTAGTCGGATGGCAGCACATTGTTGTAGTCCGTGTCCCCGCCGGGTGTGAAGTCGACGAAGATGGTGAAGACATGTTAATGTATCAGCCTTCCTCGTTGAGCCAGAGGTTGATGACGCTGACTCCAAAATGATCACGAGTGGTGTAGATGGCGCCAGGCCACACACCGGCAGCCCCTCCGATGTCATCGGCGGCGTAGAGTTAGTGCCGAGCTACTCACCGACAGCCTTGCTACTGTTTTTGTGGAAGCATGCATGTAAGAAGGCACTGCCAACGAGCTCTCCGGCAAGCGCCCGTCGATGTCGTGGCGCGTCATCCATGGCTACCTTGGATACAAGTGCGTCAAGTGCTAGGACCTCTTTTGCGGCTTCCCTTTGACGCAGCTCGTATTGGTGAAGTGGTGTCGTTGTCTCCGACTGAGTGTGTGCATCGTCCAGCAGGGCGCGTCGTGCGTCATCGCTTTCGGCGTGTGCGGGTGTTTCACTTGACGATGGACGCCTTCGCTGCTTCTATACATCATATGCATTGGTGTAGGATGTCAATGTAGATGGGAGAAGGCACGGTCCACTTCCGGATGCGAGTCTTAATGCAGATAGAAGAAAGCATCGCTGGGTCATTTTTTTTGATACGCGCACATCGTCGCCGCAGCACTTGTAGGGGGCCGCGACCGTCGGCGCGTTATCTGCAGCCGTGCGTTCCGGCTACTCTTGAACTCACGGCAGGATGCTCCTCGGCGCGGTACTCGCGGCCTCCGTGTTGTGTGTGTCGATGTGGTGTCGGTGGAAGAAGGAACCACCGGACTCTTCTCCGACATGCGTCCGGCGTCGTCGCCCAAGGCTCCGCGGCGGCTGTTGCATCGTCCGCGGCAAACGGTGGTGCGTTTAATTGATGTAATGTGTGGGCACCCGTAGAAGGAGGCATCATCAACCTGTTCCACGGCGCACGCGAGGCGTCGGCGTTCGTGGCTCTGCAGCCGTTGTTACATAATCTACAGCTTCCGTGCTGACTTCCGGTATGCCCGGTACATGATCCTCCTCGGCGTGACATCCATTGGTTCGCGTGTCACTGCCCTCAACTGTGGGTGCATCCTCCGTCGAAGCATAATCTGCGTTGATGTAGCGTGCGACAACCTATATGCAAGAAGGCTTCGCCGGCCTCACCGGCGGACGTCCTTGATCGTCGGATGCCGGTGTGTCATCTGTGACCATCTCGGCTATGAGTGCACCCAGCGTGTGGTCCTCCTCGGTGCCACGGACTCTGTCCGCGCATATTTCTTTTTCATGTGGGGCGTACTATGTGTTGTGGCTCCCCTCCGTCCATCTTTTTGGCTCCAGTATGGGCGTCTAGACTCTAGAGGGCCGACAGGGGTACTCTCCTGCCAGCATGGGTAGCATGTGTGTCTGCTGTAATTTCTTCATGAGCTTGTGTACACATGCATGGCCACACATGGACCAGTGCTTCACCCCTCTTCATCGGTAGACCATCTGCAAAAAAATAAATAGAAAACAACAGGACCATACCTTAACGTGCATGGCATGTTCTTCTGCACGGCATGTGCAGGAAATCCAGCATGCAAGATGTGTGGGCAAGGGCATCGGTGCCAGCACGACGCGGCCGGCGAACGCGTCTGCGGCCTCACGTGACTCCTTTGGCCTGCTCCCTCCTAGCGCACGCACACCCGAGGTCAGGGCGTGCCGTCTCCGATGAGCGTGATCTACATGACGCCATATCTTGATGAGCGCGATCTACATGCCGCCGCCTCCGTGAGCGCTCCGTCGCCTCCTCGGCCTTTTTTCCTCCGCTCGGCACATTGTCTGTAGACTCCACCGACGCGTGTGCTTACCGCCGCTGTACATGTCCTATGGGTTGATGTAGCGTGTTCGAGTAGATTGGAGGAGGCACCACCGGCTGGTCCTCCAGTGCGTGTCCGGCATCGCTGCCGCGACCGCTGGCTCGTCATCCACATCTGCCTCGGCAATAGTGTACCCAGTACATCATCCTCCTTGGTGCGATGCCTATGTCGGCATGGCTGCTTCTTCTAGTGTTGTCCACGGTCGCCATGGGAGCGTGCACCCAGAGGTACGCCCGGGCCTCTTCCGCAACTCCCTCGGTCGCCGTCATTGGTGGATCTTCAAGCTTGGACGTAGTTCGCACCACCACCGGCGTGGCGCCACTGTGAGCTAGCCTCTGTCGGGTGCGTCCTCCTCTACGCTACCGTCATGGGCATCGGACAACGTCTCCTCCTGGCTGGGTTGCCTCCCTTCAGCGAGTCTCCGCCAGATACGAGCCGATCCCATGTAGACGAACTTCCTCTGGATGCACGCCCTTCTACAAGAAAGATGATAAAGCGGAGGAAAAATGCATTGTCATGCCTTTTGTAGCATGGCGTTGCCACCAGCGGCGTGTCCATGGAGCCAAGCATAGTACCACCTTCTTGTGGACCGTGTGACGCCACCACCTTGGGTGCCCGTCCTTAGGTGAGCAACTTATCCATGTGCCCCACAGACGCTTCCATCGTAGGTTGTCTCCCCATTGCACGACTGTCAGGGATGGAGCTAGGGCACGAGTGCTGCAGAGGCATCTCCTTGGTGCATGTGTCTCTTGTGCCCCTTCTAGTGAAGCACATAGGGCCTCGAGCATGCCCCCGCTCCATAGATCCGTCTTCATGGATATGTCACCTCCTTGTCCTAGGAGCATCGAATTGCCCCCAAACAATAGCAACATCTCATGGACATGAATTTTTCCTCCAATGCTCGATGATGACGAGGCAAATCAAAATTGCACCCATGGGTTGGCACCATCTCATATTGTTGGAGAAGATCTTGACGAAAAAATCGATGACCACAGCGAAGCAAAGATGGGAGGAGAACCATGTCCCACCGGGCGTGCCAATTTGTTTGACACGAGAAACATCTTATATGCACTACGTTAGAAGGGAAGAGAAGGAGTGTGGATTTCTCTCATGCGTCGGGAAAAAGAAAAATGCAGGCGTTCCAGTGTACCGTAGTACACAAAGAAAAGTGATACGGGAAACAAGTATTTCATTTATCTCTTTGGATGAACAAAATTACAAGATACCGTAAAAAAAATGGTTGCGCTCCGTGGCCTACTAGCGCGGCCTGCTTGACTATGGCGATGTGCGGTCTCCTGGTTCCTGGGGCCTCGAAAAGCTCCCGGTTAATTACTCCCGCGGGTTGCTCCGCGAGATACCTCCGATTAAGCCGTGTGGTCGTCTTCGTCGTCTTTGCTTCGCGTTCTGCATGCATGATGATGATGGTGTGTGTGTGGTGTCGGTGGCGGCAAAGCCCGTGTCATCGTCGGTGCACATGCCGCTCAAAACATGGCTTTGTGCTGGCCATGTTTGCCCTCGCCGTCGCGCCTCGTCGGTCTTGACAGCGTTGATGTAGTCGGTGTTGAGGTAGCATGGATCCTGCTTGGCTCGGACTTCTTGACGATGTACCGGCTTCGTCGGGGTACACAAGGGGTTGCCTCGCGGGAGTACTCTTTTGTGGAGACCGGTGTCAGTGTAAAACAACGTACGCTCACATCGGCATGACCGGTGTGGTTGGCATCTCGTCTCGACTAGACGTCGAGGTTACGGCAGTCTGCGGAGATAAAGACTCCGCCTCACGAGTCCGTGAAGGGTAACGTCTTAGAGGGGCGTGGTTGATGCCTCGTCTCAGCTAGATGTCGTATTCGGTGGTCTGCTAAGACAAAGAGCGCGCCGTCTGTAGGATGACGGGACATGTGTGCAATGAAGGATGCACCTCGTCTCAGCTGGACGCCGTATTCGGTGGTCCGCCAAGACAAGGGCAAAACATTGTGGTGCTGAAGAAAGGTAGCGTCATGGAGGGCCGCGGTTGATGCCCCGTCCCAGCTAGACACCGTATTCGGTGGTCTTCTAAGACAAGGAACACGCCACCCGTACGACGATGCTAAATATATATAGAAAGTTTTATATATATGCAAAAGTTACAAATTTAGAAAAGGAAGGATAGGAAAGAAGAAAATAAGAAAGAGGAAAGAAAGAAGAAGAGGAGAGGAAGAAGAGGAGAAATAAATAAGAAGAAGAAAAAAAAGAAAAAAAGAGGAGAAGAAGAAAGGAATAGAGGAGAAGAAGAGAAATTTTCTCTTCTCTTCTCCTCTATTCCTTTCTTCTTCTTCTTTTTTTTTCTTTTTTTTTTCTTCGATCTTCTCCTCTAGCGGTTCCTTTTTCTTCTTCTTCCTCTTTTTTTATCGGATATGTCTATGCCAATATACACCCTCCCCGATAACTTTGACATTAGGGGGGGCCGGGGTCGAGGGTCGTCGAGGGACCGAGGGACCGGTCGAGAGATCGCCGAGGGGCCGAGGGTCGTCGAGGGGTCGAGAGGCCGAAGGTCGAGGGGTCGAGAGGTTGCCTAGCAGTCGGGGGTCTAGGGTTGTGGATCGCCGAGCAGTCGGGGGTCAAAGTATTGAAGAATTCCATGACTTCATCATTTGCCAGAAGTAACCGAGGCATTTTGGTACAAAGTTATGCAAAGTTATTCTGGAACGGAGTTCCTGATAGGATAATCCGTCTTTTGTTACGAATTATCCTATCTGGGACTCCGTTCCAAAATAACTTTGGAGAGCTTCGTACCATCATGCTACTGTTACTTTCGCCTAATTATGAAGTATTGGTTTTGTTGAATCCTTTGACACTCGATAAAATGTGACATGAGGGGGTCTAGGGTTTGTGGATCGCCGAGAAGTCGGGGGTCGAGGGGTCGAGAGAGGTTGCCTAGCTAGTGTCAAAGTATTGAAGAATTCCATGACTTCATCATTTGCCAGAAGTAACCGGGGCATTTTGGTATGAAGTTATGCAAAGTTGTTCTGGAACGAAGTCCCTGATAGGATAATCCATCTTTTGTTACGGATTATCTTATCTGGGACTCCGTTCCAAAACAACTTTGGAGAGCTTCGTACCATCATGCTACTGTTACTTTCGCCTAATGATGAAGTATTGGT
>LR738710.1:276514012-276529034 GCA_902687465.1 Secale cereale
ATTTGCCAGAAGTAACCGGGGCATGTTGGTACGAAGTTATGCAAAGATGTTCTGGAACGGAGTTCCTGATAGGATAATCCGTCTTTTGTTACGGATTATCTTATCGGGGACTCCGTTCCAAAACAACTTTGGAGAGCTTCGTACCATCATGCTACTGTTACTTTCGCCTAATGATGAAGTATTGGTTTGTTGAATCCTTTGACACTAGACAAAATGTGACATGAGGGGGTCTAGGGTTGTGGATCGCCGAGAAGTCGGGGGGGTCGAGAGGTTGCCTACCTGTGTCAAAGTATTGAAGAATTCCATGACTTCATCATTTGCCAGAAGTAACCGGGGCATGTTGGTACGAAGTTATGCAAAGATGTTTTGGAACGGAGTTCCTGATAGGATAATCCGTCTTTTGTTATGGATTATCTTATCGGGGACTCCGTTCCAAAACAACTTTGGAGAGCTTCGTACCATCATGCTACTGTTACTTTCGCCTAATGATGAAGTATTGGTTTGTTGAATCCTTTGACACTAGACAAAATGTGACATGAGGGGGTCTAGGGTTGTGGATCGCCGAGAAGTCGGGGGGGTCGAGAGGTTGCCTACCTGTGTCAAAGTATTGAAGAATTCCATGACTTCATCATTTGCCAGAAGTAACCGGGGCATGTTGGTACGAAGTTATGCAAAGTTATTTTGGAACGGAGTTCCTGATAGGATAATCCGTCTTTTGTTACGAATTATCCTATCCGGGACTCCGTTCCAAAACCACTTTGGAGAGCTTCGCACCATCATGCTACTGTTACTTTCGCCTAATGATGAAGTATTGGTTTTGTTGAATCCTTTGACACTAGACAAAATGTGACATGAGGGGGTCTAGGGTTGTGGATCGCCGAGAAGTCGGGGGGGTCGAGAGGTTGCCTAGCTAGTGTCAAAGTATTGAAGAATTCCATGACTTCATCATTTGCCAGAACTCCATTAATATATCCATCTGTCATGTTTGAATAATAATTGGCATGTTGTAAATATTTGTAGAAACAATGGACCACAACACCCGAGACCTAGCACAAGAAGCGATGTTGATGGACCTAATCGCAGACGGACAAAATGCCGTCTTGTCGTTTCTCAACAACACCGATGACCAGGTCGAAAAAGAGCTGCAGCTGGAAGATCTAGGCTATGATATTGATGGATCCGGTGACCCAATGCACATGGAAGAAGTAGACCGTGAGGACGGCTCCGGTGACCCAATGCCGGTGCAAGAAGGAGACCGTGATACTGGCTCCGGTGACCGAACCAAGTCCGGCCAGGAGGTATATATGTTAGTTAAGCATGTGTTGACTAGTTAATTGATTCATTCATTAACTCTCGTCTTTGTTCCTTTTTCTAGCACTCCGGATCGAGCAAATCTTCGGTAAAGAGACGAGGAGCGAAGAAAAAGTTGAGGCCGGATGAAAAGTTTGAGATCTCAGAAATCTCGCGCTCCGGCGAGCCGATTGCACCCATCCGGACAAAGAACACATTTGTTAATTAGTGCGGGGTTCTGGTTAGGGACAAGATCCCGATCAGCATCCATCAATGGTTAAAGCCGGCTGCAAACGACGCTCAGGTGACTTATGTCACTGATATGCAGAAAGAAGATCTTTGGACTGAGCTGAAGTCAAATTTCGTCCTATCGCGAGAGGTTGATCCGGCGAACCCAGTTATAGAGGAGTTAATCAAGTCTGCTGCACTTTCGAAGATGGCAGACCAATTCAGGGCATGGAAGAAAAAACTGAATACGTTTGTCAAAGATAAAAAGACTCCAGAATTCGTGGGCATATATGAGAAGATCAAAGATGACTCGCCCGCATTTGTGGCCCATAAGAAGTCGGAAAAGAGTCAGAAGATGTCGGAGACAAACCAGATAAATGCTGCGAAGAAGAAGCATCACCATCGCACGGGGTCGGGCGGCTACCTCGTAGCCCGGCCTAAGTGGGCCAAGGCTGAGAATGATCTGCTTCAGAAAGGGATCGAACCAGAGACAATGCACTGGCCAGACCGTTGCCGGACTTGGTTCTTCGGGGCTGGCGGAACCTTGGACCCTGTAACAGGGTGGTGCATTTGGATGGACAAGCAATTGGAAACACCACTCAGGAAGATGCGGCAGTATATCAAAGCAGCGCATGAAGGGACGTTCTTCCCCGACAGAGAGAACGACGAGCTGACAATGGCCCTCGGGAATCCTGAGCTGACAATGGCTCCCTTCCGTGGCGTGCTGGGTTTCCGGACGCAGGAGGCTACAAATGCCACGACAGGAGGAAGAAAATGGAGCAGACCGAAATCCAGGCGCTGCGGGCCAGAATACAAGCGATAGAGGAACGGGAAGCAAATCGGGAGAAAAGAATTGCCGAAGCTTCCCCCGAAGCTACCCCGCCATTTCAGCGGAGAAGCAGCGTGGCTTCCACCGAGCTGCTTCAGCCAGAGCTTGCCTTGACGGCTACTGCCAGGAATCCTGTGGATGCTATCACGCAGGCACAAAATTGCCACCTTATGGCGCAGTGGATGAATCTGAAGGTCAAGGCGGCTGCTGGCTCTGTTTATCCTTCTGGACCCGACGACACTTTTCACTGCCGGCCAATTCCAGAAGGATATGCTAGGGTGATGGTCGACAAAATAACGAAGGGATTTGAGGAGCTCCAGCTTGACCACCCTACCGGTGAAGGGGAGACTCGGCTGGGTTCTTCACTGAAGACTCCATGCCTATGGCGGAAGGACCTAATCAACATTCTCAACTGGACGCCTCCGCCTCCTCCTCCTCCTCCGGCGAGTCAGGGCACTCCGCCTCCTCCACCGCCTCCTCCTCCGGCGAGTGACCATCAGGGCACTCCGGCTCCTTCTCCGGCGCGTGGCGGCACTCCGCCTCCTTCGCCGCCGGCGCGTGGCGGCACTCCGCCTCCTTCGCCGCCGGCGTGCCCGAGCAGCCAGCCTGCTCCTCCTTCTCCGCCTAATCAGCAAGGGCGGAAGAGACCTGCCGCCGCTCCGGCTGCTCCTGCTCCGGCGCGTAAGCAAGTAAAAAAGACAACCGCTTCGTCTGGTCCAGCGCCGACGTCTACCAGTACAGCCAGAGGCGGGAGGCGATGCAGATTCGGTCCTTCTCTCACGCCTCTAGAGAAGTTACCGTACGAGAGGTCCGACGAGGAAAACACGAAGATCGCTCAAGGCGAAGTGAAGGACTTTTTTGAAGGGTTGAAAGCACAGAGACATCCACCTCCGGAGGAGAAGATAGATGCGGTGAAAGCAAAGCGCACTCTTGCTGCCCTGAAGCAACCAGCGCAAAGTAAGCCGCAGGACAACTATGACCGCATGATCCAAAAGACATATCAAGCAGCGAAGCGGTCGGAAAGTACTAAAAGTGATCAGAGGTTAGCAGAAGGGCGAGCTGGGAAACAAATTGCCCAGCTCGGCGAACAAGCGGACCAATCGTGCCCCCCGCTCAAGGTGTCTAGCGACATGGTCGCTAATGATCCGAGGATGGTGCCCGGTTATACCAATCTTGCAGATTACGCGTCCGACGATGTACACTATGATTTCTTGGAAGTGCAGATAGAAAGATACGAGTAAAAAAAACCTCTCGTCAAAAATGAAAGATCTCTATCAACGAATATGCGAAGATTGAATGATTGGTACTTGAAAATCTCCAGAGAGTCTGGGGGGAGGGATAGCTTGTATGTGAGAGTTAAACCGGAGCATGACCTCGTTGGAATGGACCTGTTGCCTATTCCATTTGAGGAGTTCTATCAGTTTTTCAATCAATTGGCCCTCGATAAAGCAACGGTCACCTGCTACTGTCTGTAAGTAGTACTACTGCTGTCATTAAGTCTCTCTATATAGCTGATTTTCATTGCATGTATTTATAATTATCCTCACTATATTATGCAGATTGAAGATCGTCGAATTGAAGAAAAGACAAGTAGGTGATATTGGGTTTATTAACACATACCTCATAGATGCAACCGGGGTTAAATTGCGTCCCGACGATACCGCGACCAACTTGCTACGATCGTTGGTGGTAAATGAAAACAAAGATATAATACTCTTTCCTTACAACTTCAAGTGAGTGTTACTGTCTTGTGCATATTTGGTTTCCCTTATATATCAGTCAAGGTTATAGTGATGTAATTGATGATCTCATGCATTCGTGCGCATCTTTCACTATATTCTCTTAAAGATTAAGCTTGAGAAGGGAGTAGTAACTGTCTTGGACTCTAAACGTAAAGATCCCGAGGAGTATGCGGACATGACTCAAATGCTAGCCAGGTAAGTTAAATCGATCAATATTATCCACCATGCATATATATCAGCAACTTCATTTCTGATATCAACTAATTGTTTTCTTTGTCTGGCACGGTTTGGAGAAAATTCACCAAAAAAGCTCCGGGACTGCCGAAGAAGCTACAATTTAGATACCCGAAAGTAAGTACTATATAGAAGCATGTTCCGCGCGCGCATCTCCTATATCTTGATTCAAGCGCTAGTTTCATCAATACCAATTTGGCATTCTTGCTTATCAGTTTGATTGACCTCTATTTCTTGTAAAGTGGTTGTGGCAGGAACCCGGGAATGATTATTGTGGATACTACATTTGCGAGTCCATCCGCCACACGACCTGTGAGCGGGGCTACACTGAAGAACAATTTGAAGTGCGTAAGTCAATAATATTTACAAATTTATAGCATCATTTCATGTATTGACCCCCTATTTCAAATTAGATGTTTCGGATGCGGGATGAACTCCTAACACCAGATCGTCTGCGAGCAATTCAAGAGAAATTGGCGGCATTCTTCCTTGAACACGTGATCGCTGAAGACGGAGAATACTATGTGGACCATGCATCCATATGATAGGAGATTATTTTTGTAAGAGATAATTATTGTATATATGTGCCCGGTAGTGTCGGATAGATATACGAGAACTTGTTGTTCGACCAATCTCTCGGAGAAGGAGAGGTGATCGATATTACTTCTCTCTGTATGCATATATATATATATATATATATATATATATATATATATATATATATATATATATATATATATATATATATATATATATATATATATATATATATATATATGTTGATTATACGAGCTTCTGTTTCCTTCGTTTGCTTTACTAGCTAGCTAGCTAGCTACCGTGTCTAGTCATCTCTATACGTATGTGTAGTACGTAGCAAGCACGGACATAAGAGAGGACACTTCTCTCTATTAATTAGCTAGCTAACACAATATGAAACACCTAAATTAACCCCCAAAACCTCCAACCCCCCCTCATCTTTCAAAAAAAAAAAACAAAAACCACAGCCACAGAAATACTGACGCGTGGAAGTCTTTTGGTCCCGGTTGTGCCTGGGCTCGGTGCACAGGCCACGTGGACACCCTTCTGCCCCGGTTCTGGATTGAACCGGGACTAAAGGGTCAGAGCATTAGTACCGACCCTCTTGTCCCGGTTCTGGAACCGGGGCTAAAGGCCCAAATGAACCGGGTCTGATGACCCTTTATCTACTAGTGTGATGGAATGAAGGGTGCACCTCGTCTTGTTTGGACGCCGTATTCGGTGGTCCACGACGCCATTCTCCGCGGAACGGCCTCCATGCGAGCTCCACGCCTCCGTCCCTCCTTCCAGCATGATGAAGTAGACCATGACCGTCCTCCTTGTGAGCTCTCTGCCAAGATTCTCCGCGGCACCGGGTTGATTGTTGGCGATGGGCGTCGTCTTGGCGAGCTCCGCGACTCCATTCTCCATGGCACGACGGTGGCATCTCCTCCTTCTCCATGTAACCTGCTAAGGAAAAAATTATATGTACCAAAAGGATTGTTGCACGTGCATGCATCGCGAGCTCAGCGTGGTGAGCTCCCTGCCCTGAGATGCTGCAACATGTTGCCGCTGCTGCCGCGGTTCAGCATCTCATCTGCATCTTCCGCGGCCGCCGTGTGCGTAGCGACCCGCTCGTTGTCTGCGTGGGGTTGTTTGCTGCCTCCCCTGCGTGCCTTCTTCCTCCTCATCTTCTCTTTGATTGCATGTATTTCTCCTGTGTACATGAGAGTTATAGACATGTATCTTACCTGAGCTAAGCTCTGTATTGCTGCCCGCGTAGGCTTCGTATTAGTGCACGCCACCTTCCCATGGGTGTGCTCCTTTACGTACGCTCCGCCGTATTGCAACAACGGCCGGACAGGGCTGAGTGCGCCGCCGCCGAGGGCGCGGTCTCTCCTCCTATGTGCCTTCTTCTCGGGCGTGAGTCATCGGGTGTTTTATCTTCGGTCTCCTCGATGCTGCCGCAAGGGGCACGTCTCCCTCTGACTTATACATGGCTTGCAGGCCGCCGCAGGCGCGTCCACTGCTGCGTGGCCTCGAGTGGTTCCCACATGAAACCTGATAACACAATAAGATAAAGAAACAAAACATAGTTATGCACCGTCGTTGAGGACATGTGCTCCGGCTTGGGTCAGAGGCGCATCGCTGCCACTGCCGACACGCCGGCCGGCTTATGCAGCTTCTGAGTCGTCATCTCGGCCGCCGCTTCTGATCGGTTGCGGCGTCTTGTTCGCGACGCTGCCGCAAGAGGCGCGTCTTCTCCACATCGACGCTGCCGCCAGGGCGCGGCACGCTCACGCGTAGGTTCTGGTCTTGGCCTGGGGTGTCCCTCTCTGGCTCTTGCCCGTTTCATCATGTATTTATAGGTGACTAGCTCTGGTTGGACGGGGCTAAGGGTGTGTTTGATAGGGTGTATGAAGGGTGCATGAGAACAAAAGTTCCCTTTTCGATTTTTTTTGGGTGTTTGATAGAGTGCATGGAGGGTGCATGAGCCCACACAAGCTTAACACAAATACACTAGATGCATGCATGAAGAGAGCATGCATAAAGAGGGGTGTTGAGATAAGCATGCATGAAGAGTGAACAACTATGCTCAGTTGAGAATGCAACCAAACACACTCTAAAGCTTTCTTTTTACTGCTCTTCTTGACGCACAAGTCTAGATGGAAAAAAGAAACGAAATCTCGTGCGTGTATGTATTGCCAACTTTGGCTAGCTAGCCATCGACGGGTCTGTTTGGTTGCCGGCCGCACCTTGCCACGCCACAGGTGCGGCGCGCCACAGCTCCCTAGGCTGGCGTTTGGATGCCTACGAAGGTGCGGCCCGCCACAGCGCGCAGAGGCTTTTGCAGCAGAATTTTTCGCCACACATTGTGGCGCTCGTTTTGCCCGCCACACACTGCGGCGCGCCACAACTGCGGCTCCTTAGGCGTGGCAGTCAGAGTCTTCAACCAAACAGCCCCGACGTCTCCTTTACTTTCGAAATGTGCTGCACAAAGCTTTCTCATGTGGGCAAACAAGTCAGATGCATACCAAACAAAGCATCGTTCTAGGCACCTTAGTTACCTGGTATCGCGGGTACTCGGAGGCTATCTACGCGCTTGCCGGCTAGCCGCAAATACGAATATATACCTATACAGAGTATGTCAACTTGCAGGTATTCAGGTACGTATAACCACGACCTCGCTGGTCGATCATAGATACCCGAATACGTACATGTACCAAGCTAGAGTACTACATCTAGTCTACATGCATGTGGCCAGGATGTGTGCAACTTGCACCAAGATTTCATGCACGTGCATGTGCCAGAATGTGGGCAGCTTGCTATGCATGTGCCATCCTAAATCAATTCGTCTTTGTATTCTTAATAAACTTGCCTTTGCATATAAATGGCCTGCAACAAAAATCATTAAAAATATTTTTTTATGCAATAGTGCACAAAAACTCATCGAACAATTTCGAGCAACCATGGCAAGAGTATATGAGCAGCGGAAAGTAATGCATGCAAATTGCAAGAAAGTAAAGGTATGAGATTGGAGTGTGAAAACGCAATTGGAGACATGGATGTTTTTGGCGTGGTTCCTATAGGTGGTGCTATCGTACATCCACGTTGATGAAGACTTCAACCCACGAAGGGTAACAGCTGTGCGAGTCCACAGATGGCTCCACCCACAAAGGGTCCACGAAGAAGCAACCTTGTCTATCCCACCATGGCCATCGCCCACGAAGGACTTGCCTCACTAGGGTAGATCTTTGTGATAGTCTGGCTTATTAGGGATGATAGACTACTCATATCAATAAGGAATTTCTTCTTTTCCGGGAGCCCATTCGGACAGAACTCCAAAGTTAAGCATGCCCAGCTTGGAGTAGTTTCAGGATGGGTGACCGACCGGGAAGTTGCTCCCCGATGCGCACGAGTGAGGGCAAAGTGCGTAGAAAAGACTAGTATTGATATGTGGGGCCAGTCTAGATCCCGCAGGAGTAACGACCACCGGTGGATGTGTCCGGGGCGTTACAAGTTGGTATCAGAGCTGACCCTCACGGTTACACGGATGTTTGCGGACAGGTGTGCGATCATGTTGTTCATGACGTTTGTGACCCATCGTGGCACACGACATGACTCATGTACCGGACTGAAAGCACAGACGTATGTGTCAAGAGGCAACGTTCCTGTGGCAGGTGGTTCTCTCTCAGAAAATGAATAGTGGAAGTGTATGCACGTTCTGATGGCTCTGTCACTGATGGAGAAGGAGTGGAAGGGTATATATAGCCTCCACACAAAATCTAGCCGTTGCACACATTTGAACCAACTCGGTCAGACCAAATAAATGAATTTGGTCAGACCGAAGCAGTACAAAATATGAATGTTAGACATTTCAATGGGACCAATACTATCAACTCGGTGAGACCAATGCGTTAGGGTTACGAAAAAACCTCAACTCGGTTTGACCGATTACACAAACTTGGTGAGACCGATTATGGTAATAGGCTAATAGAGTGTTGGTCAGGCAAACTCGGTGGGACCGAAACATTACGAAGAGAAAACAAAGAGTTTGCAATGCTAACCCGGTGGGACCGATTCTCACATCTCGGTTAGACCGAAACGTTGCAAAAAGGAAACCGTGAGTTTGCATTCCCATCTCGGTGAGACCGAGATCCATATCGGTGAGAGCGAACTGATTAGGGTTTGTGACAGTGGTTATGTCATGTGAACTCGGTGGCGCCGGGTAGATCAAATCGATGGGGCCGAGTTTGATTTTTAGGATTGGGACATATGTGGAAATGAGAAAGTGGTTGAGGGATTTGGAGCATATTACCAAGCACTTGAGCAAGTAGACCATTAAGCAACACCCCATCCCCTTTTAATAGTATTGGCTTTTCCTATGGACTCAATGTGATCTTGGATCACTAAAATGAAATCGTAGAGTCTTGAGCTTTGTGCCAATCTTTGTCCTTAGCTTTTTGAGGAGGGTTCCACATCCTCTTGTCCCGCCACTCCACTGTTGAACTTATCTGAAATATACTAGATGAAAACATTAGTCCAACAAGAGATATGTTGTCATTAATTACCAAAATCACCTAGGGAGCACTTGTGCTTTCAATCCCCCCTTTTTGGTAATTGATGACAATCATGTTGGAAATATGCCCTAGAGGCAATAATAAAAGTATTATTATTATATTTCCTTGTTCATGATAATCGTCTGTTGTTCATGCTTGAATTGTATTGTACGGAAACAGCGATACATGTGTGAATACATAGACCAAAATGAGTCCCTGGTAGGCCTCTAGTTACCAGCTTGTTGATCAACAGATGGTCACGGTTTCCTGACCATGGACATGGGATGTCAGTGATAACGGGATCACATCATTAGGAGAATGATGTGATGGACAAGACCCAATCCTGAGCATAGCACGAGATCGTATAGTTCGTAATGCATAAGCTTTTCGGTGTCAAGTATTTATTCCTTAGACCATGAAGTTGTACAACTCCCGGATGCCGTAGGAATACTTTGGGTGTGCCAAACGTCACAATGTAACTGGGTGGCTATAAAGGTACGCATCGGGTATCTCCGAAAGTGTCTGTTGAGTTGGTACGAACCGAGACTGGGATATTGTCACTCCGCTTGACGGAGAGGTACCTCTGGACCCACTCGGTAAGACATCATCATAATGAGCTCAATATGACTAAGTAGTTAGTCACGGGATGATGGATTACGGATCGAGTAAAGAGACTTGCCATGACGAGATTGAACAAGGTATCGGGAATACCGACGATTGAATCTCGGGCAAGTACCGTACCGATGGACAAAGGGAATAACATACGGGATTAAGTGAATCCTTGACACGGTGGTTCATCCGATGAAGATCATCGAGGAACACGTGGGAACCAACATGGGTATCCAGATCCCGCTGTTGGTTATTGACCGGAGAGTGGTCTCGGTCATGTCTACGTGTCTCCCGAACCCGTAGGGTCTACACACTTAAGGTTCGGTAACGCTAGGGTCGTAGAGATACATGCACGTGGAAACCCGAAAGTTGTTTGGAGTCCCTGATGAGATCCCGGACGTCACGAGGAGTTCCGGAATGGTCCGGAGGTAAAGATTGATATATAGGAAGTCAGGTTTCGGCTATCGGGTGATCTCCGGGGGTCACCGGGAGCGTCCCGGGACCACCGGAGGGGCCCCGGGTGTCCACCGGGTGGGGCCACCCATCCCGGTGGGGCCCCTAGGCCGCAAGGGGGAAGTGTCCAGCCCTAATGGGCTGGCGCACCACTTGGGCCCTCCTCCCCATGCGCCTAGGGTTGAAACCCTAGGGGGGAGGGGGCGCCACTTGCCTTGGGGGGCAAGGACTCCCCCCTGGCCGCCGCCCCACCCCTGCAGATGCCATCTGCAGGGCCGGCGCACCCCCTGGCCCCTATATATATATGGGGGGGGAGAGGGCAGCCGCACCATTGCCCTGGCGCCTCTCCCCCTCCCGTCACAACTCCGTCTCCTTAACGCAGGGCGCCCGGCGAAGCCCTGCTGCAATCTCCACTGCATCCACCACCACGTCGTTGTGCTGCTGGATCTCTGACGACTTCTCCTCCCCCCTTGCTGGATCAAGAAGGAGGTGACGTTGCTGTACCGGACGTGTGTTGAACGTGGAGGTGCCGTCCGTTCGGCGCTAGATCATCGGTGACGAAGAACGCGAAGAGTACGACTACTTCATCCACGCTTCATCGAAAGCTTCCGCACGCGATCTACATAACGGTATGTAGATGCACTCTTACTTGCTCGTTGCTAGATGTCTCCTTAGTTGGATCTTGGTGAAAGCGGAGAATTTTTTTGAATTCTGCTACGTTCCCCAACAGTGGCATCTGAGCTAGGTTTAATGCGTAGCATCTTGCACGAGTAGAACACAAAGTAGTTGTGGGCGTTTGAGTTTGTTCAACTTTCTTGCCGTTACTAGTCAATCTTGATTCGGCGGTATTGTGGGATGAAGCGGCCCGGACCGACTTTACACGTACGCTTACGTGAGACTGGTTCCACCGACAGACATGCACTAGATGCATAAGGTGGCTGGCGGGTGTCTGTCTCTCCTACTTTAGTCGGATCGGATTCGATGAAAAGGGTCCTTATGAAGGGTAAATAGAAATTGACAAATCACGTTGTGGTTTTTGGCGTAGGTAAGAAACGTTCTTGCTAGAAATCCTATAGAAGCCACGTAAAACTTGCAACAACAATTAGAGGACGTCTAACTTGTTTTTGCAGCATGTGCTATGTGACGTGGTATGGCCAAAACAAAGATGTGATGAATGATATATGTGATGTATGAGATTGATCATGTTCTTGTAATAGGGAATCACGACTTGCATGTCGATGAACTTGACAACCGGCAGGAGCCATAGGAGTTGTCTTAATTATTGTATGACCTGCGTGTCACTGAATAAACGCTATGTAATTACTTTACTTTATTGCTAAACATTAGCCATAGTAGTAGAAGTAATAGTTGGCGTGACAACTTCTTCAAGACACGATGATGGAGTTCATGATGATGAAGATCATGGTGTCGAGCCGGTGACAAGATGATCATGGTGCCCCGAAGATGGAGATCCAAGGAGCAAGATGATATTGGCCATGTCATGTCACTTTAATTGATTGCATGTGATGTTTATCATGTTTATGCATCTTGTTTACTTAGAACGACGGCAGTAAATAAGATGATCTCTCACTAAAATTTCAAGTATTGTGTTTCCCCTAACTGTGCACCGTTGCTAAAGTTCGTTGCTCCGAAGCACCACGTGATGATCGGGTGTGATAGGTTCTAACGTTCGCATACAACGGGTGTAAGCCAGATTTACACACGCGATACACTTAGGGTTCACTTGACGAGCCTAGCATGTATAGACATGGCCTCGGAACACGGAAGACCGAAAGGTCGAACACGAGTCGTATAGAAGATACGATCAACATGAAGATGTTCACCGTTGATCAGTAGTCCGTCTCACGTGATGATCGGACACGGGCTAGTCGATTCGGATCGTGTATCACTTAGATGACTAGAGAGATGTCATTCTGAGTGGGAGTTCATTAAAATTTGATTAAGATGAACTTAATTATCATGAACTTAGTCTAAATTCTTTACAATATCTCTTGTAGATCAAATGGCCCACGCTCCAGTTTCCCTCAACTTCAACGCGTTCCTAGAGAAAACCAAGCTGAAAGACGATGGTAGCAACTATACGGATTGGGTCCGTAACCTGAGGATTATCCTCATAGCTGCCAAGAGATCATATGTCCTAGAAGCACCGCTAGGTGATGCACCTGCTCCCGATGCGGCCCAAGACGTTTTGAACGTCTGGCAGTCGCGTAGTGATGATTACTCCCTGGTTCAGTGCGGCATGCTTTACAGCTTAGAGTCGGGGCTCCAAAAACGTTTTGAGCACCACGGAGCATATGAGATGTTCGAGGAGCTGAAAATGGTTTTCCAAGCTCATGCCCGAGTCGAGAGATATGATGTCTCCGACGCATTCTACAGCTGTAAGATGGAGGAAAACAGTTCTGTCAGTGAGCACATCCTCAAGATTTCTGGATTGCACAACCGCTTGTCTCAGCTGGGAATGAATCTCCCAGATGAAGCGGTCGTTGACAGAATCCTCCAGTCGCTCCCACCAAGCTTCAAGAGCTTTGTGTTGAACTTCAATATACAGCGGATGGAGAAGTCCATTCCCGAGGTGTATTCGATGCTGAAATCAGCGGAGGTGGACATCAAGAAAGAACATCAAGTGTTGATGGTCAATATAACCACTAAGTTCAAGAAAGGCAAGGGTAAAAAAAAC
Source organism: Secale cereale (assembly GCA_902687465.1). Lineage (NCBI taxonomy): Eukaryota > Viridiplantae > Streptophyta > Magnoliopsida > Poales > Poaceae > Secale > Secale cereale. Next base: position 276,527,171 of record LR738710.1, read on the forward strand.
TTCAAGAAGGACGGCAAGGGAGTTGCCGCGCCCGGCAAGCCTGTTGCCGGGAAGAAGCCAAAGTATGGACCCAAGCCTGAGACAGAGTGCTTTTATTGCAAGGGAACGGGTCACTGGAAGCGGAACTGCCCCAAATACTTAGCAGACAAGAAAGCCGGCAACGTCAAAGGTATATATGATATACATGTTATTGATGTGTACCTTACCAGCACTCGCAGTAGATCCTGGGTATTTGATACCGGTGCGGTTACTCATATTTGTAACTCAAAACAGGAGCTGCGGAATAAACAGAGACTGGCGAAGGATGAGGTGACGATGCGCGTCGGGAATGGTTCCAAGGCCGATGTGATCGCCGTCGGCACGCTACCTCTACATCTACCCTCGGGATTAGTTTTAAACCTCAATAATTGTTATTTAGTACCAGCTTTGAGCATGAACATTGTATCTGGATCTCGTCTTATGCGAGATGGCTACTCTTTCAAATTGGAGAATAATGGTTGTTCTATTTATTTGAGAGATATGTTTTATGGTCATGCCCCGCTGGTCAATGGTTTATTTTTGATGAATCTCGAACATGATGATACGCATATTCATAGTGTAGATGCCAAAAGATGTAAAGTTGATAATGATAGTTGATGGGCCTCGAACCCCTCGTTGGTTACCCCAAGTGGAAGGTGTAATATGCAGTATGTAGAAGTGTTTTCCCTTAGCAAAGATGCCAAGGATCGAATCCCCAGAGACTCCTAGGTTCAACAAGTAGGTGTCAACTGCTAACGGCGCGGATTAGCAATCGACGTGGACCTGCACACAGATACAAATAACTTTGCTCCCAACGAGTACAGAGAGGTTGTCAATCCCTCCGGCCTTGTAGTTCACAAAGGATTAAAAGCAAATGATAGTAGTGATAGATAATGTTTTGCAATAGTAAGTAAAAGCGAAAAGTAAATAGCGGATGTGATCAATGATGGTAATATGGACCGGAGTCTCATGATGTTCACTAGTGATGTCTCTCTCCCAAAAGACGATAAAACAGCTATGTGAGGTAAACAAATTACAGCTGGGCAATTGACAGGACCACGAACGCAAACCAATGCTGATTACATTGCAAGAAAGGTTGAGGTTCAAAGCATGGGCGGTACGCCAAAGTAAGTAGACCGAAATCCATCAATATCTACTACTAATCATCCACCTTGAGATATCTATCCAGAACATCTCGCTGGTATTAAGTTGCGAGTCCCACCCATAGTGTAAACTCAAAGCAACAGACAACTGCATTAAAAGAACTTTGCGTAAAGTAAACAATCCTTGCACCCGCGGGCACAAGCACCGTTGTTTTCCCCCTTGTGGCAACAACACATCCCCTAGACTCATGTTTCTGTCACTCAAGCTAGTCATCGAGGGGCATGAACCCACAATCGAGCATAACGTTCCCTCTTGGAGTCACTACGCATTACTTGACCAAAGCAATAAATAACAACAGAGAACATGCAAGAATTACTTATGAACATAAATATAAAAGAGGTAGATCAAATATATTACTCAAGATCAATCTGAACATAATCTCATAATCCATCAGATCCCAGCAAACTCAACATAGCAACAGCATAAGGATTACATATGTGCCTCGATCATGTAGGGCAGCTCACGAGGACTAATTAGTGTAGGACAAGAATGGGAGGAGAACATCACATAGCTACTGGTCATGGACTCATGGTCCAAGGGAGACTACTCACGACTCATCCGGGAGGAGTCCATGGTGGTGGAGAAGCTCCCGGTGGTGATCCTCCCCTCCGGCAGGGTGCCGGGAAGAGTTCTCCTGGTGCTCCCGATCTTGGAAGCGGCGGCGGCGGCGGAACAGAGATGG
>LR738710.1:276529051-276607219 GCA_902687465.1 Secale cereale
GGGGGGGGGGGGGCGCCGCCAGGGCGCCTGGAGCCCTGGTGCCCCCCCGGCTGTCCTTCGGACGCACGGTAGTTTCCGGAACGCTGATTTTTTATATAATTTTTCTGGATTTTTCCTGGCAGTTCTCGTAACGTGAAAACCTGAAATACAAAAACAGCTGAAAACAGAAACTGGCACTGGGGTGCACTGGATTAGTAAGTTAGTCCAAATATGATCAAAAGTGTATGGAAGTGTATGAATATCATAGCAATATCACCCAAAAGTGGCATGGAGCAAGCAGAAATTATAGATACGTTTTGGACGTATCAACATCCCCAAGCTTAATTCCTGCTCGTCCTCGAGTAGGTAAATGATAACAAGAATAATTTCTGTGGTGACATGCTATTAACCATATAGGACTTATTCATAGTCATATGACAAAAGCTTACTGAGACAATGATTCTATAGTAATTAAGTCGCCTCATGAGAAAATCACAAATGACTGAAATTTTACAACATGACATTGAAGCATCAAAAAGATTTGCAATGAATATGATGTGCAAATATGATAAAGTGATATCTAGCTTGCCCCCTTTAGTGAAGCAAAACATAAATGCAGGGGCACCTTCAAGGTTTAAGTGATGACTAGATACAATGATTTCAAAATAAACGATATCACAATCATGCAAAAGACAATGCTACTTTGGGACAATGCACATTACACTCAGAATGACAATCATGCTCTCAGTAGTTGGTGCTTTTAAAAGAAAGTGGAGACTCATAAAAGTAAAAGAATGGTTAAGTGCTAGAGCTTTTTATTTTGAAAACATGGAAGCAATTTTGTCAACGGTAGTAGTACTTCATATGTGTCATGCATAAAACATCCTATAAGTTGCAAGCCTCATGCGTCGAATACCAATAGTGCTCGCACCTTGTCCTAATTAGCTCGGATTTCCATGGGTTATCATTGCATTACATATGTTTCAACCAAGTGTCACAAAGGGGTACCTCTATGCCACCTGTACAAAGGTCCAAGGAGATAAATCACATTTGATTTCTCGTTTTTGATAGATCTCAACTTGAGGACATCCATACCGGGACAACATAGAAAATAGATGATGGACTCCTCTTTAATGCATAAGCATATTCTCATAAGAGATTGAGGATTAATGTCCAAGCTAAAACTTCCACCATGATGCATGGCTTTGGTTGGCGGCCCAATGTTCTTCTCTAACAATATGCATACTCATTCAACCCATGGAAAATCACCCTTACTTCAGACAAAACGAACATGCATAGCAACTCACATGATATTCAACAAAAGTGTGATAGTTGATGGCGTCCCCAGAAACATGGTTACCGCTCAGCAAGCAACTTATAAGAAATAAGATACATAAGCAACATATTCTTTACCACAATAGTTTTTAAGCTACTTTCCCATGAGCTATGTATTGCAAGGTTAGTCTTAGTACAGGTGGAGGTTAGCAAAAGACTGGGAGCAACCAAATATGAGAGCAATGACGGTCATAATCATGCAGAGCGATAAAGCAATATTGAATCAGGCATGATAGTTATATCGCTACTCAGAAATAAAAGATCATCAAGGCTTGACAGACTTTCTTTACAGTCTTAAATATGCGTGAGCATAAGCCAAGTCAATCAAAATAAATTCTCGAAGGAAGATATTACTAAACCATACCACATCATTGGCAAACAAATCAAGTTGGTACTCCAATAACATATTGGGAATCCCCCAGCTATTTGAGACTAACCATAAGAAAACCTGAACTACTAAGTGCCATTATGCACGTAGCATCTTTATCATAGACATATTAACCAATGCAACGGAAGTAAACTCTCTTAATAAGGTGAGCATGATAATTAAAGAGAGTTCAAGCAACCAACTAAACAAAAGCTCTTTGAAAAGATAAGCATGAATACTAAGAGCAGAGCATGATAGTAGCTATTAAAAGACAAAGAACACACACAACAAAGATAAATATGAAAATTCTATGTTATGTTCTAGGTAGAAGTGGAGCATGTTTCTCTCCCACATAAAGAAAGCTGAGTTCCGACTCGTTATGAAAAACTAACAAGAAAACTAAAAGCAAGACGCTCCAAGCATAGCACATAACACATGAAGTGATAAAAATATAGCGAAACGAAAGACGAACTGATAATGTTGATGGAGAAGGGGATGCACGGGGGCATCCCCAAGCTTAGACGCTTGAGTCTCCTTGAATATTTCTTGGGGGTGCATGGGGGCATCCCCAAGCTTGAGCGCTTGACACTCCTGAATCTTTTTATCATCTTCCCTCGCACACTTGAAAACTCCGTTCATACATAACTCATCATAATCTGATTAGCGAGGTTAGTACCCTTAATAAAATAATTATACCTTGCTGGAAATAAAGATATTCTTGAAGTTATACTGTTTCTCAAGATTGCCAAAAGGTTTTTGCAAAGAAAAAGCAAGCTCTTGATTTGCAAAATGAAGGAAAGGCAAAACAGGACAGAATCTGTGAAAAACAGAACAGCAGGTAGTAATTGATCTGTTCTGGATACTTCTGCAACTCAAATCAAAAAACTCAGAACAGACGCACGAAATACAATTATATAGAGAACGCTGTCGAAAAAATTCAGACCAAAAAGATGATCTGGTGATTTTATACGAATTTTTCTATCCAAGGACAGAATCTGTTTCCTGGACAGCACCTCACAACTTTTGAACTTTCTAGCAATCCGAGGCTATACTTGGCACAAATATGAAAAGCAAAGATACAATGATGATGCTACAGCAGTAAACAACATCAAGACACAACAAAAGCAAAAAAATTATTCATGTGGGCTGCCTCCCAAAAGCGCTTTCTTTTATGCCTTTAAGCTAGGCATAATGCATATAGATCAAGTTTTATCAAGGGTAAAAGAATAGCTAGCCCGTACAACGGACTCAAAAGGTAACTTGATCTTCTTTCGAGGGAAGTGTTCCATCCCTTTCTTGAGAGGAAACTGAAATTTTATATTACCCTCTTTCATGTCAATGATAGCACCAACGGTGCGTAAAAAGGGACGTCCCAAAATAATTGGACATGAAGGATCACATTCAATATCCATAATAGTGAAATCAACGGGAACATAATTATCATTGACAACGATAAGCACATCGTCGATCCTCCCCAAAGGTTTCTTTATGGAAGAATCAACGAGACGAACACCAAAAGAACAAGAATCATAAGGTTTCAATTTAAGCGTATCATATAGTCTTTTGGGCATAACAGAGGTACTAGCTCCAACATCACATAATGCATAGCAAGAGAAGTCATTCAATTTAATTTTTATCATAGGATCCCAACCATCTTCTAGCTTTCTAGGTATGGAGGCTTCTACTCTAAGTTTCTCCTCCCTAGCTTTCATGAGAGCATTAGTGATATGCTCTGTGAAGGCAAGGTTAAGCGTGCTAGTGCGGGGGTCTCTAGACATCTTGTGAAGGAAATCAATAACTTCGGTAAGAGTGCAATTATCAAAATCAAGGTCATTAGCATCAAGTAAAGTGGTAGTAGTGTCCTTTAGGTTCACTTGTTCGGTAGTTTCTATAGTCATAGCATCACCATTAATAGGTCCATTGGGACCAGGAGTACATTGGGTGCTAAGAGTTTGGATATCCTCAACAACTTTGATAGTAGCAACAGTGTGGTGGGTAGGAAGGCTCTTAATTCTATCTTCTTCCTCCCTTTCTCTAGCCCATCTTTCTTTAAGTTTAGCCATCATCCTAATATTTTCATTAATTTGCACTTGAGTAGCATTAATAGGAATGACCTTCCTCTCCTCAAGAGGAGAAGTTTCAATTTTTAGCAATTTTACCTCATTGGCTAAATGGTCTACTTTAAAAGAAAGATCATCTAGTTTATGTAGTTTTTCTTCTACACTCTTATTAAAGGCTTTTTGGGTAGTGATGAAATCTTTAAGCATAATCTCTAGTTCAGTAGTGGAGTTCTTGGTACTAGGATAAGCATGGTTGTTCCCATAAGAATTAGAGGGGAACGGTCTAGGATTGTTACCAAAGTTACTCCTATAAGCATTGTTGTTAAAATTGTTTCTAGAGATAAAGTTCACATCTACTTGTTCTTGAGCAATCAAAGAATTTAAAGGAACATCACGAGGATCAACAGAAGATTGCTTCGAAAGTAGAGACATGATTAAGTCAACTTTTTCATTTAAGGAGGAAATCTCCTCGACAGAGTTTACCTTCCTACCTGTTGGAGCGCGTTCGGTGTGCCATTAGGAATAGTTGGTCATCATCTCATCGAGAAGCTTCGTGGCAGCACCAAGTGTAGTTGACATAAAAGTTCCTCCCGCGGCCGAATCTAACAAGTTCCGCGAGGTAAAGTTCAAGCCTGCATAAAAAGTTTGGATAACCATCCAAGTAGTCAAACCGTGAGTAGGGAATTCTTGATAAGAGACTTCATACGTTCCCAAGCTTGGGCAACGTGTTCATTATCCAAGTGTTTAAAATTCATTATGTTACTTCTAAGTTGGATAATTTTAGCGGGTGGATAGTATTTTCCAATAAAAGCATCTTTGCACTTGTCCCATGAATCTATGCTATTTCTAGGCAAAGACTGAAACCAAATTTTAGCTCCTCCTCTCAAGGAGAAAGGAAAAAGCTTAAGCTTAACAATATTACCATCTATTTCTTGGTACTTTTGCATATAACAAAGTTCAACAAAGTTTTTAAGTGTAAATCAGCATCATCTCCAGCACCGGAGAATTGATCTTTCATGACTAAGTTCAGTAAAGCAGGCTTAATTTCATATGAAGGTGCAGAAGTGGCAGGTGTAGTGATAGGTGTGCTGATAAAGTCATCGTTGTTGTGACTAGTGAAGTTACACAACTTGGTGTTCTCGGTAGAACCCATAGTAGCAAGCAAGCAAGATAACTATTTTTGTGATTTTCGATAAAAGGTACTAAAGCAGAAAATGAAAGGTAAACTAACAAGACTAAAAGCAAAGGTAAAAGATAGCGTGCAACTCCCCTATCCTGAAGAGTGGAGTCCCCGGCAATGGCGCCAGAAAATACTCCTTGATGGGCCTCGAACCCCTCGTTGGTTACCCCAAGTGGAAGGTGTAAGATGCAGTATGTAGAAGTGTTTCCCCTTAGCAAAGATGCCAAGGATCGAATCCCCAGAGACTCCTAGGTTCAACAAGTAGGTGTCAACTGCTAATGGCGCGGATTAGCAATCAACGTGGACCTGCACACAGATACAAATAACTTTGCTCCCAACGAGTACAGAGAGGTTGTCAATCCCTCCGGCCTTGTAGTTCACAAAGGATTAAAAGCAAATGATAGTAGTGATAGATAATGTTTTGCAATAGTAAGTAAAAGCAAAAAGTAAATAGCGGATGTGATCAATGATGGTAATATGGACCGGAGTCTCATGATGTTCATTAGTGATGTCTCTCTCCCAAAAGACGATAAAAAAAGCTATGTGAGGTAAACGAATTACAGCTGGGCAATTGACAGGACCACGAACGCAAACCAATGCTGATTACATTGCAAGAAAGGTTGAGGTTCAAAGCATGGGCGGTACACCAAAGTAAGTAGACCGAAATCCATCAATATCTACTACTAATCATCCACCTTGAGATATCTATCCAGAACATCTCGCTGGTATTAAGTTGCGAGTCCCACCCATAGTGTAAACTCAAAGCAACAGACAACTGCATTAAAAGAACTTTGCGTAAAGTAAACAATCCTTGCACCCGCGGGCACAAGCACCGTTGTTTTCCCCCTTGTGGCAACAGCACATCCCCTAGACTCATGTTTCTGTCACTCAAGCTAGTCATCGAGGGGCATGAACCCACAATCGAGCATAACGTTCCCTCTTGGAGTCATTACGTATTACTTGGCCAAAGCAATAAATAACAACGGAGAACATGCAAGAATTACTTATGAACATAAATATAAAAGAGGTAGATCAAATATATTACTCAAGATCAATCTGAACATAATCTCATAATCCATCAGATCCTAGCAAACTCAACATAGCAACAACATAAGGATTACACATGTGCCTCGATCATGTAGGGCAGCTCACGAGGACTAATTAGTGTAGCACAAGAACGGGAGGAGAACATCACATAGCTACTGGTCATGGACTCATGGTCCAAGGGAGACTACTCACGACTCATCCGGGAGGAGTCCATGGTGGTGGAGAAGCTCCCGGTGGTGATCCTCCCCTCCGGCAGGGTGCCGGGAAGAGTTCTCCTGGTGCTCCCGATCTTGGAAGCGGCGGCGGCGGCGGAACAGAGATGGGATCGCGAAAAGAGTTCCTATTCTGAGGGTTTCGGAGGACGCTTTAAATATATGCCAAAGGGGGGCATCGGGGATGCTTCGGGGGGCCCAGGCGCCCCCCCCGGTGCGGCCCAGGGGGGGGGGGGCGCCGCCAGGGCGCCTGGAGCCCTGGTGCCCCCCCGGCTGTCCTTCGGACGCACGGTAGTTTCCGGAACGCTGATTTTTTATATAATTTTTCTGGATTTTTCCTGGCAGTTCTCGTAACGTGAAAACCTGAAATACAAAAACAGCCGAAAACAGAAACTGGCACTGGGGTGCACTGGATTAGTAAGTTAGTCCAAATATGATCAAAAGTGTATGGAAGTGTATGAATATCATAGCAATATCACCCAAAAGTGGCATGGAGCAAGCAGAAATTATAGATACGTTTTGGACGTATCAATAGTCCCACATACTTGTGGCATTGCCGCCTTGGTCACATTGGTGTCAAACATATGAAGAAGCTCCATTCAGATGGACTTCTAGAGTCTCTTGATTATGAATCATTTGACACGTGCGAACCATGCCTCTTGGGCAAGATGACCAAGACTCCGTTCTCTGGAACAATGGAGCGAGCAACCAACTTGTTGGAAATCATACATACCCATGTGTGCGGTCCAATGAGTGTTGAGGCTCGCGGAGGCTATCATTATGTTCTCACCCTTACAGATGACTTGAGTAGATACGGGTATATCTATTTGATGAAACACAAGTCTGAGACCTTTGAAAAGTTCAAGGAATTTCAGAATGAGGTTGAGAATCAACGTGACAAAAAAATAAAGTTCTTACGATCAGATCGTGGGGGTGAATATTTAAGTCATGAATTTGGCACACACCTTAGGAGCTGTGGAACTGTTTCACAATTGAAACCACCCGGAACACCTCAACGTAACGGTGTGTCCGAACGTCGAAATCGTACTCTGTTGGACATGGTGCGGTCTATGATGTCCCTCACCGATTTACCGCTATCTTTTTGGGGTTATGCTTTAGAGACTGCCGCATTCACTTTAAATAGGGGTCCGTCGAAATCCGTTGAGACGACTCCGTATGAACTTTGGTTTGGCAAGAAACCGAAGCTGTCGTTTCTAAAAGTTTGGGGTTGCGATGCTTATGTCAAGAAACTTCAACCTGAAAAGCTCGAACCCAAATCGGAGAAATGCGTCTTCATAGGATACCCAAAGGAAACGATTGGGTACACCTTCTACCACAGATCCGAAGGCAAAGTCTTTGTTGCCAAGAATGGATGCTTTCTGGAGAAAGAGTTTCTCTCGAAAGAAGTGAGTGGGAGGAAAGTAGAACTTGATGAGGTGGTAGCCACCCCTCCTGGACCGGAAAGTAGCGCAGCGCTGGAAACTGTTCCTGAGGTGCCTGCACCGACAAGGAAGGAAGTTGATGATAATGATCATGAAGAAACAGATCAAGTTACTACTGAACTTCGAAGGTCCACAAGGGCACGTTCCGCACCAGAGTGGTACGGCAACCCTGTCCTGGAAATCATGTTGTTAGACAACGGCGAACCTTCGAACTATGAATAAGCGATGGCGGGCCCGGATTCCAATAAATGGCTTGGAGCCATGAAATCCGAGATAGAATCCATGTATGAAAACAAAGTATGGACTTTGGTGGACTTGCCTGATGACAGGCACGCCATAGAAAACAAATGGATATTTAAGAAGAAGACAGACGCGGATGGTAATGTGACCATCTATAAGGCTCGGCTTGTCGCTAAGGGTTATCGACAAGTTCAAGGGATTGACTACGATGAGACTTTCTCTCCCGTAGCGATGCTGAAGTCAGTCAGAATCATGTTAGCTATTGCCGCATTCTATGATTATGAGATATGGCAAATGGACGTCAAAACAACATTCCTTAATGGCTTCCTCAAGGAAGAGTTGTATATGACGCAACCGGAAGGTTTTGTCGATCCAGAGAATGCTAACAAGGTATGCAAGCTCCAACGCTCGATTTACGGGCTGGTGCAAGCATCTCGGAGTTGGAATATTCGCTTTGATGAAGTGATCAAAGCGTTTGGCTTTATACAGACTTATGGAGAAGCCTGTATTTACAAGAAAGTGAGTGGGAGCTCTGTGGCATTTCTCATATTATATGTGGATGACATATTGCTGATGGGAAATGATATAGAATTCTTGGAAAATGTAAAGGCCTACTTGAATAAAAGTTTTTCAATGAAGGACCTTGGAGAAGCTGCTTACATATTAGGCATCAAAATCTATAGAGATAGATCAAGACGCCTCATTGGTCTTTCACAAAGTACATACGTTGACAAAATATTGAAAACGTTCAATATGGATCAGTCAAAGAAAGGATTCTTGCCTGTTTTTCAAGGTATGAGATTGAGCAAGGCTCAGTCGCCGACCACGGCAGAAGATAGAGAAAAGATGAGTGTCATTCCCTATGCCTCGGCCATAGGTTCTATCATGTATGCCATGCTGTGTACCAGACCTGATGTGAACCTTGCCATAAGTTTGGTAGGGAGGTACCAAAGTGATCCCGGTACGGAACACTGGACAGCGGTCAAGAACATCCTGAAGTACCTGAAAAGGACTAAGGATATGTTTCTCGTTTATGGAGGTGACGAAGAGCTCGTCGTAAAGGGTTACGTCGATGCTAGCTTTGACACAGATCTGGATGACTCTAAGTCACAAACCGGATACGTGTATATTTTGAACGGAGGGGCAGTCAGCTGGTGCAGTTGCAAGCAAAGCGTCGTGGCAGCATCTACATGTGAAGCGGAGTACATAGCTGCTTCCGAAGCAGCGCAGGAAGGAGTCTGGATGAAGGAGTTCATCACCGACCTAGGAGTCATTCCAAGCGTGTCAAGCCCGATGACTCTCTTCTGTGACAACACTGGTGCTATTGCCATTACCAAGGAGCCCAGGTTTCACAAGAAGACCAAGCACATCAAGCGCCGTTTCAACTCCATCCGGAATTATGTTCAGGATGGAGACATAGATATTTGTAAAGTGCATACAGATCTGAATGTAGCAGACCCATTGACTAAACCTCTTCCACGGGCAAAACATGATCAACACCAGAACTCTATGGGTGTTCGATTCATCACAATGTAACTAGATTATTGACTCTAGTGCAAGTGGGAGACTTTTGGAAATATGCCCTAGAGGCAATAATAAAAGTATTATTATTATATTTCCTTGTTCATGATAATCGTCTGTTGTTCATGCTTGAATTGTATTGTACGGAAACAGCGATACATGTGTGAATACATAGACCAAAATGAGTCCCTGGTAGGCCTCTAGTTACCAGCTCGTTGATCAACAGATGGTCACGGTTTCCTGACCATGGACATGGGATGTCAGTGATAACGGGATCACATCATTAGGAGAATGATGTGATGGACAAGACCCAATCCTGAGCATAGCACGAGATCGTATAGTTCGTAATGCATAAGCTTTTCGGTGTCAAGTATTTATTCCTTAGACCATGAGGTTGTACAACTCCCGGATGCCGTAGGAATACTTTGGGTGTGCCAAACGTCACAACGTAACTGGGTGGCTATAAAGGTACGCATCGGGTATCTCCGAAAGTGTCTGTTGAGTTGGTACGAACCGAGACTGGGATATTGTCACTCCGCTTGACGGAGAGGTACCTCTGGTCCCACTTGGTAAGACATCATCATAATGAGCTCAATATGACTAAGTAGTTAGTCACGGGATGATGGATTACGGATCGAGTAAAGAGACTTGCCATGACGAGATTGAACAAGGTATCGGGAATACCGACGATCGAATCTTGGGCAAGTACCGTACCGATGGACAAAGGGAATAACATACGGGATTAAGTGAATCCTTGACACGGTGGTTCATCCGAAGAAGATCATCGAGGAACACGTGGGAACCAACATGGGTATCCAGATCCCGCTGTTGGTTATTGACCGGAGAGTGGTCTCGGTCATGTCTACGTGTCTCCCGAACCCGTAGGGCCTACACACTTAAGGTTCGGTAACGCTAGGGTCATAGAGATACATGCACGTGGAAACCCGAAAGTTGTTCGGAGTCCCGGATGAGAACCCGGACGTCACGAGGAGTTCCGGAATGGTCCGGAGGTAAAGATTGATATATAGGAAGTCAGGTTTCGGCTATCGGGTGATCTCCGGGGGTCACCGGGAGCGTCCCGGGACCACCGGAGGGGCCCGGGGGTCCACCGGGTGGGGCCACCCATCCCGGTGGGGCCCCTAGGCCGCAAGGGGGAAGTGTCCAGCCCTAATGGGCTGGCGCACCACTTGGGCCCTCCTCCCCATGCGCCTAGGGTTGAAACCCTAGGGGGGAGGGGGCGCCACTTGCCTTGGGGGGCAAGGACTCCCCCTGGCCGCCGCCCCACCCCTGCAGATGCCATCTGCAGGGCCGGCGCACCCCCTGGCCCTTATATATATATATATATATATATATATATATATATATATATATATATATATATATATATATATATATATATATATATATATATATATATATATATATATATATATATATGGGGGGGGAGAGGGCAGCCGCACCATTGCCCTGGCGCCTCTCCCCCTCCCGTCACAACTCCGTCTCCTTAACGCGGGGCGCCCGGCGAAGCCCTGCTGCAATCTCCACTGCATCCACCACCACGCCGTTGTGCTGCTGGATCTCTGACGACTTCTCCTCCCCCCTTGCTGGATCAAGAAGGAGGTGACGTTGCTGTACCGAACGTGTGTTGAACGCGGAGGTGCCGTCCGTTCGGCGCTAGATCATCGGTGACGAAGAACGCGAAGAGTACGACTACTTCATCCACGCTTCATCGAAAGCTTCCGCACGCGATCTACATAACGGTATGTAGATGCACTCTTACTTGCTCGTTGCTAGATGTCTCCTTAGTTGGATCTTGGTGAAAGCGTAGAAATTTTTTAAATTCTGCTACGTTCCCCAACAAATCATACATCAAAGCTTCAGATAAAGATACGAAGGATGACAAGTAAAGCTTTGGAATAACATGTAACAAGCATATGCTCCCCCTACATGTTTGCAAACATGTAAATATATAATATAAGAGCATCTGGATGCATAAGCATGTCTGAGAAAGCAATGAGTTACATGTATCTTGGCTATATGCATAAGAGCAAATGATGTTGAAGTAGAAAATGTACCTCCATGTTTATGAGTCCTCCTTGCAAACAATATGTACAACATCAAGAGATCATCATGCACATGGATGTGATGCATATACTTACCTTGTGGTCTTGAGCTGGCTTTGGAGAGTTGAACTTGAGAAAACAGGGTTAGATAACACAAGATCACCTACTAAACAAAGCACAGTGAGTAACCACTAAAGATACCAAGATTGAGATGACATGTAAAGAGTGAGTACTTAGTACTTTATATGAATATAGACATGTCCCCAAAGATTTTATTCCCTTGAGTATCTTTCTCTCCATGAATATTATATTGGATAATGGGAGAAGATAGGGTAGTAGAGAATTAGAGCAAACTAGCAACCTAGAAAAACATAGCAACACAATCATAATACATTCTAACATGTATTTCCCCTCTTGAAGACATGTGACTTCTCTCCTCTTAGGATAATAAGCATCTGGGGATAAGCTTGAATGTGCTTTCTCTCTCTCCCCTTTGTGTGATAAGCTTTGATGTGCTCTCTCTCCCCCTTTGACATCAATTTCCAAGAAGGGATCTTCAGGAGCATGAGTCTAATAGGTTTGGTCCTTGGGTCGCATTACAAAGCAACATGTAAATTAATATGATAGTAGAGGAGAAGAATCATTGAGTGGAGCTGGAAGAGATATGCAGGATGCAAATGGCAGAATCTTTGCTCAGTGTTGAAATCGGTCAGACCAAGTTTGTCCTTATCGGTTGGACTGATGAGCAATTTGCAATACAACATTGCAGTTCGGTCTAGTTGAGAGGCTGAAATTGGTGAGACCGAGTTCAATACAAAGATTTTTTTTGTCATCTCAGCTCACTTAGGCAAATAAGATCTTACAAAGATTTGCAGGGAATTAACTGAAGAATTTGCAAAGAATTTGATGCAAAAAATAACAAAGAAAAGAAAAGAAATCTGGATGAAGTTTTTTTTTTGAAAAGAGAACAAGCATGCAAAAAGAAATGCAAGAACATAGAGAAACAACAAAGAACTTCATCTAGAACTGGCTGACGACCGAGTGACCTACGTTAGAGTATATTGACTTAGGAGTCAAGTGAGAACACTTGATCATGGCTCATACTCATCGTTTAAGCTCAAAATGGGGTTGCCATTTTTCGTTTAAGCATTTTGATATATTCACATCTTGTTGAGCTGCTTTGACCTCATGTCTTGGGGTAAAGCTTCTCTAAGATGGAATAACATACCTTGGGTGGTGCTTGATACATCTCCAACGTATCTATAATTTTTGATTGTTCCATGCTATTATATTATCTGTTTTGGATGTTTAATGGGCTTTAATACACACTTTTATATGATTTTTGGGACTAAGCTATTAACCCAGAGCCCAGTGCTAGTTTATGTTTTTTTCCTTGTTTTTGAGTATCACAGAAAAGGAATACCAAACGGAGCCCAATTGACGTGAAACTCAAAGGAGGTTGTTTTTGGACCAGAAGAAGCCCAAGGAGTACCAGAGATGGACCAGATGAGTCCCGAGGCCACCACGAGGGTGGGGGGGGGGGGCGCTCTACCCCCTTGGGCGCGTCCCCCTATCTCGTGGCTGCCTCGGGGACCCCCCTTACTTGTTCCCGACACCAAGACCTCTTATATATACCCAAACCTCCAGAAAATAACCTAGATCGGGAGTTCCACCGCCGCAAGCCTCTGTAGCCACCGAAAACCAATCTAGACCCGTTCCGGCACCCTGTCAGAGGGGGGTATCCCTCTCCGGTGGCCATCTTCATCATCCCGACACTCTCCATGATGAGGGGGAGTAGTTCACCCTCGGGGCTGAGGGTATGTACCAGTAGCTATGTGTTTGATCTCTCTCTCTCTCTCTCTCTCTCTCTCTCTCTCTCTCTCTCTCTTTTGTGTTCTTGAGATGGCACGATCTTGATGTATCGCGAGCTTTGCTATTATAGTTGGATCTTATGATGTTTATCCCCCTCTACTTTCTTGTGATGGATTGATTTTTCCCTTTGAAGTTATCTTATCGGATTGAGTCTTTAAGGATTTGAGAACATTTGATGTATGTCTTGCATGTGCTATCTGTGGTGACAATGGGATATCACATGATCTACTTGATGTATGTTTTGGTGATCAACTTGCGAGTTCAGTGACCTTGTGAACTTATGCATAGGGGTTGGCACACCTTTTCGTCTTGACTCTCTGATAGAAACTTTGGGGGCAGTCTTTGAAGTTCTTTGTGTTGGTTGAATAGACGAATCTCAGATTGTGTGATGCATATCGTATAATCATGCCCACGGATACTTGAGGTGACAATGGAGTATCTAGGTGACATTAGGGTTTTGGTTGATTTGTGTCTTAATGTGTTATTCTACTACGAACTCTATGATATATCGAACGGAAAGAATAGTTTCGTGTTATTTTACTACGGACTCTTGAATAGATCAATTAGAAAGAATAACTTTGAGCTGGTTTCGTACCCTACAATAATCTCTTCGTTTGTTCTCCGCTATTAGTGACTTTGGAGTGACTCTTTGTTGCATGTTGAGGGATAGTTATATGATCGAGTTATGTTATGATTGTTGAGAGAACTTGCACTAGTGAAAGTATGAACCCTAGGCCTTGTTTCCTAGCATTGCAATACCGTTTACACTCACTTTTATCATTAGTTACCTTGCTGTTTTTATATTTTCATATTACAAAAACCTATATCTACCATCCATATTGCACTTGTATCACCATCTCTTCGCCGAACTAGTGCACCAATACAATTTACCATTGTATTGGGTGTGTTAGGGACACAAGAGACCCTTTGTTATTTGGCTGCAGGGTGGTTTGAGAGAGACCATCTTCATCCTACGCCTCCCACGGATTGATAAACCTTAGGTCATCCACTTGAGGGAAATTTTCTACTGTCCTACAAACCACTGCACTTGGAGGCCCAACAACGTCTACAAGAAGAAGGTTGCATAGTAGACATCAGTGATGTTGATCTTGATCATGTAGTTGAACTTGTGTTGCATGCTCAAGGTTGATGTAGCTCATCAAGAGTTGGGAGCACCACTTGTAATTTGAGTTCATCTACCTACATGGGTTAGATTTGCAAGGAAGAGCACTTGTGTATCCAAAATGACAATCATTAAAATTTGATACCAAATGAAATTTGATATATAGAAATTGTCAAAGGATACGTTGAAAGGATTCATGCTTCCTTGATTTCAACCACCATATTGTAGAGACTTGGTGATGTAGAAATTTCTTAGGATGTGAGTAAGTTGCAATCTTATAGATTTGGGTTCATCCAAGTACCTACAAGGGCATGCAAGGGTACAAGTAGATCCAAGATATATGATCATCATTATAAGAGAAATATCAAGAATTAGTCAAAGAATAATGCCTTGCATACATTCAAAGGAGTTACTACTCCAAATTTGAGGCATCGATAATGTTCAATTCACCTCTCAAAGGACAAAATACTTTCTCATCAAGTGGTTTGGTGAATATATCCGCCAATTGCTTATTTGTACGAACATGTTTAAGATTGATGTCTCCTTTAGAAACATGATCTCGAATAAAATGATGACGAACTTAAATATGCTTAGTTCAAGAATGTTGCACAGGATTGTGAGCAATCTTAATAGGACTTTCATTATCAAAAAGCAATGGAACATGTTTCACATTTATCCCATAATCTTTAAGAGTTTGGGTCATCCAAAGTAATTGAGCAGAACATGAACCAGCGACAATGTATTCCGCTTCGGCGGTGGATAAGGATGCCGAGTTTTGTTTCTTGGAGGACCAAGATACAAGAGATCTACCAAGAAATTGACAACTACCCAAAGTGGACTTTCTATCAACCTTGTCACCTGCATAGTCAGAATCGGAGTAGCCAACAAGATCGAAAAAAGGCCTCTTAGGATACCAAATGCCAAAGTTTGGTGTGTGAATTAAGTATCTCACTATCCTTTTCACAGCCTTAAGATGACATTATTTGGGGGCTGCTTGATATTGTGCACACATGCACACACTTAGCATAATGTTAGGATGGGAGGCACATAGATATAACAACGAACCAATCATAGAGCGGTAAACCTTTTGGTCAACCGGTTCGCCATCCTTAGTCAAGTCAAGATGTCCACTAGTAGGCATGGGTGTAGTCATACCTTTGCATTCTTGCATGTTGAACTTCTTGAATAAGTCCTTGGTATACTTTGTTTGAGAAACAAAGGTACCCTCCTTAGTTTGCTAGATTTGCAAACCAAGAAAGAACTTCAGTTCACTCATCATAGACATCTCGAACTTCTCCGACATAAGTCTTCCAAACTTTTCACTAAAAAGAGGGTTAGTCGAGCCAAATATTATATCATCAACATTAATTTGGCACACAAATAATTCACCATTAACTCTTTTAGTAAAAAAGTGTTGAATCAACACTACAAGAAATATGTCAACTTGTGACCACCACTATTGGTCACTGAATGGTCACAAATTTCCATTTGTGACCTTTTTGTGACAAAAAACATACGGTCAAAAGCTGGCCGTCATAAACTGACATTAGCGACCTTCTCTGTGAGAAGGTCATAGACGTTTATGACCAAAATATGCCTACTGTCGTGTTTTGGTCACGAGCAGCCTCCTCAGACCACGTAGGCATCCAGCGTGGCAAGCTGATGTGGCACAAGAATCAGCACGGTCCAATTGGCTGTTCTACATGGGCCTAGCCCAACAATTCAGCCTTTCTATATATTTTTTTCCTGTCAATATTGGGTCGACTTTATGGGCCTAGCCCAATATTATAGCCTTTTTATTTTTGGGCTGTAGCCTTTGTTTATCTTTTTTAGATGCACCCCAATTGTCAAATTCTGGTAAGTGGGTCCCAAATGTGATGTTCTAGTTTGTGGGACCCTACTGTCAAGGTCATGTTCTTCATATTTCAATAGGCAAATATAGAAAACAGACACAATATTTCGAATAACAGCAGGAAGTAATCTGCCACATCATATAACATACATTTGTAAATGTGATCATCATCAAGTTTACAATTATAACACATACAGCCCAAGTGTATCTACCCAAGTCTATCACATGAGCCCTACAAGTTCTGCTACATCATCATATAACACACAAATAGGATCAGCATTATTCCAATGAACTAGCTCCGAGAACTAGCACGCATATAAGTTCTGCTACAAGGACTTCATTACTATGCTTCATCCAACTTCTTTGTCCTGATGCTCGCAAAGAAACATGAAAGGCCAGCATCTGCACATTGTAGAACAAAATGTTAGGAACAAAATAAAAGTAAATCTAACATTTTATTATGTTAATCTAGCTAAGTAGGCTGGCTAGCCCTTGCCATTCAGGTCCATATTAACCCTAAGCAACAAGATATCAAGAACACGCCCACAATTCAATGCATTTGAGGCCATGGGGGCACCAAACTCTATAACCATGCATGCAAAGGGAGCAAACATCACAAATAATGGCATTTAACAAGTTCACTAACAGTTGCATTTAAGTAAACAAGAGCTGCATAGCATAGTGCAAGAGAATGACAGCAGAATTCCTCACCAATAGGTGGAGGAGGAGGAGTATGGAGCAGCCATGAGGCATCGCCATCCACCTACAGGAGCAGCAGCAGCTCGACCCGGTCAGATCGGAGCAACCTGCAGGAGCAGCAGTGACACATAACAATATAAGACCATCAGGTTAAATGAATAAGCATCAGGATTTCTTAATCAAATTTGTTCATATCAAGTTCATGAAACTTAAGAACGGCTAACTTCAGTGATGTTGCCGCTCAATTAGAAGTACATTTTCATATAAAACTCAAGAAGGTAGTTCTTCACTATTACAGAAATATATTATTGTTACTGTAAATTATCTGGAATACATATACAGATATTCTTAATGTTTATGAGAAAGCTTCTACTCACATTTATATCCAATGGAAGGGGAAAATGATACATCATATGAGTTTCATTACAATCTTCTGGTAAAGGGCTACCCATCAGCTTTAAAAAGCTCGATTTTGTAATCCTCAAAGAGAATCTCAGAAACAACATTTTGTTTTAGCATCATCTGAGCAGCCCATCCTAAAACAGAGTCCAAACAAAAATTAACAGCAAACAACTGATCACTAGCAACATCGTATCATGACGACAGTAGGACCGATCACTAGTAAAATCCTACCATGGGCTATGAAATTCAACTGGGACAGTTGATATCTGTGCTAACAACTAACAACAATGAACTGTTCATGTAACCAATTTACTGCCGTATCATATCTAAACTGTAAGCAGCCTGATATGTAGAAATTAGCAATCTGGATCACCTCAATCTTACCTCCAGCTTTGTACAGCTGCTCAGCTCCTAGCTGCTGGCCTTCTATGCTGCACGTCTCCAGTCCCCAGTGCCAGGGTGCACACTGCCGGCCGCCGAGGAGACTGCTGCCGCTGGTCGTGGCGACTGGGCACGGTGGCCGGCACCGGCGCGGAAGTAGCAGGGCGCAGACATAGATTTTGCTACTTCATCTCATGCTGAAATCAACAATAGTTACAAAAACATGAGTACAATCAGTCTACAATCTTGATATAAGAATCCTAAGTACTCCAAATAAGAGTATATAAATAGGAGTATTCAAAGAGTATATAAACAGTGAGCAAGTATCTATGCAAAGAGTATATAAACAGTGGTGCGTGCAAGCAATCAGACATGGTCCTCTGATTAAAATAAACAGGACAGGGGCAACAAGCACCGTGCCTAGCTGCATAGTACCCAATTCCATACCAATTTCAAAGTGACCAAACCATGCCCATGTGTACCATCTTGCCTAACATGTGTACTAATCAAACATGAAGGACATACATATATGATTAACCAATCAAATAGACTTTATATTTTTTTTAACCCAAAACAAGTGCAAGCAGCACTAGATTTTAGCCGTTCCATCATCCTCACTACGAATTCGACAACATCCCTGCCTAATCCATGGCATGATCGATCGATCGATCAAGAGCCGCATCGATCCAACTGGAAACCCTCGGGCATGACTTCCCACACATTAACGGCTAATTTGTGTGTCCCGCTGCCACAAGGACGAACTATGGTTTTCTCACTCCCAAACCAGATCCCGCGGAGCCAAATCCGTGGCCAATCCCCCTTTCCACGACCTCGAAAAGGAAAATCCCCGCCCAGTTCGTCGAACAGAACAGGAAAAAAATCCCCTCCAGTAAATTTTACCACGATCTACTACTTGGGGCCGCGGATTCGCAGGACTGTAGGAGCATGGAATGGACGAGGAGGCGCGCATACCTAGAGGACGAGAATACCGGTGATTCTGCGAAGTCGAAGAAGAAGAAGCAGCCGATCTGGTTTTGTGGATGATGACGATCTCCTGTGTACTGTGCTCCTCCAGCCGCGCTCCCGCTCCAGCGCCGGGAGGGCCCGGATGCGAAGGTACACCTTGAGGCGCTCCTCCCCCGCCGCCGGCTGTGACGAGGTCGAGGAGGAGAGCACCGTGGCGGCGAGAGGAGCAGGAGGATGCGGGTGGGGAGGATGCGGGTGGGGATGATGTGGGTCGGCGAGCAAGCCAGCCGTGGTTGCTGGGCAGCGACGCCTCTATTTCCGGCGAGGCCGAGGCGGGCGGTGGAGAGCAGGGCCGATCGAGATCGGAGAGGGAGGGAGAGGGTTTGGGGTGTTGAAGATCCAAGGCGGCATCTTTTCTTCTCTTCTCCTCTCATCTCTACCGGCGAGGATGAGGCGGGCGTCTCAATGGATCTAGAAGGAGCGGGGGCGTAGGGGCCAGGGTGCGGCGGCGGGCAGGATCGAGGGGAGAGGACGAGGGCGAGGCGATGGGGAAGTGGGAGTTAGGATTTGGGGGTAGTTGGGCTTCCGTTGGTTGAGAGGGGTGGATGGGTGGATGTATGGATGGATGCGGTATGAGGGGATAGATGGATGGATGGATCTGTGCCATGTCATCGATCCAGGGCACAAACGTCTCCACCAATGAGAATTAAGCGCATGTAATTGTGTTTCTTCTTTTGTTTCTCTTATATTTTTTCACCAATGTAAAGCACCTATCAAACATTTATTGCAAAATGGCACCATTTTATTTTTCAAAAATATTAGACCATATTTATGTCCAATTAACAAGATGATTGTGTGTTAAAAATATATTATCAGCGTCCCATAAAATTGACAAATTTCTGCCGATTCAGTAGAAAACAGGTCAAATTTGAACTATAGTCGTCACATAGTTTGCTCTTTATTTTCTGCAAAACATATTTGTAGGTACATAAGTATCTATTTAATCAGAGAAACACCAAAAAAATTCCAAGATTCAACCACTAGCTAGGAATGGTCATTCCCGCCGTCTTGACCGCATTTTGAAACGGGCATAAAAAATAAAAAAAAAATCAAAAAATTGGAAAACCTTCGCATTGTGTCATTATATGTGACCAAGTTACCAGGAAAAATAATAAACTTGTAATACGACAATTCTTTTAAAAAAGTATTCTCAGAAATGAGCTATCATGCGTGAAGATTCATGGCTTTCAAGCCAAATGATCAATTCTATGGCCACATTCATGGCATAGTTTGTTCAAATGATCTCATATTGTGCACAAGGGTGCATCTTGGAATGGCAAACAATACTGCCTAAGGAAGTTTTCATTTTCTTTGGACGAAAAATCATTTTCCATTTTTTGAGTGCCCAAAAGGAGGTTTTTTTTGAAGGACCTCCCAAATAATTGTTGCAAAATTGGACCAAATCAATTTTATAAAATACTAGGAAATATTTAATGCACAATTGACCAAATGATTGGGTGTAATTTTTTTTGATCCACCTCTCGTGAAAAAGACAAATTTCGACCGATTCAGCTGGAAGCGGGTCAAATTTAAACTGTAGCTACCTCGTAGTTTGCTTTTTATTTTTTTTACAAAAATCATTTATAGGTACATAAGTATCTATTTAATCAGAGAAACACCAAAAAAATTCCAAGATTCAACCACTATCTAGGAACGGTCATTCCTGCCATTTTGACCGCATTTTGAAACGGGCATAAAAAATTTTAAAAAATAAAATAATTGGAAAACCTTCGCATTGTGTCATTATATGTGACCAAGTTACCAGAAAAAATAATAAACTTATAATACGATAATTCTTTTAAAAAAGTGTTCTCAGAAATGAGCTATCATGCGTGAAGATTCATGGCTTTCAAGCCAAATGATCAATCATATGGCCACATTCATGGCATAGTTTGTTCAAATGATCTCATATTGCATCTTGGAATGGCAAACAATACTGCCTAAGGAAGTTTTCATTTTCTTTGGACGAAAAAATCATTTTCCATTTTTCGAGTGCCCAAAAGGAGGTTTTTTTATGAAGGACCTACCAAATATTTGTTGCAAAATTGGACCAAATCAATTTTCTAAAATACTAGGACATATTTAATGCACAATTGACCAAATGGTTGGGTGTAAAAAGTTTTGATCGACCTCTCGTGAAAAAGACAAATTTCGACCGATTCAGCTGGAAGCGGGTCAAATTTGAACTGTAGCTACCTCGTAGTTTGCTTTTTATTTTTTACAAAAATCATTTGTAGGTACATAAGTATCTATTTAATCAGAGAAACACCAAAAAAATTCCAAGATTCAACCACTAGCTAGGAACGGTCATTCCCGCCGTTTTGACCGCATTTTGAAACGGGCATAAAAATTCAAAAAAAAAATTCAAAAAATTGGAAAACCTTCGCATTGTGTCATTATATGTGACCAAGTTACCAGGAAAAATAATAAACTTGTAATACGACAATTCTTTTAAAAAAGCGTTCTCAGAAATGAGCTATCATGCGTGAAGATTCATGGCTTTCAAGCCAAATGATCAATCCTATGGCCACATTCATGGCATAGATTGTTCAAATGATCTCATATTGTGCACAAGGGTGCATCTTGGAATGGCAAACAATACTGCCTAAGGAAGTTTTCATTTTCTTTGGACGAAAAAATCATTTTCCATTTTTCGAGTGCCCAAAAGGAGGTTTTTTTGTGAAGGACATCCCAAATAATTGTTGTAAAATTGGACCAAATCAATTTTCTAAAATACTAGGACATATTTAATGCACAATTGACAAAATGGTTGGGTGTAAAAAGATTTGATCCACCTCTCGTGAAAAAGACAAATTTCCGTCGATTCAGTTGGAAGCGGGTCAAATTTGAACTGCAGCTGCCTCATAGTTTGCTATTTATTTTTTCCAAAAATCATTTCTAGTTAGATAAGTACCTATTTAATCATAAATACATTGTTTGGTGGCGATACGTCGAGGTTTGGGCGGTGGTCGAGGGCCCCAACTCTAGAGCGCGTAAACTCGCATGCCCGCCGCGTGGTCACCGCGTGACTATGGAATTGACATGTGTTCTGGGCGGCCTAGGCATGTCTAGTCGGTTGGGCACTCCCCAGGTAGGTGCTAGGAAGAAAATTACAACATAAGATTCTCACGAGGAGACCGATCGATGCTCTAACATGAATTAGCAGCCAATTGTTTGATTAGCGGTACGGGAAATGCACATGGCTAATGGGCGTGAGTTTTGGTTGAGGACGATCAGTTACTAAGAAGACCGTCTTCACAAATTTTCAGCTCAAAAGGAGGAGTCTAGGTGGTACTTGCTTTGCAAAGTACCACACTGGACATAAATACGAATGTTGAAGATGGGCTCAAAATAATGAATGGATTGAGTTGGTATTTGCTGGAGGATAGTTATTTGGGCATAGGAAAGCACTGTAGATAATGGATACCATTTGGACATGCCAAAGTGGTACTTCCTTCACAAAGTGTTTTTTTGAACAGAATAGGAAAATGAATATTTTTGAATTATTTTTGAACTAGGCAAGGAAGGTTTTTTTTTTACATATTTGACGAAGATATGACCCAGAGAATTTATGAGATTTTTTGGGGAATTTTGGGGATGACAGAAATATAGGTTGCTTCACAACCTAGGGCAAAAACTGCCACATGGACATGACACATAGGCAAAACTGATGAGATGGCGCCTAGTCGTAGCAACCCACCACAATTTACAAGGTTATGACCATCTATATTGGTCATGATCAGCTAGAAATAAGGCAGCGGACCAGTGCTATCTGCTTTATGACCATTTCGTGTAAGGAAATTATGACCTTTTTGACCAAAATGGTCGTTATAGTTTAGGGTTTGGAGCCCCCCGAACAGCTTTTGACCAATTGGTCTAAAATGGTCACAGATCTATGACCAATTCTTCCAGGGTCACTAACAGAAGGTCATAAGTTGACATATTTCTTGTAGTGCAATTTTCCCAATTTCAAAGCTTTTTTCAATAAGGAACTTGGTCAAGCATTTATACCACGCTCTAGGAGCTTGTTTAAGACCATAAAGAGCTTTGTGAAGTTTGTAAACATGATCAGGTTTCTTGGGATTAACAAAGCCGGGATGTTGTGTAACATAAACTTCATCCTCAATTTCATCGTTGCGAAAAGCACTTGTAAGGTCCATTTGATATAAAGTGATATCATGATGATTTGCATAAGCAAGTAAGATGCGTATGGGCTCAAGTCTAGCAACTGACACATATGTCTCACCATAGTACATACCTTCTACTTGTGTGTAGCCTTGGGCGACGAGACGGGCCTTGTTGCAAACAACTTGTCCATCTTCATCTTGCTTATTGCGAAACACCCATTTGGTACCGATGATGTTTTGGTTGTTTTTGGGCTTCTCAACCAATGTCCAAACTTGGTTTCTCTCGAAGTTACGTAGTTCTTTGTGCATAGTGTTCACCCAATCCGGATCATCAAGAGCAGCTTCAACCTTCATAGGTTCAAGGTTAGATATTCAAGAGTAATGTTCACAAAACATAGCTAAATGAGATTTAGAGTGAGTGATTATCCCGGTTTGGATATCATTGTAGATTAGCTCTACGGGATGATCTCTAACAATTCTTGCTCTGACTCGTGAGAGCTTTTGCTTGGGTCGGGGTGGCACATCCTCTTCATATTTCTTCTTCTTGTCCTTCTACATTGTTGTTGGCGTTGTTGTCCTCTTGTGGAGGTGGAGAAGGAGGTCGACGAGGTTCATTTTGATGCACTTCCTCGTTTCCTTTATCTTGGCGTGTCGCACTTGTGGATGCCTCCAAGTCAACTTGTGGTTCACCTTGACATGAAGTTGAGGCTTCCACTTGAATGGATGAAGTATTCTCCTTCACCTCCGTTGGGCAAATCTTGCCAATAGACAAGTCTTGTATTGCCTCCGAAGGGTCTTTGTCTCCTACATGAATTGGCAATTGCTCTACTTGCGAGCCGTTAGATTCATCAAACTTCACATCTACTGTCTCTTCAACCTTTCGGGTGAAATTGTTGTAGACACGATAAGTGTGAGAGTTTGAGCCATAACCGAGTAGAAAACCTTCATGAGACTTGTCAAGAAAGTAACACTTTGAGCCAAATACTCGAAAGTATCCAACTTGGGGTTTGTTACCAGTGAGAAGCTTGTATGTCGTCTTGCCGAGAAGTTTGTGAAGATATAGTTGATTTGTAGCATGACAAGCTGTCTCAATCGCTTCTACCCAAATGTGTCTTGGCGTCTTGTACTCATCAAGCATCGTTCTCGCCATTTTGATGAGTGTCCGGTTCTTCCTCTCAACAACTCCATTTTGTTGAGGTGTGTACGTAGCCGAGAACTCATGTGAATCCCTTCTTCGTCAAGATAGGTATCCACATTTGCGTTCTTGAACTCCGTTTCGTTATCGCTCCGCACCTTCTTGATCTTCACTTCGAATTGGTTTTGGGCCTTCCTAGTGAAGTTTTTGAAGATCTTTTGGACCTGCGATTTATCATCAAGAAAGAACACCCACGTAAACCTTGAAAAATCATCAACAATGACCAATCTAAAAGAGTTACCACCGAGATTCTTGTAAGCATTGGGACCAAAAGATCCATGTGAAGTAGCTCAAGCGGTCTTCTCGTAGTCATGCTATTCTTCATGGGATGACTTCCTCCAACTCGTTTTCCTCCTTGACAAGCACTACAAAGTCTACCCTTATCAAATATAACATCTTTAACACCAAGGATATGATCACCTTTAATAAGCTTATCAAGATTTCTCATGCCGACATGACCTAACCTTCTATGCCACAACCAACCTTTAGAAGATTTAGCAATAAAACAAGTGCGAGGTTGGGCTTTCTTAGTAAAGTTAACAATGTATAGGTTACCTCTACGAATGCCAGTAAATACCATATTATGATTATCTCTACGAAATACTTGGCAATCAACATGAGTGAATAGCACATTTAAACCAAAATCAGCTAATCTAGACACGGAAAGAAGATTATAGCCGAGAGATTGTACAAGCATGACATTCTTGATAGAGCTATCGTTGGATATGGCCAACTTACCAAGGCCAATAACTTTACCCTTAGAGTTGTCACAAAAGGTAACATACTTTCGTGGACCATCGTTTCTAGCAAGCTCATCAAACATGTCCTTATCTCCGTTCATATGATTCGTGCAACCACTATCAAGCACCCATTCCTTTCCCTCGGCTGTGTAACCATGAAGATTAGCCGTAAGACCAAAATGTCTCATATGTTCATCAAGGTCAAAGTCACTATCATCATCCTCATCATAATAATCATGTTCAACATCGTCTTGTGATTGATCAACACCTAGAAAGAGTGATTCATTAGTTATGTGACTGTGACAATGTTCATCTTTATGAATTCTAAGGACTTACGAGATGATATTCCTAATGATTCCTACATCTCCTTTGGCACGCATAAGGTCATGAAGCTCAAATAAACATTCATCAAATTCGGGATCACTAGTGTTCATCTTAATTAAAGCAATGGACTTTTGGAGGATCACACACTACTACACGATGTTGCTAACGCGACACTACAATCAGAGACCCTTCGAGAAACTGTGTGCGATGCCATAATCGCAAACGGTGGTGTATGAAAACCGTCAGAAATGTATAAAACATTTGCGATGACTGATGGATCAAACACGATTCAGGTTTTAGTTGGATGTGCGATGAAGGGCATACGGTTCAATTCAATTAACTGTTTGCGATGAGGAGGAACAAGAGAAACGGGCAGCCAGATGAAGGCGTGTGTGATACACAACATACGGTTCACTCGGATGAACTGTTTGTGAGTAGGCAAGAGAACAGAAACGGTTCAATATAACAAGATGTGTGTTATACGCGGTAAACAGGTATGCAATCAGATATGTGTGCGAAGACCGATAATAACACAGACGATTGCTTCTAATAAGACGTATGTGATATGCTCTGTCTACACAACATCTATCAACAAGGACTAGCTGTTCCACCAATAGCTCATGTAAGAAAACTATCAAGTTAAGTGTGCTCAAGCTGGAGCAGCCAACGTATGGGTGACTTGATGGGAAGTTGTGTCGATGTTAAATTAGCTGATAGGATGGGTCATTACGGTCAAATGACCGAAATGCCCCATTCCCTCAGCTAATTTAACCTCGAGGTCCTTGTTTTTTATTTTTTTAACACATGTTAATTAAAGAAGGTCTACCGCATTACTTTTTGACAATGTGCGGTACGTGGCATACAGTACATCCATCCGACCTATTTGTGATGGAATAGGCCGTGTGTGTTGTGGGCAAACGCTTGCTAGTATTCAACCATTTGGGATTGATGAATTCATCACTGATGGGTTCCCTAGTGTGGTCCGTGTTCATCTGATCATCATCTACGACCTGTGCTAGCTCGATGCTAAGTTTCCATTAATTGATGGCATTTTATGAACACGCCACCATTGTCAGCGTACTGGGAACCAGGGTACCCAGACTTGCCTGTCTGCGGGCCGCGACACGCTCCTAGTATGGCCTGGTACGGCCCAGCTGATCGACCAGCTGTCCAAGACCTTCGCGAGCGGGCTAGGCCTCGCGAGGAGAACGACATTAAGACCCCCTCAGGAGCGGCCTCGGCAAGGTGCTCTGGAGGGGCGGAGAATCCAAGGCCAAGCCTCCCTCAGGAGGAGGCAGTGATGTCAGCAGTGACGCACCGCGCCAGCGGGTGCCAGCGCCCGCTAGCAGCGCAGTTGCCATTTCGGTGCAAGGCGGACAGCGCAGCCGCAGGTTCTCGAGGAGCTGGGCAAATGTTTCCTCATTGGTGCAACAAGACCGAAGACCGCAAGGACGACAAGGAGGATGTCACCGTTGAGCCCACCACCGCCTCACCGCCTTGTCCTTTTGCAGGCGAAGACTGCTTTTGTCACGGTAGGAACTGAAGGAAATATGCCCTAGAGGCAATAATAAAGTTGTTATTTATATTTCCTTATATCATGATAAATGTTTATTATTCATGCTAGAATTGTATTAACCGGAAACTTAGTACATGTGTGAATACATAGACAAAACAGAGTGTCCCTAGTATGCCTCTACTAGACTAGCTCATTGATCAAAGATGGTTATGTTTCCTAACCATAGACATGAGTTGTCATTTGATCAACGGGATCACATCATTAGGAGAATGATGTGATGGACAAGACCCATCCGTTAGCATAGCACTATGATCGTTTAGTTTTACTGCTATTGCTTTCTTCATGACTTATACATGTTCCTATGACTATGAGATTATGCAACTCCCGAATACCGTAGGAACACCTTGTGTGCTATCAAACGTCACAACGTAACTAGGTGATCATAAAGATGCTCTACAGGTGTCTCCGAAAGTATTCGTGGTGTTGGCATAGATCAAGATTAGGATTTGTCACTCCGAGTGTCGGAGAGGTATCTCTGGGCCCTCTTGGTAACACACATCACAATAAGCCTTGCAAGCAAAAGACTAATGAGTTAGTCACGAGATGATGTGTTACAGAACGAGTAAAGAGACTTGCCGGTAACGAGATTGAACTAGGTATGGAGATACCGACGATCGAATCTCGGGCAAGTAACATACCGATGACAAAAGGAACAACGTATGTTGTTATGCGGTTTTGACCGATAAAAGATCTTCGTAGAATATGTAGGAGCCAATATGAACATCCAGGTTCCTCTATTGGTTATTGACCGGAGATGAGTCTCGGTCATGTCTACATAGTTCTCGAACCCGTAGGGTCCGCACGCTTAACGTTTGATGACGATCGGTATTATGAGTTTATGAGTTTTGATGTACCAAAGGTAGTTCAGAGTCCCGGATGAGATCACGGACATGACGAGGAGTCTCGGAATGTCCGAGACATAAAGATTGATATATTGGACGACTATATTCGGACACCGGAAGTGTTCCGGAAAAGTTTCGGATTTAACTGGATTGCCCGGAGGGGGTTACCGGAACCCCCTACGAGGGGGGATGGTCCATAGTGGGCCTTAAGGAAAAGAGAGAGGCAGCCCATAGAGGCTGGCCGGCGCCCCACCTAGGGATCCTAGTTGGACTAGGATTGGGGTGGCGCCACCTCTCCCTCTTTTCCTTTCCCTCTCTTCCTTCTTGATGGACTCCTACTAGGAATAGGATTGCAATCCTATTCCTAGTAGGATTGCCCTAGCCGCACCATAGGAGGCCGGCCGGCCCTCCTCCCTTGCTCCTTTATATACGGGGGCAGGGGGGCACCCAAAGACACACAAGTTGAATTGTTCTAGCCGTGTGCGGTGCCCCCCTCCACAGAAACACACCTCGGTCATACCGTTGCAGTGCTTAGGCGAAGCCCTGCGCCGGTAGATACATCATATCCGTCACCACGCCGTCGTGCTGACGAAACTCTCCCGTGAAGCTCAACTGGATCAAGAGCTCGTGGGACGTCATCAAGATGAACGTGTGCTGAACACGGAGGTGCCGTACGTTCGGTACTTGATCGGTTGAATCGCGAAGAAGTTCGACTACATCAACCGCGTCACTTGACGCTTCCGCTTCGGGTCTACGAGGGTACGTAGACACACTCTTCCCTCTTGTTGCTATGCATCTGGTAGATAGATCTTGCGTGATCGTAGGAAAATTTTAAAATACTACGTTCCCCAACAGGAACGTCCTTGTGTTCCCGCTCAAAAATGGTCGTTGTGGGATCCCTTCCCGCCTAAACATTTCGGGGGAAGAGGACCGTGGCCGCCTATATAAGTAGCTAGGAGTCCCACTGTGAGGGGGATCGACGGATACACTCAGCCACCACACAAGGAGCAAGAACACTTGCCTCCTGACCCTCCTGAGCTCACCTCCTGAGCTCGGGAACCCTTGTACTAGCTCATATTCTAGCTCGCCCGAGGCTAATCCACCAAAGAAGGAAGTAGGGTTTTACACCACATGGTGGCCTGAACCTGGATAAACTCTTGTGTGCTCTATCTGTTGTGTGCTTGAATCTCTTTACCGACGAGGGCGAGGCGCTAGGTAGACGTGAGTGGGAGAGATCTTCGTTCACGCCCCTGTGTTCGAACTTCTTGGGTTTTGCGGAGCCCTAAATCCGACATTTGGCTCGCCAGGTAGGGGGCGTGTCGAAATCTCGCCCCTCCGACGACCTCGCTTCACCTCTCCGGTACATCGTCGCTACGATGACTGCGGCCTGCCACATCCGCGCGGGGGCTAACTCCCTCCCCGTCGGCCGAGCAGTACCAGCGGACCGCGCCACCCATGGGCGCTCCTCCTCCTTCCTCAACGACGCTCCTCCCGGCCAAGCCACCGGGGGATGGCCTGCACCGCCACTCCCGCCTCCTGTGGCCTCGCCGGTCACGCTCTTGGTAGTGCGACGGCTGACCCAGCACCGGCCGCCTACCGGGAATCGCGGCATGTGAACGGCCCGCAGCTGCGAGCTGCGGGGCGTCGCCAGCAGGGAGCGGCCTTGCCGCAGGGTCGCCTGCATCCTCGGTGGGTCCCAAGCACCGGCATCTGCCCGACACGTCAAGTCGCACTTTCGGCAGGTTGGGGCTGCCGCCCAGCCGCTGGAGGCCTTGCGGGCGCAGAGCGAGCTGGGGCCCGCCATCACCTTTGGCCTCGACGACCTCGCCTCTGAGGCGGCCAGCACTGGCGCTCTCCCCACGGTATGCATGCCCACCATATGTGGGGTGGCCGTGATGAGGACCCTCATCGACGGCGGCGCCGGCCTCAACATCCTCTCTCCCGAAGCCTTCGGTCATCTGCCTGTGTCCTACAGGCAGCTCCTTCCCACCAAGCCCTTCTCAGGGGTCGCGGGCTCGGCCGTTCTGCTCGGCCAGATCCACCTCCCGGTCACCTTCGGCACACCGGCTAACTACCGGACTGAGCTAGTCGACTTTGATGTGGTGCCCGTCCACCTGCCTTACAACGCCGTCCTCGGTTTCCCAGCCTTGGCAAAGTTCATGGCGGCGAATCACCGGGCTACAACACCATCAAGATGCCCGGGAGCAGTGGCGTCATCACTGTCAAAGGGGACCTAAGGCCGCCCTTCAGGTCCTCGGGCGCGCTTACAGGGCTGCTGCCGCAGCTCACCCAGGGGCGAAAGGGGGCTCCGGAGGCCGCGTCCACCAAGAAGAAGCAACTCTTTTCCCAAGACCCCACCGAGACAAAGCAAGTGCCCTCCGATGAAGAAGGCTCAGGAGCCACCTTCACCATCTGCACGGGCATGGATCCAGAGCAAGAGGCGGCGTTGGTCAGCTTCCTCAAGGCCAACAAGGACGAGTTTTCCTGGAAAGCCGCAAATTTGGTTGGGGTACCTAGGCATGTCATCGAGCATCACCTCACGGTATGCCCCAATGCGTGCCCTATCAAGCAGAAGGCGCGCAGACAAGCTCCGGAGTAGCAGGCCTTCATCGTTCACGAGGTTAGGAAGCTGGAGGAAGCAGGCGTCGTACGGGAAGTACGGCACCCGGAGTGGCTAGCCAACCCTGTCATCGTCCCGAAGAAAGGAGGCAAGGAACGCATGTGCGTCGACTTCACGAGCCTCAACAAGTTCTGCCCTCAGGACCCCTTCCCTCTCCCGCGCATCGACCAAATCATGGATTTAACGACTGAGTGCGACTTGCTCTGCTTCCTTGATGCTTTCTCGAGCTACCACCAAATCAAGATAGCGGTGGAAGACGTGGAGAAAACGGCGTTCCTGACCCCATGTGGGGTCTATTGCTACACCTGCATGCCCTTTGGGCTGAGGAATGCGGGCGCCACCTTCCAGCGCCTGATGCATGTCACCCTCGGCCCTCAGCTCGGGAGGAATGTAGAGGCCTACGTTGGCGACATCGTGGTTAAGACCAAGGAGGCCACGACCCTCATCCAGGACCTAGAAGAAACGTTCGCTAACCTTCGCAAGGTGAAGCTGTGCCTCAACCCGAAGAAGTGCGTGTTCGGCATAGCCTCCGGCAAGTTGCTGGGTTTCCTGGTTTCGCACCGGGGCATCGAGGCCAATCCAGAGAAGATCAAGGCCATCGAGAGAATGAGGCCGCCCACAAACCTGAAGGAAATGTAGAAGCTCGCCGGATGTGTGACATCCCTGGGGCGCTTCATCTCTAAGCTTGGGGAACACGCCCTTCCGTTCTTCAAGCTCATGAAGAAGAAAGGGCCCTTTGAGTGGACTCCGGAGGCCGATGCCGCCTACCGGGATCTCAAGAAATACCTCACCAGCTTGCCGGTTATGGTAGCACCACGACCCCTGGAGCCCATGACACTCTACCTCGCCGCAATGCCTCATTCCGCCAGCGCAACACTAGTTGTGGAGCACGAGGAAAGGCTCCGAAGCCCAAAGCCACCGGGCGGCTCAACACCTTCAGGACTCACGCCGCCCCCTGACGTGGCCTTAGGGGAAGATTCAACCACAGGCACTGACGGCCCCACCACTCAGCAAGAAGCTCCTAAGGTTCCTGAGGCGCCCACGGACCCTGCTGCACTGACCCTCGTGGAGAACCTGGTGTACTTCGTCAGCACAGTGTTGCGTAACGCGCGCTCGTGCTACCCGATGCCCCAGAAGCTGCTCCTGGCGCTCCTCGTCGCCTCCAGGAAGCTGCGCCACTACTTCCAAGGCCATCCCAACAAGGTTGTTTCGTCATATCCTCTCGAGAAGGTACTGCGGGGCCCGAATGTCGTTGGGAGGATCGCCGAGTGGAACATCGAGCTTCAAGTGTTCCAGTTGGAGTTTAGCACCACGCGGGTGATCAAGGGAGCAACTTTGGCAGACTTTGTGGCGGACTGGACTGACGCGCCAGAGCGAAGGGCTAGCGAAGACCGCTCGCTAGCCCCCGGCGATGAAGCCTCAGACAGATGGGTAGTATACTTCGACGGCGCCTTCTCACGCCTCGGTGCGGGGGCTGGCACCGTGTTGGTATCTCCCACCTAGGATAAGTTGTACTACGCTGTGCAGCTCTGCTTCTAGCAAGGCGAAAAAGTCTCCAACAACATCGCCGAATACGAGGGCCTAATTGCCGGACTCAAGGCCGCCGCTGCGCTGGGGGTCAAGCGTCACACCATCAGGGTCGATTCACAACTCTTCGCCGACTTGTACAACAAGAAATACAAGCCCAAGGGCGAGCACATGGGGGCGTATCTGGAGGAGGTGCGCAGGATGGAAAAGCGATTCCAAGGGCTGGAGGTGCAGCAGGTACCAAGAGGCACCAACAATGAAGCGGACGACATCACCAAACGAGATTCTAGACGAGAACCTCAAAAGCCGGGCGTCTTCGAGGAACGGCTACTCAAGCCGTCGGCAACACCACCAGCCCCTGAGCCGGCCTCCCCTAAGCAGGGGTTACCAGTGGCGCCTCCCGATGGAGCCCCGCCCTGTGGGCCACCCTCCGGAGCCCGCCTGCTGCTCGCCGCTGAGCCCGAGGAGGGTTGCTGGACCCAAGAACTCAAGATGTACCTGCAACACGATACCCTGCCGGACAAAGAAGAAGACGCAGAGCGCGTGGTCCGACAGGCCTTAGCTTACTGCATCCAAGACGGTGAACTCGACAGGAGGCGCCCCAACGACGTCTCGCTGAAATGCATCTCGAGGAAGCAAGGGCAAGAGCTGCTGGCTGATATCCACGGTGGAGACTGCGGCCATCACTCGTCGTCTAGCACCCTCGTGGGCAAGGCCTTCCGCAGCGGCTTCTACTGGCCCACGGCGCTCAACGACGCCACGGAGCTCGTGCAGGCTTGCGAGGCGTTCCAGTTCCACGCTAAGCAGATCCACCAGCAAGCGCAGGGCCTCCAGACGATTCTGCTCTCCTGGCCCTTCGCGGTCTGGGGATTGGACATCCTGGGTCCATTTCCTCGGGCAGCAGGGCCTACCGTTTCATGTACGTCGCCATCGGCAAATTCACCAAGTGGGCGGAGGTGGAGCCTGTTGGTGCGATCACAGCCGCGTCGGCTGTCAAGTTCATCCAGGGCCTCGTGAGGCGATTCGGGGTCCCCAGCCGCATCATCACAGATAACGGTTCGCAGTTCACAAGTAATCTCTTCAGGTCATATTGTGCTAACCTTGGAACACAGATCTACGACGCTTCGGTATCTCACCCCAGGAGCAACGGCCATGCCAAACGCGCCAACGCGGAGGTCTTGCGTGGCCTCAAGACGCGCTGCTTTAAGAAGAAGCTTGAGGCTTGCGGCAGGGGCTGTATCGACGAACTCTAGTCCGTGTTGTGGTCAATCCAAACCACTGCCACCAAACCTATGGGGGAAACTCCTTTCTTTCTCGTCTATGGGGCGGAGGCGGTCCTCCCTCACGAGGTCAAGCATCGCTCCCCACGGGTCTTGGCCTTCAATGAGGAATGCCAGGACACCGCCTGGCGGATGGACCTCGTGCTCGGCGAGGAGGGCCGCCGCCGAGCTGCCCTTAGGGCGGCACGTTATCAGCAGGCGTTGCGGCGATACCACTGCCGCAGTGTCCGCGCGAGAACACTTGAAGTGGGTGACTTGGTCCTGAGGCGGGTCCTCTCCCGTGAGGGGCTGCACAAGCTCTCGCCCATGTGGGAGGGCCCGTTCAGAATCGCTCGTGTCTCTAGGCCTGGTGCTGTGCGCCTGGAGACGCGGGATGGGATACCTGTCCAGAATTCCTGGAACATCGAGCACCTCACGAGGTTCTATCCATAATCAAGGCTCCGTGCCCGTGAAGGTCTCCGACCATGACACTCTCACGTAATAATGAGTTGAGTCTGTACACGCCTCGGAGTCTCCTGTGCGTTGCCTACGGGCCCTCAGAAGGGGCTCCCACCCATGCCCTAGTGGCAGTCCTTAGCTCCACGCTGGGAAGAAGACGTAGTGTAGGGGTCGGACGCGACCTTTTTCCTTTTTGGCTTGGTGTTTGGCTGTCAGACTTTTCTACTTCCTTGGCTATCAGCCCTTCCTCTACCCCATGCTATGAAGTTCTTGTGTATCTCGTGCTTCCTGCATTTGGTCGAAAGTTTGTTTGGGATCTTTCCTGCCAGTTTTAAGTTCAGCTGCGCCACTCGCTCTCCTTCGCGCGCCTCGTGCGTGGGGGCTGGGGCACGGACGGTCACCGGCCCTCGTCTGCCGTGGCCCCGTGACCTCGCCTGGCCAAGCCTGCTTAGGCTCCGGCGCCGGGCTTCTCAGTCCGCGCAATCTATCCTACCAAGCCGGCTCAGGCTTTGGTGCCCTAACCCGCGCTCAGCGCTCTCAGCGGATCTTAGTGGCTCACCCCCGCTCGGGGGCTGCACGAGCCCTTCAGGTTCGGCTACCCCGTCATGACCCAATAGGGCTCATGATGCCGGAGTCAGGAGGACTCCGCCTAAGGACAACACGACACATAAAAGCTAAGTGATTACACCCAGGCAACAAAACACGACAGCAAATTCTCACTTCTTACATATATCACAACCCATTACACGCCTCCTCGAGGCAACTTGAAATTTTGATACAGAAAGGACACAAAGGAAAAGAAAGGAGAAGAAGCAGAAGCCGCTCTCGCTCAGTTGGAGAGTTCCAGTTCCTTCGGCTTCACCGAGCCACAGCGCCGCGGCAACCCCCTCCCCTCGCCGGGCCGAGCTCGGCAGTGTGGTGGTTCATCGCGGCCGCCGCTACTGGAGGAGCTGCTGCTGCCACAGAGGGGGGACCCACGGCGCCCCCCAGGACTAAGGTCATCTTCGTAGGAGGAGCTGCTCCTCCGGATGCCTTCCCCGTCGTCCTCTTCATCATCAGCCTCGGGACAGCACCCAAGGCGCCTCCCTTCCTCCGAGAAGACCCTGACGAACAGCGTGGAGATGCCATCGTACCTGAAGTGGAGCGCACACCTCCCCAGCAGCCGGCGTGCGCGAGAAAACGACTGCCAGCCGGGCTCCAGGAACACGACGCCCGAGGGAGCCACATCAACCTCCACCAAGGACGCACCGCTACAGCAACCGTCAGCCTGCAGCCAGATACCGCCGAGGCCTCCGGCTGGTAACACGTCGCCGAACGAGTGGGGAAGCCTGATCCACGGGCCGCCGGGCTTCTCCGCCCACACCATGAACTCCGATGACACGTCGAAGGAATGGAGCTGTGGGCGTGGAGGACGCGCGACCGACAGGCACCGTTGCCGGCCTCCTCTTCCTCCGCGGCCACGACCACCTTCACCACGGGGGGACGCCCCGTGCTGTACACCGGCGGCCGCGGCAGAACTCAGAAGGCCACACCCGCCTCCCCGAGAAGTTGCTGCAGGCGCTGCAGCATACTTGCGGGGACGACCGCGGCCCCTCTTTGGCAGCAGTGGGACTGGATCCTTCGGGGTCTTCCCCTTCTCCGCGGCGAACGGCTTCCTCGACGGCGCCATGGAGATCTCGCGACAAGAGGGAGAGAGCGAAGAACAAGCGAGGGGAAGATGGCGCTGGCTTGGAAACGGCTTGGGGGCTCCCCCCTCCCTAGTCCCATTTATAGGGTGGAGGAGCCCAACCGCCAGCCACTGGCGTCGCAGCCATTACGCCACCGTCGCCTGCGCCAAGGAGTTTTCAAGTCGCACGATCACCGAGACTGCGTGGGAAGCGGAGCCGCCACATCTCGTCCAACAGTCGCACGCTGGCCTGGCCCGCAGCCTTTTAGGGCCCGCGACGCTTCGTCATGGACTAAGGCTTCGCCCCGAAGCCAACTCCGCGCGCGCCTTGGGCCCGGGGGCTACTATCAGCGTACTGGGAACCAGGGTACCTAGACTTGCCTGGCTATGAGCCGCGACGCGCTCCTACTACGGCCTGGTATGGCCCAGCTGATCGACCAGTTGTCCAAGACCCTCGCGAGGAGAACGACGTCAAGACCCCCTTAGGAGCGGCCTCAGCAAGGTGCTCCGGAGGGGCGGAGAATCCAAGGCAAAGCCTGCCTCAGGAGGAGGTAGTGATGTCAGCAGTGACACACCGCGCCATCGGGTGCCAGCGCTCGCCAGCAGCGCAATTACCATTTCGGTGCATGGGGGACAGCGCAGCCGCAGGTTCCCGAGGAGCTAGGCAAAGGTTTCCTCATTGGTGCAACAAGACCGAAGACCGCAAGGACGACAAGGAGGATGTCACTGTCGAGCCCACCACCTGGTCCTTTTGCAGGCAAAGACTGCTTTTATTAGGGTAGGAACGTCCTTGTGTACCCGCTAAAAAATGGCCGTTGTGGGATCCCTTCCCACCTAAACATTTCGGGGGAAGAGGACCATGGCGGCCTATATAAGTAGCTAGGAGTCCCACTGTGAGGGGGATCAACGGATACACTCAACCACCACACAAGGAGCAAGAACATTCGCCTCCTGACCCTCCTGAGCTCACCTCCTGAGATCGGGAACCATTGTACTAGCTCATATTTCAGCTCGCCCGAGGCTAATCCACCAAAGCAGGAAGTAGGGTCTTACACCACACGGTGGCCCGAACCTGGATAAACTCTTGTGTGCTCTATGTGTTGTGTGCTTGAATCTCTTTACCGACGAGGGCGAGGCGCTAGGTAGATGTGAGTGGGAGAGATCTTCGTTCACGCCCCTGTGTTCGAACTTCTTGGGTTTTGCGGAGCCCTAAATCCGACAACCATTTCCCGCCATTTCCTCACCTGTTTCCCTCCACCCTGCTATATTGCGCATAGGGGGCACGCGATGCACGGAGGCGACAAGCGCAGCCTGTAGCACATCCACCTTTTCCAAGCATGCCAACCCACCAAAGCGCTGCCTCTACCATCAACCTTGTCGACGAGGGAAACGAGCTGGCACCACGGCCCGTCGAGGCCGAGGCGCTCCCCAACAATGCGACGGACGACACCGTGATGCACGTCATCGCCAGGGTTGAGCAGACCTTTGGCGCATGGCGCTTGAGCGCCGCGGATCAAGATTGGCATGCCAACACCGACAGGGTGCAGCTCACCGCACAACATGATCGATTGCGCGCCGCAGAGCAAGCTAGGCCCGTCCGTGCCGATAGGCTGCGGCTCGCCGCACGGCGAGACCGTTGGAGCACCGCAGAGTGAGAGGCGCAGCGCACCACACAACACCAGCGGATCCATCGGCGCTT
Source organism: Secale cereale (assembly GCA_902687465.1). Classification (NCBI taxonomy): domain Eukaryota; kingdom Viridiplantae; phylum Streptophyta; class Magnoliopsida; order Poales; family Poaceae; genus Secale; species Secale cereale. The sequence continues at coordinate 276,565,887 of LR738710.1, forward strand.
GCCTGCTGTCGACCCGACGTCATAGCTGGGTACACGTCCCGTTAGTACCCCCATTCCTCGCCAGGAGTGGGCAGAGGCCCTCAGCGCCGTACTTGGACCAGAGGCCGGCTGTGCCGTACTTGCACCGGACGCCCGCCGCGCCATTCGCGTGGACACCATATTCTTAAGAATACACTACCTGTGTGAGTAACCGTGATGGTCTCTTTCAATATGGCTTCGGAAAGTGAACACGGTGGGGTTATGCATGTTCGTGAGTAGCTAGGATCACTTATTGATCATCTTTGGCGACCGTTGGCACATATCCCCATCTCGCTCTGACTTCGTAAGCTAGTTGCTTAGTGCTTGCTGCTGCCACTTTATTACCTCTCCACACCTAAAAGGCTTTGCTAGTTTTGATACCCGGGAATGGGATTGCTGAGTCCTTGTGACTCACAGATTACAACACACACCAGATGCAGGTACAACTGAGTATGACGCAGGAGATGGACAAGAACTTCACTGGGAGTTCGATGAAGAGCGTGGTCGTATGTATGTGACGTATCCCAACGATCAGTAGTGGTTCCTACTAGGGGCGATCTAGACTTGTGGTTGTGGTATCTTTTCTCGTTTGATTTCGTCCGTAGCTAGACTCTGTGTTATTTGGATGAATGTATGAATGTTGAATTAATTTTGTGACGTGGCGAGCGTAAGCCAACTATTTATCTCTTTTATCCCTGTTCATTACATGAGTTGTGCAAAGATACCACACTTGCGATCATTCCAGAATGCGATTATGTCTCAAACTTGTGCCTCGACACGTAGGAGCTATAGTCGCAAACTGGGCATTACAAGTTGGTATTCAGAGCCTTCTCCGACCTAGGAGCCCCCTGATTTATCGTACCGCTGCCGATGTTGAGTCTAGGCACACACACAAAATGTTTCGAGTCCTAGTGAGGATTTCTTTTTACTCCTCATCCCCTTCGTGGCTCTCGTGAGGATTCCTGACGTTGTTTTAACATCAGTATCCTCAATTTTCACCAATTTTTTTAGGATCACGCGGGTATTGTTTGTATTGTTCCGATATCTTTGTGACGTGTCATTTAGGGGTTGTGGCAGTGTCCCGGGGAGTTGAGCTCCGAGGTGTTGTCATCACAATTGTATCGTTGCAGTTCTAGAATACCAGAGGCGACCGACATCGAAAACTCTTCTATGCGTGTCTGGTGGTGAGATAACCCCGACGTCACCCAGTACTGGGGGGATAGTTTGGGAGTATTGCCACACTAGTATAGCGGATGCATTTCAAAGGTCCGAGGTAAACGATTTCCGAAGGTGCCTGATTATGTGTTGACGGATGGATACAACTGGATGTAGGATTTATTAGTTGTCTGATATGCAATGCTTCCTGTCGTGGAATTAACACGGCAGATGTCCGGTTTAACGGACTTGATGATGGAACCATCGCACGGGTTAGCTTGAAGGGGTTCATAGCACACAAAGGACACATAGGGTTTATACTAGTTCGGCCCCTTCGATGAAGGTAAAAGCCAACGTCTAGTTGGTTTGGTATTGCTTGGGCGTCGGTTTACAGGGAGCGGATCGCTTGCTTGTAGTCTCGACGGGTTGATTCTTGCTTGTCCCTGAACCGTTGCCGGGTCGTCCCTTTATATAGAGGTGACGCCTGGTCCGGTTTACAGAGTCCCGAGGCCGGCTCATACTCGTGTCCGCCTCGGTCTCTGTCCTTTCTTCCTTATCTCTCAAGTTACATCGCTTGGCGGTTTATAAACCATAATTCTATACATGGGCCCTAAGATCTTATGGGCCGTAGCCTTTACTAAATATTACAACCAAGTATAATATAACTAAGCAGGTTTACACTAGCCGGTTCATACCTGCTAGTAATATCCCTGACATTAGGCCCCAGAATGATTTGAACTTGTTCATATCAATCTCCCTTGTCTTGTATGATTTTCTTCTGTGCCTTCTCATTTCTTGTAAACCGGCTCTGACGTCATCCCCGAGAATCATTAAATCTGACCATGACATCATCCCCGTATTTAACGCTGCGAGCTATACTGTGACTTTGTTTTAATGGTTATCCCGAAAATCGAGGCGTCAAGGGATCTTTATCCAATCTTTGCTCCCTCGAATCTCGCACCTGTCTCTTCATATCTGTCCTTCCCTTATAAATACTGCTGCCCCCATCCGTTTATTCTCTTCCCGCATCTTCTTCCTTCTTCCGTCGCCTGAGCTTCAAGACACCATTGACGCCCGAGCTTGAAGCGCCGCCGTCGCCCGCCGAGTCAAGACTTCACTGGCCGCTGCATCAACCTGACTTGACCAGAGAACTTCCGCCGCCGATCTCCATCGTTCCAGGTATGCCTTTCTTCCTCATTATAGATCTGCTTCTTCTAGGGTTCTTCCTTGTGCTTCCGCCATTAGAGCCTCTACGAGAGCTTCGCCTTGTACACTGAAACTTTTAATCTTTACGTTCTGCCTTTAAATCCTGCCTTTATTTTGTTGCTTCTATGCTTTTAGATCTTGTTACTTTATATAACCTGTGGATTCATCCGCTCCGTCCGTTACCCTTGTAATTCTTCCCGTGTCTTCACGTATTTATTTTTCTTTTTCTTGCATATCCAGATCTGTTCTGCCCTAGTTGTCTGTCAAAACTTGTTTCCTTCCCTTTATAAATCTACTAAGTATACTCCGGTTTATACTGTCATGCCCTGTTCCTGTAATTTTTTTGGAGTTGAACGTGACGGTTTAGCTGTTCCTCTTTTGCTGTCATGAACCGGCAGTGACATAGCTCCCTGTTATTGCCGGTTTAACCATATCATTAGTCCCCTGTCTAAACCGTTACGTAATATTTGTAGATATCTTCCGGTTTATCCTGCTATACTCGCATAATCCGGTTTTACACTTTATTTTCTTCAGTACTTGTCCTTCTGTCGCTATGGCGAAGCAGTTTGTCTCTTGTGACCGGGTCCCTTCCATTATCACCGAAGAAGACTTGGTCAAAATTGCTGAAATTGGTACTTTAGGTTCTCAATCCGTTTTGAAATGGCGGGCTCCAGGAAACGAATGCCCTCCTACCCCCAAGCAAGGGGAGGTTATTGTTTTCTTTGACCACATAACTCGAGGCTTCACCCCCCCCCCCCGGTTCAAAGTTTTTCCGGGATGTTCTTGCTGCCTTCCAACTCCATCCTCAGGATATTGGGCCTAACTCCATTTCAAATATCTGTGACTTCCAAGTATTTTCAGAGGTATATCTGCAAGAAGAACCGTCTGTTGATCTGTTCCGGGACTTCTTTCACCTGAACCGGCGCACGGAGTTCACCAGCGGACCGCATCAGGAACTCGGCGGTGTTAGTATCCAGAAAAGGAGAGACGCTGTCTTTCCCCACGCCGCTCTCCACATGCACCCAAAGGAGTGGAACAAATCATGGTTTTACTGTGTTGATACTTCTCCTGAAGGGGAGAACCCACTTCCGGGTTATCATGAGCACCGTATTCCGGAGGATCATCCTCTACCACAACGACTCAGCTCTGTCGAACAGACCCGGTTTGCGTCCCAGCTTTCCAGATTGAAAGCTTTTATGGCCAACGGTTTAACAGGAACCGATTTTATGCGCTGTTGGCTCTTTTGGAGTATTCTTCCCTTGAGTCAGCGATCGCAGTTGATGTGCCAGTATTCTGGTAAACCGGACGACCCTCAACGGTTTACCAAGGAAAAACTCTCTGAATCGGAGGTTATTGAATCGGCTAAGAAGATGCTCAACGTCTCCTTAGCAGACTGCAGCAAAGTCGGGTTAGCCTCGTATTACAAGAAGAATAAGCTGCCTGCGGTAAGTTTTGCTTTGTCCTGTATTTGTAACCCGTTCCTTTAAACCGTCCTTTCAATTGTCTTTCCTTCCTTTGAATAGGCTGATGATCCTTTCTGGAAGAGAAAACCTCAGGAGAAAACCGGCAAACAAGCACGCCGAAAGACCTTTGCTAATAAGAAAAGAAAAGCGGCTGTTGACTCCAGTTCTCATGACGAGGATGATGATCCGGATTCCGAGGTATGAATTAATCCGGTTTTAATTTGCTTTCTTGTACTCATATCTGTATCTAATGATAACTTTCCACAGGAGTTGGCAGAAGGTGATAAACCGGCTGAAGTTGAGGTAACTATCCTTTCTTCCGATTCAGAACCTCTTCCACAAAAAAGTCGTCGGACCGTCCGGAAATAGCAATTTTCTCATCCTTATGCTCAATTGGATCCTAATTTTCTTTTGAAGAAACAATAGCATGAAGCTCTTCGCCGGACCACTCGCCATAGCGGCCTGGCAGTGGAATCATCCGGGATTTCTCTAACTCTAGCTCGGAAACGCCACACTGAGGTGATACTTTCTCCGACCCTCCTTCATCCCAAGGCCGGGCTTATCCGAAAACCTCTTAAACTGTCTGACCCTGATTATCAGGAAACTCCACTATCCTCTTCTGGTGAATCGACTGCCACGCAACTTCCCCCATTGAAAACTGTCCCAGGGTAAGTCTTTTCTAACATTTCCGGTTTATAATTACCTTTCTGTTTCACAATGTTAACTCATCTTGCAAACTTTTTTCAGCAAGCCAAAGCCTAGCAAAAAACACAAGGCAAACAAATCCACTGCTGAGATTTCTGCAGATGATCCGGCGGTTGATCCGGCAACAACCGTTCCTCCCGAAGGCGAGCCTACAACTCCTCTTGAAGATCCTGCGCCTACAGATCATATCTCAGTACCCGAGAACCCTACTGCTGATGTCGTCCACGATCCGCCAAGTCCTGCCCGAACCAATTCTCCTCAGGTCAATCCGGCCTCTCCCAATCCGGCTCATATTGCAACTCCAACTGCGCCTACTTCTCCAGAAGTTGTAGTGACTGGGGCTGCTTTCGTTGCTCCGGCTGAGCCCACCGTTTTAGGCAAACATACGGCTAAACGGAGAAACTATATAAAGAGAAGGGTAAATGGAGTACCGAGTTATCCAATCTTGCTGATATGAGTGCTCAAGAAATCTATTCCGGGTATTTAAACCGGCTCCACAGCAGCCGAGATTACGAAGCGGGCTTGATTAATTTGATGAAGGAAAAATATGAGGTAATCCTTTTCCTTCTGACTTTGTGCTTTTGATATACCTCTATCTCATAGTAGCCCCCAAGTTCCGGTTTATCTGCGCGTTGAAGGTGAACCGGAACTTATAGCTTGAATAATTGATCTTTACATTAGCCCCCAAGTATCAAGTAGATAACTTGGTTATGTATTTGATACTTGTAAGAATTTCTTCTGATACCTCGATTATCCATTAGCCCCCAAGTGTCAAGTAGACAACTTGTTTGTGTGCTTGAGACTTTTGACTTTGAATTTCTGCTGTTTATTGCTTCAACTGCCATTAGCCCCCAAGTGTCAAGTAGACAACTTGTTTGTGTGCTTGAGACTTATCTGATTTTCACTTCTTATCACTTGATTGTACTCGCAGGCTGACTTAAACCGGAATGCTGATGATATCAAAGAGCTTCGGAACCGTCTTGCTGAGACATAGTCTGCTGCTTCGAAAGCCAAGAAAGATCTTCAGGTGAGTTTAAAGACCGCTGAAGATCTTAAAAAATACTTTGAAGAAGAACGGACCACTTTTGAGGTTCAGAAAAAAGAGCTGGAGAAAAGGGTACAGGACGCTGAAGGGGCGCTTAATCCGGTTACTGAAGAGTTAACTGGTTTAAAGTAGCAAATTGAGTTGATGACCTCTGCAATCTTTGGTAAGTATAATCTGAACTCCTGCTTTATCCTTGCAATCTTCCATCTGTGCCGGTTTAACCTTGATATTTATATGCAGGGCGCCGTGTCACCCATCTTGGGGATGACCTACGGAAGAAACTTAAGGCATGTTACACTTTGGTCGAGCAGCTGTATTCGGGCGCTCAGAGGATCATTAGTGCAACATCTTTCGGTAAACCGGCCCCCACGACCATCCAAGGCACTTTGGAAAAGTTATCTGTTCTTCCCGTGCGTCTAGAAGAAGTTAAAAAAATCTGCTGCTCGAGGTGGTGCCCTCCTGGCCCTTACCAGGGCTAAAGCCTGGGTCCCGGATCTTGATCCGGAAGAAGCTTTGACTGGATTTCCTGATACAAAAGACGACGGTTCCACTTTTACCGCAAAGGATCTCTACGCCTTGACGAAGGAGATGCGCCCCCTCGCCAGCAAGCTTGCAGCTGAATCCGATTTATCCAGGTATCATCCGGGGTACGACTTGCAAAATGAGCGGGTGGAGCGGCCGGTTTATGACACCGTCAATTTAATCTCACCGGTTCGCCCTCATACCTTCGCTCCAGATATCGAACCTTCTGAACTTATCAGTGAAGAGATGTACTTCCGGGCTTTGACGAAGATTGATTGGCGTGTTCCGGACTTCCAACCGCTTCAAGAGGACGAAGATATTCCGGATCAAGGCGATGCCCAGCCGCCGCAGCAGGAGGAAGCATAGCTCATAACTTATTGTTTGTAGTTGCAGCCCTGTTTTAAACAATCTTTTAAACCGTCAGGCTTGCTATGCCTTGTAATAGGATAGCTGAAACTTTATCTGCTTTGATCCGGATGCTCTGATTTGGCGTTTTTGCCAATTGAAATTTTGGCTGATGTCGCTTATCTTACGTATCATCTGTTCCTGCATGGGTAAAACTGAAAATATGTCCTAACGGTTTACCACTGGACGGATTAAATTGTTCTTGCAACCTATCAAACAAGTATATACTTAAATCAGAAATAATGTTATACCTGAGATTACGTATGCTCAATACTCTTAATCGGTAGAACTTTAAAGCCTCTTGATGAAGATCTTCATGGATCCAATAGTAAACCTGGGTTTTGATAATAGACACCGGTTTATCTCGTTCTGAAAACTTTGTTCAGAAATTTGTGGCTTGTTGCCCGATGGATGATCCGGGTTATAATGAACACCGGTTTATTCATGCTGGTATTCATGACCCAGACTTTTCACTTTATAGATATGTGGCCAGCTGCTATAGCTGTTCCACTCCGGTTTAAAGATTTATAAAACATAAACACCAAAAAGGCAAATTTGCAAATAAAACCATGTAGTCGAGGCTTTTTAAGAGCTGCCAGGCTCAAAGCAAGGTTCAGCCAATCACTGGATGCGGGTAATCTCGTCTTTCCAGAGGGCCGGTCAATGGATGCCCGTAGCCTTTCCATAGGAACCATAAGAAAAACTTTAGCCAATCACTGGATGCCCGTAGCCTTTCCAGAGGGCCTAGCCAATCACTGAATGCGGGTAAACCCGACTATCCAGAGGGCCGATGGATGCGGGTAAACCCGTCTGTCCATAAGAATTTTAGCCAATCACTGGATGCCCGTAGCCTTTCCAGAGGGCCTAGCCAATCACTGAATGCGGGTAAACCCGACTGTCCAGAGGGCCGATGGATGCGGGTAAACCCGTCTGTCCATAAGAATTTTAGCCAATCACTGGATGCCCGTAGCCTTTCCAGAGGGCCTAGCCAATCACTGAATGCGGGTAAACCCGACTGTCCAGAGGGCCGGTCGATGGATGCGGGTAAACCCGACTGTCCATATAGTTCTCCATGGCTCCATGAAGTCATGGGTAGATCTTGAACCAATCACTGGATGGTTTATCACCCAGAGGGTTTCTTTGAATTGTCCTCTTTTGAACCGGTTGTGACCTCCTGTTCTTTGGGGAGTTTTATTGCTTCTGAGCTCTGCAAAAATCAGTTTTAAACCGACTGATATGTTTTAAATATAACATATGATACCGCATATATGGTTGTCCTCACAAGATATTTGTATTGGAAAAAAGGCTGAGCCCCCGGTTTACCGAGGGTGCCGGTTTATTCATTGTTTATAATATATACATAGGATACAGTGGAGCTCATAGCTCAAGTATAGTATGGCCGCAAGTGGGCGATGTTCCATGGCCTTTTCGTCTCCTCCTCTGATGTCCGTGAGTCCTTGTGTTCTCGAACGTCCAGCAGGTAATATGAACCATTGTGTAGATTCTTACTGATCACAAAGGGCCCTTCCCAAGGCGGGGATAATTTGTGCATATCTGTTTGATCTTGGATGAGCCGGAGTACCAAGTCGCCCTCCTGGAACGTTCTTGTTTTGATCCGGCGGCTGTGATATCTGCGTAAGTCTTGTTGATAAATTGCAGACCGTGCTGCAGCTATATCACGCTCTTCATCCAGCCGGTCCAAACTGTCTTGCCTTGCTTGCTCATTGGCCGCTTCAACATAAGCAGTTACTCTTGGTGAATCATGACGGATATCACTTGGAAGGACTGCTTCAGCATCATAGACCATGAAGAAGGGTGTGTACCCTGTGGACCGGTTTGGTGTAGTGTTGATACTCCAAAGAACAGATGGCACCTCCTCAACCCAACACCCTGGGGTTCTCTGCAAAGGAGTCATAAGCCGGGGCTTGATACCTCGCAAAATCTCCTGATTTGCTCTTTCAACTTGACCATTAGATTGAGGGTGGGCCACAGAAGATACATCTAAGCGAATATGCTCCCGTTGACAGAATTCTTCCATCTCACCCTGAGATAAATTGGTGCCATTGTCTGTGATGATGCTGTGCGGAAAGCCAAACCGTAAAATTACCTTTTTAATGAATTTGACTGCCGTCGCCGCATCACACTTGCTTATAGGCTCTGCTTCAACCCATTTTGTAAACTTATCCACTGCTACTAGTAGATGAGTTTTCTGATCTTGGGATCGCTTGAAGGGTCCGACCATATCAAGCCCCCAAGTCGTAAACGGCCAAGTTATTGATATCATCCGGAGCTCCTGCGCCGGAACCAGAGCATGCCTCGAAAATTTCTGACAAGCATCACACTTCCGGACCAAATCTGCCGCATCAACATGAGCAGTTAACCAATAGAAACCATGCCGGAACGCTTTAGCCACCAATGATTTTGAACCGGCGTGATGACCACAATCCCCTTCATGAATCTTGCGAAGAATCTCACAACCTTCCTCAGCTGATACACACCGCTGAAATACGCCAGAAGTACTACGATGATGAAGCTCTCCGTTTGCAATTGTCATGGACTTAGAACGCCGGACTATCTGTCGTGCCTCGATCTCGTCATCCGGTAACTCTCCTCGACTCAAATACGCCAAGTAAGGCTGCGTCCAATCCGGGATTATATGAAGTTCTGCAACTAACTGTGCCTCCGGATCAGGAACAGCTAGGTCTTCCTCTGATGGTATTTGAACCGAAGGACTATGTAACTCATCCAAAAAGGTATTTGGTGGCACCGGTTTGCGTTGGGAGCCTAGCCGGCTTAAAGCATGGGCCGCTTTGTTCCGTCGCCGGTCTATATGATCTACCTGATACCCCTTGAAATATCCTGCAACTGCTTCAACCTCTCGTCTGTAAGCTGCCATAAGAGGATCTCGGGAATCCCACTTGCCTGAAACTTGCTGTGCCACCAGATCTGAGTCACCAAAGGACTTGACCCGGCTCAAGTTCATCTCCTTTGCCATCCGCAAGCCATGAAGTAGCGCTTCATATTCTGCCGCATTATTAGTACAAGGAAACAACAAACGGAGGACGTAACAAAATTTATCACCTCGGGGGGAAGTTAAGACAACTCCAGCCCCCGAGCCTTCCAACTGTCTTGCACCGTCGAAGTGAATCGTCCAGTATGTAAGATCCGGCTTCTCCTCAGGGGTTTGTAACTCTATCCAATCATTGATGAAATCCACCAATGCCTGAGATTTTATAGCGGTGCGTGGCACATACTTTAATTCATGTGGGCTGAGCTCAATGGCCCACTTCGCCACTCTTCCTGTAGCTTCCCTGTTCTGGATTATATCCCCCAACGGTGCTGAACTAACCATAGTTATCGGATGACCTTGAAAATAGTGCTTCAGCTTCCGGTTTGCCATGAACACACCGTATACCAGCTTCTACCAATGTGGGTACCTTTGCTTGGACTCAATAAGTACTTCACTCACATAATAAACCGGGCGCTGAACCGGGTGTTCCTTCCCTGCTTCTTTGCGCTCAACCACGATTGCAACGCTGACTGCTCGTGCATTAGCAGCGACGTATAACAGCAACGGCTCCTTATCAACAGGGGCAGCCAGGACCGGTGGCTTTGCCAGTTGCCGCTTCAAATCCTCAAACGCCGCGTTGGCCTCATCACTCCATATAAACCGGTCTGTTTTCTTCAACATCTGATAGAGCGGAATCGCCTTCTCTCCCAAACGGCTGATGAACCGGCTTAATGCTGTGATCCGGCCAGCGATACGCTAAACATCGTTGATGCAAACCGGCTTAGTCAAAGAAGTAATGGCTTTGATCTTCTCCGGATTAGCTTCTATTCCTCTGTTTGAGACCAAGAATCCCAATAGTTTACCTGCCGGAACACCAAAAGCACACTTCTCCGGATTAAGCATCATCCTGTAAACCCGAAGATTGTTAAAAGTCTCCTTAAGATCCTCTATCATTGTCTCCTCTTTCCTTGACTTAACCACAATGTCATCCACATAGGCATGAACATTCCTCCCTATCTGTCCCTTAAGACAATTCTGAACGCAACGCTGATAAGTTGCTTGAGCACTCTTGAGTCCAAAAGGCATAGATACATAGCAAAAAGCACCAAAAGGGGTTATGAAAGCCGTCTTCTCTTGGTCTTTAACTGCCATCTTGATCTGGTGATATCCTGAATATGCATCCAAAAAGCTTAGCCGCTCACATCCCGCTGTAGCATCGATGATCTGATCAATGCGAGGGAGAGCAAAAGGATCAGTTGGGCAAGCCTTGTTGAGGTCTGTGTAGTCCACACACATTCTCCACTTCCCATTCTTCTTTAACACCAGCACCGGGTTAGCCAACCACTCTGGGTGAAAGACTTCCACTATGAATCCTACGGCCAAAAGCCTGGCCACTTCTTCCCCTATAGCTTTACGCCTCTCTTCGTTGAAGCGGCGTAAATATTGTTTAACCGGTTTATATTTCGGATCAATATTAAGGCTGTGCTCAGCGAGTTCCCTCGGTATACCTGGCATGTCAGAAGGCTTCCATGCAAAAATATCCCGGTTCTCACGGATGAACTCGATGAGCGCGCTTTCCTATTTGGGATCAAGGTTAGCACTGATAGTGAACTGCTTGAACGAATCTCCTGGCACAAAATCAACTTGCTTGGTCTCCTCTGCCGATTTGAACTTCAACGCCGGATCATGCTCTGTAGTTGGCTTCTTCAGCGGAGTCATATCTGCCGGATCAACATTATCTTTATAAAATTTCAACTCTTCTGTGGCACATACTGCCTCCGCATAAGCTGCATCTCCTTCTTCACATTCCACTGCTATTTTGCGACTTCCATGAACCGTGATCGTGCCCTTGTGACCCGGCATTTTGAGCTGCAGATAAACATAACATGGCCTAGCCATAAACTTAGCATAAACCGTCCTCCCAAACAGAGCGTGATAAGGGCTTTTGATCTTGACGACCTCGAAAGTTATAATCTCTGACCTGGAATCATGCTCATCTCCAAAGGTAACTTCCAAGTCAATCTTTCCAACCGGATAAGCTGACTTACCTGGGACCACCCCATGAAACACTGTGTTCGATTGCCTTAACTTTTTATCCGTCAGGCCCATACGATGAAAAGTCTCATAGTATAAGATGTTGATGCTACTACCACCGTCCATGAGAACTTTAGTGAATTTATAACCTCCTACCTGGGGTGCCACCACCAATGCCAAGTGGCCCGGATTATCCACCCGCATTGGGTGGTCTTCCCTACTCCATACAATGGGCTGCTCTGACCAGCACAGAAATTGCGGTGTTGCCGGTTCAACCGCGTTAACTGCCCGCTTCAAAACCTTCTGAACTCGTTTACACTTGACTTGTGGTGAATACATGGTATTGCCCACTGCTCAACTCCTTTGGATTACTCTGATATCCAGATTGTGGTTGCTGTTGCTGACGCTGCTGACTACCCTGGTTATTGTGATTACCTTGTCCCTGCTGCTGACTGCCTTGGTTATTGTAACCACCCTGATTACGTGGCTGATTGCCCTGGTTATTATAACCTCCCTGACCATTCTGATTACCGGTCTGGTTCTGATGACTATTGTTATTACCCCGATATCCTGATCCGGAACTATTCCCCTGATGACCCAGACCATAAAACCCTGGGCCTGAACCGCCATTCGGAGGCCTATCATTAGGATTAAAGCGGCCCATCATGGCTTCCATAAAGGGTCTGCATTCTCCTATAGTGTGTTTCGCCGGTCGTCCCCTTGAGCTATGTTTTGGACAAGGCTGATTTAATTCTTGGCTCCAGTTGATGCTTCCCCCGTCGGTTTGCTGAGGTGGGTTGCCCCTGTTATGCTGAAAACCCCCTTGAACTTGAGTGTTGGCCACGAAGTCAGAGCCACCTTCTGCCTTTCGTTTGCCCAAGAAACTTGTAGTAGCCGGATTAACTTGCGCCGGTTTACCAGACTTGTTAACCTTTCCTGCCTTGTCTCCTTCAGCTTCTGGATACTTGGTATTACCAGAGTCCCCATATTTTACCAGAGCACTCATGAGAGTTCCCATATCATTGCAATCCCTTTTAAGCCGTCCTAGCTTTAACTTTAAAGATTCAAACTGGCAATTGTTTTCCAAAGTCACTATCGCCGTACTAGGATTGATACCATTCGAAGAGTGTAAGATCTCAGCTACTCTCCGCACCCAAGCACTTGTAGACTCCTGTTCTCCTTGCACACAAGCTGCTAGATCCACCACTGACATTGGCTGCTTGCATGTATCTTTGAAGTTTTTGATAAACTGGCTGCGTAGTTCCCCCCATGACCCGATGGAATTTGGGGGTAAACCCTTCAGCCAGGTCCGGGCTGTACCCTCAAGCATCATAGTAAAATACTTTGCACAAGCCGATTCATCCACGTCCAGCATCTCCATGGCCATCTCATAACTTTCAACCCAAGCTTCTGGAGCTAAATCTGCTGTGTAATTAGGTACCTTGCGGGGCCCTTTAAAATCTTTAGGCAGCTTGACACTCCGTAAAGCGGGGATAAGACATTGCACCCCAAAAGAACTCGTCGTAACTCCTGTTTCTGCTGTGGCTGGGTGAACCGGCGTTGTTTGACGAACCTCTTCCCGGGCTCCTGATCTAACCCGGTTTATATCCGGAGCTGGTGCTGCTGCGCCCGCCGGATTATCCTGTCTGCGCTGATGCCGCCTACGTTCACTGCTAGATACTTCTGGCTCCTCCCAATGCCTAGTGTAACTCCGGCTAGGACGTGGTGTTGAATGTAGCCTTTCCCTGCTATGAGAGTATGCTTGCTGCTGTATCAATGCTGTATTAAGTAGCTCCTTGGCCCGGCGCGCCTCCAACGCTACCCGGGACGTCCCCTCGTCGGGTAAAGCGGCCAATCGTGCTGCAGCAGCAACAATGTTATCCAAAGGGTTCGAATAGTGACCTGATGGGTGAGGTGTAGACGTGATCCGCCGGTCTTTCTCCACAATGGGCTGCTGAACCGGCTCATCCCTGACTGGGGGTGCCCTTCGGTTTAAAGTGGGATTATTGCTAGTCCCTGCTCCTGGTGTTCTAAATAGATCCATAGCTTCGTAAACCGGCGGTATACGAGATTGGTACTTCCGACTTCTTACTCCCTCCGTAGAGGCCTGTTCCATCCTTAGGTGAAAAGCTTGATCATCCAATTCTGCTTGCCTCCTTACTATCATTGCCTTCTCTGCTTCCAGATCCTCCTTTAACTGATCAATCCGGCCCTTTAACTGAAGGAGCTCTGCATCATGCTGCGCCTTGTCTGCTGGAGCTACTGTTTCCACCGCTTTAGCTGTGAACTCCTCGATCAAGGTGGATAGAACGTCAGTAGGTGAGAGGGTCGTGCCGCTCCCCCTACACCAGCTTCTACTGTCGTCCCGTTCACTGGGGGCTGTGAACCGGCCATAAAGACAGCCACCCGGTTTGGCGGATCGAAGGGGTCCGGAATACTGTTTCCATCGGACTCGCCCTCAGACCGGCCATCCTGGAACTGATACAAAGACTCAGTTTCTCCGGATGAAGATTCGTCGTCGGAGTAGACAACTGTTGCACCATCGGATTCCGATCCGTCTTCGGCTCGAACTCCGTGGATTGCTCCAACAAACACGTGCTTCATGGCGGGCTGAATCCGGGCCGAACTCGCACGCTGAGCCGGCTCGACGATGTTGGGGAAGATGTCCGGCTCAGGTCCCGGTTCGCCGATTTTGCCAATGAAGACTTGGATGCCACCGAAAGGAACCCGGTACCCGTATTCGATTGAATCGGCCTCCGGTCCCCAACCTGCGTCGTCGATGTAGATCCGGCCGCGGCGACTCTTGGTCATCCGGCCGACCGCGTAACCCTTGAGCCCTTCAAAGCTGCCCTTCAAGAACTCGAAACCATCGTGCGGAGGCCCCACGGTGGGCGCCAACTGTCGTGGAATTAACACGGCAGATGTCCGGTTTAACGGACTTGATGATGGAACCATCGCACGGGTTAGCTTGAAGGGGTTCATAGCACACAAAGGACACAGAGGGTTTATACTAGTTCGGCCCCTTCGATGAAGGTAAAAGCCTACGTCTAGTTGGTTTGGTATTGCTTGGGCGTCGGTTTACAGGGAGCGGATCGCTTGCCTGTAGTCTCGACGGGTTGATTCTTGCTTGTCCCTGAACCGTTGCCGGGTCGTCCCTTTATATAGAGGTGACGCCTGGTCCGGTTTACAGAGTCCCGAGGCCGGCTCATACTTGTGTCCGCCTCGGTCTCTGTCCTTTCTTCCTTATCTCTCAAGTTACATCACTTGGCGGTTTATAAACCATAATTCTATACATGGGCCCTAAGATCTTATGGGCCGTAGCCTTTACTAAATATTACAACCAAGTATAATATAACTAAGCCGGTTTACACTAGCCGGTTCATACCTGCTAGTAATATCCCTGACACTTCCCCTGTATCCCCAACACTAGATTGCATAACCGGAAAGCTTCGAGAATTAATAGGTGGGATTCAAGTAGCTCTTAGGTAATCTTCCAACGGGTGCATAATTTGAGGTTGGGGTTCAACATCTAGTGGAGAGGTTATGATGGTCGATGTTACACTCGGGGTTGCATCTTAAAGAATCCTTGGCTATGCTGATTTGGGGATTGCAAAGCCCTTTGTAACACGTGCCATGGGGCCTCAACACGAACATGTGGGACGAAACCTCTATTATGTATTTGTTCCATCTATTACCTTGTTGGTTTATTCTATCATTGTCTCAAGTGGCTTCTCGACAAGTTGATGTGTCATTTAAGCTTACGGAATTCATCAGTTCAATTCTCTGTTCGATTGATATTGTGAAGATTATGTTGCAACATATCTATCCTTTGTTTTGGTTTTGATTGTGGTATTCAAGTTGCTTCGATGTCAAGTGGTGATTCCATACCTTTCCTAATCGGTGTTCTCGTATTTCCATGGGAGTGCTAGTCCTTCTTAATCATCAAGATTGTCATGTAAATTCTTTTCAACCGGCGTGCTTCTCTTCAAGCTAACCCTATCCTTTTAATATGTGCAAGACCAACTCTTGGTTTTTCTCAACGGTGTCTGTTTCATTCATCCCAAGTTGTCTTTGTTTTCCCCACTCTCCCACCCTTCTCCTTCTCGGAGCCAGATATTCTAAATGAAATATCCATTTTATTCATGTGATGTTTCTTCATTCTTTTCCTTTAATGTCCTTATCCGGTGATTTCTCATGCAGATGCTCAGGAAGATCCAAGTTCATCATTCTTCGTTCTCTTTTTCTTCTCCGGTGTACTAAATCCAAGCTTTGGTGATGATCATATCTCTTCTTCTTGTTTCACATGTTTTCTCATGTTTATTCAACTCTCTCTAATTCTTCTCCGGAGTGCTGAAGATATCTCGGAAGATTCATGTTTCCATTCTTAATCCATTCAAGCTATTTTGAGGTTTTTATCTTATTCAATCCATTTAATTAAATCGGTGCAATCTCCATTTCAAGTAATCATTCAACGGTGTTTCTTTTGAGTGGGCCCTAACTCACAAGTCTTTTTCTAGGATCTTACCCGACTCTTCTAAATATCCGGAGTTACTACGAAATTCTTTTCAAAGTGTGACGTAAGAATGATTTCCATCAGTCACATGCCTTCTCCAAGATTCTTAAAATTCTTCATGGTATTTCTTGTCGTTCTTCTCAACATTTCAAGACCGGAGAAGAGTTTCTCTTAAATCTTGGCCCGTTCTCTGGAAGATTCTTGGTTCTAGATTAATGCATCCTCATAATTGTTTCAACCACGAGGAATCTTTTCATATCATCCGAAACATTTCATGAATTCTTTCCATTGTGATCCTTCGAAGGCCATCATTTCAGAAGATTTTGTCGTTCTCAGTTTTCAACTTCGTCCTCCAACTATTCTTAATTGATGCATCTTCGTTCGTCTCCATATTCTTATAGTGGTTCGTTCAAAAATTCATTTTCCTTTGTCATCATATCAATTCATTCGTTCTTTTTGAAATCCTACCGGTGATTCATTGATAACTTTCTCAAGATTGTGCGAGATCTCTCTTTAATTCTTTGCAACGGGAATAAGTAGTATGCAAATCCATTGCTTCTCATCAATTTAACTGATGGAGGATAAGCATAACATAATTCTTATTCTTTTCATCAAATTGATTAATCCCTTCCTTTGGAATTTTTTCATGATGAATAAATTCTAATCCCAAGTCCTTTCATCTATTCTTTTCAGAAGTTCAAAGTTTCTCGGCCATCGCATCGCAACCTCCATCTAAATCATCACAGGCCTTGAATCTAATTATTTCATCTTTCACTTCTCATCCTTTTATTACTGAAGTTCTTCATGGTGGTTCATCGTGATTTAATTCATCCTCGAAGTCTTCATCAAGATTCTTGTTGGAGCTCAAGTATTCTTCTTCTTGCATTATGAAGTGCAATTCTTCCTCCATTATCTTTTAAGGTGGTGTTATGCCATTCTTGAAAATTTCCCTTCATGTTTCATGATTCACAAGTTGTCAGGAATGAGATAGTTAAACCCATCATTTTCTTTGTTCAGGAGATCTTTCCAACCCTTCAATTTATTCGTTGGAGTAATCTTGGGTTGTATCTCACCTAAAAGCTTTCCCTAAGGATTGTTGCTATTTATGGTGCTTATAAATGACCCAATTTCTTCATTTATCGTCCGGGTGAAATAAGTTTTTTTCTCCTTGTTGATCTCAATCCAAATCAATTGTTTTCGTTAGTGGCAGAATTTCACCTCAAGTTGAGATGTTTTCCATAAGGCTACAACAAGCTTATTCTTTTCATTGTTGATTTTCGAACAACTCCGCTCAACCCTTCTTTGTAAGGATATTTTCAAATTCATTTCTAGTAGAAGATGTTCTTCTTCTTCGTTCTTTTCACTACACTATTCGTTCTGGACGCTTTGTGATATTGTTCTCTTGACCCATCATCTCGTTTTATCAAGATCATGTTCTTTTCCTTATTTATCCATTTATCCAGAGTGTTGTACTCTCCATTCAAGTTCTCTAATCTTATCAAGTTTTGCCTCTCTTTTCAATCGAAGTGCTGTGTGAGATATTTCTTACCCCTTGTGCCATTCTTCAATAGCTTCAGAGGCAGTGTGTTGTTGATTTCATCAAGTATCATCCAATCTTCTCAAGTTCATGTTAAACTCCTTCCATTTTCAGTCGGAGTGCTGTCAGAATTATTTAATTCTTATTCCTTCTATATCTTGTTTTAACCGGAGTGGTTTCAATGCCTATCTTGTCACCTAAGCTCTTCATTCTCATCGTATTCCTTGTTCCTCTTGTCCAACGGAGCGTTTCAATTTCTTTCATTTTCGTCGTGTCATTTCTTTAAGTTTCCAACCTCTCAAGGTTAGTGGTTTCACTCATTTGTCAAAGAAGCAACTTGTATTTACCTCTTCCTTTATCCTCTTCTATCCGGTGCAATCTTTAGGATCTCAGGTCGAGATCCTCTGTTAGTGTGGGAGAGTTGTGACGCCCCGAGACCGACGCTCCAGAAGACTTCAAGCTATTCCGGGTTTCGCCTTGTGTTTCATTTTGCTTGCTTCATTTTAATTGTGCTTGCATCATATCATCATGCCATCATGTCATAAATCTTTTGCATCTCAACTAAATAAATTGTGTGGATCTTCGATCCATTTAAATCAAGGGAAGGATGACTTCTCTTTATAACATATCGTCCTAATATTTATGGAGCTATTATAAAAATATTCCATTGCTTTGGAATCACCAAAACACACTTGCGAAATTCCCATGCCTATTCCATCTCAAGTTTGACTTCAAAACCTTGCCAACAATTCTCTTCACTTTTACCGAGGTTCCTCCAAAAATTTCAACATTTTTGGGCACTTCTAAATTCTAGTCCTAGTTCAAACCACCGAACTAAATTCAAATGAGTTTGAATTTAATTCGTGGAATCATGCCTCTTTTCTATTTTTCTTGGAACCAGCGTATTTTTGCGAGTCCGGGAAAATTATCATCTTGCCCAAATTCCACCCTAACCTCTCTTTCTTTTATTTCTCATCTCTGTTTTGTTTTTTATTTATTTAGAAAGAGTAGAGAGAGAGAGAGAGAGAGAGAGATAGACCAGCTGGGCCGACCTTCCAGGCCCACCCCCCGCAGCCCACCTAATCCTAACCCTAGCCCGATCCCCTCATAGTCTCTCCCTCACCGATCAACCCCTCTTGCTCCTCTCCTCGTTCCCTCTCATTACCTCATCGCCGCCTCCACACACCGCCCGATCCCCTCGCTCGATCTCATCTCCTTCGCTCCCCTACTCCCTACTGCATCGCCCGATCCCCCCATTCACCGACGACCAAAGCCAGCAGGGCGACCCCCACGCAGCATCTTTACCGCCCTCGCCTCCCCACGCTTAACCGCCATGCCTCGGCGTCGCCACCTGCCAAGATCCGCGCCAGGTTCCTCCCGCCGTCGTCCCGCGCCCTTGCCGGAGTCCAGCCGCCGGACCAGCAGCTCCGCCGCGCCCTGCATCGCCTGAAGCATCCGCGCCAAGCCCGAAGTCCAGTCGGGGAACCCGAGATCGTCAAGCGCTTCCACCCTGTCGCCGTGCCATCTTCTTCAGGCACTCGAGCTCGAGCTCACCATCCCCGAGCTATTATCCGGCAAGATCCGCTCCGCCGTCGTCTTCTGGGACCACCTCCTGCCCGGATTCGTCCAGCCCCGCCTAGCGTCGCCTCCGGCAAGCTGCAGCTGCTCTGCTTCCTCCATGACGCCTGCCTATGCAATAGCGCAGATGCGAGTGCTCGCATCTGTTGACTATGTGGTCAACACGGCCGAGAGGGTCACCCTCCTCTGCTTCATCATGTGGGCCGCGCCCATCGCCCCGCTCGACAGAAGCTCCTCCCCGAGCCGTCCTCCCCGACCTCCTCATGTGCGTCGCCGCCGCCTCGATCCGACACCATCTGACGACCACGACTGAGACCACCCATCGCTTGTTGCTGCTGTTGGATGCCAGGACCACCCCCTATCGTGCACGACTACATGGAATCGCCAAGGCCTGCAAGTACCACGACGACCATCGAAGAGCTCGGATCCGTCAAGTTAAACTACTGCTGACATGTACAACTACCGTCGACCCTCGAAGACCCGTGGACGTCAAGTTCCTCGCCGTGATCCTGAACATCTCCGAAAACATGTACCACTACTTCCTCTACGAGCCGCGAGTACCACTACTTCCCTCGATGTTTCGAACCACTCCAAACCACACGCTTCGAAGGTATATCGCCGGAACGACGGCCGTGGACGAATGCTTGTGATGTATGAGGTGCACCTTATGTTTGCATCGTGCCCGAATCGTCGCTTGCAATGCCCCTCGTTTTCCTTGCCTCCAACCCATGGGAACCCGGTAACGGGATCACCCCACCTATCTCTTGCATGACACGCTCCCATCTTCCTTATTTTGCACCGGTCTCTCAACGAGTTACCGGAACCGATATGTTGCCGTTGCATCATTTTCGGTTTCGCCGTCGTGGCACCCCTTTCCTTCCACCATGGTGACAAATGCTCCATATCATCTTCATGTCAACTTTTAACAAAAAATGCATAAAACTTGCATTTGTCATCCGCATCATGATAATAACATTTAAGTGGTTAATATTGTTGCTTGCTTGAAAATTGCTAAATGACATATGTGGATTTTCCGGAATTGCTGTTTATCATTTCCGGTCTCATTTAAACTTGCTTAGTTAGTGTAGTTTAATTGTGTTGCACCTCTTGCCATGTTAAGAACATTTAAACTTGTTGTTCATAAACAAGATCAATCTAAATATGTGAATGTGGTGTTTTGTCAATATGCAACTCGTTGCATATTGAGCTCCACTTAACTTGTAGTTTTGTTTGTGCACTTGGCCATGCCATGCATATTTAAACCGGACATGCATCATACTTGATTGTGCATCATATGCCATGTTTATGCTTGTGTGTTTACCATGTTGTTTGCTTCTTTCCAGTTGCTTCTCTCGTTAGCTTTGGTTTCGTTCCAGAGTTGTGAGGATTTGTTCGACTACTTCATGGACTCGTTCTTCTTCCTTGCACGATCCCAGGCAAGATGACCGTTCCCCAATATCACCTCTATCTTTGCTTTGCTAGTTGTCTCGCTCCATAGTTATGCCTTGATGCCTATTCTTGTCTTGTCAGTCTCCTATGTTGCCATGAAACACTCTAACCGCCTTCCTAGCAAACCGTTGCTTGGCTAAGTACGCTTTTGCTCAGCCCCTCTTATAGCGTTGTTAGTTGCAGGTGAAGTTGGAAGATTTCTCCATGTTCGGACTTGTTTCATTGGGATAACACAATATATATCTTAATCATATTAATGCACATATATATTGGTAATGGGTTGAAGGCTTAGCCTTCTGCTTGGTGTTTTGTTCCACTCATGCCACCTTAGGACCCTATAAACCGGTGTTATGTTCCTTGATTTTGCGTTCCTAACACGGGTGGGGTTTATGGCCCCCCTTGATAATTCGCAGTGCTTAAAGCTTTTCCAGGAAGGCCCAACTTTGGTACTACATTTGCCTAACAACTAAAACTTGCATAGGGAGTAATTAACCCGAGTTCTTAATCAACAACCCGGGCCAGCGCTCCTCATGAGTGTTGGTCCAAACTAGGTAGACTGCGGGGCCACCACTCGGAACCTCGAGGATTGGTATATACCTATATGATGTCCCATCCGGTCGTGGCCTGAGACGAGATACGCGCAGCTACTATCATGGTGTCGGCACGCCGGGAGGTCTTGTTGGATTAGTTTTACATTCGTCGAAATATCTTGACCACGGGATTCCGAGAATACTCAGGTCTTCCCAACATGGAGTTCCGACTCCACGGATCATGAGCTTGTGACGGGCTAAGTTGGGACACCCCTGTAGTGTTATGAACTTTCGAAAGCCTTGCCCGCGGTTATGTGGCAGACGGGAATTTGTTAATATCCGGTTGTAGATAACTTGACACCATATCCTTAAGAATACACTACCTGTGTGAGTAACCGTGATGATCTCTTTTCGAAGGGATTCGGAAAGTGAACACAATGGGTTTATGCATGTTCGTGAGTAGCTAGGGTCACTTATGGATCATCTTTGGCGACCACTGGCACATATCCTCATCTCGCTCTGACTTCGTAAGCTAGTTGCTTTGTGCTTGCTGCAACCACTTTATTACCTCTCCACACCTAAGAGGCTTTGTTAGTTTTGATAACCGGGAATGGGGTTGCACAGTCCTTGTGACTCACAGATTACAACACACACCAGATGCAGGTACAACTGAGTATGATGCAGGAGATGGACAAGAACTTCACCGGGAGTTCGATGAAGAGCGTGGTCGTATGTATGTGACGTATCCCGACGATCAGTAGTGGTTGCTACTAGGGGAGATCAGGACTTGTGGTTGTGGTATCTTTTCTCGTTTGATTTCGTCCGTAGCTGGACTCTGTGTTATTTGGATGAATGGATGAATGTTGAATTAACTGTGTGGCGTGGCGAGTGTAAGCCAACTATTTATCTCTTTTATCCCTGTTCATTACATGAGTTGTGCAAAGATACCACGCTTGCGATCATTCCAAAAAGCGATTATGTCTCTAACTCGTGCCTCGACACGTAGGAGCTATAGTCGCAAACTGGGCATTACATGTCAGCGTCGACAGGCTGCAGCTCGCCGCCCAACATGATCGATGGCACGCCGTAGCGCAAGCTAGGCGCGTCCGCGCCGATATGCCGCGGCTCGCCGCACGGCGAGACCGTTGGAGTGCCGCAGAGCGAGAGGCGCGGTGCGCCGCACAGCAACAACGCATCCATCGGCGCTTGTCTGCTGTCGACATAGCGTCGTAGCTGGGTACACATCCCATCAGTACCCCCATTCCTCACCAGGAGTGGGCAGAGGCCCTCAGTGCCGTACTTGCACCGGACGCCCGCCGTGCCATTCGCGTGGGTGCCGCCGTTCTCCTTGTCCGCGGCCCGCTGGATGCCAATGCGCTGGTCTGTAGGCTCGACCACCTCCTTGGCCCAGGTGTCCACCTAGGCGCAGTAGAGGACCATGGCCGTCGCATCCTCGAGCTGGTGATCTCCGATGAAATAGCCAACTTTAAGATCGAGATCGCGCTCTAGATGTACCGCGAGCGTGTTGACCGCTTGGACGAACGCCTGCACGAGTTCAGGCAGAGCCAAGAGCTACCCTAGGCAAGGGCTGCTGGTCATGGTCTCATGGACGCCTTTTATTTTGGAAAGTTGTTTCGACGTGGATAGCTATGTATTCACAACAATCATAGTATTGCTCTGTTTCAATGTGTGTACTTTGTTTTCCATTCTTATATGTTCTGTTTCAATGTGTGTATATACGCTTTCCATTCTGTATACGTGGATGATAACAGCTAGATTCAAATTAGTATACAAAAACAGATAGAAAATGGAATTCATAATATATATAAATATATATTAATTGTTCATTATATATATATATATATATATATATATATATAATGTCCTCACATATACGTGATGATACTTAACTACTAGGTACAATGCATAAAATTGAAAACGAACAATACTAAATCCAATAATCCCTCCTGGGGCCAGTATTCCGACAGCCCCACGCCAACAGCCCCCTGGTGCGTGGCGTCTTCCCAGTGCGGAGGCAGTACCCCGACTCCTCCGCCTCGCATCGCTTGACATACCGATCTGCCTCTTGCTGGCGGACGCGCGCGGCCGATCTTGCCATTTCGTTGGGCGCCAACCGGACCACCTCGTCGGTGGCATGCTGGAGCTTATCGGCCCACCTCCACGCAGTGACGAGGCGCCCAGCGCCTATGACCTTCCTCACGAAGTACCCGTCTTTGTACACCTCTTCGGCACAACGACGCGCCTGCCCCCAAAGCTCTGCCACCTCCTTTTTCCAGGCGGCATCACGGGCTTCACAGGCCGCCTGGTACCTAGCTTCCTCCTCCGCCATCTCCTTCTTGAACACCACTTGCTTGGCTTTCTCAGCCGGCGGCAGTGACTTCGACAGACAAAGATTGTACTGGCCCCAAAACAATCCAAAGTTGGGGGGTCCGGCGCAACCTCGTCAGGCGGCACGTAGGGGTCCTCGTCACTGCTAATCGAGTGAGCGCCCTCGGGGGTGGCGACTCCTCGTTGGCGCGTGGGCTGACCGGTGACGCCATGGTAGAGATTTGAGAGAGAGAGAGAGGGCGAGCGAGGGGAGGATGTAGATGAGAATGTAGGCGGGATGACGTGAGCAAGGTAGTATTTATTGGTGGCCGGAATCTAGATCGACGGGGATAGTACACACGTCGGTCGCCGGAATTTACGAGTACTGTAGTTTGAATTACACACAATTCCTGTAGCAAATCCGTGTGTGAACATAATAGTTGAAGGTTTCCAATACAGAATCGTGTTTGATTAATAATCCCCGCCAATCACCTACCAAACCTCAAGCCGCGAGATAGAGTGCCAATCGTGTGCGGGCCGGTTGTCTTGCCAAATCTTTACATTTTCTTTTTTGAACACAAGATATTTACATCGTCTGATGATTTTTTAACTCGCACACAAGTACACAAAAATATGATTTTTCAAATAGTTTTGGTTAGGCGTGGCATGTAGATGTAGTTCAAATTTTTAATACGGTCATTAAATGGTTAGAAAATCACTTAAATGTCTTTAAAAGGTCAAATGACCCGTGCAAATTTCCAATTTTTCACATGACAGTTGAATTAGTGCATGTTAAACGTAGGAAAAAAATTGAAGGCCGTAAGAGGAAGCTATCTCCCGCCCGTCAGCAAACATGCATTGTTCCCTCTCGGAACCACGAACCTACTAGTGAGTTGCTCCGGTTTGTGAGGGGTGTGTGTCCAAACTTTCGTCAAACATGCAATTTTTTTACCACATCATCTTGGTGGCATGACATTAAATCAAGCAAGGTTTCATGTTTTTGTGATCATTTTTTTTGGAATTAAAATGCCATGGCATGCACTCCATGCATGTGCCCATGCCTTGTCACCAATATGTTTGAAAATTCCTTCGAATTTACTGCACATGGAATTAACTCGCACACAAGTACACAAAAATATGATTTTTCAAAACATTTTGGTTAGGCGTTGCATGTAGATGTAGTTCAAATTTGAATTACAGTCATTAAATGGTTAGAAAATCACTTAAATGTCTTTAGAAGGTCAAATGACCCCTGAAATTTATCAAATTTTCACATGACAGTTGCACGTTAAACATAGGAAAAAATTGAAGGCCGTAAGAGGAAGCTATCTCCGGTTCATCATCAAACATGCATTGTTCCCTCTCGGAACCATGAATGTTCTAGCGAGTTGCTCCGGTTTGTGAGGGGTGTGTGTCCAAACGTTCGTCAAACATGCCAATTTCTTTACCACATCATCTTGGTGGCATGCCATTACATCAACCGAGGTTTCATGTGTTTCTGATCATTTTTCTATTTTTTTGAATTAAAATGCCATGTCACTCCATGCATACGTATGCATCTGTCCATGTCATGAGACCAATATGTTTGAAAATTCCTTCTAATTTACCGCACATGGAATGAACTCGCACCAAGTACACATATATGATTTTTCAAACCATTTTGGTTAGGTGTTGCATGTAGATGTAGTTCAAATTTGAATTACGGTCATTAAATGGTTAGAAAATCACTTAAATGTCTTTGAAAGGTCAAATGACCCCTATAATTTTCCAAAATTGCACATTATAGTTGTTGTAGTGCACGTTAGACGTAGAAAAAATTTGAAGGCCGTAAGAGGAAGCTATCTCCCGTTCGTCATCAAACATGCATTGTTCCCTCTCGGAACCACGAACCTTCTAGCGAGTTGCTCTGGTTTGTGAGGGGTGTGTGTCATAACTTTCGTCAAACATGCCAATTTCTTTACCACATCATCTTGGTGGCATGACATTACATCAACCAAGGTTTCATGTGTTTCTGATCATTTTTTATTTTTTTGGAATTAAAATCCCATGTCACTCCATGCATATGTATGCATGTGTCCATGTCGTGAGACCAATATGTTTGAAAATTCCTTCGAATTTACTGCACATGGAATTAACTCGCACACAAGTACACAAAAAATTATTTTTCAAACCGTTATGGTTAGGCGTTGCATGTAGATGTAGTTCAAATTTGAATTACGCTCATTAAATGGTTAGACAATCACTTAAATGTCTATAAAGGTCAAATGACCCCTGAAATTTACCAAGTTTTCACATGACAGTTGTATTACTGCACGTTAAACGTAGGAAAAAATTGAAGACCGTAAGAGGAAGCTATCTCCCGTTCGCCATCAAACATGCATTGTTCCCTCTCGGAACCACGAACTTTCTAGCGAGTTGCTCCGGTTTGTGAGGGGCGTGTGTCCAAACGTTCGTCAAACATGCCAATTTGTTTACCTCATCATCTTGGTGGCATGACATTACATCAACCAAGTTTCATGTGTTTCTGATCATTTTTCTAATTTTTTGAATTAAAATGCCATGTCACTCCATGCATATGTATGCATGTGTCCATGTCGTGAGACCAATATGTTTGAAAATTCCTTCTAAGTTACCGCACATGGAATTAGCTCGCACACATGTACACAGATATGATTTTTCAAACTGTTTTGGTTAGGTGTTGCATGTAGATGTAGTTCAAATTTGAATTACGCTCATTAAATGGCTAGAAAATTACTTAAATGTCTTTAAAAGGTCAAATGACCCCTAGAATTTTCAAAAATTTGACATTACAGTTGTAGTAGTGCACGTTAGACGTAGAAAAAAATTTGAAGGCCGTAAGAGGAAGCTATATACCATTCGTCATCAAACATGCATTGTTCCTTATGGGAACCACGAGCCTTCTAGTGAGTTGCTCCGGTTTGTGAGGGGTCTGTGTCCAAACTTTGGTCAAACATGCCAATTTTTTTACCACATTATCTTGGTGGCATGACATTGCATCAACCAAGGTTTCATGTGTTTCTGATTTTTTTTGGAATTAAAATGCCATGTCACTTCATGCTTAATTGTGTCATAGACGTTAGACCAATATGATTGAAAATTCCTTACAATTTACTACAAATGGAATTAAGTCACGCACAAGTACACGAAATATTAGTTTTCAAACCGTTATGGTTAGCTGTTGCATGTACATGTAGTTCAAATTTCAATTACGATCATTAAATGGCTAGAAAGTCACTTAAATGTCTTAGAAGGTCAAATGACCCCTGAAATTTTCCAAAATTTGACATGACAGTTGTATTAGTACTACAAAATTTCTCGTTTATTTAAAACACTATCAGTTGGCACTTTATTACAAATTCATATTTCACAGCTAATAAAAAATATCTACAACATCACACACAGTTGTTTTCTAGGAACCGTTTGCGATGAAAATATCTGGGTCTATTTAAGTCTCCCTCCTTAAGCTTCGCCGGCTCATCTGCTCTAGTGCCGGCAACCCCCGAATCCACAAATCCAGATCCCCATTCCCGCACCCCCTTCTTGCAAAGATGACGCCATGGAAACGCTTCGTGAAGGCCCATACGATGGCCGCGTCCCCTCGACCACCGCCGCCTGCGCCGAGAGCGCGACCGACTACGCCGAGAGTGTCGGCGCATACACATTGAGCGTGGCCGCTTCCGCCGAGAGGGTATCTGCGGCAGCCGACAGGGCAGCTGCAGCAGCCGAGAAGGCTGCAGTAGTTGCTGCGACGGCGGCTGCGAATGCAAAGAGCACTCGAGCTGCCGTCCGTGCCGCTGATGTCGCCCTGGCCCGGGTCGAGGCCATCCACGCCAAGATCGAGGATGCACATGCCAAGATATTCCAAGCCACCTCAGACTCCAGCATGCAACCCATGTCTGAAAAGGAGGTGGTGGCCATGAAGCACCTGCTTCCTCATGAGGTCGTCGAGCGGGAGCCGGAGATGCAGGAGGCGACGGAGATCGAGGAGCGCCGGGAGGAGTTGCGCATGGCCAAGGTTGAGGTAGAGAAGAGTATGTCCGTTGAGGAATTGGCGGTGGAATACCAACGCGAGCTCTGGCGCAGCCACTACTACGAGTACTACAACCTTGAGGGCGGCGCCGAGGACGAGGACGCGATCGACTTCAGCAGGGGGACGCGGAGTCCACCAACGACGGCATGTCACCAGGACAAGTCATCGACGTCTCATGTCACACCGGCAATGCATAGGCCGGCACGATGGAGGATTGTTAATTATGCGTACTTAGGCTTTGTTCTTAATGCTGGTCTTTTGTTAGAGCAATGTTTAGGACAATTGGCTCTGTGTAATTACTAAAACTGCTCGATTCGGTAAGTTTGGCATGTCTGCTGTACGCTCTTTTGTGTGCCCAAATTAGCGAGCGATGTTAAATTATGCAATGACGTACCCGGGGAAATTTCTACTAAAATTTGAATTATCAAACTCATCCCATGCTCGTAAAGCAGAAGAATCGTTTGTGATGCACACAATTGTTCAAAGTGAATGGTCCGGCGGCATCACGCGCGTTCAAAGTGAATGTGCCCATACCTTGAGACCAAAATTTGAATTATCAAACTCATCCCATGCACGTAAAGCAGAAGAATCATTTGCGATGGACACAATCATTCAAAGTGAATGGTCCGACGGCACCGCGCGCAAAGTTTCCCTCCACATTTCCAAAATTTTGGCCCACCGCCAAAATATCTACCCCCGTCCCCCTTCCCCCCTTCCCCACCATCTTTTATCCCCGACCACAAGTCACATTTACCCTATTTCCTCCTTCCTTCCTTGCTAAGCTATAGCCTCTTCCTCACTCTCGCCGTCTCGCATCCTACCGCGGGGGTCGCCATGGTCTTCTTCAAAGACAGCTCCAGCGGTTCCTCCTCCGGCACTACTCCTTCACCACCCGGGTATGCCTCTCTTCTCTCTCCCGAGCTATGACTTGGAATGAAGGATTTTTACCTGGAGGTCGATTTGAGTCGTTTCTTCCTCTTGTAGCTCCCTAAGACCATCAGTGGCTATGAATGGAGCGGGATGGCTGAAGATCTATCTGCTCGTTGTCACCATCAATCTCCATGCGTGAAGCTACTTGCGTTTGATTTTGTGGACACTGGGAGGAAGTTTTTGGCATGTGCAGAGAAGTTTAGACCCTCTTCCGTTGTTACAAATCATTTGTTAGATGTTATTCAGACACTGTCATGGTCCCAACCCATTCATACCACACCTTCAACCAAACGCATCCTAAGATAGTGTCACAGTTTGTACCTAATATCTTAAATTGTTGCCATCTCATCAGCGATGCCATTAGAAAATTATTTGGCACCGCTTCAGCAGTTCGTGCAGCCAACTTTGGTCCACACATCCGAGCAACCAAGCAGTAAAATACTAAAACTTTATGGCACGAAGGAACTGGGCATCAGAGCAACTATGTGCTCTGGAGTCCGGGTCCCTGATTGTTTTTCCGCTGCATCGGCTCGCAAGTTCAGGGCACCAGTGCGAGATGTAGCAACAATTGTCTTTACGCCAGTTTTGGCATACATAGTAGACGGCCTTGGTGCTATTAGTTCTATGTTACTAAATTTGTGCATGTACAGACCTGTTAGTATCAATTTGCCGTCATCCAAACACTATCGCTATGCTGTTGCAGTTATATTTACCTTCCTAATAAAATGTTCAATTTATTATTTATTGTACATGAGTAAGAACTTGTAGCGTCGTTGTAGTTAATTATAGCTTCTGATGTTCCAGAATTTGGTTGTTGTCTCAGTACCAATTATTTCATTTGCACATTGATCTTTTTGAGAAGATATGTGATAATTAACATGTTTCTTCAGTTTTCAAAATAAGTATTGGTGATTTTCTATGTTGCTATAAACCCATTTCCCCTACAATTGTTACTAATCTAGTTTTAAATATTATAGGATGAACGGAAGTGTTCTTACTTGGAGTGGGTTGATCAAGAGTGGCCACAGTCTTTGAAGATGTGCCTAACGAAGCTCTGGAGCATGTATGAGGAAGAGGACACACGTAGGCTTAGAGGAAGTCTTGTCAGCGCTGAAGCATATTTCAAGATGCGGGATAAAAAGTTGAAGGTGGAGAATGAGCTTAGATTTTTTAAATCAGACTTTGCTAAGATGGTGTTGGCGAAGGAGGAGGCACTTTCCCAGTTGGCCCGTGCAAAACGGGTTCTTACTGAACTGGAAGCAGAGGTGGATAAGACGAGCCTGGATGATCTTGATTAGGGAAATGAATATATTGTTCTTATGAAGTTGAATTAGCTATATGTTGTGCTGTGCTGTTTTCATGTAGCTACCGTACTATGATGTTATAATATATTTATGTGCGTGATATGAAATTGGCAAACAGATGTTCGGTATGAAATGTGACTTGGCATAATACTGGATTTATTAATTGTAAACTAATAAACCTGCTAAATGTATCATGGACCTTTGCAAACGGTTCTAGGAGTAAAAGCGCTTCCGATGGGTAGCCCAATGCCACAGAGTTTTCTTCATCAAATCATGTGCGATATAGTTGATACAAGCAAACAGTTAACCAAGGAAGATTGCGTGTGATAGTTACACCTTTCACACACGAGCCTACACATAAAACTGTATGGGATTTACGTCCGAACGGAAACGTTTTCCCTGGATTGACCGTGTGGGCTGTACATAAGAATGGAGACGTATTCCTTGGATTGACTGTGTGTGATATACATACGAACGGAAATGTTTTTCTGGGATTCACCGTGTGGGATGTACATACCTACAAAAATGATTTTCTAGGATTACCGTGTGGGATGTACATACCTCCGGAAATGATTTTCTCGGATTACCGTGTGGGATGTACATACCTACGGAAATGATTGGGTTTCCATGCCTCGCTGGATCACACAAGGCCCCAGCCTGGGTCCCAGGAGGGCATATCCCCGACGATTTCTGGGTCATGTGGGAAGGACACCCTATCGCACACACTCGCTTGGCGACGGTTCCAAATGCCGTCACGGAAAGGGGTAAAATACCGTTTGTTTAGGACCGACGCGCACCAGTGACATCTGGATTTTTCAAAGAGTAGTCCGGAAATCGTTCCTAAAGGAATTTCCATATAGTGTAAGCACATTTTAAAGTTGGTAAGCAAACAAGAAAATTTCTAGGCAATCCTCTAGAAATAAGATCAACAGTTCTAAGATTGCAAATTATGTCAAGATGTTGATCGGAAGTAGGACTCAAAGGGTCACTGGGGGGCACATAAGGGCTAACAATATAATTGATCAAATGATATTCATTGAAGATCTCAAGCATGTCATTTTTTCATTCCTTATAAAATTCTCCATAAAGCATAGGCACTCTACGTCTATTACTCCTGATCATAGACTCATTCATCTTCCTCCAATGGTGATTAAACCAAAGCAATGGAGACCAATGCTCTGATACCAATTGAGAGGATCGAATAAGAGGTGTCTAGAGGGGGGGTGATTAGGCACTCAAAAAGAAAAGTGACAGTTTTTAGGTTCTTTAAGTTGAGGTGGAGTTTTTAGCACAATTTCAAACATTCACAATACATTTCGAGCAAGCATGGCAAGAGTATATGAGAAGTGGAAAGTATGGCATGCAAGTTGCAAGAAAGTAAAGGGATGGGATTGGAGTGTGCAAACGTAATTGGAGACACAAATGTTTTTGACGTGGTTCCGGTAGGTGGTGCTATCGTACATCCACGTTGATGGAGACTTCAACCCACGAAGGGTAATGGCTGCATGAGTCCATGGAGGGCTCCGTCCACGAAGAAGCAACCTTGTCTATCCCACCATGGCCATTGCCCACGGAGGACTTGCCTCACTAGGGTAGATCTTAACGAAGTAGGCGATCTCCTTGCCCTTACAAACTCCTTGGTTCAACTCCACAATCTTGTCGGAGGCTCCCAAGTGACACCTAACCAATCTAGGATACACCACTCTCCAAAAGGTAATACATGGTGTGTTGATGATGAACTCCGTGCTCTTGTGCTTCAAGTGATAGTCTCCCCAACACTCAACTCTCTCTCACAGATTTGGATATGGTGGAAAGAAGATTTGAGTGGAAAGCAACTTGGGGGAGGCTAGAGATCAATATTCTTATTGATGGATTGGAATATCTTGGTCTCAACACATGAGGAGGTGGTTCTCTCTCAGAAAATGAATAGTGGAAGTGTAGCCACGTTCCGATGGCTCTCTCATTGATGGAGAAGGGGTGGAGGGGTATATATAGCATCCACACAAAATCTAGCCGTTACACACATTTGACCCAACTCGGTCAGACTGAATAAACAAACTCGGTCAGACCGAAGCAGTTCAAAATGTGAATGTTAGACATTTTGGTGGGACCGATACTATCAACTCGGTGAGACCAATGTATTAGGATTATGGCTAAACCTTAACTCGGTTTGACCGATTACACAAACTCGGTGAGACCGATTCTGGTAATAGGCTAATAGAGTGTTGGTCAGGCAAACTCGGTGGGACTAATTCGCTCATCTCGGTGGGACTGAAACATTATGACGAGGAAACAACGAGTTTGCAACGCTAACTCGGTGGGACCGATTCACACATCTCGGTTAGATAGAATTGTTGCAAAAATGAAACACAGAGTTTGCATTCCCATCTCGGTGAGACCAAGATCCCTATCGATGAGACCGAACGGATTAGGGTTTGTGGCAATGGCTATGTATGTGAACTCAGTGGCGCCGGGTAGATCAAATCAGTGGGGCTGAGTTTGACTTTTAGGATTGGGACATATGTGGAAATGAGAAAGTGGTTGAGGGATTTGGAGCATATTACCAAGCACTTGAGCAAGTAGACCATTAAGCAACACCTCATCCCCTTTTAATAGTATTGGCTTTTCCTATAGACTCAATGTGATCTTGGATCACTAAAATGAAATCGTAGAGTCTTGAGGTTTTTGCCAATCTTTCTCCTTAGCTTTTTGAGGAGGGTTCCACATCCTCTTGTCCTGCCACTCCACTCTTGAACTCATCTGAAATATACTAGATGAAAACATTAGTCTAACAAGAGATATTTTGTCATTAATTACCAAAATCACCCAGGGAGCACTTGTGCTTTCAAATGGCCACTTGAAGCATAACTACCCCAAATATTTGGCGGATAAGAAGGATGGCAAAGTGAACAAAGGTATACTTGATATACATGTTATTGATGTGTACCTTACTAGTGCTCGTAGTAGCCCCTGGGTATTTGATACATGTTTGGTTGCTAAGATTAGTAACTCAAAACAGGAGTTGCAGAGTAAACGGAGACTAGTTGAGGGTGAGGTGACGATGTGTGTTGGAAGTGGTTCCAACATTGATATGATCATCATCACACACCCCTATACTTTTGGGATTAGTGTTAAACCTAAAAAAATGTTATTTAGTGTTTGCGCTGAGCATGAATAAGATTGGATCGTGTTTACTGCAATACAGTTATTCATTTAAGTCAGAGAATAATTGTTATTATATTTACATGAATAAAACCTTCTATGGTCATACACCCAAGGTGAATGGTTTATTGAATCTCGATTGTAGTAATACACATATTCATAATATTGATGCCAAAAGATGCATAGTTGATAATGATAGTGCAACATACATGTGGCACTGCCATTTAGGTCATATTGGTGTAAAGAGCATGAAGAAATTCCATGCTAATGGACTTTTGGAATCACTTGATTATGAATCATTTGATACTTGCGAACAATGCCTCATGGGAAAGATGACTAAAACTCCGTTCTCCGGAACAATGGAGCGAGCTAATGACTTATTGGAAATAATACATACTGATGTATGCGGTCCGATGAGTGTTGAAGCATGCAGCGGGTATCATTATTTTCTCACCTTCACAAATGATTTGAGTATATATGGGTATATCTACTTAATGAAACACAAGTCTGAAACATTTGGATAGTTCAAATAATTTCAGAGTGGAGTAGAGAATCATCGTAACAAGAAAATAAAGTTTCTTAGATCCGATCACGGAGGCGAATATTTGAGTTACGAGTTTGGTCTTCATTTGAAACAATGTGGACTAGTTTCACAACTCACGCCACCTGGAACATCAGAGCGTAATGGTGTGTCCGAACATCGTAACCGTACTCTATTGGATATGGTGCATTCTATGATATCTCTTACCGATTTGCCTTTACCATTTTCAGGTTCTGCATTAGAGACAGCTGCATTCACATTGAATAGGGACCGTCTAAATCCATTGAGATGACACCATATGAACTATGGTTTGGCAAGAAACCAAAGCTATCGTTTCTTAAAGATTGGGGTTGCGATGCTTATGTGAAAAAGCTTTAGCCTGATAAGCTCAAACCCAAATCGGAGAAGTGCGTCTTCATAGGATACCAAAAGAAACTGTTGGGTACACCTTCTACCATAGATCCGAAGGCAAGATTTTTGTTGCTAAGAATGGGACCTTTCTAGAGAAGGAGTTTCTCTTGAAAGAAGTTAGTGGGAGGAAAGTAAAACTTAATGAGGTAATTATACCTTCGCTCGAATCAGAAAGTAGCTCATCAGAGAAACCCGTTCCTGTGATGCCTGCACCAACTAGATGTAAGTAAACATAGCATGCAATTTCAAAACTTTCCTACGCTCACGCAAGATCTATCTAGGAGATGCATAGCAACGTGAGGGGTAGAGTGTGTCTACATACCCTCCTAGACCGAAAGCGGAAGCATTTGGTAATGCGGTTGATGTAGTCGAACTTCTTCTCATTCCTACCGATCAAGCACCGAACGTACGACACCTCCGAGTTCTGCACACGTTGAGCTCAGTGATGTCCCTCGAACTCTTGATCCAGCAAAGTGTCGAGGAAGTAGATGAGTTTCGTCAGCACGATAGCATGGTGACGGTGATGGTGAAGTGATCTGCGCAGGGCTTCACCTAAGCACTACAAGAATATGACCGAAGGCGTAAAATGTGGAGGGGGCGCCGCACTCGGCTAACAATTGTTGGTTTGTCTTCTAGGCGCCCCCTCACAACATATATATAGGTTGGAGGGGAGGAGAGGTAGCCAAGGGGACACCCCTTGTAGGAGGAATCCTAGTTAGGGTCCTCCCCAATTATACCAAAAACCTTCTCCTGTTCCTATTCGGAGTAGGAAGGAAAAAGGGAAGTGAGGGAGGGATGAAGGAAAGGGGGGCCGAACCCCTCTTCCTTATCCTATTCGGCTTCCTTCGTTAGGGGGGCGCCACCCATTGTGGGCTAGTGTGCTCCCCTCCTATGGCCCATGAGGCCCATTATTCCCCCGGGGGGTTCCAGTAACCTCCTATATATAAATATTTACCTCTCGACCATTTCGAGACTCCTCGTCATGTCCGAGATCTTATCCGGGACTCCGAACAACATTCGGTCACCAAATCACATAACTCATATAATAAAAAATCGTCATCGAATGTTAAGCGTCCGAACCCTTCGGGTTTGAGAACTATGTAGACATGACCGAGACACCTCTCCGGTCAATAACCAATAGCGGAATCTGGATGCTCATATTGGCTCCCACATATTCTACGAAGATCTTTATCGGTCATACTGTAATGACAACATACATTATTCCCTTTGTCATCGGTATGTTACTTGCCCGAGATTCGATCATCGATATCTTCATACCTAGTTCAATCTCGTTACCGGCAAGTCTTTTTAATCGTTCCGTAATACATCATCAACTAACTCATTAGTTATACTGCTTGCAAGGATTCTTATGATGTGCATTACCAAGAGGGCCCAGAGATACCTCTCCGATACTCGAAGTGACAAATCCTAATCTTGATCTATGCCAACCCAACAAACAGCTTCGGAGATACCTATAGAGTATCTTTATAATCACCCAGTTATGTTGTGGCGTTTTATAGCACACAAGGAATTCCTCCGGTATCCGGGAGTTGCATAATCTCATAGTCAGAGGAATATGGATTTGACATGAAGAAAGCAATAGCAATAAAACTGAACGATCATTATGCTAAGCTAATGGGTGGGTCTTGTCCATCACATCATTCTCCTAATGATGTGATCCCGTTCATCAAATGAGAACACATGTCTATGGTTAGGAAGCTTAACCATCTTTGATTAACGAGCTAGTCTAGTAGAGGCTTACTAGGGACACAATGTTTTGTCTATGTATCCACACATGTATCAAGTTTCTGTTTAACGCCATTCTATCATGAATAATAAACATTTATCATGATATCAAGAAAAATAACAACTTTATTATTGCCTCTAGGGCATATTTCCTTCAGTCTCCCACTTGCACTGGAGTCAATAATCTAGTTCACATCGCCATGTGATTTAACACCGATAGTTCACATCGTTATGTGATTAACACTCATAGTTCACATCGCCATGTGACCAACACCCAAAGGGTTTACTAGAGTCAATAATCTAGTTCACATCGCCATGTGATTAACACCCAAAGAGTACTAAGGTGTGATCATGTTTTGCTTTGTGAGAGAAGTTTAGTCAACGAGTCTGTCTCATTCAGATCCATATGTATTTCACAAATTTCTATGTCTACAATGCTATGCATGGAGCTACTCTAGCTAATCGCTCCCACTTTCAATACACATCCAGATTGATACATAGAGTCATCTGGATTAGTGTCAAAGCTTGCATCGGCGTAACTCTTTACGACGAAATCTTTATCACCTCCATAATTGGGAAACATTTCCTTAGTCCTCCAGTTACGAAGGATAATTTTGACCACTATCCGGTGATCTACTCCTGCATCAATATTGTACCTCCTTGCCAAACTCATGGCAAGGTACATAACGGGTTTGGTACACACCATGGCATACTTTATAGAACCTATGGCTGAGGCATAGGGAATGACTTTCATTCTCTCTATATTTTTCTACCGTGGTCGGGCTTTGAGTCTTTCTCAACTTCACACCTTACAAATCAGGCAAGAACTCTTTCTTTGACTGATCCATTTTGAACTACTTCAAAATCTTATCAACGTATGTACTAATCGAAAGTCTTATCAAGCGTCTTGATCTATCTCTATAGATCTTGATGCCCAATATGTAAGTAGCTTCACCGAGGTCTTTTATTGAAAAAACTCCTTTTAAACAATCCTTTATGCTTTCCAGAAAATTCTACGTCATTTTCGATCAACAATATCTCATTCACATATACTAATCAGAAATGTTGTAGTGCTCCCATTCACTTTCTTGTAAATACAAGCTTCACCGTAAGTCCGTATAAAACCATATTCTTTGATCACCTTATCAAAGCGTATATTCCATCTCCGAGATGCTTGCACCAGTCCATACATGGATCGCTGGAGCTTGCACACTTTATTACCACCTCTAGGATTGACAAAACCTTCCGCTTGTATCATATACAATTCTTCTTTCAGAAATCCATAAAGGAATGTAGTTTTTGACATCCATTTGCCATATTTCATAAAATGCGACAATTGCTAACATGATTCAAACAAACTTAAGAATTGCTACGGGTGAGAAAGTCTCATTGTAGCCAACTCCTTGAACTTGTCAAAAACCTTCTGCGGCAAGTCGATCTTTGTATATAGTGACATTACCATCAGTGTCTGTCTTCCTCTTGAAGATCCATTTATTCTCAATAGCTTTCCGATCATTGGGCAAGTCCACCAAAGTCCACACTTTTTCCTCATACATGGATCATATCTTAGATTTCATGGCCTCAAGCCATTTATCGGAATCTGGACTCATCATAGCTTCTTCATAGTTCGTAGGTTCGTCATGGTCTAGTAACATGACTTCCAGATAAGGATTACCGTACCACTCTGGTGCAGATCGTGCTCTGGTTGACCTACAACATTCTCTAGTAACTTGATCTGAAGTTTCATGATCATCATCATTAGCTTCCTCTCTAGTTGGTGTAGGCATCACGAGAATGGTTTTCAGTGATGAGCTACTTTCCAATTCGAGAGAAAGTGCAATTACCTAATCAAGTTCTACTTTCCTCCCACTCACTTCTTTCGAGAGAAACTTCATCTCTAGAAAGGATCCATTCTTAGTGACAAAGATCTTTCCTTCGGATATGTGGTAGAAGGTGTACCCAATAGTTTCTTTTTGGGTAAACTATGAAGACACACTTCTACGATTTGGGTTCGAGCTTATCAGGAAGAAGCTTATTCACATAAGCATCGCAACCCCAAACTTAAAGGAACAACAACTTAGGTTTCTTGCCAAACCATAGTTCATACGGCGTTGTCTCAACGGATTTAGATGGTGCTCTATTTAACATGAATGCAACTGTCTCTAATGCATAACCCCAAAATGATAGTGGTAAATCGGTAAGAGACATCATAGATTGCACCATATCTAATAAAGTACGGTTACGATGTTCGGACACACCATTACGCTGTGGTGTTCCAGGTGGCATGAGTTGCGGAACTATTCCACATTGTTTTAAATGAAGGCCAAACTCGTAACTCGAATATTCACCTCTACGATCAGATCGTAGAAACTTTATTTTCTTGTTATGATGATTCTCCACTTCACTCTGAAATTCTTTGAACTTTTCAAATGTTTCAGACTTGTGTTTCATTAAGTAGATATACCCATATATGCTCAAATCATATGTGAAGGTCAGAAAATAATGATACCCACTGCGTGCTTCAACACTCATCGGATCGCATACATCAGTATGTATTATTTCCAATAAGTCATTAGCTCACTCCATTGTTTTGGAGAATGGAGTTTTAGTCATATTGCCCATGAGGCATGGTTTGGAAGTATCAAATGATTCATAACCAAGTGATTCCAAAAGCCCATCAACATGGAGTTTCTTCTTGCGCTTTACACCAATATGACCTAAACGGCAGTGCCACAAGTATGTTGCACTATCATTGTCAAGTTTGCATCTTTTGGCTTCAATATTATGAATATGTGTATTACTACGATCGAGATTCAATAAACCATTCACCTTGGGTGTATGACCATAGAAGGTTTTATTCATGTAAATAGAATAACAATTATTCTCTGACTTAAATGAATAACCGTATTGCAATAAACATGATCCAATCTTGTTCATGCTCAACGCAAACACCAAATAACATTTATTTAGGTTTAACACTAATCCCGAAAGTATAGGGAGTGTGCGATGATGGAACCACTTCCAACACACATCGTTAACTCACCCTCAACTAGTCTCTGTTTATTCTGCAACTCATGTTTCAAGTTACTAATCTTAGCAACTGAACAAATATCAAATACCCAGGGGCTACTATGAGCAGTAGTAAGGTACACATCAATAACCTGTATATCCAAAATACCTTTGTTCACTTTGCCATCCTTCTTATCCGCCAAGTATTTGAGGTTGTTCTGCTTCCAATGACCATTTCCTTTACAGCAGAAGCACTCTCTTTCAGGCTTGGGTATGGCTTTGGGCTTCTTCTCGGGAGTGGCAACTTGCTTGTCGTTCCTTCTGAATTTCCCTCTCTTTCCCTTGCTTTTTTTCTTGAAACTAGTGGTCTTGTTAACCATAAACACTTTGATGTTCTTTCTTAATTTCTACCTTCACCGATTTGAGCATCATGAAGAGCTCAGGAACCGTTCTCGTTATCCCTTGCATATTATGGTTCATCATAAAGTTCTAATAGATTGGTGATAGTGACTCATGAACTTTGTCAATCACAATCTTATTTGGAAGATTAACTCCCACTTGATTCAAGTGATTGTGGTGCCCAGACATTCTGAGCACATGCTCACTAGCTGAGCTATTCTCCTCCATCTTGTAGGCAATTTATTTGTGAGACGTCTCATACCTCCTGACACGGGCATGAGTCTAAAATACCAGTTTCAGCTCTTGGAACATCTGATATGCTCTGTGGCGTTCAAAATGTTTTTGATGTCCCGGTTCTAAGCCGTAAATCATGGTGCACTAAATTATCAAGTAGTCATCATATCGAGCTTTGTAAACGTTCATAACATCTACATCTGCTCCTGCAATAGGTCTGTCACCTAGTGGTGCATCAAGGACATAATTCTTCTGTGCAACAATGAGGATAATCCTCAGATCACGGACCCAGTCCGCATCATTGCTACTATCATCTTTCAACTTATTTTTCTCTAGGAACATATCAAAAATAAATGGGGAGCTACATCGCGAGCTATTGTTCTACATCATAATTTGCAAATACTATCAGGACTAAGTTCATGATAAATTATGTTCAATAATCATATTACTTAAGAACTCCCACTTAGATTGACATCCCTCAAGTCATCTAAATGATATGTGATCCAAATCAACTAAACCATGTCTGGTCATCACGTGAGATGGAGTAGTCATCCATGGTGAACTTCTCTATGTTGATCATATCTACTATATGATTCACGTTCGACCTTTCGGTCTCTAGTGTTCCGAGGGCATGTCTGTACATGCTAGGCTCATCAAGTTTTACCCCAGTATTCCGCATGTGCAAAACTGTCTTGCACCCGTTGTATGTGAACGTAGAGCCTATCACACCCGATCATCACGTGGTGTCTCAGCACGAAGAATTGTTGCAACGGTGCATGCTCAAGAAGAAAACTTATACCTTGAAATTTTAGTAAGGGATCATCTTATAATGCTATCGCTGTACTAACAAAAATAAGATGCATAAAAAGATAAACGTCACATGCAATCAAAATATGTGACATGATATGGCCATCATCATCTTGTGCCTTTGATCTCCATCTCCAAAGCACTGTCATGATATCCATCATTACCGGCTTGACACCTTGATCTCCATCGTAGCGTCGTGGTCATCTCGCCGACTATTTCTTCTACAACTATCGCTAACTCATAGTGATAAAGTAAAGCAATTACATGGCGTATGCATTTCATACAATAAAGAGACAACCATAAGGCTCCTGCCAGTTCTCAGATATCTTACAGAACATTATCCTCTCATACAATAACGTATAACTCATCACGTCTTGACCATATCACATCACAACATGCCCCACAAAAAAACAAGTTAGACGTCCTCTACTTTGTTGTTGTAAGTTTTACGTGGCTGCTACGGGCTTCTAGCAAGTACCGTTCTTACCTACGGCACAAAAACCACAACCATGATTTATCAAGTTTGCTGTTTTAACCTTTAGCAAGGACTGGCCGCAGTCAAATTTGATTCAACTAAAGTAGGAGAAGCAGACACCCACCAGCCACCTTTATGCAAAACTAGTTGCATGTGTGTCGGTGGAACCGGTCTCACGAACATGGTCATGTAAGGTTGGTCCGGTCCGCTTCATCCAACAATACCGTCGAATCAAAATAACACATTGGTGGTAAGCAGTATGACGATCACTGCCCACAACTCTTTGTGTTCTACTCATGCATATCATCTATGCACAGACCTAGCTCATGATGCCATTGTAGGGAAACATAGCATGCAACTTAAAAAATTTCCTACGTTCACGCAAGATCTATCTAGGAGATGCATAGCAACGAGAGGGGGAGAGTGTGTCTATTTACCCTCGTAGACCGAAAGCG
This sequence comes from Secale cereale, assembly GCA_902687465.1. Lineage (NCBI taxonomy): Eukaryota > Viridiplantae > Streptophyta > Magnoliopsida > Poales > Poaceae > Secale > Secale cereale. The sequence goes on from LR738710.1 coordinate 276,606,909, forward strand.
GAAGCATTTGACAACGCAGTTGATGTAGTCAAAATTCTTCTCGTTTCGACCAATCAAGCACCGAACGTACGTCACCTCCGAGTTCTGCACACGTTCAGCTCGATGACGTCCCTCGAACTCTTGATCCAGCAAAGTGTCGAGGATGTAGATGAGTTCCGTCAGCATGACATCGTGGTGACGGTGATGGTGAAGTGATCCACGCAGGGCTTCGCCTAAGCACGACGAGAATATGACCGGAGGCGTAAACTGTGGAGCGGGACTCCGCACACGTCTAACAATTGTTGGTGTGTCTTCTAGGCGCCCCCTCCCCC
>LR738710.1:276610195-276759283 GCA_902687465.1 Secale cereale
GGATGAACAGTTCCCAGTGGGGGTGGCTAAACAAGACCCCGTGGTGTTGCCTCTGCATGAACAGGACCCCATTCGATCGAGCCGGTTGGGGCTGCATGAACAGGACCCCGTGGAGGGCTACATGAACAGGACCACCCCGTGGAGGGCTGCATCAACAGTAGAGGGTGGGGGGATGGATGAACAGTAGCCCGTGGAGGGATGGTTGAACAGGAGCCCGTGGAGAGGGCTGGTTGAACAGTAGCCGATGGAGTAGCGCGTGGTGGAGGCTGAACAGTCGCAGGTGGAGGCTGGAGGAGGTCGACGGTGGATGAACAGTAGCCCGTGGAGGCTGGAGGGGGTCGATGGTGGTGATGAACAGTATCCCGTGGAGTCCCGTTTTGCGGTAGGCCACATCCCTCCCGATGAACATGACCCCCGTTTCGACCGTAGCGCTCCAACACAAGTCCGTTTCCCCCGTTTTGCGATACGCCACACCCCTCCCGATCAACAGGACCCCCGTTTCGACCGTAGCGCTCCAACACAAGTCCGTTTCCTCCGTTTTGCGGTATGCAGCACCCCTCCCGATCAACAGGACCCCCGTTTCGACCGTAGGAGGTCCGTTTCCTCCGTTTTGCGGTATGCCAGGCCCCTCTCGATGAACAGGATCCCGTTTCGAACGTGGCCGGTCGAACACAAGGCCGTTTCCTCTGTTCTGCGGTACATCAAGCTTCGTTACCATCGGCTGTTCCATCCAAGCTCTCCCGACGAACACGATGACGCATTCCGTTCCGACCCAGCCGGTTGGCTCCCAATGAACACGACGACGACGCTGTTTCTCTGTTCCGGCCCAGCCATGTACACGAGCCCTAGCCGTACGTATGCGCGAGTAGGCGTTCGTGACCCTGCCCGTATGTACGTACGTGGCCGTATTTTCTTTCTTGCACACTTGCCGCTGTACGTACGTGTACATGCTACGTGCGCGCCTCTACTACGACACATGCACGCCTCTACATCGACCAGTATGTATGTACACGTTCGCGACTATAATGACAATGCTATGTACGCTTCAACCAGGTGGGTCCCTACTGTCAGGCATTTCCTTGCGTGCGAAGATGTAGCTGGTGGGTCCCAGCAGTCAGGGGGGCGAATCGCTTTTTTTGCCGGGACGCACTTCCTTGCATGCGAAGATGTAGCTGGTGGGTCCCAACAGTTAGGGGGGCGAATCGTTTTTTTGCCCAGACGCACTTCCTTGCGTGCGAAGATGTAGCTGGTGGGTCCCAGCAGTCAGGGGGAAACTTTTTTTTTCGTGAAATACGGTGGCCCGCCCGGTGGGTCCCCGTTGTCAGGTGGAGGAATAATTATTTTGCGCGTAATAAGGAGGCACTTCCTTGCTGCGGCCGTGGACCCAGCTGTTAGCCTCTCCACGTACAGTCCACGTCCGATGAAGCCGTTCCTTGACCACATTGACCACGCCGCGCCGAGAGCACCAGGGCGGTGGATGATGGCGAGGCCTAGGAAGGGGGCGACGCGGAGACGGGGAAGACGGGGCAGTGGATGCCCACACGTAGAGGAGTACGGGGGTTCACTAGTTCGCTGCGGTGTGAGGCTGCCGTCGCCGCAGAATAACAGGGGGGTATGGGTGAGTAGAGGGATGGCCTGGCCAGCGGTGGGAATTGTAGGGGGCGGTGAGGCCTCCGCGGCAGCACAGCCGGCCACGGGAGGCAGGAGCATGCGGCACGACCGGCGCTGCTTTGGGCGGCTGGAGCAACAAGACCAGAGGTTGAAGAAGCACTATGGTTGTTGGATGGACATCATACGGTCACTGGAGCTAGAATCGTTCATATTGACTAAGTTGACAAAGCACACCGTCCCTGTCAACTTAGTAGGCCCACAAGTCAGCCTCCCACCAAGGTGGGTCTCAACCAGCAGGGGGAGTATTCACTTTTTGTGCGTAATAAGGAGGCACTTCCGGTGGGTCCGAGCTGACAGCGGGGGGAACGTTTTTTTCGCGCAATACGGTGGCCCGTCCAGTGGGTCCCAGTAGTTCGGGGAGACATTTTTTCGCCAAATACGGTGGCCCTTCCAGTGGGTCCATGCTGTCAGGTGGAGGAATAATTATTTTCCGCGTAATAAGGAGGCACTTCCTTGCGGCTGTCGTGGACCCAACTATCAGCCTCTCCACGTACAATACTCTTCCGATGGAAGTCATTGCTTGACCATGTTGACCACGTCGCGCTGAGAGCACCAGGGCGGTGGACGACGCGGAGGCCTAGGAAGGGGACGACGTGGAGCCGGGGAAGCCGCGACAGTGGAAGACTACGCGGAGAGGAGTACGAGGGTTCACTGGTTCGGCTGCAGTGTGGGGCTGCCGTCGTCGCAGGTCCTGGCCAGCGGTGGGAATAGTAGGTGGCGGTGAGGCCTCCGCGGTGTCGTAGCCGGCCACGGGAGGCAGGAGCACGAGGCACGAATGGCACTGGTTTGGGCGGCTGGAGCAAGAAGACCAGAGGTTGAAGAAGCACTACAGCCATTGGATGGACATCGTATGGTCAATGGAGCTAGAATCGTGCATATTGACTAAGTTGACGAAGCCCTCCGTCTCCGTCAACTTAGTAGGCCCACAAGTCAGCCTCCCACTATACTGGGTCCCAGCTAGCAGGGGGAGTATTCATTTTTTTGTGCGTAATACGGAAGCACTTCTAGTGGGTCCGAGCTGACAGTGGGGTGAACATTTTTTTCACGAAATACGGTGGCCCGTCCGGTGGGTCCCAACAGTCAGGGGGAAAATGTTTTTTCGCCAAATACGGTGGCCCGTCCGGTGGGTCCCTGTTGTCAGGTGGAGGTATAATTATTTTCCGTGTAATAAGGAGGCACTTCATTGCGGCTGCCGTGGTCGTTGACCAGATTGACCATGTCGTGCCGAGAGCACCAGGGCAGTGGACGACGGTGAGGCCTAGGAAGGGAACGACACGTAGGCAGGAAAGAATGAACATTTATTTCCCACACGGAGGGGAGTACGAATGTATGAGGGTTTATTGGTTCGTCTGCCGTCGCCGGAGAATAACAACAGGTGTGGGTGAGTAGAGGGATGGCTAGGCCAGCGATGGGAGTACGATGGGGCGGTGAGGCCTGCGTGGTAGCACAGCCGGCCGCGGGGAGGAGTGAGTAGGCAGTCCCGTCGGCGCTTGTTTGAGCGGCTGGAGCAGGAAGTGCAGAGATGGAAGAAGCACGACGGCCGTTGGATGGACATCCAACAGTCACTGCTTGTGCGTCAACCTTTTTAGGAAGGCCTCAAATCTATGGAAAACATCATACAACCCATCTACCATTATTTCTAATAATTTACAGCCCATTTTCTAATTCCTAAGGTTTTTTTGGAGCCCATATTCTTTTTGTTAGCATTACATCCCATATTGTGGCCACGGTTAAAAAATTATACGAAATTTTGCATATTTCGGTGCGGTCCGAACTGTTTTTAATCCCGAAATGTCGAGTCACATTCAAACTGATTTTAAAAATAAATGCATATCAATATAAAATCCAACAAATTGTCCATGCATAAAACTCAATGCAATTTAAAATCTTGAAATGAAAAAATATATTTGAAACTAATTGCCGGTTTGATGTGTTTTAAAAATGTACATCCCATTTCTCATTACTGATAGGCTAATTTCTCGGCCAGCCGAATGAAGCTCTCCTCGTCTTGAAAGATTTGCAGCCCAAAAGGCCTGACAAAGTGACTTATTTGGCAAATCACAAAAAAACTAGGATGTGGCCATGGACCTAGCCGTCAGCCTCTCCACGTACAATACTCTTATGATGGAAGTCGGTCGTTGACCAGATTGACCACGCCGCGCCGAGAGCACCAAGGCGGTGGACGACGGCGAGGCCTAGGAAGGGGACGACGCGGAGCCGGGGAAGATGCGGAAGTGGATGCCCACACGGAGAGGAGTATGAGGGTTCACTTGTTCGGCTACGGTGTGAGGCCGCTGTCGCCGCAGAATAATAGGGGGTGTGGGTGAGTAGAGGGATACCCTGGCCAACGGTGGGAGTAGTAGGGGGCGGTGAGGCCTCAGCGGCATCACAGCCGGCCAAGGGAGGCAGGAGCACGCGGCACGACCGGCGTTGGTTTGGGCGGCTGTAGCAAGAAGACCAGAGGTTGAAGAAGCACTACTGCCATTGGATGAACATCGTACGGTAACTGGAGCTAGAATCGTTCATATTGACTAAGTTGACAAAGCCCTCCGGCTCCGTCAATTTGTTAGGCCCACAAGTCAGCCTCCCATGATGCTGGGTTCCAGCTGGCAGGGGGAGTATTCATTTTTTTGTGCGTAATAAGGAGGCACTTCCTTGCGTGCGAAGATAGCTGGTGGGTCCGACCTGTCAGCGGGGGGCATGTTTTTTTCCGCTAAATATAGAGTCCCTTCCGGTGGGTCCCAGATGTCAGGTGGAGGAATCAAAGACTTGAGAAGGCGTACAGAACAAGCTAGTGTACCAGTAAAGAGACGTTGCTGAGTTTTAGAAAAAAGAGAGACGTGCTCCTGTAGCTGGTTCGAATCCAAACCTAAACTATGACTATATATGGTGCTATGCTACTCTGCAAGTAATGAAACTGACATATCCAACGTTCGCTTCTCCTCTTCTGTACTTACTCTGCCTAGCATCAGAAGCTCTGGCCATAGCAACCAGGTCCGTTGACTGCTCGTCCACCTGCTCTTCAGCAGGCAACAACCAAATATGCGCCAAGTCGCCACCCGTACCATCGCCTGTGGGTCTCATCACACCCCCGCCGGCACGCGCACCGCAGCCGGTTGCTCATCGCAACCCGCTGTCGTTGGTGTGGTCGCACTGCTGCAAATCAGGCAAAGTCATATGTCGCGTCTCAACCACAAGCCTCAACCCTGGCCGAGTCTTCTACACATGCCCGAATCATGGGGTCATAATACGTTTAAGTGTTGTTCTGCTGGTTCCAGTTGCTGATTTTTTTAATATTTTGGTTGATGATCTTCCAATTTGATTCTTGCAGAAAAGGGAAGATTCATGTGATTTGTATTTCTGGGAAGTTGCTGATGTGGGGGAGTGCAACTACACTGATTATTTGGTTAGCTGAGGAATCCCAATACCAGCAGGTTGGGTTGTTGGAAAAGTAACTGAAGGAACATGAGAAGAGGAAGATGCAGAGCAGAAGGTTCAAGATGCAGTTCCTCTGATCATGGCCAAGCAACAGCTGCTGAACGACCTTGACAGCAATGAGGAGATGAAAGAGCTTGTGAAGATAATGGGCGAAACCGATGTGCTATGTAGGATGATTTTCTCTTTATTTGCAGTGTATGTAGCACTCGTGATGTATTCAGTGGCTATGACATGAGCACTTTGCTGAAACTAGTAATGAATGAAACTTGTGTAGTAGGCTGGGCGTATTGTTGTGAACATCTAATGATTTCTATTAATGGAAATCAGGGGGTATCCCCTTTTGCTCATAAATAAATAAATAGCAGAGGCCCTTTTGGTAATAAATAAATAAATTAGCAGAGGCCTTGTTGGGTCAGCTTTGTTCTCATTCGAAGACGTCGAGCAAATTGTAGTCCAACATCAAACTATGTCATCAAATTCAAGTTTCATAGCCAAATATGAGTACAACTAAACAACAATGTCATCATGTTTTAGTCATCATACAATCACCAAACACAAATCAGCATACATAACAAGTGATGTTCTCACAGGAAAAATACTAAACAACATGTTCATCAGGTTTCAATTGTCATAGCAAACACAATTTCACATAGTAGATAAAAAACGTCTTTTGACAGGAAAATACGACAAAAGCAATGTAATCATCATCCACAGCAGCGTCGTCAACATCTTCACCATGTGTATCAGTCTGAATCGTAATTCCCCACGGTGTCATCTTCTTCTTCATCCTCAACGTCCTCGAACGTTGGCTTCTTCTTGATCAACTCTTGTATGTCCACAACACGACATGCAATCTTTTCGCCGGCGTCATTGACATGATGGTTCTCAAAGATATTAGGAACATCTGTGTTATCTTGTACATCAGGAGCAGTGTAAGCATCATCTTGTTGTGCAACTTCATTAAACAAGTTCCTCTTCTCAAACCTTTGCAATACTCTCCAGTCATCGCTATGTGCAAATGTGTCTTCCAAGAAAATATCTGTGTTGCTTGATTTGCCAAAATAAAAGGCTCGTTGGTCTGGTACGCCGCCTTGACATTGATGGATTTGAAATAATCATCAGCTCTGGGTTTTGCGATCCTGGAAAGCATGTTATACCAACAACAGCACAACAGTACCACACACCGATGATCCTCGAAACTGGAGATATACTGCAACTGAACAATGTCCGTTATGTTAGCATACATTTTAGTTGTCTCTTTGTCATACATATCCGTGCTCATGATGGCACTGTTTTGTGTTTTCCTGCCTTCATCTCGTGCAAGGGTGTTGTAGCGCACATCTCACACAATGCAAGATTCATAATGTCTTACCCGAGTATCAGGACCCATTGCTAGTGAGTAAAGGGCATCATCAACTACTTGCCCATCCTCCCACATCTTCTTAACCTATGGTTAGAAAATAGACAAGCTGATCATCTTATGTATTCAATATATTAAAAAAGCTGACAGTGCAATTCAAAAGCTTACATGGCTCTTGAACCATTTCGCAAATCCTGCCATAACCAGTTTGTCAATGTTTCTTGGATTTTGCGGCAGTAACTCCTTTTTGTAGATGCTGCACAACATAGTGATCACGTCAAACATCTAAACATATAAGAATGTGATGCAAGTTTAGTAGATTACGATGTATAAGCTGCAGTACTTAGCACTTACTTGATATAAGGTAGTATCTCAGGACAGTTATTCAACACATACCAAACCATTTTGTCCAAATCTTTAGGTTTGTCCTCTTGTCAACTCTTCCCTATAACTCGAACAGAATAATCGAAAACATTGAGCCCGGGATTGTCTTCATCCACCTCTTTGCTAAGTTGATCAGCTATTTCAATGCATTTTGAGCAGAATGTCAACGCTTTTGTAGCAATGTAGGCCTCTGCAATGGAACCCTCGGGTCTAGCTCTGTTCCTAACATAGCCCTAGAAAGTGCCTAGCCGCCTTTCAATTGGGTACATCCAGCCATACTGTACTAGACCTCTAAGTAGTGCCTCATCAGGTCGATGAACAGCCAAATGCACCATCACATCAAAGAAGGCTGGAGGATATATCTTCTCAAGGTCGCATAGGATAGTTGGTATCTTGTCTCTAAGACGCTCCAAAACATCTATCCTGATATTTCTACTGCAAAGTTCCCTAAAGAATTGTCCCAACTCTGCAACTGCTCTGTATAAGTCAGGGCGGCCCAATCCTCTAAGGATAACAGGTAAAACCCTTTGAAGTAGGACGTGGCAGTCATGAGTTTTCAACCCTTGTACCTTGTTTCCATCTGCACTGACTCTCCTTTCAGGGTTGGAAGCAAATCCATGGGGGAATCTCACACGTGACAGGACCTCGCAGAATTCTTTTCTTTTTACCTTGTCCAAGACGTACACAGCTGGTGCCATACCCAGTGGTTTACCTTCATCTTGCACCTGCAAATCCTCTCTGATACCCAGGTGTGTCAAATCAATCCTAGATTTTAAGGTATCTTTCGTCTTGCCTTCAATATTAAGAAGTGTGCCGATAATGCTGTCACATATATTTTTCTCGATGTGCATCACATCAAGATTATGCCACAGATCCAAATCTTTTCAATACTCCAAGTCCCACAAAGTGGACCTGTGGGTAAACAATAATCTCTCTTCTGCCCTGCCACGCTTCCTTTTCCCGCTACCATTATCAAGATGGTTTCCTGGTGTAATATGCCTGACCTTCTCTAATTCCACTTGCAACTCATAGGCGGTGAGACTCTTAGGCGTATCACGGTTTTCATGCTTTGTATTGAACACATGTCTTCGGTATTTTCTAGGATGCGGCTTGTCCTTGGCAAGGAAACGACGGTGTCCAATGTAACAGATCTTGCTAACTATTGCGTATGACAGCGGATTCTTGTCACAGCGAACACATGCATTGTAACCATGTGTAGTTTGCCCTGATATAGTGCCCAAAGCCGGATAATCATGGATGCACCAAATTATAACAGCACGCAGAAAGGAATCAGCTGGTGGGCTGCTATATAGGTCTCGAGTGAGAACACCCCTCCAAATTTGTTGTAGTTCCTCCACAAGAGGCTCCATGAACAAATCAAAATTCTTTCCAGGACTTTTTGGACCTGGGATGAGCAAGGCCATCATGTAGTTTGATTCTTTGGCGCCGACATTTGGAGGCACGTTGTTGGGGATAACAAGCACTCTCCACATGCTATATGTGGCGCTCTGGTGGCTAAATGGGTTAAATCCATCTGAAGCTACGCCAAGTCTAATGTTTCTCGGGTAAGCAGCAAACTTTTCGTGCTCCTGATTGATGCTTTTCCACTCACTACCATGTGATGGATGGCTCATTACATTCTGAACTCTGTACTCCTGGTTCCTAGAATGCCACAACACATCCTCTCTTGTTTCAACATCATGAAACAACCTCTGCAATCTTGGTGTAATTGGAAAATGTCTCAGAACATTATGAGGACTCCTCTTCATAGCATCGCCATCTTTCCATCTTGATGATTAGCATTTCGGGCATTCACTTAAGTTGGCATAATCCTTCCGGAACAGAACACAATTATTCTTACAAACATGGATCATATCATATCCAATTCCAACTGCACGAAGGAAATTCTTCATTTTACTGTAGGTGTGTGGCAGCTCAGACGCATCTAGGAAAGCTTTGAGGAAAGTAGCCAACATCGCATCGAATGATTTGTTGGTCATCCGCTCAGATGTCTTCACCTGAAGAAAGGTGACCATAGCTGAGAATACTGACAGCTTATTTCCTTGGGTGACAGCCACGTTGCATTGTTCCAACATGCGGGCCCACCATTTTTCTTCTACAGGTGAAAGTTCACGGAATGCACGAGCATTTCGTAGCATTGTTTCAATGTTGGTCAAACTCACTGGCTCCGCCACCACCACCACCTCCCCCTCTTCCACCTGAGCATCAGGCAGATCAAGATGGTGATTTGTTGCTTCCACGTAGTCAATAACATTGACGTTCACAGCTTCACCATGATGAACCCACCTAGTATATGTGTCCGACATCCCATACAAGTGTAGATGATTTTGCACAGTTGACTGGGGTCTTGTAACTGAATTCATACAGCTGCTACACGGGCAGAGCACATCTGATTTCGAACCACTGTACTCAGCTCTGATAAAGTTCATGAAGTTTTCAACCCCTCGACATATGCAACGGAGAATCTTCGAGCAGAAGTTATCCAAGTCCCGTCCATCTGTTAAACATACAAATTAGTTCTTCTACTAGATATTACATGAAAAACATATATGCTTTTTTATGAAGTCCAGAAGAAAATACCTAGGTCGAGGTCTAAAGCTATGGCATGATCTTTGGACGAGCAGATCTAAGTAACGAAATATATGTAAAGCTAATTCAGCAAATAGATTTGGGTGCTAAATTATGGAAGGCTATTTCAACAGTCAATGAGGTCGAGCATGATGGATTATGTATTTCCAACAGAGCACACAACCATCAAACTATTGAAGTCCATCGCAGCAACAAAGGTCGAGTATAAAACGGTGTAGAGCTATTTCACCTAACAGATTGGCTACTAGACCATGGCAATCTACGTCACAATAAATATATGGCAGTATATTTTAGCAACTAATCGGCCTTGGCATGCCATCTCAGCTAAGCAGATTGAGTGCAGAACAGGGCAAAGAAGCTTCTTCAGCAGAGCATATTGACTGTAAACTACTTCAGCAAACAGTGAGATTAACAGAGTCTATCAGCTAACATTCAGCGCTACACCGACATGCACGGGGCCTCAGTCTAGAATGCGCGTGCCGTGGGAGAAGCTGACCGCCGTGCGTCTCCACACGAACGTCGCCGGCGGTGGCGGCGCTGACTGCCGTGCGCCTCCACAAGAACATCGGCAGCGGTGGCGGCGCGGCTAGAGGACGACAGTCTACGAGAGCGTACTGTGGGAGCGAGAGGATCGCCGTGCGTCCCCTCGACGAAGCGCGGCGTCGACGTATCGACGTGGCGGGGAGGGCGGCTTTGGCAGAGCGAATGGAGTGGAGGGGGACAGCGGGGGAGGGGGTTTGGGGAATATTATTGGCTAGTTGGCCGAAGGGCGTTTGAATCTAGGATTTGGGGGGGATTTTTGGGTGGGAGGGAGGATTTTTGCGCGGTGGGTGGGGGGAGTTTGGCGCATGGTCTGTTTCTCCAAGTGCAGTTCCACGTGTCAGTGAAGAGGCAAACCGAAGCACGTTCCGTTTGCGTGAGCCGTGTGCAGGACCGAACGTGTGTGGGGTGCAATGCGACCGCGACAGGGGTGTTGTGAGTGTACCGCCTTTTTTTCCTTTTAAACTAGGTGCTTCGCCCCTAAAAAAAACTTGTTGCTTCACGCAATCCATCGATACTACTACTAGTAATCCGGTAATCCTGACTAAAACGGCGCGGCCGGGTCTTTTCCCGTGCGATATGCTAGGAGGTTGGCTTAGTTGGGTTTTTTAGGACGAGTAATGCTACACCTACGTAGTCCCAGTTGCGTAATTAACATAATGTGAAACGTGTGAGCTGTTGATTGTAGATTGGGGGGAGGGAGGGTCCCACCACCTTGAAAATCAGGGGGGAGAGAGAGAGGCAATTTACGTTAACCCTTTCGTATGTTCCCGTAGATGTGAAATGCGTGAATGTGCATTTGCAGAGAAGGCCTTCCCTCGTTCATCCTTTTCTACCACAATATCTTGATCTTCCATGCAACGCACGGGCATCTTGCTAGTACTCCTACAATATACTATATTATTGTGAAAGTTCATATACACCGGCCGAGATTAATGCAAACACGGCAGATTTTCATAACATTTCGAACTTTTATAGGACAGCAAAATAAAAGATACCCGACCCTAAACCTATTCTACGGCGGCGACCGACGTCCTCCATCTGCGATCTCCATGTACGGGGGCGGGGTTCAAGACCCGTGAAGTGAAGGTGCAGTCTCCGGCGAGGAATAGTAGAACACGGGAGACGGACCGGCCAGTTGGCACACCATGCCCTACACATCCTCGGAGGAGTCCCCGACCTCGGCGGTGCTGGATGTTGGACGACGGCAAACGTCCTTGTGCGTCCTGGTAGTAGTGCATTCCGGTGAGGCCAAGCGTCCTGGTGTGTCATCAAGTCCCCGGAGTTGGTTCCTTGGGCACCAAGCCTCTTAACGACGACATATGGACGGACGACATGAATGCGGGCAGCTGGCGCCGGCTGGGAACGCACCACGCGACGACGCGAGGGACGAGGGTTTTTGGTGTGCCAGGGTAGTCAGCTGCGGTCGGGGCAACGTTGGAGATGCCCTTTGCTCACATGCGATCGACGCATGTGATTGGAAAAGCAAGACGACCCGGAATGGTCTCAGATCCTGAGGATGCAGTTGGCCGCGCTACACCACTCCGCGGACACGTCCCAGTGCCCCGTGCATCCTCGACGAGCCAAGTGTTGGCGTGTGTTTGGATTGTGGCCAAAGTTCACCTTACCGAAATTTTGGTCATTACCCAAAGATTGGTCTTTGTTTGGATGGTTGCCATTTTTTTGGCATGCCAATGAACTCTAGCCAACTCTAGTTCATTTTTCTTGCCGATATCGGCCAAATCATGGGCAACCAAAACCTCAACCAAAATTTTGGCTACCCAATGCTTTGATGGGGCAACCTTGGGCACAAACCAAACATACTGTTGTTCGTGCCACAACACTAACGCCACCCTCGGCGCACTGAAACCGACCGTGTCTAGCGACGATGAGCATGTCGCTCACCGCGGTCGCCGTGTCTATAGGCGGTGCTGGAGCTACGCCACATTGTTGGCCCCCACGACCCACATGAACAGTTGTCGGTGGCGAAGAGGTCGTGGGCCAGCTCCTCCATTGGACTAGTTTGCGCTACGTCGTCCCGACAGGTGTGCCCCACATGTCGGTTTCCCTGTTTTCTCGGCCATATTTGAGCATCAGTGCTCCGCATTGCGCATTAGGCCTTTCACTATGTAGGCCAAGCGAGACAACTTATTGTTTATTTGAGCCGTTCAAGTATAATCATGTGGCGTTTGCTTATTTCTCATTCCTCTCCATCGATCATGTCGCCCTTCGGTGGAGTCCATCCTCCCGCATGCCTCATTTGAACATTCCGCCGAGTATCATTCGCATGTGGGCCTAGACCATGCATGTATTTCCAATGTTTATTTGTAATTTGTCCGACATGCATCCATGCAAACAAACGGTTTGTTTGAAGTTTCACTTTGCCTCCACTACGTGTCGCTTCGCGTCTTAGTTTTGACATCCCATTCGGTTCATGTTGATGAGATCGATAGATGACATGGCAGTTCCTTATAGCCATCGACTGGCTATATTATTAACCATGCTCTAATGCGTTTTTCAAAACCACATTTGACTATTGACAAGATTAATAGTACATGAGATGTATAATGTGAAAATTATATCATTGGAAGCTCCTTTCACATACTTATCCCTGCCTTAACCTCCCTTTCGGTCACTTACTAGCGGACCCCATGCTTGCTAGGCCCCGCATGTTAGTTAGTCAATGGGTTCGGCCACGTCAGGGGATCCTCATCCGTAGTATATTCCCTCTATTTTTATTTACTCCGCATAAAATGACGCGGGCGGGGGAGGGGGAGGGACGTCGGTTTACTCTCAACTGCGGTCCCACAAGCAAGAGAAAACGCAAGACGAAGCGCGTTCCATTCGATGAGAGACGTGGAGGGTCCAGCGTGCCGGGCTGCAACGCGAACGCGACAAGAGCGATGTACAGTCAAAACCGATTGACCGGTCGTCACTGGAACCACTATTCACACCAGAACCTTCGCTGCTCGGCCTACTCCAGCCCCTTCCCCCACCTTTCGATCCCCTAGCCCGCATCAAGCATCCCCTAGTTTGCCGGAAAGCCATGGTGCCCCGCAAGATCACATACTACAAGATGCTGACGCTAGAGCGCCACGCAAAAATCGCGGCGGCGGTCGGCGCCAGAGACCTCCGTTCCCAAGCTCGCTTTACGACGGGCCAATCCCCGAATTCTCTGGAGCCAAGCTACGAGGAGGAGGAAGCCGATCCAATGTTCATGGTGGAGGTCGCGGCGCAGAAGGCCCCCGATGGGTATGAGACGATGGACGTCGACTTCGTGCCGGCGTCCGAGTCCCCAATGGTGCAGGCGGACCAGCGGTTCAACCTGGCGATACTAAAGGAGGACCGGGAGGCAGAGGCTCAACTCGACGCGGAGCGCGCGCATGCTGCTGCCATCGAGGCTCTCCTGCAGGCCAAACCGAATGTCGTGGATGTGAACCGGGCGGCGGAGGCTCAACTTGGGGCGGAGCGCGCGGATGCCGCTGCCATCGAGGCCCTCCTGCAGGCGGAACCAGACGTCCTGGACTTGAACCGGGCGGCAAAGGCTCAACTTGACGCAGAGCGCGCGGATACCGCTCTCATCGAGGCCCTCCTGCAGGCGGAACCGAACGTCGTGGACTTGAATCGGGTGGCGGAGGCTTAACTCGACGCGGAGCGCGCGGATGCCTGTTCCATTGAGGCCCTCATGCAGGCGGAACCGGGCATCCTCGACTTGCACCAGGCAGTGCTCTTGTCCGTGCAGAGCGCCCGCATGCTCCGTGTGAACGAGTAGCTGGAGGCCGAGGACAACCACGGTGCGGAGACACATGTCGGCAGCTACGGCTGGTTCACGCCGGCAGCCAAAGATGACGAGGCCGTCTCGTTCCGCGAGCAGTGATAGTTTTTCTTTATGTTGTTGTTTTATGGATATTTTGCTGTGTAAAAAACATATATTGTTATGCAAGTCACCTGACTTGGGTCAGTCTACCATTTCAGGTGGTTGGATGAATATCCTACGTCTCCTAACCCTTCTTCCTCACGTCTTCTTCTTCCCCAACAGACCACCGCACGGGCCGTACGGATACTCCCCAACACACGGTTGGAAAAACATACTCTATGAACGAAAATTATGTGTCAGCGGTAGGATGGCTGAGTTTGGTTTGTTCACACGCGACAGGACGTGTCAGTGAGCGTCCGTTCCCTTAGTTGGATTTGCGGCGTGCAGGAGCGACTATGCATGTGAGTGTGCGGTGCGACCGCAGCGTGCAGGAGCGGCCGTGTGAGGGTGCAGTGCGATCGCGACAGCCGTGCGCAAGTGTACCTCCTTTTCATTTTGAAAACTTTAGGCAAGCTTGGCAAAAGTGTGTGGCAAAGTATGGCAATGCAAGGCCTAGACCCAAACAGGGTAAGTACGTAGTAGTACTACGTACTAGGAGTACTAGTGTTAAAAAAGAAAGGCGGGGTTTTCCTTCGTGGGATTAATCGATACAAATACTCGTTTCACATGTCAATTAATGCGGTTTTTTTCTCCAAAGCCCAAAGAGCTAACCATCTCACTCCTCATCGCTTGATTAATGCAACGCCTTGCAAACCAACCTTCTCACTTCTGCATGCATACAGGGGATATTAATGTCCTTGGTTGCTAGTATGAGGCAAACCCCATCAATTTTGCCTCAATTAGTTTTAGTGGCCTTTTGCAAATTGTAATTTTTATATACTGGCCTTGTGTACAAAAAAATGGAGGTAGTAACTATGTTGGACTTCCTTCCCCATTGCGGTGACATCGACGATATCTCGAACGTTGTGGTTGGCCGAAGTGCGTTCGACGGAGAACACCATTGAGGGAGACCATGGTAAGTCATTCGCAAGTGCCACCTGCCAGTCGAGACAACCGCCTTATTTGCATATAGGAAGTCCGTTGAACCAAACGACGCGTAAATGTACTAGTACTACTCGTACACAATAGCGTCGTCCGTCCAGCTTAGTGCAGTGAGATGGTTTCTCGAAGAAGACGATGGAGAAGTGGAGTCATTGAAGAGTGAAATGATGGTTGCTTCGTCCGTGCTTTGTGATTTGACGCCTCACTGCTTTGTGATTTGTGATAGAAGGGACTGGGAGTAGACTTTGTCCTCTACATTCTACATGCGTCCAAGCACAGGAGAAAGAGGAGGGACGTTGCATTTTTCTATTCCTTCAATCAATCAATCAGGGAGCTTCGGTTCCATCCTTTTGGCTTTGGCAACACCGTCCACAATGGTTCCCACGATGCCAAAAGCTATTTTCACATTTGCCTACACATTGTGGATGCCCTTAACCGTACCGCTTGGTTTTGCTCTTGTGAGCTATCTATACAAATCTCAATTATATTGATCTAAAAAAATATAGAATCAAGATTAGTAAAAGGAGGTGATTTTTCCGCGCGGATGGCGGGGGAGGTTTCTTATTTTTAGAGGACGTTGTCCTGGCGGTTTGCTAACATGCGGTCCCACGTGTTAGTCCTTCACCAAGCCGATCCGCTTCCCACATGAGGCAGAACAACGACAGAAGCAACACGTGGTTAACTTGAAGAAGACGAGGGAGAAGCGGATTCAACAAGAGTGAAATGATGGCTGCTTCGTCCCTCCAACCTCTTCTTTTTTAGAATTATTACTTCCGCCCCTCCAACTTCTTCTTTTTTTGAATTATTACTTCCGTCCCTCCAACTTCTTCTTTTTTAGCATTATTACTTCCGTCCCTCCAACTTAACTGCGGGAATGGTGCAGCTTTGTGATTTGACGCCTCATTGCTCATTACTACGCCGGCGCCATGACTGGGTGCTTCACCCCGGCTGCTCTACACAGTATTCCGGTATGGCACGTGGACCCGATAGCTTGATGCCCCACATGTCGGCGGAAGGGACTAGAAGATTTATGAAAGCGAGCGCTCCACTCTTACGTCGGAGGAGTACACGACACGACGGCCCAGTGAACTGGCACTTATACTGTATATAGTACTATAGTTTTGTTGTTTCGCACGATCCATCGATACAAACCCGATTAAACAGGAAAGGGCGGGATTTTTCCCGCGCGGTATAAGATACTGGCCATACATTTCAAAGGCAATTTTAATGTATGCGAACGGAATAATTAAGTAACATTATGATATCTAGTAAAACTAAAAACACATATGATTTATTGTGTTAGAGTGTAGTAGTGGTGCTGTATTGCATAGTTGTTAGATGTAACATGCGAGAACGTGTAGAGATTTAGTTTTGGAGGGCCTACAGAGAGAAAAGCGAAATACGTTCACCTAACTTCAGAATAAGCTGATTACGGTCACTATATACGTTTTGCGGTGATTATACGGTCACTTGCTTACGGTTCGGCATCGGATTGCACTCTGTTGACTGGCCAAATAGTCTGTGTGGCACCATGCTGACTAGTTAAATGGAACACGTTCCTAGTGGGTCCCACCTGTCAGTTCGCATAGGGAAAAGGTCCGATAAACACAAATTTACGCAGGCGCGACAAGACTCCACCCCGTGCGCGGGAATCACCTAGTTGTGTATTTGTCTGTCACGGCCTGGTGTGTGCGCATGCACATGTAGGTTGAGCACTTGAGCGTGAGAGTGTGTGTTGGTCGTGTGGTGTACTCGTGTGTGCATGCATGCGTGCGTGTGTGCATGTAATGCCCAGTATGCGACTATGTCTCCTACGTGTCGATGCACGACTTAGAGACATAAGCGCATACCAGAATGATCTCAAGTATTGTATCTTTGCACATCTCATGTAAAAGTTCAGGGATGAAATTGAAAAGATAGTAGCATACTGGGCATTACAAGTTGGTATTAGAGCCGACCCTCGCGGTTACACGGATGTTTGCGGACAGGTGCTCGGTCATGTTGTTCATGACGTTTGTGACCCGTCGTGGCACACGGCATGGCACATGTATCAGACTGGATGCACAAACGTTTGTGCCAAGAGGGAACGTTCCCGTGGCCCGACGAGGACGTCGGTTCCTTTGAGTGGGGGTGTATGTGATGGCCTGGCTTATTAGGGATGATAGACTACTCATATCAATAAGGAATTCCTTCTTTTCCGGGAGCCCATTCGACAGAACTCCGAAGTTAAGCGTGCTCACCTTAGAGCAATTTCAGGATGGGTGACCGACCGGGAAGTTGCTCCCGGGTGTGCATGAGTGAGGACAAAGTGCGCAGAAAAGACTAGTATAGATATGTGGGGCCAGTCTAGATCCCACCAGGATTAACGACCACCAGCGGGTGTGTCCGGGGCGTTACCGTGCGTGTGAGTGTTGCGTGTGTGCGTGGGTGCATGTGTTCGTGTGAGTGTTGCGTGCATGCAGTTCGTGTGCATGCGTGCGTGTGTGTATAATCACCACACCAGATCAGGTGTGTTAAAACAGACGGCTCAACATACCAATAGAAGGCCACCTTGTCCACTATGCCCGCGGTCATGACTTTGAACCACCGTCCAATATTTTGTTGTCGTTTGTTTTCATTCTTACTAGCAAAATGCCCGTGCATTGCACGTAACATAAAGATGCATTTGTATGACTGGTTTATCTTGTGAGAGAAAAGGATGAACAAGGGAAGGCCTTATTTGCAAATGTGGAGATGTGTGTGGGTACCTTTTTGCAAAAAAATTCATAGTTTCTTTCCTATCCGTCAGATATAGATCGGACGACCTATATTGCAGGATGGCAGGCACACGATCATCACCGACTATATAGGCCGTCCGATCTATATCTGACCGATAGGAAGGAAACTATGGCAATTTTGCAAAAAGATACCCACACCCCTCTCCACACTTGCAAATAAAGCCTTCCCTTGTTCATCCTTTTCTCCCACAAGATAAACTACTCATACAAATGCATCTTGATGTTCCGTGCAACGCATGGGCATCTTGCTAGTATTTTATAAGAGTGTAGAAGTAGAGTAGATACAAGCCGACAGGTGAGCCCGATGGTAGTGAGATAATGTCATGCAACACTAGAGGTGCCACGTGGAGCGTTTAACTGGTGAACTAGTCGTGTCTTGAGCAAAAATAGAGTTGTACGGTCAGCCCGTGACTGTATAATAACCACAAAACTTAAATGGTGACCGTAATGAGTGGATTCTGAAGTCCAATGTACGAATCGTGCTTTCGCTTCAAATAAAATGATCGTCATTGTATATATTGCGAGAGAAAGATGAAACATGCGTGAATGTGCCGGGGGCTTACTTTTAGAGGACCTGGAGATAGTTTGTGTGTGTATGTGAAAGGGGCGTAGGGGGGGGTATGCGATGGAGAGATAGATGCTCTTCATTTCTCTTTACTATGACTAACTTTATATATAGTTTAAAAATATACAAATTCACAGTGCGGAATAAATACCATTGTGGGCACCATGCAATGCAAGCGTTCATACTCCTCCATACAACTTTGTAATGTTGTATATATGTAGAAATTCTAAAATATTTTTTGGCCACACTTTATTCAAAAGGAATGTTGCATGCGAAATAGACGTGAAGAGAGGGCTTTTTAGATAAATGGGGTACGTGATGTAACATGTGTGAATGTGTAGTTGATGCATTTGGCAGGGCCTAGAGAGGTATGTGTGTGTATTACGTATTCAAGAGAGGCATGGATAGAGGGGCCGACAGGGGGGGCGTGGGAGAGATAGCACGAGAAATGGGATTGGTCTAGAGAGAGAGATGAATATGACATCACGGCGAGAGATACCCTTGAGTGTGTATATGAAAGGGGGAGTGGATAGTGGCACCAGGAGCATATTGTGTGTGTGTGTGTGTGTGTGTGTGTGTGTGTGTGGTGTCTGTGTTGGTATGTGCGGGTGTGAGAAGATAACGAGACGTGGGGGCAGAGGGTGTGTCACCTCGTGAGGTCTGGTAGGTCGAGGTGAGGCCCTTCGTTTGGTTCCATCCCGCGCCACATTGGTCGGTCCGTGACGCATTTAGGGAGACCCATGGATGACTAGTCGTACAAGACAGAGATAGTATAATTGTGAAGGACTGTATGTCCACTGACAAAGCCGGCTAGGTTTTGTAACCCTTGGTTCTCGGACTAAGGTAACCCCTTTATCTCTGATATTACTATTCATCCAACCTAACTTTAAGGGGCATCCTACAGAATGCTCTGCTAGAATCATACTCGTCGATTAGGAAGAGAGGTGTGAGACAATGAGTGAGAGACAAACCTAAAGATAATGTGCGTACAGGAGACACGTAGGAAGGTCTATGTATATAGAAAGGGTCGATGGGTATTGTGCATGTGTATGCTTGCGAGAGGGCAAGTGCTTGTGATAAAGGTTAGTGAAAACAGTCGTAAGTGGTTACGAGAGGGAGGGAGGGTTATATCGAGAGCATGTGTGCGAGAAAGACACCTCGGGAGAGAGTGTGTGAGCATGTGTGAGAGACCACCGATGGAGAGTGAAACTATACGTACAAGACTGCTATACACATTGATTAAAGATATAAATTGTATCCAAATATTAGGATGGGATCATGATATTTGCAATTCGCGTAAGGAACGGTCATTGATCCATCAGACATCTAGATTCTATCGAATTTGAGCATGTCTATGTTATTATTCGACACAATTGATCCACATAGTTAGTATTTTGAACTCCAGACAATGCATCGCTTTAGCAATCGAATATAAACGTGAGTATAGTTCATGTTGTGTGTGTAAAGCACATTATACATACGAAAGTTACACAATGAACATTATAAATAGCTACCTATGGACTAACATACATTTGAATTCAACTTTAGGTGGTTTAAAAAATCGAATTCAACATGAAGTCCATTCAATTATTTGAATTTGATATCATGGCATTTGTAAATCATACCTAAATTATGGGGGCACCAATCTTTGCTCTGATTTTGTACATAATAGCATATGTAGTCGTGTAGAAAATATATTCTAATTTAGCAACTCCATTCCAAAATAATCGTAGTTATAGGATTTTCAAGTCTCAAAATTTAAAAAAGAAGCGAATAATTTAATGAGGTTTTCAAACATACAAGGTCAAATTTAACGTTGTCTATTTAGGTCAATCCTCAAAGTTCAAGAGTACTCTAAACGTGAATGCTTGTGTTTCAAAATTTCGAACGAAGCGCCAAAAGAGCCTCTACTCGCCCGAAACCACGTGAGACCAATGTTTGGTAGTACAAGGAAATTACTTTTCTAATAACTCCGACCCGTGAAACCTACCGGTCCGACGTCCAAAGGTTTAAACCGGGGTAGGTTCGTAGCTTCATCTAGACGCCACGCAACCGCCTCCGAAAAACATTCATACACAATGGCCGCCTAAGCACACACGCGCGCGGCCGAAATCGCTCCGGCCCACTATTTGGGACACCTGGGATTATCATCCTACCCCCGACCCGCAGTAGGTCGAAATTTAGGAGGGGGCAAAGTTTGTACTTTCCCCAAATTTGAAACAAGCGCGTCCCATCTTCTGTTCAAAAAAGCCAAAAACAAGCACGTCCCAGACCCGAAACATGCTTCTCCCCCCCGCCCACCCGTCCGATTCCCCATTCGTACTCTGTGGGCGCGAAAACTACCTCTCCACCAGCCGCGAAACCCCGGCGTCCTCCGTCTGCCACCCCATTCCACCCATCAACCTCCGCCCTCATCCATCACGTCGGAGCCAATACCCCGACATCATCGTCTACCGCAACCTCAACCGCAATGCCCTCCACGGCTAGTAGTTGAAGCCGAGGCCGAGCCAACCGTACCCGAGCCAGTTCAACCACGTCGTCCTGTGCGTCACCGCTACCGCTCCAACTTTGCCACCCTCCACCGCACCGGAGCTGTTCCTGCTATGCTGTCCTTCGCTGCCTCGGATCTGATTCCCCTCCACCGACATACGGCCACAGCAACACCGTTAACAATTTTGGCCATGGGTTCGTCCAAGCCTGCACCCTCCTCCAGAACATCAGTTTCCTCGGCAGAAAGAAGAAGATTGGCGCGACATGTGGAGGCGACCACACTGGCAACCGAAAATGGTACTCCTCTTCCCTTATTCGTGCAAATCTAACGTGCCTTCTTGCACGGTATTCATCCGACAGAAGACACTAGTTGACCGGTTCTTCTTGATACTAAATGTTCCTAGTAACTCGCGATGCACAAGGTTTCTCCTCATATACTATTTCACCTTAGCTAGAGGTCCATCGCCCCCCTGAATTTCAATTCCTGGTCAGTTGATTCGCAATTAATGGAAGCATTCCCTGGCGTAACAGGCGCTAGTCCGCCTATTACACCGGGGAAGCATCGCCTCGATGTTTATCTTAGGGGCGTGTGGGGCCTAGAGCTACTGGCGCCCTATCTGGAGGTCGGCCAGGATTAAAGGGATGGCCTGGGAGCGCTGCCAAGCACGGCGGTGGTGTGAGGTCTAGGGGAGGGCGGCGCGGCGGTGGCAGGGGTCTGGGCCGGTGGTCGCTGGCGGTTCGAGAAAGATCATCAACAGTGACTGGCGGGAGGTAGATGAAGGCCATCTGCCCGTTCCTTATAGATCGGACGGTTCATTAAAAAATTGACTGACCTATTTATTTTCAGTCGACTGTTATCTTGATATGACCACATGTGGTGGTGTGCTGGAGGAGTACCTGCATTTCCTGTGCTCATATTTTACAAAATCATACGGAGTAGAATCTAATTTTGTTTGCCATGCAATGTTGTAGAGCTATCTCCTGTCATTTATTTTTCAGCCACCTGCTATCTGCTACTTTACAGTGCACTAGTTCTGCACACACTTCACCCATACTCTCACTATTGTGTTTTTATGCAAGGGTATTTAAGACTCTGCTGCTATGAGAGAAGCAAAAAAGGACAGAGAGAAGTCACTCCAGCGCGCTAGCCAGTTATGCCATACACATTTGAGACATATAAAATGTGCAGTGTCAGCAGATGGAGACGGTAAACATAGCTCTGAAGTTGATGACCTCGCTCACAATGAACCACCATCCCAGGTGCTTGCTTTAACTTCGCGGTGTCATATGTGGTTGCATGTTCCATATGGTGTCTAGCTTGTATTCGAAAGGCTGAAGTCAGTCTTTATTAAGATAAGGAAATATATTTTTTACATGAACCACCATCCCGTGAGCACCAGAAGAAAAATAGCTAGTAAGGGCACTGGCCAAGCCAGTGACAAGCCCATGAAAGAGAGGCATCACTTGGAGCCAACTAAAAAGCCGCGATGGTGGCGAAGCAGCCCGCCTCCCACCAGGCTCTCAGGTCCTAGATGATCATTCTCACCACTCCAGCCGGATGTCTAGCTTGTATTGCTTCCAATTTGGTTAAATTGCATCTGCTTAGCTTACACATTATACCTTTAAATATGACATGCCTTTCTGTTTTTGGTACATACTAGTACATCTGTGTATTAACTATGTTCTTACATCAAACTAATGTTCTTGTGTATCCCTCATCAATCACTTATGAGGAGGCAGTCAGGCAAGTCGATTACTCCTCATTTAAAGAATGCAGCGTTAGCTTCCTGACTTGATTCTCAAGAAACAACAAGGCTATATGAAGATAGTGAACGTAGCTCTATAGTTGATTACCGCATTTCCCCTACACTAGCATCGCAGGTGCTTGCTCTAACTTGGCAGCGTGATATGTGGTTGCATGTTGCATATGGTGTCTAGATTGTAGTTTTTCCAATCTGGTTAAACTGCATGTGCTATTCTGCTTAGCTTATACATTATACTTGTTAATGGGACATGCCTTCCTGTAT
This sequence comes from Secale cereale, assembly GCA_902687465.1. Lineage (NCBI taxonomy): Eukaryota > Viridiplantae > Streptophyta > Magnoliopsida > Poales > Poaceae > Secale > Secale cereale. The sequence continues at coordinate 276,632,916 of LR738710.1, forward strand.
TTAGTACATAGTACATCTGTCTATTAAGCATGTCCTCACATAAAACTATTGTTTTTTTGTATCCCGCATAAATCAATATGACGAGACACCTTCAGTATATGCAGTGTGATATTAGTTGCATCTTTGATATGATTTATAGCATGCACTGCTTCTAATTTGTTGAAATGCCATTTATGATGGGACACTTTTAACTTGGCAGAGTCATATTGGTTGCATCTTTCACGTGGTGTCTAGCTTGCATTGCTTCTTATTTGGTGAAATGGTTTCTGCTTAGTTTACACAAACAGTTGTGAATATGCCATGCCGTCCAATTTTTCGTATTATTCCATCCTGGAATCTTGTGTTTGCCTTACATCAAAGTAGTGATTGTCCGTATCATGCACGAATGAGTTCTGAAGAATGAATTTTATTGTTTTTTCTTGTCGGTTTTACTTGACAATTCAAAATCAATAAAGGGGAAGGAAGTTAGCAAGGCAGTGGATGAAGGTGCTCCTTCCAAATGGAGGGCCTCTACAGATTCTACTCCTCCACCCCCCAAGATGATTTCCAAGACAACATATGCATAGTCACTCAACATAGATGTGTTGGTGATGAGCACGTCTCCCCTAGTGCACCATCACACGTGCTCCATCTAACTTGGCACTGTTATATGTGGTTGCATGTTATGTATGATATCTAGCTTGCATTGCTTCTAATTTTATTGAATTTCATCTTCTTACTTTACACATTATACTCGTGACTAAGACACGTGTTCCTGTTTCTAGAACATACAATATCTGTCTATCACACCATGTTCTTACATCAAAGTACATTGTTTTGAAGAACTAAATTGATATTCGTTTTTCTTGTCGGCTTGACTTAACATGGCACAGATCAAGAGGAAGCAAGATAGAACGACAGGGAAACGGAAGCGGAACAATCCTGCAGATTCTGCTGGTATTGATGGTGCAATAGAAGGTCAAAGTCCAGCGAAAAATTGTACTGACAGGGTATCCCGTACTACACGAGCTGTAGAACAAGCCAAACAGAAACAAATAGCTGCCACCAAACAAGCAGAGACAACCCTAGTTGTTGCAACACCTTCCACAGTACCACTAGCTGCATGATTTACTCGTCGGTCAACTCAGCTAGCAGCACGTTCCCAAGCTCCCTTGCCATCTGACACTACTTCCAAAGCACTCTTGACGCAAGATGAGTTGGCAAGATCAGATGAACTTTTTTAGCTTCAACAACAAGAAGGTAGTTGCTGGAGTCAAGGTACAGTTGCATGCTTCTTTAAATGTAGTCTCACAGTCCGATGTACAGTAACACTTCCTATGTTTGTTGTTGGACTAGCACCTAGGCGCAATAGGAAACAAAGATCAGGGATAATGCTTGATAGGTTAACTAAATCTAGAGGACGAAGAATGGAGATCCGTTTTGAGGCAGGTTTAAAAAGGCCACGTGATGCTACAGAGTCAGCCAAGTTAGTATCAGAGGCAACGGTTGCTGTTAGGTGTCATGTACGTATCCTCCCAACATGGATTTAGTACAGGAATGACAAAGACGAAACCCAGTTCAACACCTTCCTCGACCATTTATCTATAAGTATGGTTATGTATGGAAACTAGTAATATCGTCTTGCTCTGTCCAATACTTTCTAGGTTGCTGATAATGAGACTCCCATAATTTTCAACAAATGAGGTTCAAGTTGGATAGCCAAGATGATGCAACCAGACAAGCTTGAACCCATGTTTTCAAGTCTGCTCTGTGATACCATCGGTATAACTTGAGGAAAACTCACTTTGAAGGCAAGGCTAACAGTGAACTTGCCCAAACATCTCCAGTGGAAAATATATCTGTTGAAGACTTGACAGGCCTTGTTAAACATTGGTCCGATCCGAAGTATCAGGTACATTATATATATATATATATATATATATATATATATGTGTGTGTGTGTGATCAGATCACATGTTGAAGTCCTATTTACGCATGTGCCACACAAATCTATCTTCTTGTAGGTGAACTTTTCAAAGAACAAGGCCAGCCGTACGAAAGTGACATTCCAACACATGACAGGATCTCATAGCTATATTGCACACTGCGAGGCTCTTGTAATTAGCTGCTTTTTCACTCTTTTCTCTAAAGAACAAGGCCAGCCGTACGAAAGTGAAATTCCAACAGATGACATGATCTCATAGCTATATTGCACACTGCGAGGCTCTTGTAATTAGCTGCTGTTTCACTCTTTTCGCTGTACCATATTATCAGATCTATATTGACTTGTTCCAAATGCAGAGGAAAGCCCGCAAGGACCAAAAAGTACCTGAACCAAATGCTGTGGAAATCTTCATGGACTGTCACACTAGCAAGAAGAAGGGAATGACTACACCAGTCAAAGCCGCAGTTGTAAGTCCTTAATCCTCATGCCTTTTAACTACTACTAACTCTGACTTGTGCCTTGAACTGCATGGTTTGCAGCAATGTCTATTAATCTTTTAAATTTTATACACAATTGTCTTAGCGTATCATTGCACCTTACAAGGTTTAAAACAGAGGAGTGATGTTCCTTTGATCTTGACCTGTAATCTAGTTCCGTGGTGGACTTGCCCACACAACATTACAATTGCCTGTTTGTCTTTTCTCAGTTGTTTTGTGATATGAATGATGTCATACTATGCTTACCGTATTATAAACTTCGTCTCTTTATCCCTAGCCCTCAATACAATGTGAAGAAATAGACAATACATTAGCGATGGTACATGGTCATATGTTTGGAACCTGGTTTTATTATGTACTTTGCAATAAAATACAACTATTATTTTACATGGGTTCACCAGAATAAGTTCTGTATATAGACCAAAGCTATTTTGTTTGGTTTTGCTGCCTCCTTAATATCTTCTATTCTAGTACTACTAATGTAAAACCTCAACTTTTCAATGAGCTATGGAAAAAATGGTGGAACCGCCACCTTCTGAAGGTGGCGAGGCAACTATAACCGCAATGTCAGCTCTTGCTGCAGTGGGTCAGTACCTGTCCACTAACAGTGCCAAAAGCACGTTCCTGCGTAATACTAGCTTGGTTGTTAAGGCAATCTCGTCCAAACTGCCTCATGATCAAGATATGCAAGCTCAAAACAATGTTGTATTTGCACTCCAAACACAAGTCCATTCCCTAACAGAGACCATTTGTGAAACAAGGAGAGACACTGTTTGATGTTGTGAAGATATGCATGGTTTTGAAACCAGACTATCAGACATTTGCTATGTTGTTCAGGAGCCTAGGAGAACTGAAGGCGAAGGTTGTGGTGCTCCATCGAACAATACAGCATGAAAACATAACAGTCATGTCAAATGAACTGAGCTTCTGAACTTCTCGTGGTACATTTATCTGCTAGACTGTTAACTTTTATGCCAACCTTCCTTTTGTATTATTGTTGTAATTTGTTTTGGTGCGATACAAAATTTATTCTTAACGTGCAGCCACCGGCTGAAGGAAACAGCAAGCCATTTTTGTATAGTGTAGGGTGTTCCCTATATTTGCACCGGTGGCGAACTTTGATGCCCACCGGCTGTAGTCAACATGGGGCTCCTACGGGCCGTAGAAACAATGGGCCTTCTAAGGCCTGTAGAAACAATGGGCCGTCTTTCTTTAATAAAACAATGGGCCTTCTACGTGGCGTGGAAACAATGGGCCTTATACGGGTTGTAGACACAATGGGCCTTCTATGGGCCGTATCATCAATGGGCCTTCTACGGGCCGTATGATCGGTTGGCCAAACATGGGCCAATCACAGACCACATTATGGCCGTAAATGGGCTAGAGTTGAAATCGTCCATTCATGGGCCGACCATAACGGGCCGTCGTTAATCGGTCGTATTTTGATGACGCTATGAAAACGGCCCAACGTACTAACAGACCACAAACGGGCCGACTGTAACCACGGGCTAAATTTGGCCCACAAGCAGAAAATGACATTAACGGGCCGTAAGTAAACGAATGTTGAAATGAGCCCAAGAATAAATGGGCCCCGAGAAGGCAAAAAGATAACATGGGCTGGAATCGGCCCAACGGAATAATGGGCAATTAATGGGTATAAACTGATACACTGTTCATTACGGGTAAGTTTCGCCACATGCCGTTAATGGGTATAAAGTGATACACTGTTCATTACATGCCAGTTTCACCACGGCCTGTTAATGGGCCGAGAGTAATAAGGGCCTCACATGGGCCGAAAGACGTCATGGGCCATGCATGGGCCGGAAGTAAAAATGGGCTGGATTTATATTGGACGGCCCAGATGACGTTACTGGGCCTAATTCGGATACGCCGTAAATGGGCCCTGGGTTAGCAGGCTATACATGGGCTATACGTGCAGGCCGTTAACAGGCTTGCCGTGGGCCGACCCGCCACCTTTTGACCAAGTCAAACGGGCAGGCCTTTTCACAGGAATGGGCCTCTGTTGGGTTGCGCCACATGTCGGCGTATCATAGGCGCTTTGGGTCCAATGAGTGGATGACATCTGTTCCAACGGCGAGCAGACACGTGTTTCCTCCAGCCAATGATGATTTTACACGTGGAAAATCCCCATTGGTCGGGGCTGTTAACGGGTTATCGGATCAAAAACCGGACCCGATAGCTTAATGGCGTTCCATTACGGTGGATGCCACGTGTCGGTCACCCTTGACAAAAGCACTTCTGTGACGCGCGATTTATCATCATGGAAGTGGACACTTCCGTGATGATAATTTTGGTAATGTCATGGAACACTTCTACGACAACACAGGTATGACTATCTTGATTCTGTCATAAAATCGTCATGGATGTACATGCATGACAGAAAACGTGATCTACTGTGACAAACACGTATCATCATGAAATTGTATTTTTTTTAGTGGTGTGAATGACATATTGTTGATCAGAAATGATGTAGATTTTTTTGGAAAGGATAAAGGAGTGTTTGAAAGGAGTTTTTCGAAGAAATACCTTGGTGAAACTGCTTACATATTGGGCATCAAGATCTATAGAGATATATCAAGACACTTAATAGGACTTTCAAAAAATTACATACCTTGATAAAGTTTTGAAGAAGTTCAAATGGGATCAGTCAAAGAAGGAGTTCTTGCCGGAGTTGTATGGTATGAAGTTGAGTAAGACTCAAAGCCCGACCACGATAGAAAAATAGCGAGAGAATGAAAGTCATTCCCTATGCCTCAGCCATAGGTTCTGTAAAGCATGACATGCTGTGTACCAGACCTAATGTGTGCCTTACCACGTGTCTGGCAAAGGGGTACAAGAGTAATCCAGGACTGGATCACTGGACAACGGTCAAAATTATCCTTAGAGGACTAAGGAAATGTTTCTCGATTATGGAGGTGATAAAGAGTTCATCGTAAAGGGTGTCAATTTGGATGTGTATTGAACGTATCAGTAATTAGCTGGAGTAGCTCTATGCAGAGCACTGTAGACATAGAAATTTGTAAAGTACACACGGATTTGAATGTTCCAGACCTATTGACTAAAACCTCTCTCACAAGTAAACATGATCATACCTTAGACCTCTTTGAGTGTTAATCTCATGGTGATGTGAACTAGATTATTGACTCTCGTTGACTCTTTGGATGTTAATCACATGGCGATGTGAACTAGATTATTGACTCCAGTGCAAGTGGGAGACTGATGGTAATATGTCCTAGAGGAAATAATAAAATGTTTATTATTATATTTCCTTAATCATGATAAAGGTTTCTTATTCATGCTAGAATTGGATTTACCAGAAACCTAAATACATGTGTGAATAAATAAACAAATATTGTGTCCCTAGTAAGCCTCTACTAGACTAGCTCGTTAATCAAGGATGGTTAAGGTTTCCTAGCCATGGACATGAGTTGTCATTTGATAACGAGATCACATCACTAGGAGAATTATGTGATGGACAAGAACCATTTGTTAGCTTAGCATTTGATCGTAAAATTTATGCTGCTGCTTTCATGTATGTCAACTACATATCGCTTTGACTATGAGATCATGCAACTCCCGGATATCGGAGCAGTGCCTTGTGTGCTATCAAATGTCATAGGTGTCTCATAAGGTGTTTTGTTGGGTTGGCGTGAATCAAGATTAGGAATTTTCACTCCGAGCATCGAAGAGGTATCTCTAGGCCCTCTCGGTAATAAATATCATAATATGCCTTGCAAGCAAATGACTAATGAGTTAATCATGGTGTCGGTGTAAAAACCGGCAGATCTCGGGTAGGGGGTCCCGAGCTGTGTATCTGAGGTTCGGTGGTAATAGGGGGAAACAAGGACACGATGTTTACCCAGGTTCAGGCCTTCTTAATGGAGGTAATACCCTACTTCCTGCTTGATTGATCTTGATGAATATGGCGATTACAAGAGTTGATCTACCTCGAGACCGTAATGGCTAAACCCTAGATGTCTAGCCTACGATTGTTATGATTGCCTCTCCGACTAAACCCTCCGATTTATATATACACTGGAGGGACCTGGGGTTGTACATAATCTTCTTGCATAGGATGAAAACATTACACCCGGACTCAAACTTGCCATTCTACGCACATAGGAGTCCTATCCGGACACGGGGGATAATCTTCTACATTGATATTCACGGCCCACCAGTCCGGCCCATAACGAGAAAGCCAGACACCTGTGGACCCCCTAGTCCAGGGCTCCCTAAGTAGCCCCTGAACCAGTCTTCGATGATGATGAATCTGGCATGCATACTGTCTTCGGCATTGTAAGGCGGGTTCCTCCTTCCGAACATATGAAGTTTATTTCCTGTGTAAAGGAACTATGTCCGGCTCTGCATGATTAGTACAACCCTTGGCCATGAAGGCATAAACATCCAAATAGGAACAATGTCTTTAGTGACAACTTTTTTCGGCGAAATGCCACATTTGACCCTTTAACATTTCGAACCGTTACCTTGGCTCTGGTTTTGCGCTTCGAGGCAAACCTCCATTGGCACGTCTTGTAGAAATAGAGATCGTGCCCACTTATTACGGGATCCCCATCATTATGGTTTGGGTAACCCAACCGCGCCTTACGCACGATCTCGTTGGGAACAAGAAAGTTTTATGGTTCAAGTGGTGGGACGTTTGGTATTTACTGCCTATAAAAGGACACATATTCCTCCCTTTTTCCTCATGCCTTCCGCTAGCCTCCGCTTTCCCAATCTCCTTGCTCCAGCGCCCACAGCTCCCATCCCTCTCACCAGCAACTCCTTCTCCAGCAATGGCTGGATCTGGCTCCAAAGGCAAGTGGGAGGCCTCCACCGTCACGGAGAAAGACGTGAAGATTCTCTGGAGCGCAAGCTATCTCTCCGCAAACATAGCGCACCAGAATCCTGATAAGAATCAGGTGATCCCTACTCCAGGGCCCGGTGAGAGGCTCGTGTTCATCCCTCACTTTCTTCGGGGGCTTGGATTTCCCCTTCACCCCTTTGTCCGGGGTCTCATGTTCTTCTACGGGTTGGATTTCCTTGATCTATCCCTGAATTCTATCCTTCACATATCGGCTTTCATAGTCATATGTGAAGCTTATCTCCGCGTCCCCCCACACTTCGGCCTATGGCTCAAAACCTTTAAACTGAAGCCGAAGGTGGTCGACGGACAGCATGCGGACTGTGGCGAAGCCATGGTAAGAAAGCTCCCCAACGCCACTTGGCCCAAAGGGGGCTTTGTGGAAACCATCAGGATATGGCAGCAGGAGTGGTTCTACATCACTGAACCTCGCAAGGCTAACTGGGCGGCGATGCCTGAATTTAGATCCGGACCCCCAGAGAGGCTCACCTCATGGACCACCAAGGGCCTTGATTGTGGGTCTCAATCGGAGGTGAAGACGCTCCAGAATTGCATCTCCAGCCTAATAGCAGAGGGCACCCACCTCACTAACGTGATTCATGTGATGATCTTCTGTCACACCCTCCCCTGCCAGCTCTAGGCCTCCCGTTTGTGGGAGTTCGATCCGGAGGGGCCGCGGACCTTGAAGCGCTTCCTCGGCACTACGCACGAAGACATATGGAAGCAGATTTTCAAGGCCCAGAAGAAGTGGCCAAAAGAAACCAAGGACATCAGATTCGAAAGTTAGACTCCGTCTTCGGAGGTAAGCACGATTTTGCCGAAGACCTATCCGGTCCATATTTTAAGTATAATAGGAATTAGAACATTGGCATTCCATACAGGCCTGGACAGCGAATGCGAAGTAGATCGACTGTCCGGCTCCGCTGCCCGAGAACCCAGCCATGCCTCAGCTAATGGCAATGCTGGTGCTGGCGCCGTGCCACGTGCCAGAGAAAAAGGCCAAGAAGAAGAAGAGCAAGGAGGACAAGGGCGTCCCCAAGGTCCCTTCAGAAGTTGTATATGAAGAAATCGACACCCCCTCCTCCCATGACGATGAGGAAGAGGAGGAGGAGGTGGAAAGTGACTCTCCCATCAAGGGGAAGAGGAAGAAGAGGGCGGCCCCCGAAGACACGGGAAAGGGGGTGCCTAGGAGGAAGCTGATCCTCCCGGACAGCTCAGACTCAGAGTTCGAAGCTGGCTTCCGAAGACAGCCCAGTGTCAAGCTCCTGGCCGAATCGTAAGTATTCAAATTTTTACTATTGTCTACGGTTAACCTGTTATCGTTGTATAAGTAATTCCGTTTGTTGTTTTGCAGTCCTCCTCGCATATTCCCTGGCGTCTCCTTATCATCGGGGAGCTCTCTGCCACCCGACATGGCAGAGAGTGACACACCGCTGCGGGCCCAGTCGCCCATCATTATAGGGGACACCGAGGTGTCATCATAGAGGACGTACCCTGCGCAAGAGGGGGAGAGTGGGGCCGATAAGAGAGTGCCCGAGGTTAACACGTCGGCCACCATTAACCAAGGGGAAACAGTCCTCATGGCAACCGACATCGGGGAGCCCAAGCAATCCGGGCCCCCGTCGAATACCATTCCGATGGCCCGTATGGCTCCGGAATCGTATAGGCAATCCCCCGGGAGGAGCGGCAGCTCCAGCGGTGGCCTCCTATAATTCGGAGGCACCCAACACTCTGGAGGAAGCACTGCAAAGTGCTTCCATCTTAGCGGACCACCGCACTCTCATGGGTGCAGTTATGGGGAAGATTCAGTCTGCCAGGAGCAGACTGAATGAAGCCTTTCACAACATACTAACAGGCTTTGAAGTATGCGACGTAATGCTCTAAAGAACTTTATATTCCATTTGTATAGGATATAAAACCAGTGTACAAACGCTAGCCCATGATGATCTGTTTGATTCTGAAAGGAATCAGATGGAGGATCCGTATAGTATTTGGGGATATAACGTATTATGCCATTTATTTGGACATGCTTCCCTTTTGACGGCATCCGTCCAGGCCACAGAGGTTTCCGAGCTCAATCGGAAGCTTCAAGAAGCCGACGAGGAACTCGACCGCATCAACAAGCGGTTCGATGAAACGCAAGGTATGCGGACTTAGAGAATTTTCATGTCAAAAGACGATATGTTTTATTAAGAGTTTTAACTCATTGTGTGGTGTGATTATGGTCACAGCTCACACAGCTGAGGTCGAGACCCTCCAGGGCGCCCTTGCTCAGGCCAAGAAAGAGGCCAAGGTGAAAAAGGCAGCCCCTGATAAAGCGGCTGCTGAGCTGGAGGCCGAACAGGCCTCCCGCCATCAACATGAGGCTCGGGTGACCGAAGTCGAGCAGGAGCTGCGAGACACCATCCTCAAATGCGAGGCGTTGGAGCAGAAGACTTCGACCCAAACGTCCGAGCTCAACAAAGCTCTAAATGATGCCAAGGAGGCACGGAGCAAATCCCAGAGTGCTCGCGAGGAGATCCACCAAGCGTGGCAGATAGCGGCTGGTAAGGCCTTTTTTGTGGAGTATCTTTGGAGGTCAGAGGTACGCATCGCTTACACGAATGTGGAGTTCTCCAGGCGCGTTTCTAGATCTCCCAAAGATTATCACTGACGCTGCCCAATTCTTTAGAGCCCGGGAGGGGAATGCGACGGAGAAGCTGTTCTGGTCGCAATTCCTTGCACCAGAACATCCAACACCTCTAAACGACCAACTGAAGCAGCAGGTCGAGCTGCATAGGATGGCGGGTTCTGCCATGAAGGATTTAATAGTCCAGCTCTGGCCAGTCGAGCCAATCTCTAGCAGCTACTTCAGATTGCTGAAGCCGCTCGTCGATGCGAGGTCGCGGGTCGAGGTTGTGAAGCACTCGACCTGAAGAGAGGGTGCCTGGATGGCCTTTGCCCATGTCAAGATGCACTGGGTGAAGATGAAGGCCGCCGAAGTGGCGACCGCGGGCCCGCCCGAGGGCAAGGATCATCGGAGGCTGGAGAGGTACTTCGATGGCGTCCTAGAAGGAGCCTGCATTGTAGAGGGCCAGTGCTCAAAGGACGTGGTTTTTAATTAAGTATGTTTGGGTTGTAAAGACTATGCTTATTGACCTATGTGTATAATTATATTTCTGCGCCTTTTATTTAATTGACTTTTCCTCTTGTGCAGCCGTTTATTTTTATATCTCTGAAAGTTTCTAGTCGTTGGCTTCAGCCCCCATGTAGATGCTACATGGGTGTTCGACATGACGTGTGACCATGCTTTACCCAACGTCTTGGTCCATAAAGGAGGTGTCCGCGAGGTGAACTAGGCAATCAGACTATGCAACTTTATTTCTTTCACTTAGCCATAGGAGTTTGACCGCGGGACTAAGTACTAGCCCCTTGTACGTGTGCGGCTATCTGGATTACAGCGTCTCTCCTACGCGGCTGGGTGAAGACCAACCCCTTGTGTAACACGGGGTAGATTGCTAACGATCTTTAGTGTAATACTAGGTCGCCCAATCGCCGACCGGCTCTCGCTTATCATGACAGTCAGTTTTCGGCTTTATCTACTAAGGTACTTGACCGGACGAACCAAAAATACAATCGCAGTAGTTCTCCCTTTACTACGTTATTCGAACAATGCAGAACGTAAGGTGGTAAGCACAGGAGCCAGGCATCGCAACTATAGACCCAAGACATGATTCGGAGCCGATGCATACAATGCAATATCTGGGACGCCAAACAATTACCTATAGGTGTTCGGACTTTGAAATATGTTGGGCCATATAAAACCCCCGGTGTTAAGTCCGGATTAAAGAATGTGTGGCAGTCTGAGGTAGGGAGGGAACACAGATGGTATTGTGAAATGAACTCCAAACAAAGTGGAAACCGACTGCTTCCTTTATACCGTGATTAATACGGCGAGCCATGTAGTTACAGATAATGCCACAAGAATCAAGGACATTTTACATGCCAAGAAGGAAATAGTAAAGGGAAAGGTCTACACAGAGACTAAATTTAGTGATTCAAAAATCCTAATAAAGCTATGTTGCACGTCTGCGCCGATTCTCTTTTGTAAAACATCCTTGAAGGAGGGAAGTCTGATGGCCATCTACGAAATATGAGGAAAAGAATTCCCTACACAACCATAGATAAGGTGGGTTCTTTAATGAACCTATAATAAAAACGTAATAGAGGTCCCAATAGGGTCAAGCCATACTATGGACCATTTTCCGCAGTGTGCCCCCGATGCTGCCCAAGGTATTGTGAGGGCGTAGTTATGTAAGTGAGGTACGTATGCCACAACCTTATGGGGCAGTCGACGGAGGCTGAGCTGCTACTCCAGCTCAGGTTCCCCTGAGCTACCTCACTGCGATGCGGGCCAGACACGTTTGGCAATGCCTTGTTTCTTGATGACCGCTGAATTATTCGGCTTGAATAGGCCGCCTTGAACTTTGGCTGCCAGGACCGCGATATCCTCCTCTGTACGGAGCGAGCGCTCCATATTTCCATTGACTGTGATGACGCCACGAGGTCCGGGCATTTTAAGCTTAAGGTAAGCATAGTGCATGACTACATTAAAGCGGGCGAAAGCAGTTCGTCCGAGCAGTGCATGATAGCCGTTGCGGAAGGGAGCGATGTCGAAGATTAACTCCTTGCTTTGAAAATTGTCTAGAGAGCCGAATACTACAACCAGTGTTAATGAGCCCGTGCAGTGGGCCTCTACGCCATGTATCACTCCTTTAAAGGTAGTGCTGCTGGGCTTGATTCTTGACAGGTCTATCCCCATCTTCGGACAGTATCCTGATACATCAAGTTGAGGCTACTGCCGCTGTCCATGAGAACTCTAGTAAGATGGTATCCGTCGATGATAGGATCCAGTACCAGGGCCGCCGAACCTCCGTGACGGATACTGGTTGGGTGGACCGTGCGATCAAAGGTGATCGGGCAAGCCGACCATGGGTTGAATTTGGGGGCATCACGCTCTACAGCGTAGACGTCCCTTATTGCACGCTTGCGCTCCCTCTTGGGTATATGGGTGACATAGATCATGTTCACTGTTTTCACCTCAGGGGGAAATTGTTTCTGCCCCCAGTGTTTGGCGGGCGAGGCTCGTCCTCATCCTCGCTTTGAGGTCCTTTCCCCCTATGCTTGGCATTCAACTTGTCGGCCTGCTTGAAGACCCAGTAATTTCTATTGGTGTGGTTTGCAGGCTTGTCAGGGGTGCCATGAATGTGGCAAGGTCTCTCTAGTATTTTGTCCAGGATTGATGGACCATCCCTATTGCCCTTCAACGGCTTCTTTCTCTGGACGGATTTGGAGCCGCTGAATCCATCAGTTACTGTTGTGTCATCTGCTTCTCTGTTGTTGCTTCAACGGTTATTTTTATTGTGTTGTGCCTGCCATTGCCATCCCTGGCTTCAGAAGTGCCAGGGTCGCTGGTACTGTTGCTTCTACGAGCCAACTAGCTATCTTCGCCCGCGCAAAAGAGGGTCATGAGTGTGGTAAGGGCTGCCATAGTCTTCGGTTTCTCCTGACCGACGTGTCGGGTGAGCAATTCGTCGCGTACACTTTGTTTAAATGCTGCTAAGGCTTTGGCGTCTAGATAGTCGACGATTTGTTCTTTTTAGTTAAGAACCAATTCCAAAGTTTGCGGGCTGACTCCCGGGTTCCTGGATTATTTGGCTCAAGTCATCAGCATCCGGTGGCTGGACATAAATCCCTTGAAAGTTTGCCCGAAAGGCATCCTCTAGATCTTACCTGTTTCCAATGGAGTTTTCTAGGAGGCTATTCAACCAGTGCCGTGCTGGCCCCTACATCTTTAGAGGGAGGTATTTATGGCATGGAGGTCATCTCCACGAGCCATGTGGATATGGAGAATAAAGTCTTCAATCCATACAGCAAGATCTGTCATTCCGTCATATGGCTCGATGTTTACGGGTTTAAATCCTTCCGAAAATAGGTGGTCCATCACCTCAGCAGTAAAGCACATAGGGTGTGCGACACCTCTATATTGTGCGACATCGCGACGGAGTTTGGATGGCGTCTGTGTTCTGTGCTAACTTCGAACTTGATTGTATTCGGCATGCTTGGCTTGATAGCCGTCATCCCGTGTGGGAGCACGCCCTCTTGATCCGTAGATTGATACGGCATGGTCGGCTTTATTGTTCAGGTCATGACATAGGTTGTACTTTGTGGCCCCGAGCCGCTGGATCCTTTACTTTACGGTGGGGAGGCACGGGCTGGTATTCGGCATTGTTAGCCGCTTTGTCCCATCCACGAGGTGGTCGGTTTGGTTGATCAGCCTGATCGTGCTACGAAGGAATTGGCGCAAGGGCCTCGTCGTCAAATTGTGGCAGTAGCTTGCACTTGGGATAGCTCTTTGTTTGGCGCTCACAGCCGTATTGTGGCACCCCGAGACCGGTGCGCCAGGTGTTAGCCAGTTATTCGTCGCCATTTCCATGTCATCTACGTGCGTGTTGCATCTTTGCCTTGTCATCATGTGTGTTGCATCCTCATGTTTTCGAAACTTGCATCCGGCCGAACCCCATCGTCCTTTCCTTTGTCTGTTCTGAGCCCAGACACACTTGCACGTGCCCGCGGCACCTCCGAGTATTTATTTTATGAGTGGCCGGAAAACGTTCTCGGAATGGGCTGAAACTTGGCGTGTGGTCTTATTATAGCATAGGTAGACCGCCTGTCAAGATTCGTCGCGTTCGGAGTTCGTTTGATGCCCCAATGGTTAACCGTGTTAACCGTCGGAAGCCTTCTCTCTTTTGGCCCAGCACCCCTTTCACAACAGCCCGCTAGACAATCCTAACCCCCTGCATGCTCTCGGTCGTCGGATCAGGATCGCGTGGCCGAAAACCGCTCCTCATTTGGACTCTCCTAGCTCCCTCTACCTATAAATAGGTGCCTACCCCTCCATTTTCGCGGATGAAACCCTAGCCTAGCCTCCCCCGCCGCCACCGGACGCGTCCGAGATGCCCGGACATGTCCGCCGCCGCCGACCGACCAATCCCCCACCGCCACGGGTCCAGCGCCAGCCTCCCATATCCACCAGGGCCTGCTGAGCCCATCATGGGCCCGACGAGCCCGTTCGCCGCCGCCCTTCGACCGCTCGGGCTCCCCGCGTGAGCGTCGCCGCCCGCTCGCCAGATCTGCGTCGGCGCGCCCGCCCCCGCCACCGATGGCCGCACCCCGCCGCCTCGTAGCCGCTCTCCAGGAGCCCCGCCGCCAGCGAGCTCCAGCCCCACCGGATCTGGCTCCTCCAGCCCCGCCACCGGCCCTGCCTCACCACCGCCGCACGGATCCCGCCCCGGCCAGCCGGAGCCCCCCCGTTCCCGCCGCCTCGCAGCCTCGCCGTCCTCTCCTCGCCGGAGGGCCGCGCCGCCGCGCCATGGCGACTGCCTCGAGCAGGCGCTCGGCGAGGACGACGACCGCAGCCACCTTCCTCCTGGGCCCGTGCTCTCAGAGCCCATCTCCACGTGGGCCCCGAGGCCCACCGCACCGGCCCGACACAGCGCGCCTCTGCCAGGCCGACCTCGTCCTCTTCTTTCCTGGGCTTGGCCCATGGTGAGCCTTCCCCCTATTCCCCGCCCGTGCGATGATTTTCTATCTAACGCTCACTTTTCTCTGTTAAAATATGGCCATGTCCCTAAAACTGTTAAAAATGTTGGCATCTTTGCATGGCTGCAACTCTTTGTGTGGTTATGCAAATGATGCATATAAAATGTCAAAATGTTCGTTGTGATATGCTCTTCACTTTGTTCCATTGTGGCATGCTTGTTTGAGTTCATCTTGATGCCCTAATCATCGTTGCAAGAGTGCTACTTTTTTAAAACTGATGATATCTCCAATTTTGTTAGCATGTTTGAGATGTGATAACTTTGTGCATGTTGGTCCAAATGGAGTGTGTGATATATCAAAATGTTCATTGTGAAGTGCTCTACATGATGGTTGTTGTAGCATTAATGTTGGGTGTCATATTGGCATGTTAATCTCTGTTGCAAAAAGTGCATTTGGCTGATAAGTGCTGAAACTTGTTGTGAGATGCTGATTTGACTTGCTCATTGCTATTGGTGTGTTTGTCTTCATGCCACATGTCTATATGTTTTAGAAGCACAATCATATGGTCTTTGGTGTGGTGCAATCCACTTTCAATGATATGCCTTGAGGTAACTTAAACAAGCTTGTAAACATGACATGCCAATGTTGCTGTTTTATACTTAGTGAAAAAACTGCTAAGTCTGGAATCTGTTAACCCTGATGCTATGTTTGCTTGATGCCAGCTCAAATCCTTGCATGTTTTAGTATGTTAAATGATCATTTCTTATTGTCCATGTTATGCTCTATCCATCCATGCCCTTATTTGCATATATGCCCTGCTGTAGCTTATTTATTTCTTGCTCTCAAGTTTCTATAAATTTACATGTCAGACTTTTATCAGCATGATCAATTTGGTGAAGCTTGTTGCTATTGATCCATGCCTCCTATGGAGTTGCTCCAATGGAGTTGTTTGATGTATGCTATGTCTATTATATGTCCATGATCTTTATAAACATAGTAGAGTTGATATGATTGTTGTTTTGTGCCTCCGAAGGAAGCATCGTGATGATGTTTTTGCCTTCCCAGATTTTGACCAAGTCTGGATAAATTTATTGCAACTTGACATGCTTGGTTAATTGTGTTCCAACAAGTTTTTGGGAGTGTTCTAAGTTCATGCCTGTTAAATATCATGTCTATTTCACATTCATGCCTCTTGTTATCATCTTTGGGTGCTATAGCATATATATATACCTTGCTCCATAGTTGCTATGTGGTTGTTAACTTCAGCTTTGCATCGTAACTTGTTTTGCTCGTATATTTTAGCCCGTAGCTCCATTTTGAGCGTGTCTTATATGAAACTTGTGTAATTTTGCATGTAGAAGCATAATATCATGTTGTTTACATGTTTGGAGTGTGTTTGCTTGATGTTTGGGTGCATCTTGCACCGATGACATGCTTGTCTTGTTTTGCTCATATCTTCTAGGCCGTAGCTCCGAATTAAACAGACTTTATATGAAACTTGACTAGATTTTCGTGTAGATCATCATGGTGCATGTTAACTTGCTGTTTAACAACTTTAACTTAAGGTTTTCTCATATCTGGACCAATTTTGAAATATGCATATGAGGACTTACCGGAATTGTTATATGTTAGTTCCGGCCTCATTTAAACTTGTTGGTTGGTGTTGTTCTTGTGTGCTTCATCCCTTGCCATGTTTTGCATCATACAGACTTGTCTTGCATCATACTTGGTTGAACATCTTGTCATTTTCTTGTGTTGTGTGTTTACCGTGTTGCTTGCTTCTTCTCGTTAGTGCTTTTTCCGTTGCGATCGTGAGGATTCGTTCGACTTCACGTGGTTCGTCTTCGCGGCTTCCTCTTCGTCTACTTCATGGACCCGTTCTTCTTACTTGTAGGATCTCAGGCAAGATGACCATCACCTTGGATACCTTTACTATCATTGCCATGCTAGCTGTCTCGATGCTATCGTTATATGTTGCGCTACCCATCTTTTATTGTCAGCCCCTCTCCTTGTTGCCATGAACCTCTAACCTTTGACACCTTCCTAGCAAACCGTTGTTTGGCTATGTTACCCGCTTGCTCAGCCCCTCTTATAGCGTTGTTAGTTGCAGGTGAAGATGAAGATTGATCCATGTCGGATCTTGTTCTTGGAATATCACAATATATCTTATATATCTTAACACACCTATATACTTGGCAATGGGTGGAAGGCTTGGCCTTTTGCTCGGTGTTTTGTTCCACTCATGCCACCTTAGGAGCCGATAAACCGGCGTTATGTTCCTTGATTTTGCGTTCCTTACACGGTTGGGTATATGGGGACCCCTTGACAGTTCGTCTTTGAATAGAACTCCTCCAGCAAGGCCCAACATTGGTTTTAATTTGCCTCATAATAACAACTTAATTAATTAATTAATTTGCATAGGGGGTCATGTCCCGGAGGATTCTTCTACATAACAGGGGGGGCTAGTACTGATGGTGTTGGTCCCAAACTAGAGCCACTTGCGGTGCCACCCTGTTATCTGGGTCTTCGGTTGCTGTACGTAGTGCTCATCCGGACGTGGCCTGAGACGAGATACGCGCGGCTACTATCAGGGTGTCGGCACGCCGGGAGGTCTTGTTGGACTTGTTTTACCATTGTCGAAATGTCTCGTGCACCGGGATTCCGAGCCTGATCGGATTGTCCCTAAGATAAGGGGTAATATTATTATTATCTTTGCTGATCGTGATAGCTTGTGATGGGCTCAGTTGGGACACCCCTGCAGGGTTATGATCTTTCGAAAGCTCTGCCCGCGGTTATGTGGCAGATTGGAATTTATTAATGTCCGGTTGTAGAAAACTTGACAGAGGATCCGAAATAAAACATACAACTGTGTGAGTAACCATGACCGTCTCTTTTCATTTTGAGAAGAGAACACGGTGGGGTTATGTATGAATCGTAGGTAGTTCAGGATCTTTAGAGATCATTACTAGTTTGCGACCGTTTGCGTAGATGCTCATCTTATTCTTGTACTCGTAAGTTAGCCACCATATATATGCTTAGGCCGTTGCTGCAACCTCACCACCTTACCTCTCCTTACCCATTAAGCTTTGCAAGTCTTGATACCCATGGTTACGGGATTGCTCAGTCCTCGTGTGTGGTGACCCCGACTCATAGGTCGTGATCACGAAATGCACGTGTACAGTGATCCCAGAGATCAATGCTCACTGAACACACAAAAGATGAATAACAAGAGTCTTACATCCATACATACCGTATTACACAAATTGTGACCATTATGGTCAGGCCTTGAGTATATCATTGCAGCGGAAAGCTTCAATAACAACTTCGACCCATGCCATCTGCCTTAACCTTACAGGCATTCTGACTGGGAAGCGTCCTAGCTCGCATGTTCGTCACCAAGAAATCTTCATCATATCCTGTTCTTTCATGCCTGGCCAATAAAATAACCAGTGGCAAGCCAATGAGTACTTTGAATGTACTCGCAAGAAACCCAAGTGTGATGACAGAATAATTATGCATGCGTCTGCAACAAGTATCAGGAGGTTATAGACATCAACATCATGAGAGAGTCATGAACAACTCTTGCTCACGCTCATCGTGACTTTCTCACAATCACATCAACAGATTTACCAAACCGTATTGTTTTCCAGAAACTTATGGACATAGTCTAAGCAACACCACCCAACTATCCTTGACCATGTACACTGCTATTCAAATAGTTTGACACTCTGCAGAGGTTGCGCACTTTACCCACAAGATCCGGGGAACTTCCATGTCATCCACGACCCGCGGTACCTCAAGTACCCGGGGTAAGCACCCGATCACTATCTTTCCCTAGACGACACTAACATAGGGTCCACTCGTTGGTGCACGGCCCTCGTGTACAAACGAAAGATCGTGGGACTTGCCCTTTTTACAATATCACACATACACGAAGGGACCAACGGTGTGTTCGATGCCCTGTAAAAACACTCATGGTCGCCTATCCAAGCACGACCCCGTCCCGGGAGTGACCTCAAGTCTCCCCCGTCACTAGTGATGTGGGCACCTTGCTAGTATCAGCCTAAGTAATCAATAATGCCCCGTCCCACAAGGGGGTAGAGTGGTTGCACATGTTTGGTTGGGACAGTAATCACACATAAATATAATCCATCTCTGTAAACAACACTTTCATCAAGCCTCGGTACACTACTTCTCCACCAAGTAGTGCCCTAGTTCCTCATCATCTCCCAGGGGCATTAGTGGCACCCACTGGGTCATTTGCAAGTATATCAAACCACACTTGTTTCTTTCCATGCATAACCCCGACCCATTTTGTGTAGCCACTACTATAGCATATTTCTTCAACCAACCAACACAACTCCAAACATAATAGAGTCATGCACAATGCAAGTATCAACGGGGGTATGCAACGAAGGCAAGCCTAGCAAGGTTGCCACTCAAGATATATCATGCACTCGATGAAACGATGAAAATGCTTTCATGACATAAAATGGTTTAACATGGTCAAAGGGCTGCTTGCCTTGTCCTTCAGAGTCTTCAAACCTTCTGGTCCATCTCCAAGTACCCCGTCTATTTCGTCAACTAACGACGGAAACAATCATAATAAGTAACACAACAAAGCAAAAATAAAAGTGCTCTAAAAATAGGAGTTGGACTTTTCTAAGATACCTCTGGTCATATGAAAAATGAACAAGGTGGTTTCATTGAGATATGATCAATGGATATATCTGAACATTACAATATGTTGGAATCAATGGGTTTATGGATTTGCAAGAAGTGTACAGAAATATATTTTTGAAAAATAAGCAAAGGCACCCATTTAACAAATCATGATTTTAGAAGCATCTAGGAGTAGGTTTCACTGGATTTGGAGTTCAAATGAATTTCCTATGATTTTCAAAAGTTGACAAATATGAAGAATGGCTCATTATTTTGTGGGGTACATAAAGTATCAATAAAAATGTTCATAAACTAAGTTATGAACTTAGAAGCATCTAGGAATTTGAGTCATGGCATTTGGATCAACTTTGAGCTCTCTGTGATTTTCTAAAGTTTATCACAGAAATAGAAAAATGACATTTTAATAATATTTGTGAATAGAATGTTTCTGCAAAAATGTGCAAATGGCACCATCTGATAAAGCATGAATTTAGGACCTCATAGAAATTTGAATCATCAAGTTTGGAATCCATTTGATTTATTTTTGGATTTTTGAAGTTTACTGGAAAAGAAAAAGGAAAAGGGAAAGGGTTTATACCCTTATACTGCGCACATGGCGACAGATAGACCGTGGGCCGGCCCTGCGGCTCAGCTGCGCGGGTAGAGGTGGTGACGCCGAAGGCGTATTCCATTGAATCTGTTTTCGCCGCGGGGACACGGGAATGGCCGGACCCGCCTCCACTCAAAATGCTGGGCCCGCCCCGCTAGGTCACCGACGAGCGGGTCCCACCGGCTAGTCTTGTCCTTCCTCCCGCCCGCGACAGAGGAGGCAGAGGCCTCATCGGCGGGAGGTTGCCGGCTCCCGCCCCTGGCAGCACAGGCCACCTCCGGCCAAGTTGTGTCCACCGGAGGGACCACCAGGGAGCAGCGCATCGGGGGGAGGTCGACAGGGTCAGCAGAAGACGGCTGTGGCGCGCTCGGCACGGCCTCGGCGGATGCCCATTCGGGCGACGATGAACTGGGGGCATGGTGCCCCGGCGGCCTGGTGCCTCGGCGGCCTGGTGCCCCGGCGGCCTGGGAGAAGTGGGGAAAGGGTCGTCGGACCCTCGCACCTCTACTAGTGGGGGAGGAGGAACAGGGAAGCCCGCCCTTGCCTGAATCAAAGCGGAGGCCGACGGCGACCATGTGGCCATGGAGAGGGAAAGGAGGGCTCGGGGAGAGTAATGGGTCGGCCTAGGTGGTGCACGGGAGAGAGATGCAGTAGAAGGGATCCAGCGGGAGGTCAGGGGCGACCTTATATGGCGAGGCTACGGAGCACCGTGAGCTCATGCGCCGGCGAGGCTGTTGCCGTCACTCCAAGCCACGGGGGCGCACGTGGGCGTGTCTGGGGTGCTCGTGGGGTTGGTCTAGGTCGAGGGGAAAGGAAAAGGGGGAGCGGGGTGTGCCAGAAGCTCCGCGCGTGTGAGCTCGCTCACTGGAGCTCGCGGTCGGCCGGTGCGTGTGCGACTGAGACGATAGGAAGGAGAAGGAGGAGGGGACAGACTGCGTAGCGTGTCATGGACGTCGAGGCGACCTCGACGGACACGCTCGCTCTGCCCAATGCCGCTTGGGTGCCTCGGGAGGGCCGATCTACAGTGCCTTGGCGCACTGTAGCGCGCTCCACAGCGCGACTTTGGCCGGCATGGGCGTGTCGTTGCGCCCTTGCCGTGTCCCCCAGTGTCCAACATCTCTAGGGTGTAGAAAGGTGCTGCCATGGTGAAAGCTGAGAGGTAATTGGCGGTTTTACCCCCTCTAATGATTGAGCTGAGGCATGGGTGAGTTACTGGAGGTAGAAGGTGATCAGGTTCATCTGTGGTAAAAAGTTGAAGCATAGGTTAAAAGTAAAAGGGGGCAAAACAGTGGTTTTAGAAAAATGGCAGAAGGTGTTTGATGTGGTTTGGGGCAAGCAAATGATTTCCAATTGATATGAGACTTAACAGGATAAAATGGTATATAGAAATAGGGTATTCCACCAAGTTTGAGCTCATTTGAAGAAACTTGCCAATATAACTTTGGTGAACCCTAGAAATGAACAGAAATAGATTTTTCAAGATTAGGTTAAGCAAATCATCTCTCCTTGATGCACCACTTGGTGTAGTGTCATAATTTGGGGTTGTGAGCATGTCCACAGAATTTGATGCCCCAAGTAAAAAGTTGGCAATGTAGAGTTGTTCAAATTTGGATCTGGTCAGAAAGGGTTTTGAGGCACTTAGATCAAGTCATTCTTCTCCAAAATTTGTGCCATTTGGCATAGATGCATATTTACATCATTTGAGCATGTGCACCAAGTTTGAGAGCATTTGGACAAGTTTGGCAATGTAAAGTTGCTCAAACTTCAAAATGGACATAAATGGTTTTGAGGGGATTTGATGATGATTTCTTGATCTTCAAGGCATGAGGCTTTGCAAGATCATCAAATATGTCATATTTGACATGATAGAATTTCAATGGAATTTTTAGAGAATATTTCCTATGTAAATATTTCAAAAGCTTGAAATATCCAGAAAGGGTTTTGGAAGTATTTGTCCAATATTTTCAACATGACCAGGTGTTGAAACTCTTATATATGGACAATATATGTCCTATGAGTTTCCCTGAATTTTGAAAAATATTTTTTTGAAACAGTTAAATAATTTTAACCTATTAAAGACCATTCCCGGCCTAAAGAAAAAGCATTTAAATAAAATATAAAAATAACTTTTAAAATTATAATTTTGTGGTCTAAGGGAGTCCTATACCTACTAGGATTCAAATATACTGTTTGAAAGATTTTTCACACCCTAAACAAGGTACTTGCAGTCCAAACCTCAATTTAGGGGTTTTTGGAAAACTAATTTTAGAAAATACTATTTGGTCAAAATATTTTTGTAAGAAAATACTATACTGTTCTATACACATGGCATGATCATTGGGAAAAGGTTTTGGATCAAGGAGATGAAGTATAAGAGTTGGATGATTTATTTGATTTTTAGAGCACTTGCAAACAGCAGACAGAAAATCAATCAAGCAAGGTCAAAAACACTCAAAAGTTTTTGCCAAACCACATTTTAGCATGACTATTAGCTTAAGTGATGTGGCATGAAAATCAGGGTGTGACAGACCTACCCCCCTTACAAGAATCTCGTCCCCGAGATTCCCAGACTAGTCGTGGAAAGGAATACGGAGACTTGGATACGGGGTAGTCTTCACTTCTTCCTGTTGGTTCTGCTTCCGAGTGGTGCTCCAGGGAACCTTGAAGTGCTTGGTAGTGTGGCTTCTCGCATGTTGCCCTCTTTGATGCAGGTTGCTGAGGGGTCTCTTGTATAGGTTAGGTTGGGCTAGACGTCAAAGGCTAGGTGATCGATGTCCTTGCAGGGACCGGCTAGTAAGGAAGTTAAAAGTATTTCCAGAGTTGTGACTCGTGGAAAATTTGGTGCACGGTGGGTAACTCAGGTGGTAAATCTAGCTGGTAGCCGTCTATTATTCGTCTTGAAGTGGTCTTGAAGAAGGTCGATAAATCTTGGTGTGAGCGTCCCTTTGACATGGAAATGCTTGGTTCCTTCGAGAAGAGTGGTTTGCAGATACGCCTGGTCTTGGACGCAGAAGTTTATTCCTTGATGACGATGGTCGGTGTAGTTCTTCCTTCTTGACATGTCGGTCTTCAAATGTCTTCTAACCAGCTGCACAACTCTTCCTCCGTCTTTGGGTAGTCAAGTATGTTGCCAAATAAAGATGACAACTAACTTGTCCAAGTACTCCATGAAGTCTATGGGGTACGCAAGGTAGGCTGGGGTATTGGTGGTGGTCTTCGTTGAGTATTGGCAAAGGTCTCCTTGACTTAGAGCCAAGGCCCGTGGTCAGGATCTGACCATGTTGTGGCTTGGTGGGGCTTAAGGGTTTCAAGGATTCTAGTGTGTGAGTGAACATTTATTATCTTATCCTTAAGCATGGTTTCTGAGATGCCAATAGCTCTATCTAGTACTCCAAACGAATAACCTTATACCACTAAAAGCATCCTCTCGTATAGACCAACTTCAATCACCACTCATGCCATACATAACCTCATGACTCCCAAAATGAGGTCTAACAAAATTATACATGTCTACGATCCGCGAAAATCATATGTATGGCTACCCCTAAGAATCCATGGGTAAGGCATACAAGCCGCTAAGCTTTAATTAAACACGACAATCCAAGTCCTCATCCCATTCTTCCAAGGTTCAAGATAATGCATCTCTATTCTTAGGAAACACATCATATGCCACTCCAAGATTTTGTTTCCTTCCTATAGATCAACTCCAACAGTCCGTTAACTTCCATCAATCGCCACATAATTCAACAATTCTACAAATCCGATGTCTACGGTGTTCCACAAGATCTCAAGTCCCTATAATACCCAAATACTTGGAAGGGCTATGCATTACGATAGTAAGTCCACCAAATTCCCACCATCATGGTCAAGTAAACTCCAAGGTCATGCTTATATAGATCCCTAAATCAACTCCGACAATTGATCCAATCTCTTAGTTTATTGTCCACTGGGAAACATGGAATCATGATCGGGATCATCAGTCTAAACCCAATTTATTCCGAACCATGTAGACATACTTAGTATCTATACCCAACCAGAATCACCTACATAAATCCAAATCTCATGTCCGACGAGAATCCCTACATTTTCCCCAAGTCATTCTCAAAATGTCAACTAACTTCTATCAATATCCACTGGCTAGGTCAAATCCTTATACCTCCAAGAATTTCAATTTGCGATCACCATTGCCTTGCAAGCCCGAGTTACTCCAAGGTGATGAAAGTTACGCTACTCTATTAATCATGATCCCACCAATAAGAAAACCTCGCAATCCATCAAGGCCTCGTATAATTCCTCGAAGTCACTGATATAAAGTCATCAAATCATATGTCCTATATCCTCAAATTGGTCTATCTATGGCATCGTCAGTTCCTGTGCTATATTAGGATGAAAATGTGCTTACACACTGTGTTCACTTGTTCCGTTACGAACCCAGTGTTGTGCAAGCTTATAGAGGCTTAACTGGTTCTTTGTAATGCTATGGGTTAGGCACATGGTTAAGGATTCGTTCTGGGGTATCTTGTGAAGTCTCGGAGGGTCTGGGGATGAGTTTCTAAACTTGAGGGGTAATCATAACTTCACGGGGTTGCACTTGGTCGTGGAGGTTGTAGCAGAAGTCTTCATTGTTAGTTGGTTACCGAGTTGGAATCCTTGGTACTTCTTGTATTGCTGGTCTTCAGTTGAGGAGATAGAAGAGAGGGAAAAGGTAGCATAGAGGGGGAGAATGCCTAAAGGGGGTTCTATAGTGCAAGTGCAAACAAAACAGGCGCCAAAAGGGCGAACCAAAAGAAACAAGGCAAGGAAGGTGATATAGTCGTGTACTTGTTGCCTAGGGCAACACTGTGACTTATATCAAAACACAAACAATAAAAACAAGCAACACACAATCATGGTTCTATTCGAACCATCATACGGACTCGACTGCGCATAGGGGGTACACGACTAATCCTACCCTAGGGGTTCTCGGACTAGTAGTCGTGCCTTGTGCCTCGTGCAGTCTTTTGAGTTTCCCTCAGGTGTTGCTATGTCCCATGTAGTTGTTTGATGAATGATCCGGGTTGAGCCTGAAGAATCTCCAAAAACTTCTCACCTGATGAGGTGATGTGGTGAAGGTGTCTCCTTGTAGCTGGCGTTCACTTGGTCTTCTCTTGTCTCTTTAACCATGAGGATCCCTTGTGCCTTCTGGGGCGTCGAGGGTACCAGGTAGGCAATCCTTTATGCAATGATATTAACAAGGCATAGTAGAGGTCCAACATGTCTGCTACGTTGATGACAACATCGACACCAAGAGCGGGGATGAAGAGAACATTTTTCCTGCTCACTATAGTGAGGCGGACCAAATGGCAAGGTTCTCATCCACTAGTGGTTGCCAATACAACAACGGTAGTGACATGATTACTCTATTAGCGATGTATATCATGATCTTGCACACCCTGTTCCCTGGTCATCATAGTCCAAGGTTGCACCATCTTGGGGCAGTGTCAAGGGTGTCACCATCTTCTAGGTCTTCATGTTCTCATTCCTCGAGGATGTATTTTCTGTTGGTATCGTCTTGTCCTGGTGTCACCAATCTTGTGTTCAGAAGAGGTGGGTGAGTGTTTGGCAAGGCATCTTCCTTCTAGATTATCCACAAGGGTTACAGGAAATCCAGTGGTCAGGGGCATAAGGGTTCTAGCGACCAAAAGTTTTGAAGGGGAAGAGATCAAGTATAGCCTAGTTTTCGAAAAACTGAGAAGGGAAGAGAAGTATAGATAGTTTTGAAAACTAGTAATAGTCTTGGAAATAGTTTTACCTTAACTAATGACCATGCTAACTAAGGCTTTCCTACAGTCAGGATGACTCTGATACCAGCTCTATGGGGACCCCGACTGATAAGTCGTGATCACCGAATGCACGTGTACAGTGATCCCAGAGATTAATGCTCACTGAACACACAAAAACTGAATAACAAGAGTCTTATGTACATACCGTATTACACAAATTGTGACCATTATGGTCACGCCTTGAGTATATCATTGCAGCGGAAAGCTTCAATAACAACTTCGACCCATGCCATCTGCCTTAACCCTACAGGCATTCTGACTGGGAAGCGTCCTAGCTCGCATGTTCGTCACCAAGAAATCTTCATCATATCCTGTTCTTTCATTCCTGGCCAATAAAATAACAAGTGGCAAGCCAATGAGTACTTTGAATGTACTCGCAAGCAACCCAAGTGTGATGATAGAATAATTATGCAAGGCTCTACAGCTAAATTGGCAGTTTTGCGGAAAGCTAGTTTTTCATATGCAAGTATGATCAACATATAACCAGGGCATGCATGCGTCTGCAACAAGTATCAGGAGGTTACAGACATCAAAAATGTGAGAGAGTCATGAACAACTCTTGCTCACGCTCATCGTGACTTTCTCACAATCACATCAATAGATTTACCTGTGACACCCCGAGACCGGTGCGCCAGGCGTCAGCCAGTTATTCGTTGTCAGTGCCATGTCATCTGCTTGCGTGTTGCATCTTTGCCATGTCATCATGTGTGCTTGCATCACCATGTTTTCAAAACTTGCATCCGTCCGAGTTCCCTTGTCCTTTCCGTTGTCCGTTCTGAGCCCAGACACACTCACACGCGCCCGCGGTGCCTCCAAATTTTTATTTTATGAGTGGCCGAAAAATGTTCTCGGAATGGGTTGAAACTTGGCATGTGGTCTTATTATAGTGTAGACAGGCCACCTGCCAAATTTCATCGCATTCGGAGCTCGTTTGATAGCCCAACGGATATATATAGCGGCACTAGTCGCCGGTTATTTCGTCGGACGTTTTCGGTCTCCGAAAACCTCCGCGGGCCTTCCTCTCTCTTCTCTTCCTAAGCCCAAGGCCCTCTGCACAGCCCACTAACCTCCCCTAGGCCCATCCTACCTCACCTCGCGATCAGATCCGTCGGATCGCGATCGGAGGGCTCTAAAACCCCTCCAAACTCCAAACCCTAGCCCTCCTGCTATAAATGGACTCCCCCTAGTCCATTTTTGGCCTTCCACTACCTCCCTCCTCAAATTCCGCGCAGTGCTTCCACCGCCGCCGCCCAGTGCTTCCACCGTCGCCGCGCCATGCTTCCACCCTCGCCGTGCCGTGCTTCCACCCTCGCCGCGCCGTGCTTCCACCCTTGCCGCACCGTGCTTCCACCGCAGCCACCTCCCAGCCGCGCAGGGCCCGCCAAAGCCCGGGCCAGGCCCGCCGCTGCCGCCCATCGGGCCCGAGCGCAGCGCCCCGCCAGGCGCCCGAGCCAGCCGACCGCTCCTTCCTCGTAGACCGCAGGACGCCGCCGCCTCGGGAACTCGCCGTCGCCGGAGCACAGCTCGCCGCCGGCCTTTCCGCCACCGGATCCGGGCTCCCCATGTCTGGATCTGCTGGATCCCGTCCTCCAGCACCTCGTCTCGCCGGAGATCCAACCACCGCCGCCATGGCCGCCCCTTTTCTCCTCCGCCCGAGCTCCACCGTTCCTCCCCGCGGCTAGGTCCGGCCAGATCCGGCCTCCTCTCCCTCCACAGCATCCATTCCCGGCCTCGCCGGCCACTGGACGCTGCCGCCTCGCCGGAGTACGAGGCGCCGCCGCCACCGGTTGCCATGGCCGTGCTCGGAAGGAGCACGACCGCCCGCTTCAGGCGACCGCATGGGCCTCCTCGCCCGCGGCCCAGTGCCCCGGCCTGGCTCCCTCACTTCTGGCCCGATCCAGCCGCGGCCCGCCAGGCCTGCCTCAGCCTCTCCTCTTCAGATGGGCTGAAGCCCAGTGGTAAGCCACCTAAATCCTCGCCCGTGCATCGTTTGTTATATTGCGCCCTGTTGTTTTTTTTCAGTCTAGTAAAAATCTGCTAAGTCTTTATTTTTGTCAGCATAATGTTGCATCTTTGCATGATGATATCTTTTTGTGTGGTGATCCAAATTGAGTGAATGATATGACAAAATGATCGTGGTGATATGCGCTACACCTTGTTCCATTGTGCCATGCTTGTTTTACTTCATCTAGATGCTTAAATATCTGTTGCAAGGGTCCTACTTGTTATAAACCGCTGCTACTTGTTATTTTGTTGCCATGTTTGAGATGTGATAACTTGGTGCATGTTTATCCAAATGAAGCAAATGATATGTCCACATGTTCATCATGAGATGCTCTACATGTTGGTTGCTTTAGCTTGCATGATAGATTTCATATTGCCATGTTTATCTCCTTTGAAAAAGTGCATTTGGCTGTTATGTTCTGAAACTTGTTACGAGATGCCTAGTTGAGGAGCTCGTTTCTACTGTTGTGTTTGTCCCCTTGTCACATGCCTAGATGTTTTAGAATCTCCATGATGTGCTCTTTGATGTGGTGCATTTAACTTTCCATGATATGCCTGGTGTTGACTTAAACATGCTCACAAACATGCCATGTTGCTGTTACCGTTTTAACACTTAGTGAAATCTCACCAAGTCTGGAATTTGTAATATCCAGATGCCATGTTTTCTTGTTGTTCTAGGCAAATCCATGATAGTTTTGGGGTGACTGTTGATGTTTCCTTGTTGTATATGTTGTTGGCTATCCATTCATGCTCTCACATGCTCATTTGGGTGGCAGTAGCATATTTAACTCTTGCTCCCAAGTTGCTATAAAATGTTGCTGTCAGGTTTTATTGTCATGATCAAAATGTTGTAGCTTGTTGCTATTGATCCATGCCTCCTATGGAGATACTTTTTCGAAACAATTAAATAATTTTAACCTATTAGTTTCCCTGAATTTTGAAAAATACTTTTTTGAAACAATTAAATAATTTTAACCTATTAAAGACCATTTATGGCCTAAAGAAAAAGCATTTGAATAAAATATATAAATAACTTTTAAAATTATAATTTTGTGGTTTAAGGGAGTCCTATACCTAATAGGATTCAAATATACTTTTTGAAAGATTTTTCACACCCTAAACAAGGTACTTGCAGTGCAAACCTCAATTCAGGGGTTTTGCTAAATTAATTTTAGAAAATAATATTTGGCCAAAATATTTTTGTAAGAAAATACTATACTGTTCTATACACATGGCATGATCATTGGGAAAAGGTTTTGGATCAAGGAGATGAAGTATAAGAGTTGGATGATTTATTTGATATTTAGAGCACTTGCAAACAGCATACAGAAAATCAATCAAGCAAGGTCAAAAACACTCAAAAGTTTTTGCCAAACCACATTTTATCAGGACTATTAGCTTAAGTGATGTGGCATGAAAATCAGGGTGTGACATCGTGGCTCACAGATAGTACAACAACAGTTGCAGGTGCAGGTTTCTGATGTCTTGAACGCGAGAGCGATGTCCTTTGTGTTGGAGTTCTTTCTTCTTCTTCTTCGTCTTCTTCTTCTTCTTCTTCTTCTTCTTCTTCTTCTTCTTCTTCTTCTTCTTCTTCTTCTTCTTCAGTCTTGGGTTAGGTTCCTAGTCGGCAGCCTGGGATAGCAGATGGATGTCGTTGTGCTTTTCATGTTTGCATCCGTAGTCGTATGCCTTGTATTGATGTTGTTGTATTCATGTGACTTGTATGTATTGTTGTATCCCCCATGTATGTATGTAATGGTACGATGTAATGATATCCATCTTGCTAAGCGCCCGAAATGCGGTTGTGCCCCAATCACATAAGTGTCACATGATCGGGATATAATTGCATCTTGGGCCTTACAAGTTGGTATCAGAGCCTCAACCGACCATAGGAGCCCCCTTGACTGATCGTAGCATGGCCGTTGTCGAGTCTAGCAGAAAACTTTTTCGGAGTCTAGTTATACCGGAGAGTAGGAATTCTTTTTACTCCTCAGCCCCTTCGTCGCTCTGGTGAGGAATCTTGACGTAGGTGTTTTGAATTACTCCTCTTCCCCTTCAATTTTTTTAGGATCACGCGGTTAATTTTCATTTGTTGCGTTGTCAGTTCTTTCATCTGGTGCATCTCTCGTCAAGTGGATTCGACCCTCTTCTTCTTGCAAGTTCAACCCTTAGTCCTTTTCAACTGATGTCGTTTTCTCCGTCCAAGTGGTCTTTGCTTTTCCCACCCGCCCACCCATTTTCTTCTCGGAGCCGGAGTCTTTAATCGAGTATCCTTCCTACTCGTGCGAATCCTTTGCATACTTTCCTGGATTGTTTCAACTAGTGATTTCTCTTCTAGTTCGTCATTCTTCATCTCTTTTCTTTTCCGGTGGATCCAACTCAAGTATTCGATGTGGTTCATATTCTTTCATCGGCTCAAGTGTGTTCCCCTGTCTCGCTCGCCTCTCGCCATTTAATCATTCCGGAGTTCTGAAGATATCTCACGAGATCTGTGTTGCCTTCAATTAATTCGAGGTTGTCACCTCATTCAAGCTTTTAATCATTCTGGTGCATCATCTCCTTTTTCATTCCATTGCAAGGGAGTTTTCTCTTTGGTGGGCTCATAACCCATAGGTTTTTTTCCCAGGATCTTACCTGACTCTTCTAGTTATTTCCCAGAGGGTTCCCAAATTATTTTCAAGTGCGACGTAAGTATGAATTTCATCAGTCATATGCCTTCTCCAAGATCGCTTTCAATTCTTTCATCGCTGGTTCAACATTTCTTCTTTTCATTCTTCCGGAGCATTTCATGAATTCTTTTCTTTGTGTTCCTCCGAAGGCCATCATTTTAGAAAATTTCTTCGTTCTCAGTTTTCAACTTCGTCCTCCAAATTTTCTTCATTGATGCCTCTTCGTTCGTCTCACATTCTTCGGTGCTTCGTTCAAGCATTCTTTAAACCATTCGCGATCTCTTTGTTCTCTTGCATGTAAATTCCCCAAGTGCTTATTCTTCCCGGCGCACTTGATTTTAATTCTTCTCGTTGGTTCGTCCCTGTTCTTCACTCGGCTTCAATTCTTACGGTGGTTCGCTCAAGAGTTCTTTTCCGGCGTTATCATATCAATTCATTCATTTCTATTCCAATCCTACCAGTGTTCATGAAGATTTTCACAAGTTCGCGATATATCTCTCTTTAATCCTTTCCAACGAGAATAAGTAGTATGTGAATCCATTGCTTCTCATAAATTTAATTGGTGGAGGATAAGCATAACATAATTCTTCTTCTTTTCATCAAGTTGATTTATTCCTTCCTTCGGAGTTAATTCTTGACAAATAAATTCTAGTTCCAGGTGTTTTTATTTTATTTTATTTTCTGGAGTCCAAATTTTCTCTGGCTATCTCGTTGGATCATCCATCGGAATCATCGCAAGTCTTCAATCTTATTCTTTTGATCATTCAATTCTATCTCATCATCTTTTGTTACCGGAGTTCTTCGTGGTGGCTCTTAATGTCTAAATTCATTCTTCTAGTGTTCTTTAAATTCTTCTGGAGCAGCTCAAGCTTTATCCTCTTGCGTCTCGAGATGCAAATAATTCTTCGTATTCTTTTTAGTGGAGTTTTGCATTTCTTCATTCTTAGCTAATCCATCTTTTTGTTGTGGCATATTTCACCTCAAGTTCTGGATGATTTCCATAAGTCCACAACAAGCTTATTCTTCTGTTGTTGACTTCTCAACAACTCCGTTCATCCTTTCTTCGCAAGGATGCTTTTAATTCATTTGTAGTGATTTTTTTTTCATCTTATTCTCCGTTCTTTCATTCCGTTCTTTCAATTTCTTCCGGAGGCATCGTTTTGTTCATTTCATCATGTTTTTGTTTCATCTTCTCAGATTCGTGTCCAACTCCATTCATGTTCAACCGGTGTTCTATTCTTTCCATTTTCTGCCCGAGTGCTGCCCAAATTCCTTCGTGGAGATTGCTTTTCTACCCCTTTTAACCGGAGAAAGTCTTATTCCTCCAGCTCTTGTTTTGTGCCTTTCAACCTCCTTGATTATCGTCGTATTTCCTTGTTCCTCTTATTTAACAAAGTCTTTGCAACTTCGTTCATCCCCGTTATATTCTTTCTTTCAAGTGGCTCAACCTCTCAAGGTTCTTTGGCTTCACTCTTTTGTCCTCGAAGAACTTTGTTCTTCCTTTTTCCTTTCGTCTCGTTCCTAAGATCTCGGGACGAGATCTCTTGTTAGTAGGGGAGTGTTGTGACACCCCGAGACCGGCGCGCCAGGTGTGAGCCAGTTATTCGTCGCCGTTACCATGTCATCTGCATGTGTGTTGCATCTTTTCCTTGTCGTCATGTGTGTTGCATCCTCATGTTTTCGAAACTTGCATCCGGTCGAACCCCCTCGTCCTTTCCATTGTCCGTCCTGAGCCCAGACACACTTGCACATGCCTGCGGCACCTCGGAATATTTATTTTATGAGTGGACGGAAAACATTCTCGGAATGGGTTGAAACTTGGCGTGTGGTCTTATTATAGCATAGGTAGACAGCCTGTCAAGTTTCGTCGCGTTCGGAGTTCGTTTAATGCCCCAACGGTTAACCGTGTTAACCGCCGGAAGCCTTCTCTCTTTTGGCCCATCACCCCTTTCACAACAGCTAGCTAGCCCATCCTAACCCCTCCATGCTCTCGGTCGTCGGATCAGGATCGTGTGGCCGAAAACCGCTCCTCATTTGGACTCTCCTAGCTCCCTCTACCTATAAATAGGTGCCTCCCCCTCCATTTCCATGGATGAAACCCTACCCTAGCCTCCCCCGCTGCCACCGGACGCGTGCGAGACGCCCGGACATGTCTGCCGCCGTCAACCGACCAATCCCCCGCCGCCACATGTCCAGCGCCAGCCTCCCAGCGCCGCCAGGGCCCGACGAGCCCGTTCGCCGCCGCCCGCTCGCCTGATCCGCGCCGGCGCGCCCATCCCCGCCGCCGATGGCCGCGCCCCGCCGCCTCGTAGCCGCTCTCCAGGAGCCTCGCCGCCGGCGAGCTCCAGCCCCGCCGGATCTGGCTCCTCCAGCCCCGCCACCGGACCCGCCTCACCTCCGTCGCACGGATCCCGCCCCGGCTTGCCGGAGCCCCCCCGTTCCCGCCGGCTCGTAGCCTCGCCGTCCTCTCCTCTCCGGAGGGCTGCGCCGCTGCGCCATGACGACTGCCTCGCGCAGGTGCTCGGCGAGGACGACGACCGCAGCCACCTTCCTCCTGGGCCCGTGCTCTCAGAGCCCATCTCCACGCTGGCCCCGAGGCCCACCGCACCGACCCGACACAGCGCGCCTCTGCCAGGCCCACCTCGTCCTCTTCTTTCCTGGGCTTGGCCCATGGTGAGCCTTCCCCCTATTCGCCGCCCGTGCGACAATTTTCTATCTAACGCTCACTTTTTACTGTTAAAATATGGCCAAGTCCCTAAAACTGTTAAAAATGTTGGCATCTTTGCATGGCTATAACTCTTTGTGTGGTTATGCAAATGATGCATATAATATGTCAAAATGTTCATTCTGATATGATCTTCACTTTGTTATATTGTGGCATGCTTGTTTGAGTTCATCTTGATGCCCTAATCATCGTTGCAAGAGTGCTACTTGTTTAAAACTGCAAATATCTGCAATTTTCTTAGCATGTTTGAGATGTGATAACTTTGTGCATGTTGGTCCAAATGGAGTGTGTGATATGTCAAAATGTTCATTGTGAAGTGCTCTACATGATGGTTGTTGTAGCATTCATGTTGGGTGTCATATTGCCATGTTAATATCTGTTGCAAAAGCGCATTTGGCTGATAAGTGCTGAAACTTGTTGTGAGATGCTGATTTGACTTGCTCATTGCTATTGGTGTGTTTGTCTTCATGCCACATGTCTATATGTTTTTGAAGCACAATCGTATGGTCTTTGGAGTGGTGCAATCCACTTTCCATGATATGCCTTGAGGTGACTTAAACAAGCTTGTAAACATGACATGCCAATGTTGCTGTTTTATACTTAGTTAAAAAACTGCTAATTTTGGAATCTGTTAACCCTGATGCTATGTTTGCTTGATGCCTCACTCAAATCATTGCATGTTTTAGTATGTCAAATGATCATTTCTTGTTGTCCATGTTATGATCTATCCATTCATTCCCTTATTTGCATATATGCCCTACTGCAGCTTATTTATTTCTTGCTCTCAAGTTGTTATAAATTTACCTGTCAGACTTTTATCAGCATGATCAATTTGGTGAAGCTTGTTGCTATTGATCCCTGCTTCCTATGGAGTTGCTCCAATGGAGTTGTTTGATGTATGCTATGTCTATTATATGTCCATGATCTTTATATACGTAGTAGAGTTGATATGCTTGTTGTTTTGTGCCTCCGAAGGAAGCATCGTGATGATGTTTTTGCCTTCCCAGATTTTAACTAAGTCTGGATAAATTTATTGCAACTTGCCATGCTTGGTTAATTGTGTTCCAGCAAGTTTTTGGGAGTGTTATAAGTTCATGCTTGTTAAGTATCATGTCTATTTCACATTCATGCCTCTTGTTATCATGTTTGGGTGCTGTAGCATATATATACCTTGCTCCAAAGTTGCTATGTGGCTGTTAACTTCAGCTTTGCATTGTAACTTGTTTTGCTCATATCTTTTAGCCCGTTGCTCCGTTTTTAGCGTGTCTTATATGAAACTTTTGTGTTTTGCATGTAGAAGCAGAATATCATGTTGTTTACATGTTTGGAGTGTGTTTGCTTGATGTTTGGGTGCATCTTGCACCGATGACATGCTTGTCTTGTTTTGCTCATATCTTCTAGGCCGTACCTCCGAATTAAACAGACTTTATATGAAACTTGACTAGATTTTCATGTAGATCATCATGGTGCATGTTAACTTGCTGTTTAAAAACTTTAACTTAAGGTTTTTCATATCTGGACCAATTTTGAAATATGCATATGAGGACTTACCGGAATTGTTATATGTTGGTTCCGGCCTCATTTAAAATTGTTGATTGGTGTTGTTCTTGTGTGCTTCATCCCTTGCCATGTTTTGCATCATATAGACTTGTCTTGCATCATACTTGGTTGAGCATCTTGTCATGTTCTTGTGTTGTGTGTTTACCATGTTGCTTGCTTCTTCTCGTTAGTGCTTGTTCCGTTGCGATCGTGAGGATTCGTTCGACTTCACGTGGTTCGTCTTCGCGGCTTCCTCTCCGTCTACTTCATGGACCCGTTCTTCTTACTTGCGGGATCTCAGGCAAGATGACCATCACCTTGGATACCTTTACTATCATTGCCATGCTAGCTGTCTCGATGCTATCGTTATATGTCGCGCTACCCATCTTTTATTGTCAGCCCCTCTACTTGTTGGCATGAACCTCTAACCTTTGACACCTTCCTAGCAAACCGTTGTTTGGCTATGTTACCCACTTGCTCAGCCCCTCTTACAGCATTGTTAGTAGCAGGTGAAGATGAAGATTGATCCATGTCGGATCTTGTTGTTGGAATATGACAATATATCTTATATATCTTAACACACCTATATACTTGGCAATGGGTGGAAGCTTGGCCTTTTGCTCGGTGTTTTGTTCCACTCATGCCACCTTAGGAGCCAATAAACCGGCGTTATGTTCCTTGATTTTGCATTCCTTACACGGTTGGGTATATGGGGACCCCTTGATAGTTCGTCTTTGAATAAAACTCCTCCAGCAAGGCGCAACATTGGTTTTAATTTGCCTCATAATAACAACTTAATTAATTAATTAATTTGCATAGGGGGTCATGTCCCCGAGGATTCTTCTACATAACAGGGGGCCAGTGCTGATGGTGTTGGTACCAAACTAGAGCCACTTGCGATGCCACCTAATTATCTAGGGTCTTCGGATGCTGTACGTAGTGCTCATCCGGACGTGGCCTGAGACGAGATATGTGCGGCTACTATCAGGGTGTCGGCACGCCGGGAGGTCTTGCTGGACTTGTTTTACCATTGTCGAAATGTCTCGTGCACCGGGATTCCGAGCCTGATCGGATTGACCCTAAGATAACGGGTAATATTATTATTATCTCTGCTGATCGTGAGAGCTTGTGATGGGCTAAGTTGGGACACCCCTGCAGGGTTATGATCTTTCGAAAGTCGTGCACGCGGTTATGTGGCATATTGGAATTTGTTAATGTCTGGTTGTAGAAAACTTGACAGAGGATCCGAAATAAAACACACAACTGTGTGAGTAACCGTGACCGTCTCTTTTCATTTTCAGAAGAGAACACGGTGGGGTTATGTATGACTCGTAGGTAGTTCAGGATCTTTAGCGACCATTACTAGTTTGCGACCGTTTGCGTAGATTCTCATCTTATTCTTGTACTCGTAAGTTAGCCTCCATATATATGCTTAGGCCACTGCTGCAACCTCACCACCTTACCTCTCCTTACCCATTAAGCTTTGCTAGTCTTGATACCCATGGTTATGGGATTGCTGAGTCCTCGTGGCTCACAGATACTACAACAACAGTTGGAGGTGCAGGTTTCCGATGTCTTGATGCGAGAGCGATGTCCTTTGTGTTGGAGTTCTTTCTTCTTCTTCTTCTTCTTCTTCTTCAGTCTTGGGTTAGGTTCCTGGTCGGCAGCCTGGGATAGCAGATGGATGTCGTTGTGCTTTTCATGTTTGCATCCATAGTCGGATGCCTTGTATTGATGTTGTTGTATTCATGTGACTTGTATGTATTTTTGTATCCCCCATATATGTATGTAATGGTACG
Source organism: Secale cereale (assembly GCA_902687465.1). Taxonomy (NCBI): domain Eukaryota; kingdom Viridiplantae; phylum Streptophyta; class Magnoliopsida; order Poales; family Poaceae; genus Secale; species Secale cereale. The sequence continues at coordinate 276,669,630 of LR738710.1, forward strand.
ATGTAATGATATCCATCTTGCTAAGCGCCCGAAATGCGGTTGTGCCCCAATCACGTAAGTGTCACGTGATCGGGATAGAATCGCATCTTGGGCGTGACACGTATCTTTCTTCAGCGTATAGCACTTCATTGAGCGTATCCTGTGAGGCTCTAAGCCACTGCTACTGCCGTTTTAGGCTCCTTGATATGGTGATAAGCCGTCGCAGAAAGCATTCTTGTTCGAGGGGTTCCTCTGGAATGATGAATTCCTCATCTCCGAGGCTGACATCCTCTTCGGAGATAGGTAGATAGTTGCATTCTTTGGAATCATTGTGATCGATGAGTTGTTCGGGACTAAATTGGCAGTCTCCCCGCTCCTCCTGCTCTATTGTTGGCTCCGCGGGGTCTTTGGCATCATCCGGAGTGTCATTGTCTATGGTACCAGTATTACTTTTGCTTCCTCGACGCGATCGTGAGCGGCACCGCTGACGCCGATGTTCAGGAGGTTCATCGACGGGCTTATCCTCCTCTGGATCTTTAGCGCCATTTTCGTCCTTCTCCTGGGGTGTGTCCACCATGTATACATCATAGGTAGAAGTGGTCGTCCAACACCCAGTGATGGGCCGGTCTTGAACTATATCATCTTCGACATCGTGGTCCATGCCATCGATGTCTTCGGAAGCATAGTCCAGCACGTCAGTTAAATCCTCGACCGTGGCTACCAAGTTGGTGGTGGATGGGAAGCAAAGTTCCCTATTGGGCATAATCCGGAGGTGAAGCCTCTGTGATGGAAAGAGATTGCATCAAATCCAGCGCCTCGTTTAGGTGCGAGAGATGGATAGGAGTCTGTGGATCTGCGAGGCTGGGGCCAGTGTTAACCACTTGGCCGAGCTCAGAGGACACGGATTTTGAGAGTTCGGAGCTTGTATCAGGAGGCAAATCCAGCTCCCTAGCCATGCGAAGAGTTCCATTTGGCTCTGGGTCCGTCATTGGCGCGGTCGCCTCCGGGCCTCCTGTGAGAAACTTCTCAGGGGTGAAGAGTCTGGCGGGGTTTAGCCTCCCGTTTTCGGATTAAGAGACCTGCTCCGGATCTAAGGCCGGAGCAAACGTGAGTGTCGACCCTAGGATGGGATCTGACAATTGATCCGAAGGGTCTTCTTCGTGTAAGCAGGGAGTGGCAGCCGAGGCCGCCAATCCCTCGAAGATCATATCTCCTCGGATATCAGCGACGTAATTCAGACTTCCCAACCTGATCTGATGACCAGGGGCGTAGCTGTCGACCTACTCAACGTGGCCATCTGAGTTGGCGCATAGCACAAAGCCGTCAAACATGAAAAGCTAGCCGGGGAGGGAGATCTCCCCGAAGGCAGCGGCGTCGCCGACTACAAATCAAGCCATCGATCCTTCCATTGACAACACAGCGGTACTATCAATGAAAGCACCAATGTCGGTGTCAAAACTGGCAGATCTCGGGTAGGGGGTCCCGAGCTGTGTATCTGAGGACGGTGGTAACAGGGGAAACAAGGACACGATGTTTACCCAGGTTCAGGCCCTCTTAATAGACGTAATACCCTACTTCCTACTTGATTGATCTTGATGAATATGGGGATTACAAGAGTTGATCAACCTCCACACCGTAATGGCTAAACCCTAGATGTCTAGCCTATGATTGTTATGATTGCCTCTATGGACTAAACCCTTCGATTTATATATACACTGAAGGGACCTAGGGTTGTACAAAATCATCTTGCAGAGGAAGAAAACATTACACCCGGACTCAAACTTTCCATTCTATGCACAAAGGGGTCCTATCCGGACACGGGGGATAATCTTCTACTTTAATCTTCACGACCCACCATTGCGGCCCATAACAGACACCTGTGGACCCCCTAGTCCAGAACTCCCTGACACGAGATGATATATTACGGAACGAGTAAAGAGACTTGCTAGTAACAAGATTGAACTAGGTATAGAGATACTGACGGTCAAATCTCGGGCAAGTAACATACTGACGGACAAAGGGAATTACGTATGTTATCATAACGGTTCGACCGATAAAGATCTTCGAAGAATATGTAGGAGCCAATATGGGCATCCAGGTACCGCTATTGGTTATTGACCGGTGAGGTGTCTCGATCATGTCTACATAGTTCTCGAACCTGTAGGGTCCGCACGCTTAACGTTCATTGACGATATAGTTTTATATGAGTTATATGTTTTGGAAACCGAATCTTGTTCGGAGTCCCGAATGAGATCACAGACATGATGAAGAGTCTCTAAATGGTCTAGAGGTAAAGATTGATATATAGGACGATGGTATTTGGACACCGGAAGTGTTTCGGGACGTGCCGGGAAGCAATCGGGTCACTAGAAGGGGTTCCGGGCAACCCCCCCGGCAAGATATGGGCCTTATGGGCCAAAGGAGGGGACCGAACTGCCCACCAGGGGAAGGAAAAAGGGGAAGGCTAGCCCCTCCTGCCTTTCCCTCTAATGGGAGAATTAAAGGGGGGCACCCTCCCCTTCCTTTCCCTGCACTCCAAATAAGGAAAGAGGGGGGTGCGGCTTGGGAGGGACCGCAAGTAGGATTCCTCCTACTAGGGCGCCTCCTTTGGCTGCTCCTCCCTCCCTCCCACCTAGGCGAAGCCCTGCAGAGATCACTTCACCATCACTGTCACCACACTGTCGTGCTGACGGAACTCATCTACTACCTTGACATCTTGCTGGATCAAGAAGGCGAGGGACGTCATCGAGCTGCACGTGTGAAGAACACGGATGTGTCGTGCGTTCAGTACTTGATCGGTTGAAGCGCGAAGATGTTCGACTACATCAACCGCGTTGTGAAACGTTTCCGCTTACGGTCTACGAGGGTACATAGACACACTCCCCCCCTCGTTGTATGCATCTCCATGGATAGATCATTACATGTGTGTAGAATGTTCTTTCGGTTTCCATGCAACTTTTCCCAACAAAAGCCTCTAGTGAAAACTATGGCCCCCAGATCTACTTTAATCATATTACTAAAGTGAAAAATACCTTGCTGCAATTTATTATCTTTTATTGTATTTGCAATTTATCAATCTACCACCACAAGATTTAATCCTTGCAATTAACGAGTTCAAGGGGATTGACAACCCTTTGTCCCGCGTTGGGTGCAAGTATTTGCTTTAGTGTGTGCAGGTGCTGTTCACTAGGGTTCGTGTGATTCTCCTATTGATTCGATAAACCTTGGTTCTCACTGAGGGAAATACTTATCTCTACGATATCGCTTCACCCTTCCTCTTCTGGGAAAATCCCAATGCATCTCACAAGTAGCAGAAAGAATTTCTGGCGCCGTTGCCCGGGAGACATCACCAAATCACTACAAATACTTTCACTCAAACTATCATCTACTTACTCTACTTTTTATTTGATCTTATTAGTCTCGTTACAAAAAATATCAAAAAGACAAAAATATTTTACTTTGCTTGCTGTTTTGCTTTGCCACTATGGCTAGTTCCTCGGTTGTTGCTTGTACCCTTGAAAATGAAGTGCTCAATTTTATCAAAGGGGGGGCTAAAGTATGAACGAAGCTTGGTATAGGATTTGCGACACTCAAAATAGATCAACTCGTAAGCAATCCACTATGGTTCTTCTTCGCAATTTTCATGTGGGTGTTACTACTTGGTATAGATTTGTGCTTGATACTATTACCAGAGGAAATTTCTTGAGTAGTCACCCTATGGATGCTTTCAATGCTATGGGAAATTAGTGGGAGGACCACCTATTACTATTAATGAAACACCATTTATTTTGGAACATGTTATGCGAAGGTTGGAAGGTATTGGAAATAAAATGCCTACTAGTATTGAACATATTGAAAACTTAGACAAAAGGGTCCATAATCAAGTCACCCAATTTAGTTCAAAGGTAGTAACTACATTAAAGATGCTAAATGAGAAAGAACCAATAATTAATGAGATGGTAGAACAAAGTCCCGCTAGAATTGATAAGTTGGAAGAAATTATTACTAATTTGGGTTCAACCTTTTCTTCCGTTAAAACTATTGAAAGGCCTCCTCCTGATAAGAATTCTAAGTTTATGTATGTTCATAGGAATAAAGGTGCTTCATCTAGCAAGGAAAATTGGGATCTTAAAATGATTTGCGTGCACCCCAACTTCATTGATATGATAAAGGAACCTATTACTAAAAAAATCCCCCAACTTTGTGCCTAGGAGTGTGATCATTAAAGATATGCATGTTCAAACTCCTAGTAATCATGGTTGCATGATTTAGGAGTTAGAAATTGAGGATGAAAATACTTGAAACAATGCATTACTCCTAGCCAGGGGTGTGAAACAAAATCGCTTGTTGGGAGGCAACCCAATAGTTATCTTAAATTTTAGCTTTTACTTTCTGTTCTTGTGTGTTCACACAATTATTGTTACTGTAATGATTGTGTTTTAGGTTTTAATAAATGGTTATGCCAAGTAAAGTCTTTGGGATGATTTGCATAATAGTTGACTTGATTCTGTGAAAAAAACAGAAACATTTGCACCCAATCTAGGAATTTTTCAAATTCAGTGGAACATGCTTTTGATTTGAAAGTTTTACACATGATTTATATACAAATTGCCCATGTTTTCCTACCTTTTCAGATTTTAAGAGTTGCAGAAAGTATGGTTTTCGAATAGAGCATTACAGACTGTTCTATTTTAAACATATTTTTAGAATTTCCTATGATCAAAACGGGGTTCTGTTGATCGAGAGGGGTCTGGCATACGACCAAACAGAGGAAACAGACTTCTCTTCGAGCGCCTATGGTTGAACGGGGTCCTGTTCATCGGGAGGGGTGTGCCATAGCGCAAAACAGGACTCCACGAGCTACTATTCATCCATCGTCAACTTCCTCCAGCCTCCACTTGCTATTGTTCATCCACTTCGACTTCCTCCAACCTCCACCAGCCGCTTTTCATCCATAGCTACTGTTCTTCTAGCGTCCACCAGCTACTGTTCATCCATCCTTCACGGGGTCCTGTTCATTCACCCCCAACCGACTCGGTGTGGCGTACCACGGCACGGTCTCCTCGGGTTCATGTTCATCCACCGGCTGGACTCACCACGTCTTGACTCGTTCTATGTATCGCGTGCACGGCGGCAACGAGACAGTTCATCCAAAGGCAACCCAATCGGCTAGCTACGTCTCACACTGCGGTTCAATCAGCTTCAGTAAGCAGCAGCAACGATCGACCTGGTTTAGTTAGTAGTGAAGGAGTCACTCTGGTTCAGTTAGCAGCAAATGAGTCCCTCGGGTTTATTTAGCAGCGAAGGGATCGATCGATCGGCTTCTGTACATAGCAGTGCAATCGCTGGGGGTTCAGTAAGCGAACGCCTCGCTTGGATTTAGTTATAGTGAATATGGCTCGCACCACACGTGTAAACGAGAGAGAAACACGCAAACCACACTGCATTGTCACCCGACCCCGACCACCCACTATAACTGGGAACTCAACGAAAATTTCCTTGCCCTCACTTCGACCACGATTTTTTATGTCATGGACGACCCAAAGAATGTCATGCAGGTGCGTCTCCCGTCCGCCCAGGATGAAAAGCCCATTTGCTATCTTGATTTTTTGTCACACAATTAGGAGCCCACCACATCTGTGATGATACGTGTTTTTGTCTCGTCATAGAAGTGTCATAACCATGACAAAAAAGTTCTTGTTCGGGCCATAATGTCATGGATGTGTCTATTTTTTTAGTGTGTGATGTGCAGATGGGAGTAAGTCCTGATAGTTAAGACAAAGGTTTTGTTCCAGCAGCTGAAATAATTTTGTAATCTTAGTTTTAGTTAGTTTAGACAACCAAGACTTGTCATGGGACTGTTTCTAAATGATATTAACTGAGAATAACTATGCACAAGAGAAAGTCTTTCAAGACTTGGGAGTTGAGAAAATTGTAGTAGAAGTGATGTTTGAATTGCTCAACCCCATGTTATTAATTTTAATAGACTTAGGTCCAGTTCTTTTGCAGGCTTTTTTGGGCTTCCAGAATAAGTTGCCCCCTACCTAGCTTATTCTAGAAGTCCAACAAAAAATTTCACTGTAGAAGCCTATTAGACAAGTCTTAACTATTGGGCTTCTAAAAAATGTTTGGGCTTCTAGAATAAACCGGGTAGGGGACAACTTATTCTAGCTTATTCTAGAAGCTAGTAAAAGAACTGGCCCTTAATAGCACTTGTGGATTAAATTGTCTAGAGGAACTTAGTTGAAGGATGAGATTATGACAAAAATATGTGTTGTATCTTTACATGGTGCTTCAGCTTCTTGCTGGTGGTATGGCCCTACTACTATATGCATGTGTACGTATGTAAAGGTGGCTTGTTCACCTTTCTTGATGTTATCCCGAGGACTCCGCTAGCCCAGGAACGATACACCAAGAGCGATGGCTCGGATGTCAGTTATGAGTTTGTTACCGTATGTAGTGGCAACACTACAAACGCATATTATTCAACTTTCTCTTGAAATGGTGTGTATGTGGTGAATAAAAGGGACTGGTCAAAAGAGCTCGAAAGAGACATATATCAGAGGTCCATAGTTCTAAACATTAAGGCATAACGAAAACCTATGCATGATCACTTGGTTGTCATAATCCCTTCACGCGATAATCAAAGTTCCAGCAAACAATGGTTGAAATAAAGTGCTTGAGAGCCTTCAGGAGGAAATGATTATGGTTGTGCTTAAGAGCATTAGAGCATTACATTTTACTACACGCTTTCACTCCCTAACCTATGTTTTTTTGGATCTATCAAAAGAAAAACTCTTTTGTGCATTCCGAGCAAGAAAGTGTTGTCTAGAATAAATAGAATAGAGTGTTGCAAAGTTGTTTTATCTAGTAGATCAAGAACTTTGTATTGATTATCTTTGCTTCACTAACACTTGCACTATAACCATGCCACTTCTGCATGCTATGCTAAGTTTTCAGGTCAAGAAGCGGAGGGCTATCTAGGCGTATTAACCATAAGTGTACCAAAACTTTCTCGCTATTTTGATTTAAATAATTCAGTTTCTTATGATTCCAATTTATCTTTATGTTGCTCGAGGACGATCAAGTTTAAGCTTGGGGGAGTTGATGAGTGATAATATTTTTACACTCATTTCAAATTTTTTTAAACCAAGATATTTCAATTAAACAGATATATTTGCTCTGATATTGGTACTAATTATTAATGAATTCAAACGATTCCACAAATCCTCTCTTTGATGTGTTTCCACGGGAAATGTGATAAAAAGGGAACAAATCATGTGTGGAAATGGAATGGGAGGAGAATGGAGGAGGCAAGAATTAACAGGAGGCGCTTCTGTGAGGATAGAGTAAAAGACGGTGTTGCATACGAGCACGAGCGCCCATATGGCGTCAATTCTGAGGAAAATTGTCCACCTGAGCAAATTTGGTTAAAGGGCCCCTGTCGAAATGTCAATAGAACAAGGACAAGAGCAATGAACACAGAAGCCAAGACACCTTATTCATCATCCGCAAACCCTAGTCGCCGCCATCTCCATAGCCATCTCCACCACCACCATGGTGCTCATCCATCCTATTCATATTTGTAATCGTGCATCGCGCAAGGCATCCATAGTAAGACATATTGCAATCAGTCAATCTCAAGATGTGTTCTTCAACGATTTGTTCCCACGATTTGATGTCCATGTGTGAGTAGTTCGGCAAGGTAAGGGTTGAGGCATAGGCCTTGCAACCCAAGGTATTTGTTGAGGGGATCAATGGAAGACTTTGACATAACGTCCCCTATGTGTGAAATAAAATTGTTCTGTGAAGATGTCTCGTGTCTTGTCCGCAATCTTCACCCCTGCAGGTAACCAGGATCATGGAGATCGAGCACCAGTGAGGCTAGGAGCATGGAGACCGTGAAGTGTTATACCGGACACTAGTGATAGTAAGGTTTGGTAGGGTAACGATCATATCCTCGGGGAGAAATAATTTGTAGTCATTAAACTCCCAAAGCTCTTGTCTGATTTATTATCTTAATTATCGAGGCAATCTCGCATGACAGATAGGGGCTGCGGTAGGACAACTGATTCTTGATGCATGACTCGTGCCGGTCAAGATGTTATTTGGACACATTTCCCACTTCGATCCATAACAAGCACATCTCCATGGGTGACTTCCAGTGCAAAAATTAATATCTTATTTGATCCCAACGCAAATACAAGGTTGTAAGCATAAGACCTCATACCCGTACCTCTTTTATTATAAGTGTTTGAATCAGTGTTTGCTTGTTGATCCGATCAAAGGCTCGATTTGGCACTTTGATGAAAGCTTGTTTGAGACCATCGCTTCAAGGGAATCTTCCTCTTGTCAGTTCGATAACCCAGGGTCACCTATGTGGAAATAGGTGTGGGATACTCTTTTTTGTTCCAATATCGGTTAAATAAAGGGGGTATCAGACACACAGAAGATCTCGATGCGACAACTCATAAAGATTTACACTGATGATCGCTGATGACTCGCCTTCCAGTCGTCTAAGGAAATAGTTGGCTGAGGATCCCGAGTCAAATCGACTTGTCAGGTTCGTCCAGGTTGTGCCACCCGTGCCCAAGGCACGATGAGTATCCGAGTGCTCAACACTTGAAGAAAACTGAGTGAACATACACTCATCGTAGATCCACTCTGCGTAAGAGAAAGAGGCACATGTTATATCTTTTGTGGCACGAGTCGGATTCCCTGTGGGGAAATGAATGTCCGTCTGCGCGTACTTTGTTTCGCAGAAAGGCATCAGAAGGCGTTCCTCATAAAGGATACAGACTGGCAAAGCTTGATCCGATCAAGACCAGACGCCGCAGACCGCCACTCGAGTTGGGCCACATGACGTCCACTTCAGAAGAGATTGAAAAATGGGTATTACCAAGTCTTCTTCCTAATTGTTCACCTCTTCGCCCTTCGAGGGCATGAACAGACTGATTCCACCGAGGTCTCTCAGCAAACCTCAAGCTCGTCGAACCGTCAGACATCTTGCCAATGGGAAGCATATGACCTTTCTCTCCGGTGAGATGTTGACTGACTCGGGAGCTACTGTCGGGGTTATAAATATGGGGTAGGCCCAAATATACAGACAACCCACGAAAAGCCCATGACTATGTGAGATACGACAAAGAAAGATGTTGGCCAAGGGGCCTCGTCATCAGCCCATCAAGGATAAGGAGGGTGGCTCAGGATCACATGTTAAGTCCCTACAGTCGAGGATTAGCCAGTCGACAGTCGGGCGCTAGTAGTAGGTCAGAAACATGGGAGCACTCGGCTAGACCACCAGTTGGCGGCTATCTAGGATAACTCTTGCCCAGGATGTCTTAATGATGGCAGTTACCTAATGGCGGTATAATCTAGTTAAATACGGTAGTTGCTAGTAGTAAATTTCATGGAACAATCGACCACACATGAGGCCATGAACGTCATTAATACCAGCCTCTTATGTACACCCACCTGGCGCACTCTCTATAAGCTAGGTGGGAAGCTCCGGGATGAAGGTTGAGCATACGCACATTGTATCTACGCCAAGAGGTAAGAGCACCACGGGAGTAGAGTATTACCTCCACTTTAGAGGGCCGGAATCTGTATAAATCTTTGAGCATACTCCCAGTTGAATTGTTCGGTAGGTATGATTGCCTCTACATTCCTACCCATCTAGAATTGTCACGATTATATCCACGACAAGCATAGTTGGACATTAGCACAGGTAAATCAAAAGTATTTTCTTTCTCTAGTTTGTCATCTATTATAATAATTGCCATCCTCAACTTGAGAGTGACATTCATGCACGGAAAGTTTGTTATCACCACATCCACACTAGATCCATCATCATACTCTTCTTGCATATTAGTATTACCGGAAAGATATTCTTGACATAACTCCACTTATGTCTTTTTTCAGATCAACAGGGGTGCGGGGAGCTCTCCTTGTTGATCTAAAAAAAGTTGATGGTTGCCATAACTCCACTTATGTCTTTTCATCGTTGTCTAACATGAACGTGATAGGAATGAGGATCATTCCATGTTTACCAAAATGCTTTCAAATGAGATTGTAGTTCAAAGATAAATTAAGGAAATGTCTTGGTCTTTTGTGAGATAAAATACTAACGTTTTCCATCTATTATAATATATAAGTTAGATTAGCGCAAATTGGTTGCCTGGGTTGGTGCGATGCAATTACACGTGCAAGTGTCATCTTAAGTTGTATAACAATTAAAAAAATTGTGAAAAAACTTTTAGTCTATTCATCTTCAATCATGGTAGTATAACGAACATTAGAAATAATAAAATTAAATCCAGATCCGTAAACCACCTAGCGACGACTACAATCACTGAAGCGAGTCGAAGGCGCACAACTGTCATCGTCCCTCCCTCACTGGAGCCGGGCAAACTTGTTGCAATAGACAGTCGAGAAAGCGTTGTGCTAAGCCCCCATAGAACCAATGCACCAAAACAACAACCGCCGCGAATGAAGAGTGTAGATCAAAAGGATCCAACCTGAAAACACACGAACGAAGACAAACAACGAACAGATCTGAGCAAATCCATCAAAGACAAATCCACTGGAGACACATCTCCAGACCCTCACCGATGATGCTAGACGCATCACCATAATGGGGACTAGACGTGGAGACCTTTATTCCATGCTCCGAGAGCCGCCGCCGTCTCGCCTTCCTAAATAGGTCACAATTAATTTTTATTCAAAAAAAAGTTAGTAGAAAGCAAGAAAAGGAAAAAGTTCACTTTCAACCTTGAAATAAAATAAATATGAAAAGGTAAGTGCATAAGTATACAAGAAAACATTTACACCGCGCATTTTGGTACCATCGTATTCTAGAGAAAAATAAAAAATTGCACATAAAACACGAACTTAGCCGCCCAATTGCATGGGTCACTCCACTAGTTATTAGAGAAAAAAATGCATAACGAAAATAAATGAGATAAAAATATCCATTTAGGCCTTTGGTCCAACACCTCGATGCATCAGCCAGGTTGCACCGGCCAACAGAGCTTGAGACGCGGTGATAGGCGGCGCCGCGGCCAGGAAGAGGCATTCATACATACCAATTGCTAGCGTGGGTTGCCGAAATAGGCAAAGAGGTCACCGTCATTTTTTGAGGAGTTAAGTTTGTGGTGCTCTTCAAATTTGAGCAAGTTGGAGTAACGGCTCAAATTTGGAGGGGCTAGCTCTGAGAGCACCTATAGCAGACCCCGCATCCGGCGCGAACTCGCATAATTCCGGCGATTATACGAGCTCGGCCCATTATTCTGGTCAGACCAGAGCCTGTAGCGGTGTCTGGTCCGTAAATATTTTTGCCGCAGCCTGCAAACGCTACCTCCGAACCATTATATTTGCAGGCTTGCGGGGCAGATGCGGGTCGAAACCCTATCCCCCGCAGCCGCGTTTGCCCCCCAAATTCCCCACCGCGCCGCTCGATTTGTCGCCACCGGTGAGCCTGCGAAAACCATGGACGACTCTGGGGATGAGGCGGAGCTCCGCCGCCGCGCCAGATCTGACGCCGCGCACAAACGGGGGGCGCGTCGGTGGCTCAACCGAGGTACCTTGCCGTCACATGCCTTCGACCGCCGCGAGCTCGAGGACTTCGATCGCGAGCTTGCCCGTCGCCGCCACTTCTCCTCCCGGCAACTGGTCCGCGGGGAGCTCATCCTCGGGCGCATTGAGCTCGCGGCTCGTTCCGGTGAAGAGGGAGCCGGAGGAGGCCGTGCCCGATGCGCCGTGGCCTCATCGGGCCCGAGGACTACCTCCCCCTGGGGCAGGAGGAGCTCCTCGAGCGTGTCGTCCTCGAGCGGTCGGCGAGGGAGCAGGAGGAGATGGAAGAGCGCATCCGGGGCGAGCTTGAGTACGAGCGGCTCTTCTTCCATACGGGCGTCACGGCATCGCAGGTGCATGCATCGAAGGAGGCTGGCTTGCGTGTGATGAAGGCAAAGCTCTACGTCGACCTTGACTCCGACTCGTCCGACTCCGAATGAGCGCCACCGGTGGTCAGCTACCGCATGAGCTCTGGTGAGCTCTATTTTGTAGTAGTGGTGCGGTAGCGTAGGCCCTGTCTAGCATCTCTGACCTTTAATATGTATGTATGTGTTGTGTACGAACTTTATGCGAGGAAGAACCATCTATGCGAGCAAGCTCTAGCGAGCTCTTGCTTAAATTTCTCCAGCGAAACAACTTTTTCAAAATATTACGGGTTTGTTTGCAATGTCTGTTCTGCCGCCGCGTTTTGCAGCCTGCATAAGCACCCCCGTGCGACCTGCAAACAAAGTTTACAGTTCAGCAAAATGCAAGGTTTGCTAGAGTTGCTCTGAAAGCTCCTAAACACGAGAAAACTTTTAAGATTCGCAACTCACTAGGAATGCAAGCTCATAGTGCATCACATCTTTGTGGGTCGCTGGTGGGCCCATCTGTCGTGAAGTGAATCGTTGGTTCCAGTTTTAGTGTTTGCACATACAGATCCGGAGACTGATAATAAAGACCTTCAGCCCGACAAGGGGTAAATGACTGAAACGCAGAACACTGAAGTGATGCGAAGGAACTGGAGAAACGTATATAGCCAACTAAGAGCGTGTTCGGACTCCCTCCGGCGCTGCAACTCTGTCCCGAAGCGGAGTGTCAGCCAGTTGTAATTTGTGGAGCAGCAAAAACGATGCTCTACCTGCTCCCCTCCGTGACCGAGGACTGGAGGGTTGCCGAACGCAGCCTAAGTGTCAAAATTTCCGTGAATGAGTCCTTGAACACTTCCAGATTCAGACTCATACTCCTTTCAATGAGATATGAATTTGAATTCATCTTCCTTCTTACTCAGGACCTTATTTCGTAGCATGATCAACAATAGAGGATAGGGGAAAACAGTGAACAAAATTCAGCCCAATGAACCATGGGCTTGTCGAATGAAATCAGAGTAGTACAAATAATGAATTCCGTCCAATTACCCAAACCCACTGTACAATGAACTGAACTCTTATCTAAACTCCTTCCGGAGCGAGTTCCTCCTCGCCTTAACAGCCACAGCAATGGCAAGCACGTTCGTCTGCACCGCCGGCTCCTCCTTTGCTGTGTCCCCCGCCGACCCCTCCTCCGGCTACTGCAGAGCTTGCAGCTCGGTAGCTGCAGTATCCACGGCGAAGTGGTTGGTGATGTCCTTGAGCGGCGCACGCCTCCGCGCCCTGACGTGCTGCTTCATTTTGCCTTTCTTGACCCCGAAATGACGAGGGCAGACAACAGCAGCCGTCGCAGTCGGAGGCGTTGTACTAGGCGGCAGGTTCTCCTGGTCGCCGCTGTCAGCTGCCATCTCAGAGATCACACGAGCAGAGTTCTTCAGATTGGAGGTTGGTGGTACCAGGCCGGGAGGTAGCTCCGGTGGGGCTGGGGAAGGGAGGGAAGAATCCATGGGTATTTGTATCGGAGGTCGGAGCGAGGGAGCAGGCCAGAAGATTTGAGTTGGAAGTGGAGGGAGGGGACGAATTTGTTGGTTTTGCTGTTTTGGTTCGATGAAGCGCCGGCATATCTTGGAAATTTGGACGAAAATTGGGATCTTGGGCCGCCTGGCGGGGAGGGAAGCGGGGAGGCGTCCGGTGAATATTTCATTTTCGGGTTGGCTGTTGCGTGGCTAGGAGAGAGATTCATGTGGATGGTGGGCGGTATGCGATGTGCGCAGCCAGTTTCGTGGCGTCAAAATTGGCGGTCGGTGGCGCCGTGGCGAAACGTGGCCGCGTGACAGCCCTTTCTAAACACGGCACAAATAAATGCGTAGATGATCATACATACGCAGATATGAGTACATGTTAAGGTCCGGCTATAGATTCACTCAATCACCATGAATTCAGAGTACAACCTCGAATTACATGACGAGATCTGAAGGAAGAAGAAGATCAGGATGCTAGGAGGGAAGAACACGAATTATCCTAGCCAGCACATGCCTCGGCCGAAGCCTTCGTCTGGTCCAAGCCGCCGCTTCCATGGGAACTCATCTGCCTTCTATAGTCGAAGGCAATCCATCTTCTCGGCCATTTTGAGTTGAATAGGGTCGGCTCATAGTAAGGTCGCTAAGAGCAACTCTAGCATAAAATTGGATCACCTGCCGATTGTGCTGGACACAGAGGGAGCACTGGACGCTGAACCTCAAGGGCGTGTTAGGCGGAAACAATTTGAGGCGCGATGGATTCAGGAAGAGGAGATGATGCAGCACGTAACTGAGGCTTGGGAAAGAACTTGTGTGTCGGCATCTTTAGCAGAACACACGGCTGTAGTGCATGACCATCTTCACCGATGAGATCGCGAGGTCTTGAAGGCCATGCATCGTCGGTTGAAGGACTTGAAGGCGGAGTTGGAAACGTTGCGATTGGGCCCTCTCACTGATGAGGCGGCGGATCAGCAGCGGAAAATTCTTATTGAAATTGAGGAGACAATGGAAAAAGAAGAGATATATTGGGTTCAGAGGAGCAGAGCAGACTGACTGAAGTTTGGTGATTGGAACAGCAACTTCTTTAACAATTTTTCCACCGCTAGGAGGAAGAGGAACTATATAAGGCGACTCATGGACGAGAATGGTAATTGGCGGGAGGATAATTAAGCCATGAGATCTCTTATTGATCAATATTTCTAGAATTTGTTTACCTCTAAAGTGGCCGAACCCAACTGGGGTGTTCTGAATAAGGTTAAACCTCGTGTCTCGGCTTATATGAATGAAGCATTGCTTGCTCCCTATACAGAAGAAGAGGTAAAACGTGCTCTCTTCAGCATAGGAGACCTGAAGGTGCCGGGACCCGACGGCTTACATGCAATCTTTTACAAAAAATTCTGGCATGTGGTAGGTGATGATTTAGTAAAGGAGGTGCTTAATGCAGTAAATATGGGAGTTATTCCTGTAGGATGGAACCTGACCACTATTGTTCTAATACTGAAAGTAGATGAACCAGAGAGTGTTTCTCAATTCAGATAGATCAGTCTTTGCAACGTGGTGTACAAAGTCATGTCAAAAATGCTAGCTGCTCGGTTGAAACCTTTCCTTCCAAAGATTATTAGTGAGACTCAAAGTGCTTTCGTACCAGGGAGGATAATCACGGACAATGTTATAGTGGCTTATGAATGCCTACACACGATGAAAAAGAGAAGGAAAGGTAAAATTGGTCTATATGCTGTGAAGCTTGATATGCATAAAGCGTATGATCGTGTTGAATGGGTTTTTCTGAAGGCAATCCTTGGCAAACAAGAGTACGATGAGCGACGGATTGATCTAATCATGTCATGTGTGACCTCGGTCGAGTATAAGGTCCGGTTCAACTCTAATGAAATAGAACCCTTTGCCCCAACTAGGGGTTTAAGACAAGGGGACCCCTTGATAGAGGCAAAGGTGTCCCGTCTTTCGATGAGATGGTGGCTATCGTTTTGGAGGAAGTCGACTTTGATGATCCGACTACGAACGTGCGAGGACATCGCGCCTTAGCAATCGCTAAACCAACTCCGAGAGGTTATTGACAACGCCGAAGCACGATCAACCTGACCACGAAGGTATGTTTCCTGCAGGCAAACGAAGAACAAGCAAGAAACTGAGATTACAATCTGGATATTGCAAATTCAAGAGGAAAGCTTTAATGATCAAGTGGGGTTCTGTGACATCTTTGTCTGGTCGTTGAACACAAACGAAGTACGCGAAGTTGCAGCTATGACGAACTTTAATCTAAACAAAACCCAAACTCTGAACGACACCCTAAGGGTTGTATATATGGAGGAAGAGGCGGGAATTTCTTGGCCCTTGGAGGAGGGGTCTGAAACCAACCCTAACTCTTGTTTCCCCCCACACACGGACTCTAAAAGCAGCCTATACTCAAGTATTTTGAAATTACATGGGCCTGGCCCAATAATAAGGTGACGCAACACCTATAATAGCCTCTAGATGAAATTTATGAAGTGGCATCTTGTATATTTCGTCCAAGGCTTCACACACTCATTATGGTGGCTTCAAAGTCCTGAAATCATCACTTGTAACTCCGTTCGTGTTCCCCTTGCGCATGCCATCATCTCCATGCTTGATCTTGCTCCAATGTTCATTCTTCTTGTCTAAGCCAGGCCCTTCATTTGTAAGCATGACAAATGTATCCAATTTAGGCAGTATCGTATTCTCATGAACATTAGAATCCTTACCAAGAAACAAAACTACCTGTTAATTTAATTGGCGTGCGCGAGCTCTAGTAATTGGTCCTGTATATGTATCAGTTGGGGATGTGGGTGTAACCTTGTTAGTGATGTCCTCATCACTGTGTCACCATACCTCTTGTGGTTGTGTGTGGAAGGGCTCTCGGCACTCATCTCTCATGAAGAAGAACAGGGCGGGTTTGAAAGGAATACATGTGTGTCGTGACTCCCCGGTAATATCTCATTTACTCTTCGCCGACGACTCGTTGATTCTCATGAGGGCGGATGACACGAATGTTGTTGCCTTGAAGGGGATTTTAGATGACTATTGTGGAGCCTCAGGACAGCGAGTGAGCGCGGCCAAATCATCTATTTACTTCAGTCCAAACACAAACATGGAGGACAAAGTTGAGGTATGCCAGACACTTGATATTATGAAAAAACCTCTCTCTGATAAATATCTGGGTTTGCCCTCAATGATAGGCGTGGACCAAGTGGATTGCTTTAAACACTTGATAAAGAGAATCGAAAAATTGGTTAACCGATCTAAGGAAAGAACACTATCTTATGGCGGGAAAGAGGCATTGATTAAGGCAGTAGCTCAGGCCTTACCAATGTATGCGATGAGTGTATTCAAATTCCCTAAAAAAAATTGCAAATGAATCACTGATGCCATATCGCATTACTGGTGGGGTGATGGAGAAAATCAGCGGAAAATGCATTTGTTCGCTTGGTGGAAGATGTGTGTTCCGAAGGAGAAGGGAGGCTTAGGCTTTCGCGATGTTAATAGCTTCAATTTGGCTCTGCTCGTGAAGCAATGTTGGAGACTCATTGAGAATTATGATTCTCTTTGCGCCAGGGTGGTAAGGTCAAAGTACTACCCATCTGAAGATATCTTAAACTGCCAACTCAATAAAGGTTCCTCCTATGTTTGGCAGAGTATATGAGCTGGCATTCAGACTTTCAAAAAAGGGTGTATTTGGAGAGTGGGAAATGGCATGAAGATCAACATTTGGGAGGACAATTGGATCCCAAACAGCTCATCCAGAAAGATAAATACGGTGCGCGGCAACAGAATTCTAACCACTGTAAATGAATTGATAGACCCGGTCACTGGAGGATGGGATGAGCAACTCATCAGGGACAATTTTTGGAACAAATATGCTGAAAGAATACTGCAGATTCCTTTATTCGAGCATGATACAGATGACTTTGTCGCATGGCATCTCAGAAGGTCTGGTACCTTTATAGTCCGTTCGTTGTACTACAGGCACAGGGAGGATTCCTATTCGCCCCAGAATCCAAGTATAGGAGTAATTACTGGATCTGTGTCACATCCAATATGGAAGATCATATGGAATCTTAAAATGCCAGGGAAGGTGAAAATATTCGTATGGAGATGCCTTCACAATGCTATTCCGTGTATGGTTGTACTGGCTAATCGCCATATCTCAACTTCTGGTCAATGCCCAGTGTGTCAGATACATGCAGAGGATGTAGCGCATGCCCTGTTCATGAGCAGTCGAGCGAAAGATGTATGGCGCGCACTGGGATTAATTGACATCATAGAACAGGCTTGCACACCACACCGTTCAGGTGCAGAAATTTTTGAGTACCTTCTATGTAATGTAGCTAATAGGAAACATTATATGGACGTGGTTCAAATCCCGGATATGATCGCGGCTTCCAGCTGGTATCTATGGTGGCAACGGCATCAAATTGTTAAGAAGGAAGAGGTTCAGACACCGACGAGAACTGGACCAGCAATCCGAGCCTTAGCACTAAATTATGTGCGTGCCAACGGCAAACCTGCCGCGATCCCGCGCATGAATCGTTGGAGGAAGCCTCTATCTAGTCAGCTGTCACTTAATGTTCATGCATCCTTTTGTGAAGAAAGTTACTCAGGGTCATGTCGAGCTGTCATTCGAGATCAATTTGGCACCTTCGTTTTTGCATCCACGGCGAAGCTTGAATATGCTGCCGATGTTGTAGTAGCACAAGCAGCTGCACTGGCAGAAGGCCTAAAGCTAGCTTTACAGACTGGGATAAATTCTCTCCTGATCTAGATGGACAATTTGATTGTGGCCGAGTCTCTAAAAAGCAATAGTGGGCACTCTATGGTGGCTGCTCCAATCCTTGATGAATGCCGTAGCTTGATGGAATATTTTGGGTAGGTCGAAATAGAACATTGTAATAGAGAATAAAATATTGTTGCTCATATATTAGCTCACAAGGGACGTGTGGAACCTCCGTCTTTCTGGATGGACACACCCCCTGATTTTCTCTCTGCTGCTCAAGCGGATGATGTAAGCATAATGTGATTAATAAAGCAGCCATTATGGCCTTCCCGTAAAAAAAGAGCAACTCTAGCAGACCCCGCAAAAAGCCCCAACTTGCAAAATAACCGCCAAAATGCGGGTCCGCGCGGAAAATCCCGCCCGAACAGACCCCGCAAAGGCGGCCGGCCCGTAAAAAAATTTGAGGCGCGTGACAAAATCTTGGGCTCAACCCATGAATACGCGGGTTTCCCCCTCACCGTTGTTGTGCCCTCCATATAAGCGGAAGCGGTTCGCGGCGGGCGGGGGAATTTCAGCCCGCGCTTTTCCCACCAACCACGTCCCCTCTCCCCCTCACCCCGCCGACGCCCAAGATTCTGGTGAAAGCAGCCGGCGGGAGCACGCCGAAAGGCCGCCACATGCACGAGGCCTCCCCTCTCCCCCCTCCTGCGTCGGCGGGCTGGAAAGTTGCGGATCTGCGGCCCTTCATCATGGGCCGCTGGATTTGGCTTTTCCGACCGCCGATGGCTGCGCCAAGCGATGGAATGGTCGGGGAGCATCTCCCGCAGCCCCGGCAAGGTCGCATCGCCACATGCATGTACGGTTCATCTTCCCGTCATCGCCGACGGTTTGCGGGCATGGATTCGTCTGGCCTTCCACCGGGCTCGGCGCTGGCACAACGACTCTGTGGCTCACCGAGGCCGCTCATACAGTGCGACAATTGCACGCGGACAGTGCTGCGGCTAACTTCGGGCACGCCGAAGCACCCCGGATGGGTGTTCTTCAAATGCGAAAACGATGGGGTACTTGCACTTGCGGTAGCTCATTTTGATAGCTTATTCTTTGGTTCAATTGCGGCAGCTCATTTCGAACATGCTCATTCATGTGTGTAGGAAGATGGATGCTCATTTTGGTTTTGGGAAGGTGAATACATTGATTTATTGATAGAAAGAAACTTAATAGATGTTCGTGCACTCCTTAGTAGAATCGAAGGCAATGATGCGGATGCATGTGCAACTAGAGGGGAAGCAACTACTTCTTTCGAACCAAAGATGAAGAAAGAAGAATGCAAAATCAAGAATCCGCAGATCAACAATGAATGGATGAAGAAGATATTAGTGCAACTAGTGGGAGCAGTTATCGAAGTTGGAAATATTCTAAAATGCATACTTGTGGTTCTTGTTTTCTTTGGTCTTTCTATTCTAGCAAAGATTTGGTGATGTCTGTATCCAATGTTGTTGAAAAAGCAAAGAAATGTATTAAGTTAGATCAAATTAAGGTGCAAATTTAGGTTTTCCGGGCCGGGTACCTGCGCCACATCAGACCCTGAAACACTGACCCGTAAAAGAGCATATTCCATGAATATCCTTTTTTAGGGGTCTGTTATGCGGGGTCTGCATCTGTGGCCGTCCGCGCCGGCTCGCAATGCCGTTTTTCCGTGAACGGCAAATGCGTTTTGTGAGCCGGCCGGATGCGGGGTCTGCTAGAGTTGCTCTAACAATCCCTCCTCCTTAATGCTCGGCTTGTCCTCAAGCTGTCTCCCTATCGAACCACTAGGATCCCAAGGCGCTTGTACTGCAAACTAAACCAAATCAAGGACCTTCTCACCTGGATCCCAAGACAGTTGCCAGTTTTGTCAAATGAGCACACCAGAAACCAGAGCTAGACACAGAGCATTTGGTTGGTTAATTATAGAACATTATTTAATCTTGTGATTAGTGCACATTGGGAGCTCAATTGGAAAGTGCGTGTGTTATAGGAGTCATGAACCAGATCTCTTGAGAATTTGTAGCACTCCATCTCAATAGCAAAGCAATCAACCATGAGTTGCAGATATGTATTGTCAAGAACATGCACGCATAGTAGTCGTAAGCTTGGACACTGTTAATCATGTCAGCAATGGGTCCTTGACCACCAACAAGAAAGAACTTTTCTGTTAGGCTGATGATCATAATGAGCTTGCTTGGGAAATTGAAAATCCGCCACTGGTCCAATGGTTGTTAGCACTAGATAGAGCATCTTCCTTCTGGTGCCTCATGTAGACAAGAAGGAAACGTACCTTGGTTGGCCTAGACTTTGCATAGGACTCATATCCAACTACATCCCCACCAATCCAAGAACAAACCATAATGAATCTGACTTGAAATATCTTCCATTGAATTTGTGCAAGGCCATAGCCGTGAAAGAAAACAATTCCACCAAACTAAAGCAAACTTTTCCATTGCATCACTGCAAGACCTCATGGATTCTTAGCACTAGAGTCAGTGTCAAAACCGGCGGATCTTGGGTAGGGGGTCTCGAGCTGTGGATCTTAGGATCAATGGGAACAATGGACGAAGAACATGGTTTTACCCAGGTTTGGGCCCTATCTAGGAGGTAAAACCCTGCGTCCTGCTTTAGTTGTATTGATGTGTATGGTATGATTAGAGAGTCGATCTACCACAAGATCAGATGAGCTAAAACCTAGGATAATAGGGCGATAGGTGTTGCTCCGGGGCTAAAGACTAAAACCTTCTGGTTTATATAGGCACTAGCAGGGCTAGTGTTACATTTAGCTGATTACAGCAACTGAAATATCACACCGGATATTGAATCTTGACCACAGCTCGGCCTCACAATAGCCAACTTGTACCATAAAGCTCTAGCCGGTGCTACTTCTTGAGCTTGCATCGATTTTTCCCTTAAAGAGGAAAGGTGATGCAGCAATGTAGTGATAAGTATTTCCCTCAGTTAAGAACCAAGGTATCAATCCAGTAGGAGGCACAAGCAAGTCTCCAATATGTGCACCTGCACAAACTAACAAACACTTGCACACAACAGGAAAAGGGGTTGTCAATCCCTTCACGGTCACTAGCAAGAGTGAGATCTAATAGAGATAGATTTAAACTTAATTGAAAGGCAAAATAAAGTAAACACAAATAAATTTTAGCAAGGTATTTTCGGGTTTTGGTTTTATAGATCTGAAAATATATGATGGAAAATAGACCCGGGGGCCATAGGTTTCAGTAGAGGCTTCTCTCTCTAAGAAAACATACAGTGGGTAAACAAATTACTATTGAGCAATTGATAGAAAAGCGCAAAGTTATGACGACATCTAAGGCAATGGTCATGAATATAGGCACCACGTCCATGAAAAGTTGAATGACTCTTGCCTGCATGTACTGTTATTACTCCACACATTGACCGAGTCATGCCTACATCTAGTGTATTAAGTTCATAAGAACAGAGCAACACTTTAAGCAAGATGAAATGATAAAGAGGGATATAACCAAGCAATAAGACATAAACCCCATCTTGTTATTGTTAATGGGAACAATATAATACGTGCCCCGCTACCCATTCTGTCACTGGGTGAAGACACCACCAAGATTGAACCCATCACAAAGCACCTCTCCCATTTTAAGAAAAATCAATCTAGTTGGCCCAAACCAAATCGATAGATCGAGAGAAATAAAAAGCTATCTTAATCATGCATAAAAGAGTTGAGGGAAGACTCAAATATTATTCATAGCTAATTTGATTATAAATCCACAATTTATCGGACCTCAACAAACACACCGCAAAAGAAGATTACATCGAACAGATCGCCAAGAACATCGAGGAGAACATTGTATTGAAGATCAAAGAGAGAGAAGAAGTCATCTAGGTAATAGCTATGGACCCGTAGGTTTCTGGTAAACTACTCACACATCATCGGAAGGACGGTAAGGTTGATGTTGAAGCCTTCTGTAATTGAATCCCCCTCCGGTGGAGTACCTAAAAAGGCCCCAAGATGGGATCTTACGGGTGCAGAAACTTGCGGCGGTGGAAAAGTATTTTTGTGACTCATCTAACATAGGGGGGATATTTGGGTATTTATAAAGCAAAGATTAGGGTTGGAAGAGCCACGAGGGGCCCACAAGCCCTAGGAGCGCCCCCTGGGGCGCGCCCTAGAGGCTTGTGGCCGCCTCGTGGGTCTTCTAGCCTATTCTCCAAGTCTCGTAGGTGTCTTCTGGTCCAAGAAAAATCATTGTAAAGTTTTATTCTGTAGGACTCCGTTTGATATTCCTTTTCTTTAAAAGCTAAAACAAGGAAAAAACAGAAACTGACACTAGGCACTAGGTTAATGGGTTAGTCCCAAAAATGATATAAAATAGCATATTAATGTATATAAAACATCCAAAGTAGATAATATAATAGCATTGAACAATCAAAAATTATGGATACGTTGGAGACGTATCAAGCATCCCCAAGCTTAATTCCTACTCGCCCTCGAGTAGGTAAATGATAAAAATGGAATGTTTGATGTGGAATGCTACCCAGCATATTTATCAATGCAATTTTTTTTATCTTGGCATGAGTGTTTAGATTCATATGATTCAAAACTAAAGTTTAATATTGACATAAAACAATAATACTTCAACCATACTAGAAAGCAAAATCAAGAAACTTCAAAAATAACTTGGCTAAAGAAAGTTATCCCTACAAAATCATATATTCTTCATATGCTCGCTCTTCTTCACGCAAATTATAAACCATGTACTACCCCAGTGTTGACCAAACAATTGTTTCGTACTTTTTATGTTCTCAAACTTTTTCAACTCTTCACGCAGTACATGAGCGTGACTGAGATGTCTCCAATGTATCTATAATTTATGAAGTATTCATGCCATGTTTACAACAATTTTATATGGTTTTGGTACGATTTAATTAAATCTAACCCAGACTGATGTTGTTTTGAGCAGAACTACCGTGGTATCATTTTTTGTGCAGAAATAAAAGTTCTCAGGATGGGCTGAAAATTTACAGTGATTTATTGGTTATCAACTTGTGGTTTCCCGTGGTGACATTGGGCTAGTCTATGCATAGGGGTTGGTATGCGTTTTCATATTCCTTTCTCTGATAGAAATCTTGGGGTACTCTTTGAAGTTCTTTGTGTTGGATTGAATATTATGAATCTCAAATTGTGTGATGCACATCATATAATTAGCCCATGGATACTTGTGGTGAAATTGGAGTATCTAGGTGACATTAGGGTTGATTGATGCGTGTCACATGGTCTTATTCTAGTACAGACTATAGGGTTGTTTGTGAGACTAATAGGGATAGCCCAATAGATCGATCAGAAAGAATAACTCTGAGGTGATTTCGTACCCTACAAGCAATTTCTTCTTATGTTCTCCGCGATAGGAACTTTGGAGTGATTCTTTGTTGCACGTCGAGGGATTGTCATATGATCCAATTATGTTATCATTGTTGAGAAATTTTGTGCAAGTGATAGTATGAATCCTAGGCCTTGTTTTCAAGTATTGCAACACCGTTTATGCTCACTTTTACTACTTGCTACCTTGCCGTTTTTATATTTTTAGATTACAAAAACCTATATATACTATCCATATTTCACTTGTATCACCATCTCTTCACCGAACTAGTGCGCCTGTAAAATTTACCATTGTATTGGGTGTGTTGGGGACACAAGAGATTTCTTGTATTTGGTTGCAAGGTTGTTTGATAGAGACTATCATCATCCTACTCCCACAGATTGATAAACCTTAGGTCATCCACCTAAGGGAAATTTCTACTATCCTACAAAACTCTGCGCTTGGAGGCCCAACACGAGTCGACAAGAAGAAAGGTTGCGTAGTAGACATCAGTGGGCCATCGGCATAGCACTATAGATGGAATAGAGGGTGGTAGTAGACAAAAGAAGGGAGAAAGTCTCACATCAACTAGGCAAATTAATGGACTATGGAGATGTCCATCAATTGATATCAATGTGAGCGAGTAGGGATTGCCATGTAATGGATGCACTAGATCTATAAGTGTATGAAAGCTAAAAAAACTAAGTGGGTGTGTATTCAACTTGCTTGCTCATGAAGACCTAGGGCAATTTGAGAAAGCCCATCATTGGAATATACAAGCCAAGTTCTATAACGAAAAATTCCCACTAGTAATATATGAAAGTGTCAACATAGGAGACTCTCTATCATGAAGAACATGGTGCTACTTTGAAGCATAAATGAGGAAAAGGATAGTAACATTGTCCCTTCTCTCTTTTTCTCTCATTTTTTTTATTTTTGGCTCTTTGTCCTTTTTTTATTTGGGCTCTTTGGCCTCTCTTTTTTTATTTGGGCTCTTTGGCCTATTTTTTATAACCTCACATGGGACAATGCTCTAATAATGATGATCATCACACTTTTATTTACTTACAACTCGAAAATTACAACTCAAAGTAAAGACTCATAATGAAGGAACGGTGGAGTTACATGGAAATATATCTCAGAATGGCTGTAAAAATGCCATAACAGGTAGGTATGGTGGCTGTTTTGAGGAAAGGTATAAGGTGGGTTTAATGCTTCGGCGAAAGTTGTGCGGTACTAGAGTGGCTAGCAAAGGTGGAAGGGTGAGAGTGCGTATAATCCATGGACTCAACATGAGTCAAAAAGAACTCACATACTTATTGTAAAAAGTTTATTAGCCCTCGAAGCAAAGTACTACTACCCATGTTCCTAGGGGAGAGGTTGGTTGGAGTTAACAATTGCACGCTCCCAACTTCCACACAAAGGAAGACAATCAAGGATAAATTGCGCTCCAACTTCATCACATAACTAGAAGACCATACGTGCATGCAACGGGAATCACAAACCTTAACACAAGTATTTCTTTTATTCCAAAATTTACTACTAGCATGACTCTAATATTACCATCTTTGTATCTCAAAACAATTGCAATGAATGAAACTTCTCATATATTCAATGCTCTTTATGGAAGTTTTCGTTATATCCCCCTTGGATTCCTAACATATTAGGACTCAATTCACAACCTAAGAAAATTAGCATGTTGTTATTAGACTCTCAGAATAATATAAGTGAGCTATGAGAGGTCATCAATTTCTTCAAAATAACATCACCACCGTTCTCAAAAAGATATAAGTGAAGCTCTAGGGCAATTACCCGAGCTCAAAAGATATAAGTGGAGCACATAGAGTATTCTCATAAATTCACAATTAATGTGTGTCCCTCTCAAAAGGTGTGTACAGCAAGGATGATTGTGGCAAACTAAAAAACAAATACTCAAATAATACAAGACGCTCCAAGCAAAACACATATCATGTGGTGAATAAAAATATAGCGTCCAGTAAATTTACCGATGGATTGAAGACACAAGAGGGGATGCCATCTGGGGAATCCCCAAGCTTAGATGCTTGGTGTAATGCCCAGGATGGGACTATACCTCCTACGTGTCGAGGCACGACTTAAAGGTATAAGCCCATCCTAGAATGATCTCAAGTTTGGTATCTTTGCACGACTCATGTAAAAGAGGGATTAAATTGCAAAAGAAGATAGTTGGCTTACACTCGCCACTTCACACAATACATTACATAAGCAAAACATCATTCAAAACATCACAACCCGACTACGGGCGAAGATCCAAAAGAAAGATACCAACACAACATAAAGCCACAGGTCAGGATCGAATCCTAGTAGAAACCACTACTGAACATCGAAACGTCACAAGCATACGGCCACTCTCTTCATCGAGCTCCCAGTGAAGCTCTGAACCAGCTCCTGCTTCATTCTCGGCTGAACCTGCATCTGGTGTTGTAGTATCTGTGAGCCACGAGGACTCAGCAATCCCATAACCATGGGTATCAAGACTAGCAAAGCTTTATGGGTAGGGAGAGGTAAAGTGGTGAGGTTGCAGCAGCGACTAAGCATAATATGGTGGCTAACTTACGAGTACCAGAATAAGATGAGCATCTACGCAAAGGTCGCAAAAGTAGTGATCGCTAAAGATCCTGAAATACATACGAGTCAAACATAACCCCACCGTGTTCTCTTCTCAAAGTGAAAAGAGACAGTCACGGTTACTCACACAGCTGTGTGTTTTACTTCGGATCATCTGTCAAGTTTTCTACAACCGGACATTAACAAATTCCAATCTGCCACATAACCGCGGGCACGGCTTTCGGAAGATCATAACCCTGCAGGGGTGTCCCAACTTAGCCCATCACAAGCTCTCACGATTAGCTGAAGTGATAAATATAATATCATCACCCCTTATCTTAGGGAAAATCCGATCAGGATCGGCATCCCGGTAGCACAAGACATTTCGACAATGGTAAAACAAGTCCAGCTAGACCTCTCGGTGTGTCGACACCCTGATAGTAGCCGCGCGTATCTTGTCTCAGGCCACGACCGGATGGGTGATGCTACAGGAGCCAATCCTCGAGTTTCCCCGTGGTGGCCCTGCAGGACCCCCGTTTGGGACCAACACCATCAGCACTGCCCCCCCTGCTATGTAGAAAGAATCCTCGGGTAGCGCTAACTCCCTATGCAATTTAATTAATTAATTAAGTTGTTATTATGAGCAAATTAAAACCAAAGTTGGGCCTTGCTGGAGGAGTTTTATTCAAAGTCGAACTGTCAAGGGGTCCCCATCCACCCATCGTGTAAGGAACGCAAAATCAAGGAACATAATGCCGGTTTATCGGCGCCTAAGGTGGCATGAGTGGAACAAAACACCGAGCAAAAGGCCAAGCCTTCCACCCATGCCCAGTATATAGGTGTGTTAATAATAATTATAGATATTGTGATATGACAACAACAAGTTCCCTCCTGAAACGAACTTCATCTTCACCTGCAACTAACAACGCTATAAGAGGGGCTGAGCAAGCGGGTAACATAGCCAAACAGTGGTTTTGCTAGGAAGGTGTCAAGGTTAGAGGTTTCATGGCAACAAGGAGAGGGCTGACATAAAAATGGGTAGGGCGACATGTAACGATAGCATCGAGACAACTAAGCATGGCAATGGTAGTAAAGGTATCCAAGGGTATGATCATCTTGCCTGGGATTCCACAAGGGAGAAGAACGGATCCATGAAGTAGACGGAGCAACAGTCGAGCGAATCCTCACAACTCCGGAACGAAACCAAAGCTAACAAGAGAAGCAACCAGAAAGAAGCAAACAACACGGTAAGCACACAAGCATAGACATTGCATGATTGCACAAACAAGTATGATGCATGTCCGGTTTAATTATGCATGGCATGGCAAAGTGCACAAACAAAACTACAAGTTAAGTGGAGCTCAATATGCAACGAGTTGCATATTGACGAAACACCACATTTTAAAATTTAGTTGACTCTCGTTTATTTACAAGACCAGATTAAATGTTTGTTAACATGGCAAGAGGTGAAGCATAAATAAACTACCTATTAAGACATTTTAAATGAGGCCGGAAATAACAACAACAAATCCGAAAAATCCCCATGAGCATGTTTAGCAATTTAAAGCAACAACAATTCACACATTATAATGTTGTTAAATGATGCGGATGACATGATCAAGTTTATGCAATTATATTAAAAGTTGACATGAAGAAGATAAGGAGAATATGTCACCGTGGTGGAAAGAAAGGGTGCCTCGGCAACGATCCGAAAATGATGCACGGCAACATCTCGGTTCCGGTACCTCGTTGAGAGTCCGGAGCAAAAGAAAGGTGGCGAACGAGTTGAACAAGATGATGGGGTGATCCCGTCACCGGGTTCCCACGGGTCGGCGACGAGGCAACCGAGGAGCACGACAAAAGAGGAAATGGGCACGGTGCACACAAGTGGAGCATCTCATAGAACACGAGCATTCACACGGGGCATCCACGGGGCATCGGCTCGGCGGTTATACCTTTGGAACAAACGTTCACGGGGCGGTTCGAGAGCGTAGAGGAAGAAGTCATTCACGTTCAAAGAGGAAGTAGCCGTTCCGATCGTAGTCGTACACGGGGCGACGGTCGTTGTTCACGAGCTCGTTTTTCCGTAGATGTTCGGGGTCACGATGACGGTAGTCGTACGCGGATCGTAGAGGAACTTGCGGTCTCGGCGACGGTAGTTGTTCGGGCGTCGAGTTCGTAGATGTACTTGGCGCATCCATCGTTTTCGGGCGACGGTAGTGGTACTTGACGTATCGCCGTATGTAGTCGAACTTGGGCATCGAAGAGGTACTTGACGCGTCGTGTAGTCGTACTTTCATAGCGGTCTTGTGTAGAGGTACTCGACGCGGTGATGAACTTGACAAAATCTGCTGGACCAAAACAAAAATACAAGGCCGACAAAGAAGCACAGCAGCAGCAGGCTAGGCGGCGCCTGAGGCCGGAGCAGGGGCTTGGGGCGACGGATGCTGAGGCGAGGAAGAGGTCACCGAAGGAAGGCGCTCGGGCCACTGGAGGGAGGACTGGAGGGAGACGGCGAGGCGGCAGACTCCCTGGCGAGGCGGACGAGGTGGCTGGAAAGGAGGCAGCGGGCGCGCGCGCCTTGGCGGGGCACCGCTCCTGGCCGCTGGAGGCGCGTGGAGGGAAGAGGCCCCCGGTGGCGGCTGCGGCTGCGATAGCCGGCCGGCGAGGCGAAGGGCGGGGGCTAGAGCGAGGCACTGGCGGCGGGGCGCGGGAAGAGAGGGAGAGCGAGGGAAGAGAGAGAGCGCTGCGCTAGGGTTAGGAGCAGGGAGGCTGATGGGCCGGCGGCCTGGGCCTCAGGAGGAATGGGCCTAGTGGAGGCTGCATGAGGCTGGGAAGGGATAGGCCTGGCTGCGAGCTGGCTCTCTCTTCTATTAAACTGATTTTTAGCAGAAAAAAAACAATAGAGAGAAGAAAAGAATGAGGAGGGAGGTTAGGGAAAAAATAGCACATGGGACTATTTTTTCTCGGGCATCATAAAATGAGCACGGTCCGAGAAAATATAAAAGGCATGATCGAAAAATAATTCAAACATATTTGAATTTAATCAAATGGGTTTGAACTAAGACTTGATTATTGAAGTGTCCAAAAATGTTCGAATTTTCGGAGGAACCTCGAAACAACGGAAAAGAAATTATTGCCAAGGTTTTTGAAGGAGAAACTCGAAGTAGGAAAAGCATGGGGAAAATTTTGCACGTGTGTTGGTTAATTCCAAACAAATGGAATATTATTATATAGCTCCCTAATAATATTGAGAGGCTTTTATATGTTTTAAAGAGAAGACATTCTTCCCTCAATTTAAATGGACCGAAGGTCCACACAATTTATTTAGGTTGAGATGCAAAATAAATATGACATGATGGCATGATGACATGATGCAATGCAAAAATAAATAACACAAGCAAAATAAAACACACGGGAGAACCCGGAACATCTGGAATCTTCTGGAATCTTCTGGGACGTCGGTCTTCGGGCGTCACAACTCTCCCACACTAACAGAGGATCTCGACCCGAGATCCTAGAGATAGCACCGGGTAAAAAACGGAAGAGGAAGAGGTAAAACGAAGTTGCTTCTTTGACAGACGAGTGAAACCACGAACCTTGAGAGGTTGAAAAATCTTGAAAGAAAGAATGCAACGGAGATGAACGTAGATGAAAACTCCGTTAGAAAAGAGGAACAAGGAACATTATGAGAACCTTGTAGGTTGAACGACGTGAAACAAGAGCTTACGAATGAAAAGAATAAGAAACTGCAATGGTATAGCCAAGGAATAAGAATGACAGAATTTGGACAGCACTCCGTCTGAAAATGGAAGGAATTGAACAAGAACTTAAGAAGATGGAATGATACTTGATGAAATGAACAACATCTTGCCTCCGAAACAATTGAAAGAATGGTACAAGGGGTAAGAAGGGTTCAGACAGCACTCCGGTTGCAAAGAGAGGCAAACTTGATAAGATGAGAGAATTAGAATGGAGGTCACAACATTCCAGTTAAAAAGGACAAGCAAAGGAAAGAACATGATCTCGATAAAACGAGATGATGGTTTGGATAGAGCAATATCACAATGCCTCCGGAATGAAAGAATAGAATATACATCCATGAAAGAATTGAACGGATAGAAAAAGACAACTTCTCCAACAAATGAATATGAAACACATCCTTACGAAGAAGGGTTGAACGGAGTTGTTGGAAAAAAAAATCAACAACGAAAACGAATAACCTTGATGTGGGCTTATGGAAAACATCTCAAAATTAAGAGGTGACAACCAGCCACTAACGAAAACATTTGCTTGGATTGAGATCAACAAGGAGACGATAAACTTAGTTCACCGGAAGGATAAATGAAGAACTTGGGTCATTTATAAGCACCATAATAGCAACAATTCTCAAGGAAAGCTTTTAGGTGAAATGCAACCCAAGATAACTCCAACGAATAATTAAAGGGTTGAAAAGATCTCCTGAACAAAGAAAATGATGGGTTTAAATATTTCATTCTTGATAACTCGTGAATCATGAAACATGGAGGAAAATTATCAAGAATGACATAACACCACCTGAAAAGATAAGGTAGAAAGGATTGCAATTGGAATGTATGATGAAGATGTTGGAAATATGCCCTAGAGGCAATAATAAAAGAGTTATTATTATATTTCCTTGTTCATGATAATCGTTTATTATCCATGCTATAATTGTATTGATTGGAAACTCAAATACATGTGTGGATGAATAGACAGACTTTGTGTCCCTAGTGAGCCTCTACAGGACTAGCTCGTTGATCAAAGATGACCGCGGTTTCCAGGTCATAGACATGAGTTGTCATTTGGTAACGGGATCACATCATTAGGAGAATGATGTGATGGACGAGACCCAAACGTTAAACATAGCTTTTGATCGTGTCAGTTATCGCTATAGTTTTCTGCATGTCAAGTATAAGTTCCTATGACCATGAGATCATGTAACTCACTGACACCGTAGGAGTGCTTTGTGTGTGCCAAACGTCACAACGTAACTGGGTGACTATAAAGGTACTCTACAGGTATCTCCGAGGGTGTCTGTTGAGTTGACATGGATCAAGACTGGGATTTGTCACTCCGTGTGACGGAGAGGTATCTCCGGGCCCACTCGGTAATACGTCATCTCAATGAGCTCAAAGTGACTAAGTAGTTGGTCACGGGATTATGTATTACGGTAACGAGTAAAGAGACTTGCCGGTAACGATATTGAACTAGGTATAGAGATACCGACGATCGAATCTCGGGCAAGTAACATACCGACGAGACAAAGGGAACTGTGTACGGGATTGCCTGAATCCTTGACATCGTGGTTCATCCGATGAGATCATCGAGAAACATGTGGGAACCAATATGGGTATCCAGATCCCGCTATTGGTTATTGACCTGGGAGTGTCTCGGTCATGTCTACATGGTTTCCGAACCCGCAGGGTCTACACACTTAACGTTCGGTGACGCTAGGGTTGTTAGTGAGAAAAGTGTATGGTTGCCGAAGGTTGTTCGGAGTCCCGGATGAGATCCCGGACATGACGAGGGTCTCCGGAATGGTCCGGAGACGAAGATTGATATATAGGATGAAAGGTTTCGGAGTCCGGAAGTGTTCCGGGGAGCATCGGGAAATCGGCGGAGTACCGGAAAGCGGTTTCGGGGGTCCGGAAGCAGTTCTGGGCCTAATGGGCCACAAGGGGGAACACCACAGCCCTCAGGGGGCTGTGCGCCCCCCCCTGGGCCCTCTCCTTGTGCGCCAAGGGGGGTGGACCCCTCTAGGGTGGCCGCACCCCCTAGCCTTGGGGGGCAAGGCACCTAGGGGGGGAAACCCTAGGGCCTGGCCCTGGCCGCCGCCCCCCCCCTGCCTTGGCCGCCGCCCCCCCTTGCCCTGGCCGCCGGCCCCCTAGGGGGGAAACCCTAGGGCGCCCTCACCTCTCCACCCCCCCCTATATATAGTGGGGCAAAGGGAGGGCAGCCAACACAGTTTGTGCCTCGGTGCTGCCCTCCCTCTCCCACAACATCTTCTTCTCCCGCAGTGCTTAGGCGAAGCCCTGCTGGAATTCTCCTCCACCATCACCACCACGCCGTCGTGCTGCCGGTTCTCCATCAACCTCTCCTCCACCCCTTGCTGGATCAAGAAGGAGGAGACGTCCCCGAGCCGTACGTGTGAAGAACGCGGAGGCACCGTTGCTTCGGTGCTAGGTCTTCGGCGATCTGAATCGCGACGAGTACGACTCCATCATCCGCGTTCATAACGCTTCCGCTTAGAGATCTACAAGGGTATGTGGATCTTACTCTCCCCTCGTAGTTGCATCTACTAGATTGATCTTGGTGAACGTAGAGAAAATTTTTTGTTTTCCATGCAACGTTCCCCAACAGTGGTATCAGAGCCAGGTTCTTGCGTAGATGCTTTCTCGAGTAGAACACAAAAGGGTTTGTGGCGTTGATGTTTAAATTGCTGCCCTCCTTAGTCTTTCTTGATTCAGCGGTATTATAGGATGAAGCGGCCCGGACCAACTTTACATGTCCACGTACATGAGACCGGTTCCATCGACAGACATGTGACTTTTGTTGCATAAGATGGCTGGCGGGTGTCTGTCTCTCCTATCTTAGTTGAATCGGAATAGAACAAGGCGGTCCTTGTAGAAGGTTAAATAGCAACTTGAATATCACCGTTGTGGTTTTGCGTAGGTAAGAAACGTTCTTGCTAGATACCCATAGCAGCCACGTAAAACATGTAACAACAAATTAGAGGACGTCTAACTTGTTTTTGCAGGGTATGTATGTGATATGATATGGCCAATGACATGATGAATTATATTTGATGTATGAGATGATCATGTTGTAATAGTTAATATCGACTTGCATGTCGATGCATACGGCAACCGGCAGGAGCCATAGGGTTGTCTTTAATTTTTGTATGACCTGCGTGTCAATCATTAAGCGCTTTGTAATGCTTTACTTTATCGCTAAATGGTAGCAATAGTAGTAAGAGCATGGTGGGCGCCGACAACCCCGATGGCGACACGATGATGGAGATCATGATGATGGAGATCATGGTGTGACGCCGGTGACGATGGAGATCATGCCGGTGCTTTGGAGATGGAGATCAAAAGCACGAGTTGATGGCCATATCATGTCACTTATGATTTGCATGTGATGTTAATCCTTTTATGCATCTTATTTTGCTTAGGACGACGGTAGCATTATAAGATGATCCTTCACTAAAATTTCAAGATAAAATTGTGTTCCCCCCGAGTGTGCGCCGTTGCGAAGGTTCGTCGTTTCGAAGCACCACGTGATGATCGGGTGTGATAGACTCTACGTTCGCATACAACGGGTGCAAGCCAGTTTTGCACGTGCAGAACACTCGGGTTAGACTTGACGAGCCTAGCATGTACAGACATGGCCTCGGAACACGGAGGACCAAAAGGTCGAGCATGAGTCATATAGTAGATATGATCAACATGTTGATGTTCACCATTGACACCACCTCATCTCACGTGATGATCGGACTTGGGTTGGTGAATTTGGATCATGTCACGCTCGAATGACCGGAAGGATGTCAATTTGAGTGGGAGTTATAATTAATTTGATTAGGTAATAACTCACTTATCATGAACAATAGTCTAAAATGTCTTTGCAAATTTTGGTTGTAGATGGCTCGCGCAGTAGCTCCCCTGAATTTTAATGCGTTCCTAGAGAAAGCTAAACTGAAAGATGACGAGAGCAACTTTGTGGACTGGCTCCGCAATCTGAGGATCATCCTCACAGCTGCCCAAAAGGTTTATGTCCTAAATGCACCGCTAGGTGACCCCCCCGCTCCTGGAGCCTCTGCGGACGTTATGAACGTCTGGCAGACGCATTCGGATGACTATTCGATAGTGCAGTGTGCCATGTTGTACGGCTTGGAAGGAGGACTTCAAAGGCGTTTTGAACGTCATGGTGCATATGAGATGTACACGGAGTTGAAGTTCATCTTTGAGAAGAATGCTAAGATCGAGAGGTATGAGACCACCGATAAATTCTTCGCTTGCAAGATGGAGGAGAATTCGTCTGTCAGTGAGCACTTACTGAAGATGTCTGGGTACTATACCCGCATAGCTGATCTGGGACTTGTGTTCCCGGATGAGGCTATCATTGACAGAATTCTCCAGTCACTCCCTCCAAGCTACAAGAGCTTCGTGCAGCAGTATAACATGCAAGGGATGAACAAGACCATCGCCGAGCTGTTTTCGATGCTGAAAGTCGCTGAGGCAGACATCTAGAAGGAGTATCAAGTGTTGATGGTCAATAAAACCACCAGTTTCAAGAAGAACGGCAAGGGCAAGAAGGGTAACTCTAAGAAGGGTGGCAAAGCAGTTGCTAATCCAGTGAAGAAACCCAAGGCTGGGCCCAAGCCAGAGACTGAGTGTTTCTATTGCAAGGGGAACGGCCACTGGAAGCGGAACTGCCCCAAGTATCTGGCGGACAAGAAGGGGGCCAACAACAACAAAGGTATATGTGATATACATGTTATTGATGTGTACCTTACCAACTCTCGTTGTAGTGCCTGGGTATTTGATACCGGTTCGGTTGCTCACATTTGCAACTCTAAACAGGAACTGCGGAATAAACGGAGGCTGGCGAAGGACGAAGTGACGATGCGCGTGGGAAATGGTTCCAAGGTTGATGTGATCGCCGTCGGCACGCTCGCTCTTCGATTACCATCGGGATTAGTTATGAACCTGAATAATGGTTATTTAGTGCCTGCGTTAAGCATGAACATTATATCTGGATCTTGTTTATTGCGAGACGGTTACTCATTTAAGTCAGAGAATAATGGTTGTTCTATTTATATGAGTAATATCTTTTATGGTCATGCACCCGAAGTTAGGGGTTTATTCTTATTGAATCTCGATAGTGATGATACACATGTTCATAACATTGATGCCAAAAGATGTAGAGTAGATAATGATAATACCACTTTCTTGTGGCACTGCCGTCTCGGTCATATCGGCGTGAAACGCATGAGGAAGCTCCATGCTGATGGACTTTTGGAGTCTCTTGATTTTGAATCACTTGACACATGCGAGCCGTGCCTCATGGGCAAGATGACAAGAACCCCGTTTTCAGGGACAATGGAACGGGCAAGTGACTTATTGGAAATCATACATACTGATGTGTGCGGTCCGATGAGTGTAACGGCGCGCGGTGGATATCGTTATTTTCTCACCTTCACTGACGACTTAAGTAGATATGGGTATATTTACTTGATGAAGCATAAGTCTGAAACTTTTGAAAAGTTCAAGCAATTTCAGAGTGAAGTTGAAAATCATCGTAACAAGAAGATCAAGTTCCTACGATCTGATCGAGGGGGAGAATATCTGAGTTATGAGTTTGGTGATCACTTAAGAAAATGTGGAATTGTTTCACAGTTGACACCACCCGGAACACCACAGCGTAATGGTGTGTCCGAACGTCGTAATCGAACCTTATTAGATATGGTACGTTCTATGATGTCTCTTGCCGATTTGCCACTATCGTTTTGGGGATATGCGTTAGAGACAGCTGCATTCACTTTAAATAGGGCTCCATCTAAGTCCGTTGAGACAACACCGTATGAACTATGGTTTAGTAAGAAACCGAAGTTGTCTTTTCTCAAGGTTTGGGGTTGCGATGCTTATGTCAAAAGGCTTCAGCCAGAAAAGCTCGAACCCAAAGCGGACAAATGTGTCTTCATAGGATACCCAAAAGAAACAGTTGGGTACACCTTCTATCTCAGATCCGAGGGCAAAGTGTTTGTTGCTAAGAACGGATCCTTTCTCGAGAAAGAGTTTCTCTCGAAAGAATTGAGTGGGAGGAAGGTAGAACTTGATGAGGTTATTGAACCTCTGCTTCAACCAGAAAGTAGCACAGCACAGAAAGATGTTTTTGTGGAGCCTGCAGAGGTTGAAGAGGAAGCCAATGATTATGATCAAGAAGCTTCTGATCAAGTCACTACCGAACCACGTAGGTCGACAAGGGTACGCACTGCACCTGAGTGGTATGGTAACCCTGTCTTGGAGGTCATGTTGTTAGACAACGGTGAACCTACGAGCTATGGAGAAGCGATGATGGGCCCAGATTCCGACAAATGGTTAGAGGCCATGAAATCCGAGATGG
Organism: Secale cereale; assembly: GCA_902687465.1. NCBI lineage: Eukaryota > Viridiplantae > Streptophyta > Magnoliopsida > Poales > Poaceae > Secale > Secale cereale. Next base: position 276,705,907 of record LR738710.1, read on the forward strand.
GATCCATGTATGAAAACAAAGTATGGACTTTGGAAGTATTACCTGAAGGGCGAAAGGCCATTCAGAACAAATGGATTTTTAAGAGGAAGACGGACGCTGACGGTAATGTCACCGTGTATAAAGCTCGACTTGTGGCAAAGGGTTTTTCACAAGTTCAAGGGATTGACTACGATGAGACTTTCTCACCCGTAGCGATGCTTAAATCCGTCCGAATCATGTTAGCAATAGCTGCATATTTCGATTATGAAATTTGGCAGATGGATGTCAAAACAGCGTTCCTTAACGGTTTTCTTAAGGAAGAGTTGTATATGATGCAACCAGAAGGTTTTGTCGATCCAGAGAATGCTGACAAAGTATGCAAGCTCCAGCGTTCCATTTATGGGCTGGTGCAAGCATCTCGGAGTTGGAATCTTCGCTTTGATGAGGTGATCAAGGCGTTTGGGTTTATACAAGTTTACAATGAAGCTTGTATTTACAAGAAAGTGAGTGGGAGCTCTATAGCGTTTCTAATATTATATGTGGATGACATATTGCTGATTGGAAACAATATAGAATTTTTGGATAGCGTGAAGGGGTATTTGAACAAGAGTTTTTCGATGAAAGATCTCGGTGAAGCTGCTTTCATATTGGGCATCAAGATCTATAGAGATAGATCAAGACGCTTGATAGGACTTTCACAAAGCACATACCTTGATAAAGTTTTGAAGAAGTTCAAAATGGATCAATCCAAGAAGGGGTTCTTGCCGGTATTGCAAGGTACAAAGTTGAGTAAGACTCAATGCCCAGTAACTGCGGAAGATAGAGAAAAGATGAGTGTCGTCCCCTATGCTTCAGCCATAGGCTCTATCATGTATGCAATGCTGTGCACAAGACCAGATGTCAGCCTTGCCATAAGTATGGCCGGAAGGTTTCAAAGTAATCCTGGTATGGATCACTGGACAGCAGTCAAGAATATCCTAAAGTACCTGAAAAGGACTAAGGATATGTTTCTCGTTTATGGAGGTGATCAAGAGCTCGTCGTAAAGGGTTACGTCGATGCAAGCTTTGACACTGATCCGGATGACTCTAAGTCTCAAACCGGATACGTATATATTCTCAACGGGGGAGCGGTAAGCTGGTGCAGTTCCAAGCAGAGCGTGGTAGCTGATTCTACATGTGAAGCGGAGTATATAGCTGCCTCGGAGGCGGCTAAGGAAGGTGTCTGGATGAAGGAGTTCATGACAGATCTTGGAGTTGTGCCTAGTGCACTGAATCCAATGACTCTGTTCTGTGACAACACTGGTGCCATTGCTCTAGCCAAGGAACCAAGGTTTCACAAGAGGACCAGACACATAAAGCGACGCTTCAATTCCATCCGCGATTCGGTCAAGGAGGAGGACATAAACATTTGCAAAGTACACACGGATTTGAATGTTGCAGATCCGTTGACTAAGCCTCTTCCACGGGCTAAGCATGATCAACACCAAGACTCTATGGGTGTTAGATTCATTACCTTGTAATGCTAGATTATTGACTCTAGTGCAAGTGGGAGACTGTTGGAAATATGCCCTAGAGGCAATAATAAAAGAGTTATTATTATATTTCCTTGTTCATAATAATCGTTTATTATCCATGCTATAATTGTATTGATTGGAAACTCAAATACATGTGTGGATGAATAGACAGACTTTGTGTCCCTAGTGAGCCTCTACAGGACTAGCTCGTTGATCAAAGATGACCGCGGTTTCCAGGTCATAGACATGAGTTGTCATTTGGTAACGGGATCACATCATTAGGAGAATGATGTGATGGACGAGACCCAAACGTTAAACATAGCTTTTGATCGTGTCAGTTATCGCTATAGTTTTCTGCATGTCAAGTATAAGTTCCTATGACCATGAGATCATGTAACTCACTGACACCGTAGGAGTGCTTTGTGTGTGCCAAACGTCACAACGTAACTGGGTGACTATAAAGGTACTCTACAGGTATCTCCGAGGGTGTCTGTTGAGTTGACATGGATCAAGACTGGGATTTGTCACTCCGTGTGACGGAGAGGTATCTCCGGGCCCACTCGGTAATACGTCATCTCAATGAGCTCAAAGTGACTAAGTAGTTGGTCACGGGATTATGTATTACGGTAAAGAGTAAAGAGACTTGCCGGTAACGAGATTGAACTAGGTATAGAGATACCGACGATCGAATCTCGGGCAAGTAACATACCGACGAGACAAAGGGAACTGTGTACGGGATTGCCTGAATCCTTGACATCGTGGTTCATCCGATGAGATCATCGAGAAACATGTGGTTACCAATATGGGTATCCAGATCCCGCTATTGGTTATTGACCTGGGAGTGTCTCGGTCATGTCTACATGGTTTCCGAACCCGCAGGGTCTACACACTTAACGTTCGGTGACGCTAGGGTTGTTAGTGAGAAAAGTGTATGGTTGCCGAAGGTTGTTCGGAGTCCCGGATGAGATCCCGGACATGACGAGGGTCTCCGGAATGGTCCGGAGACGAAGATTGATATATAGGATGAAAGGTTTCGGAGTCCGGAAGTGTTCCGGGGAGCATCGGGAAATCGGCGGAGTACCGGAAAGCGGTTTCGGGGGTCCGGAAGCAGTTCTGGGCCTAATGGGCCACAAGGGGGAACACCACAGCCCTCAGGGGGCTGTGCGCCCCCCCTGGGCCCTCTCCTTGTGCGCCAAGGGGGGTGGACCCCTCTAGGGTGGCCGCACCCCCTAGCCTTGGGGGGCAAGGCACCTAGGGGGGGAAACCCTAGGGCCTGGCCCTGGCCGCCGCCCCCCCCTGCCTTGGCCGCCGCCCCCCCTTGCCCTGGCCGCCGGCCCCCTAGGGGGGAAACCCTAGGGCGCCCTCACCTCTCCACCCCCCCCTATATATAGTGGGGCAAAGGGAGGGCAGCCAACACAGTTTGTGCCTCGGTGCTGCCCTCCCTCTCCCACAACATCTTCTTCTCCCGCAGTGCTTAGGCGAAGCCCTGTTGGAATTCTCCTCCACCATCACCACCACGCCGTCGTGCTGCCGGTTCTCCATCAACCTCTCCTCCACCCCTTGCTGGATCAAGAAGGAGGAGACGTCCCCGAGCCGTACGTGTGAAGAACGCGGAGGCACCGTTGCTTCGGTGCTAGGTCTTCGGCGATCTGAATCGCGACGAGTACGACTCCATCATCCGCGTTCATAACGCTTCCGCTTAGCGATCTACAAGGGTATGTGGATCTTACTCTCCCCTCGTAGTTGCATCTACTAGATTGATCTTGGTGAACGTAGAGAAAAATTTTTGTTTTCCATGCAACGTTCCCCAACAGAAGAATGCTTGAGCTCCAACAAGAATCTTGATGAAAACTCCGAGGATGAATTAAATCTTGATGAACCACCAAGAGAACTCCGGTAATGAAAGCATGAGAAGTGAAAGATGAAAAGAAAAAAGATTCAAGGCCTGCGATGAATTAGATGGAGCTTTGAAATGATAATTGAAATAACTTGGAGCTCCGGAAAAACAAGATGAAGAAATTTAGAACCAAGGATATGATATGATGAACAAGCTCCAGACAAAAGAATTAAATCACCTTGAAGGAATAGGAATAAGAATTATGTAATGCATCTCCTTCACCAATTTAAATTGATGACAACCAAAGAATTTGGCATACTACTTATTCTCGTTGGAAAGAATTAAGAGAGATCTCGCACAAACTTGGGTAAATCTTCAACGAACCACCGGTAGGATTAAGAAAAGAACAAATGAATTAAAACGATAACAACGAAAGGGGTAAACTTGAAAGAACAATCGTAAAAATATGGAGACGAACGAAGAAACATCAATGAAGAATATTTGGAGGACGAAGTTGCAAACAGAGAATGAAGAAATATTCTGAAATGATGGCCTTCGGAGGATCACAAAGAAAAGAATTCATGAAATGCTTCGGATGGTTATAAAAAGAATTCCTCACAATCTGAACAATAATGAGGATGGCATGAAGCTGGAACCACGAATCTTGAGAACGGGTCAAAATTTAAGAGAAACTCTTCTCTGGTCTTCAAATGTTGAGAATGAAGGCGAGAAATGCCAAGAAGAATTTCAAGATACTCCGGACGAATGACAATAGGAAGGTGGAGCTAAAGATGGAAATAATTGAAAACAAACTTGGAGAAGGCATGTGACTGATGGAAATCATTCTTACGTCAGACTTTAAAAGAATTTGAGTATAACTCCAGAAATATAGAAGAGTCAGGTAAGATCCTGGAAAAAAGACCTATGGGTTAGGGCCCACTCAAAGAAATCACCGTTGGAAAAATTGCTTAAGAGATATTGCACCGGTTGAATTAAATGGCTTGAATGAGATAACAATCTCAAAATAGCTTGAAGGGATTAAGAATGGAAACGTGAATCTTCTGAGATAATTTCAGCACACCGGATATGGATAGCAAGAGGAGAATGATTACTTGGTGCACCGGAATAAGAAAGCATTGTGAAAAGAGGTAAAGGATAAGATCAACACCTAAATCTTGAATTACATCCACCAGAGAAGAAACGAGAACGAAGAATGATGAACTTGAAGCTCTTGAGCATCTTCACGATAAATCACCGGATAAGAACATTGGAGGAAAAGAATGAAGAAACATCACATGAATAAAATGGATATTTCATTTGAGAATTACTGACTCCAAGAAGAAAAAGGGAGGGAGGGTGGGGAAAACAAAGACAACTTGGGATGAATGAAACAGACAAATCGTCAGATTTCTCAACGGCGTCCGTATGGAATAACTTGAAGAGAAGGCACACCGGTTGGAAAAGAATTAACATGACAAACTTGATGGTCAAGAAGAAGTAGCACTCCCATAGAAATATGAGAATACCGATTAGGAAGGTATGGGATCAACATTTGACATCGAAGCAACTCGAATACCAGAATCAAAACAAAACAAAGGATAGCTATGTTGCAGCATCATCTTCACAATATCATTCGAACAGAGGATTGAACGAATGAATTCCGTAGGTACATCAGCTTGACGAGAAACCACTTGGGAGAACAAAAGCTAAATAAAAGCAACAAGGAGCATATAGAACAAATACAAGATAGTAGCTTCGTCCGACATATTCGTGCTGAAAGCTCATGGAACGTGTTACAAAAGGGTTTTGCAATCCCCGGATCAGCATAGCCAAGGACCTTTTAAGATGCAACTCCCGATCAGAACAAGTCCATAAAACCACTTCACTCAATGTAGAACCCCGAACTTCATATCATGCATCCGTTGGAAGAATGCCTAGAACTACTAGATAGAACCCACCTATTAATTTCCGAAAGTTTCCAGTTATGCAATCAGGTGTTGGGGATACAGGGGAAGCACCGCGCAATCAATTCTAAACCTACATCCAGCTGTATCCATCCTTCAACACATAACCAGTTATCTCCGGAAACCGTTTACCTCGGACCTTCGAAATGCATCTACTATACAAGCTATGGCAATACTCCCGAACTACCTCCCCAGTACTGGGTGATGTCGGGGTTATCTTGCCACTAACCGCATAGGAGAGTTTTCGATGTCGGTCGTCTTAAGTATTCTAGTACTGCCGCGATGGATTTGTGATGACAACACCTCGAAGCTCAACTCCCCGGGACACTGCCACAACCCCTAATGACAGGAGGCATCGAGAACAATGTTCTCGTCACAAAGACATCGAAACAATCCAAACAATACTCGCGAGATCCTACAAAAATTGGTGCATTTTTTGAAAGTAGAAGAGGCAAGAGTAATCGTCAGGAGTCCTCACCAGAATGAAAAGAGATGAGGAGCAAAAGAAATCCTACTCTCCGATATATAATAGGACTCAAAACATTTTCAAGTGCGTGCCTAGACTCAACCGTCAACGATTCGATCAATCAGTGGGGGCTTCTAGGTCGGAGAAGGCTCTGAATACCAACTTGTAATGCCCAGGATGGGACTATACCTCCTACGTGTCGAGGCACGACTTAAAGGTATAAGCCCATCCTAGAATGATCTCAAGTTTGGTATCTTTGCACGACTCATGTAAAAGAGGGATTAAATTGCAAAAGAAGATAGTTGGCTTACACTCGCCACTTCACACAATACATTACATAAGCAAAACATCATTCAAAACATCACAACCCGACTACGGGCGAAGATCCAAAAGAAAGATACCAACACAACATAAAGCCACAGGTCAGGATCGAATCCTAGTAGAAACCACTACTGAACATCGAAACGTCACAAGCATACGGCCACTCTCTTCATCGAGCTCCCAGTGAAGCTCTGAACCAGCTCCTGCTTCATTCTCGGCTGAACCTGCATCTGGTGTTGTAGTATCTGTGAGCCACGAGGACTCAGCAATCCCATAACCATGGGTATCAAGACTAGCAAAGCTTTATGGGTAGGGAGAGGTAAAGTGGTGAGGTTGCAGCAGCGACTAAGCATAATATGGTGGCTAACTTACGAGTACCAGAATAAGATGAGCATCTACGCAAACGGTCGCAAAAGTAGTGATCGCTAAACATCCTGAAATACATACGAGTCAAACATAACACCACCGTGTTCTCTTCTCAAAGTGAAAAGAGACAGTCACGGTTACTCACACAGTTGTGTGTTTTACTTCGGATCATCTGTCAAGTTTTCTACAACCGGACATTAACAAATTCCAATCTGCCACATAACCGTGTGCACGGCTTTCGAAAGATCATAACCCTGCAGGGGTGTCCCAACTTAGCCCATCACAAGCTCTCACGATTAGCTGAAGTGATAAATATAATATCATCACCCCTTATCTTAGGGAAAATCCGATCAGGCTCGGCATCCCGGTAGCACAAGACATTTCAACAATGGTAAAACAAGTCCAGCAAGACCTCTCGGTGTGTCGACACCCTGATAGTAGCCGCGCGTATCTCGTCTCAGGCCACGACCGGATGGGTGATGCTACAGGAGCCAATCCTCGAGTTTCCCCGTGGTGGCCCTGCAGGACCCCCATTTGGGACCAACACCATCAGCACTGCCCCCCCTGCTATGTAGAAAGAATCCTCGGGTAGCGCTAACTACCTATGCAATTTAATTAATTAATTAAGTTGTTATTATGAGCAAATTAAAACCAAAGTTGGGCCTTGCTGGAGGAGTTTTATTCAAAGTCGAACTGTCAAGGGGTCCCCATCCACCCATCGTGTAAGGAACGCAAAATCAAGGAACATAATGCCGGTTTATCGGCGCCTAAGGTGGCACGAGTGGAACAAAACACCGAGCAAAAGGCCAAGCCTTCCACCCATGCCCAGTATATAGGTGTGTTAATAATAATTATAGATATTGTGATATGACAACAACAAGTTCCCTCCTGGAACGAACTTCATCTTCACCTGCAACTAACAACGCTATAAGAGGGGCTGAGCAAGCGGGTAACATAGCCAAACGGTGGTTTTGCTAGGAAGGTGTCAAGGTTAGAGGTTTCATGGCAACAAGGAGAGGGCTGACATAAAAATGGGTAGCGCGACATGTAACGATAGCATCGAGACAACTAAGCATGGCAATGGTAGTAAAGGTATCCAAGGGTATGATCATCTTGCCTGGGATTCCACAAGGGAGAAGAACGGATCCATGAAGTAGACGGAGCAACAGTCGAGCGGATCCTCATAACTCCGGAACGAAACCAAAGCTAACAAGAGAAGCAACCGGAAAGAAGCAAACAACACGGTAAGCACACAAGCATAGACATTGCATGATTGCACAAACAAGTATGATGCATGTCCGGTTTAATTATGCATGGCATGGCAAAGTGCACAAACAAAACTACAAGTTAAGTGGAGCTCAATATGCAACGAGTTGCATATTGACGAAACACCACATTTTAAATATTTAGTTGACTCTCGTTTATTTACAAGACCAGATTAAATGTTTGTTGACATGGCAAGAGGTGAAGCATAAATAAACTACCTACTAAGACATTTTAAATGAGGTCGGAAATAACAACAACAAATCCGGAAAATCCCCATGAGCATGTTTAGCAATTTAAAGCAACAACAATTCACACATTATAATGTTGTTAAATGATGTGGATGACATGATCAAGTTTATGCAATTATATTAAAAGTTGACATGAAGAAAATAAGGAGAATATGTCACCGTGGTGGAAAGAAAGGGTGCCTCGGCAATGATCCGAAAATGATGCACGGCAACATCTCGGTTCCGGTACCTCGTTGAGAGTCCGGAGCAAAAGAAAGGTGGCGAACGAGTCGAACAAGATGATGGGGTGATCCCGTCACCGGGTTCCCATGGGTCGGCGATGAGGCAACCGAGGAGCACGACAAAAGAGGAAACGGGCATGGTGCACACAAGTGGAGCATCTCATACAACACGAGCATTCACACGGGTCATCCACGGGGCATCGGCTCGGCGGTTATACCTTCGGAACAAACGTTCACGGGGCGGTTCGAGAGCGTAGAGGAAGAAGTCGTTCACGTTCGGAGAGGAAGTAGCCGTTCCGATCGTAGTCGTACATGCGACGACGGTCGTTGTTCACGAGCTCTTTTTTCCGTAGATGTTCGGGGTCACGATGACGGTAGTCGTACACGGATCGTAGAGGAACTTGCGGTCTCGGCGACGGTAGTTTTTCGGGCGTCGAGTTCGTAGATGTACTTGGCGCATCCATCGTTTCCGGGCGACGGTAGTGGTACTTGACGTATCGCCGTATGTAGTCGAACTTGGGCATCGAAGAGGTACTTGACGCGTCGTGTAGTCGTACTTTCATAGCGGTCTTGTGTAGAGGTACTCGACTCGGCAATGAACTTGACAAAATCTGCTGGACCAAAACAAAAATACAAGGCCGACGAAGAAGCACAGCAGCAGCAGGCTAGGCGGCGCCGGAGGCCGGAGCCGAGGCTTGGGGCGACGGATGCTGAGGCGAGGAAGAGGTCACCGAAGGAAGGCGCTCGGGCCACTGGAGGGAGGACTGGAGGGAGACGGCGAGGCGGCGGACTCCCTGGCGAGGCGGACAAGGTGGCTGGAAAGGAGGCAGCGGGCGCACGCGCCTTGGCGGGGCACCACTCCTGGCCGCTGGAGGCGCGCGGAGGGAAGAGGCCCCCGGTGGCGGCTGTGGCTGCGATAGCCGGCCGGCGAGGCGAAGGGCCTCGGGCGCTGCGGCGCTGACTGGCCTCGGGCGCGGCGGGGCGACCTGTAGGCGAGGCGCAGAGGCGGCCACGCGCGCGCTGCGCGAGGGAACGGGAGGCAGCAGGACGGGCGAGGCAGCAAGGCACGGGTGATCCAGGCCGAAGGCCGCGGTGGCTCGGGCGTCGGGCGCTCCTGGCCGCGGAGGCACGGCCTTCGCGCGGAGAAGAGGACGGCGGCGGGCGCTGCGGCCTGGAGGGCGCGCGGGGACGAGGGTCAGGGGCGCTCGAGGGGGAGCCGTGCTGGGGCATCGCTGCGGCCTTGGGAATCAGGGAGAGGGAGCGGAGTCGCGTGGGAGAGATCGAAGGGAGGCTGCGGGGGCTAGAGCGTGGCACTGGCGGCGGGGTGCGGGAAGAGAGGGAGAGCGAGGGAAGAGAGCGAGCGCTGCGCTAGGGTTAGGAGCAGGGAGGCTGATGGGCCGGCGGCCTAGGCCTCAGGAGGAATGGGCCTAGTGGAGGCTGCATGAGGCTGGGAAGGGATAGGCCTGGCTGCGAGCTGGCTCTCTCTTCTATTAAACTGATTTTTAGCAGAAAAAAAAACAATAGAGAGAAGAAAAGAATGAGGAGGGAGGTTAGGGAAAAAATAGCACATGGGACTATTTTTTCTCGGGCATCATAAAATGAGCACGGTCCGAGAAAAATATAAAAGGCATGATCGGAAAATAATTCAAACATATTTGAATTTAATCAAATGGGTTTGAACTAAAACTTGATTATTGAAGTGTCCAAAAATGTTCGAATTTTCGTAGGAACCTCGAAACAACGGAAAAGAAATTATTGGCAAGGTTTTTGAAGGAGAAACTCGAAGTAGGAAAAGCATGGGGAGAATTATGCACGTGTGTTGGTTAATTCCAAACAAATGGAATATTATTATATAGCTCCCTAATAATATTGAGAGGCTTTTATATGTTTTAAAGAGAAGACATTCTTCCCTCGATTTAAATGGACCGAAGGTCCACACAATTTATTTAGGTTGAGATGCAAAATAAATATGACATGATGGCATGATGACATGATGCAATGCAAAAATAAATAACACAAGCAAAATAAAACACACGAGAGAACCCGGAACATCTGGAATCTTCTGGAATCTTCTGGGACGTCGGTCTTCGGGCGTCACACTTGGTTTTCCTAGAATATTACCTTGGGTTGCCTTGGGAACCCAATATTATGCTCTTGCGACTCCTTATTCCGTAGTCCATCAAATCTTTACCCAAAACTTGAATACTTCACAACAGAAAACTCAACAGAAAACTCGTGAGATCCATTAGTATAATAAAGCAAATAACCAATTTAGGTACAGTTGTGAAGTCATTCAAATTTTATATTGGTATTATACATACGGTATTCCTAGTTCTCCATGGTTCCCATACTACCCATAGATTCATCAAACTAAGCACACAACACAATGAAAATAGAATCTGTCAAAAACAGAACAATCTGTAGAAATCTTTAAACTTCGTATACTTATGCAACATTATTTTTTTGGAAAATTGGTAAAATGTGGGAAATTTGTATATCAATATTTTGTCAAAATTTAATAAAATTATCACGCTCCAGTGAATTTTAGAATTTTCTGTACTAGATGCAAAAGTTTCTGTTTTTTAGCATAATCAAATCAACAATCTTCCAAATCATCCCAAAGGTCTTAGTTGGCACAAACACTAATTTAAAACATAAAAACGCATCTAACAAGAGGCTAGAAGGTATATTAATTGAAAAAACAGAAGCAAAATAGTAAAAACAAAAAATAAAATTGGGTTGCCTCCCAACAAGCGCCATTATTTAACTCCCATAGCTAGGCATAATGCAACGATCTAGGTATTGTCATCTTTGGTATTCAATCCATAATTAGCCCTCATAATAGATTCATATTGTAACTTAATTTTCTTTCTTGGAAATTGTTCCATGCCCTTCCTTAATGGAAATTGAAATCTAATGCTTCCTTCTTTCATATCAATAATTGCACCGATTGTTCTAAGGATTGGTCTACCAAGAATAATAGGGCATGTTTGATTGCAATCTATATCAAGCACAATAAAATATACGGGCACATAATTCCTATTTGCAATAATAAGAACATCATTAATCCTTCCCATAGATTTTTCAACAAATAAATCCACTAGATGCAAATTTAAGGAACAATCATCAAGTTTATGGAATCCTAGCACATCACAAAGAGTTTTTGGAATTGTTGAAACGCTAGCACCCATATCACACAAAGAATTGCACTCATAATCTGTAGTTTTGATCTTAATGATAGGTTCCCATTCATCATAAAGATTTCTAGGGTTTGAAACTTCCAAGTCAAGTTTTCTTCAAAAGATTTCATCATAGCATCAACAATATGTTTAGTAAAAGCTTAATTTTGATTATAAGCATGACGAGAATTAAGCATGGATTGCAACAAGGAAATACAATCTACCCAAGAACAATTATCGTAATTAAAATCCTCAAAATCCAAAATAGTGGGTTCATCACTAGTTTAAGTTTTGACCTCTCCAATCCCACCTTTATCATTTTTTAATTAAGATCTTTCTTCTCCAAATTATCCAGGACGCCCTTTAGATAAAGTTGACTCATCTCCAGTCCCTTCTCTTCCAAGATTTATATTAGGAAACACAGATTCAATAGGAGTCAAGCCAATCATCTTAAAATCTTTATCATTATTAAAAGCTTCATGTTTAGCAGCCATGTTGTTTACTAACGTGGTTTGCTTATCAGAGATTTGACCTACTAAATTTTCAATGTGAGCAAGTTGAGATTTAAGACCGGATATTTCCTTGGTAACATCATTAAGATCTTTATTGATATATTCCGTCATAGCTTCTTGTTTTTTAAGCTTGTTCCAAAAGAAACTATTATGCTTAGATTGTAAAGATATAAAACTTTTTCATATTTTTTACAATTTCTTCCAACTTTATAAAGTAAAGATAAAGATTTCTGGGTTGAGACCTGATGGCAAGCAAGCAATGTAACAGCCAAACAAGCAAACAAAAAGACGAACAGAAAAAGGGCGAATTAAAAGGCAAATATTTTTGTGTTTTTCTGAAAACGTTTTAGAAGTGGGGGAGGTGAGAACGAGAAGAAAATGTCTAATAATATAAGTGCAAGAGATGACATTGGTGCGCGTCGGTCCAAAACAAATGATTTAAAACCCCTTTCCGTGACAGCATTAGGAACCGTCGCCAAGTGAGTGTGGGCGATAGGGGGGTCCTTCCCACATGACCCAGAAACCATCGGGGATAGCACTACACAAAAAGACACATCCGTGACATTTTGGGCTGAACGATTTTTTTTCCTGTCATACTTATGAACTTCTATGACGATAATTGTGACAAAACCCGGTATCATCATAGATGTGGTGGGGTCCTACTTCTATGACAAAAAATCAGGACAGAAAATGGGCTTTTCGTCCTGCGCGGGCCGGAGACGTAGCTGCATGACATTCTTTGGGCCGTCCATGACGGAAAAAACCGTGGTAGAAGCGAGGGCGAGGAAAATTTCGGGGTGTTCCCGGTTATAGTGGGTTGTCGGGGCTGAGCGATGCGCGTTTCTCTCGTACACGCAGATGCGTTGGTGCGAGGCGTTGTGCTCTAACTGAACCCGAGCGAGGCGTTGGGCTCTAACTAAACCCGAGCGATTGCACTGCAGGCTACACGTTACTAAACCCGAGCGATCGATCGACTGCTGTTAACTGAACCCGATCGAGCGATTCCTTCGCTACTGCTGCAAACTGAAGCCGATCGATGCTGCCTCTGGATGAACAGTGAGCATTGTTGGGAGGTTTGGATGAATAGTCCCGATGGGATGGATGTACAGGACCCCGTGGTGTTGCCTCTGGATGAACAGGACCCCGATCGATCGAGTTGGTTGGGGCTGGATGAACAGGACCCCGTGGAGGGCAGGATGAACAGGACCACCCCTTGGAGAGCTGGATGAACAATAGACAGTGGAGGGCTGGATGAACAGTAGCCCATGGAGGGTTGTTGAACAGGAGCCCATGGAGAGGGCTGGTTGAAAAGTAGCCGGTGGAGTAGCACGCGGTGGAGGCTGGATGAATAGGAGCCCCATGGATGAACAGTCGAAGGTGAAGGCTGGAGGAGGTCGATGGTGGATGAACAGTAGCTCGTGGAGGCTGGAGGGGTCGATAATGGAGATGAACAATATCCCTTGGAGTTTCGTTTTGAGGTATGCCACACCCCTCCCAATGAACAGGACCCCTGTTTCGACCGTAGAGATCCAACACAAGTCCGTTTCCTCCGTTTTGCGGTACGCCACACCCCACCCGATCAATTGGACCCCCGTTTCGACCATAGGAGGTCTGTTTCCTCCGTCTTGCGGTACGCCAGACCCCTCCCGATGAACATGATCCCGTTTCGAACGTGGTCGGTCGAACACAAGGTTGTTTCCTCCGTTCTGCGGTACGCCAGGCCTCGTTTCCATCGGCTGTTCCGTCCAAGCCCTCTCGATGAACACGACGACGCATTCCATTCCGACCCAGCCGGTTGGCTCCCCATGAACATGACGATGACGCTATTTCTCTGTTCTAACCCAGCCATGTACACGAGCCCTAGCCATACGTACCCACGAGTAGGCGTTCGAGACCCCGCCTGTATGTACGTACATGGCCATATTTACTTTCTTGCACCCTGGCCGATGTACGTATGTGTACGTGCTACATGCGCGCCTCTGCTACGACACATGCGCGCCTCTACATCGACCAGTATGTACGTACACGTTGACGACCAGAATGACAACACTATGTACGCTTCGACCAGGTGGGTCCCGACTGTCAGGCACTTCCTTGCGTGCGAAGATGCAGCTGGTGGGTCCCAACAGTCAGGGGGGCGAATCATTTTTTTTGCCCGGACGCACTTCCTTGCAAGGGAAGATGTAGGTGGTGGGTCCCAGCAGTCTGGGGGAAATGTTTTTTCGCGAAATACAATCGCCCGTCCGGTGGGTCCCCGCTGTCAGGTGGAGGAATAATTATTTTGCGCGTAATAAGGAGGCACTTCCTTGCTGCGGCCGTGGACCCATCTGTCAGCCTCTCCACATACATTCCACATCCGATGGAAGCCATTCCTTGACCACGTTGACCATGCTGCGCCGAGAGCACCAGGGCGGTGGACGACGGCGAGGCCTAGGAAGGGGACGACGCGGAGCCGGGGAAGACGCGGCAGTGGATGCCCATGCGTAGAGGAGTATGAGGGTTCACTGGTTCGCTACGGTGTGAGGCTGTCGTCGCCGCAGAATAACAGGGGGTGTGGGTGAGCAGAGGGATGGCATGGCCAGCGGTGGGAGTAGTAGGGGGCGGTGAGGCCTCCACCGCATTGCAGCCGGCCGCGGGAGGCAGGAGCACGAGGCACGACCGACGCAGGTTTGTGCGGCTGGAGCAAGAAGACCAGAGGTTGAAGAAGCACTACGGCCATTGGATGGACATCGTATGGCCACTAGAGCTAGGATCGTGCATATTGACTCAGTTGACAAAGCCCTCCGTCCCCGTCAACTTAGTAGACCCACAAGTCAGCCTGCCACTATACTGTGTCCCAGCTAGCAGGGGGAGTATTCATTTTTTGTGCGTATTAAGGAGGCACTTCCTTGCGTGCGAAGATATAGCTGGTGGGTCCAAGCTATCAGCGGCGGTAACATTTTTTTCCGCGAAATACAGAGGCCCTTTCGGTGGGTCCCAGATGTCAGGTGGAGGAATAATTATTTTGCATGTAATAAGGAGGCATTTCCTTACGTGCGGCCATGGACCTAGCTGTCAGCCTCTCCACGTACAATCCACTTCAGATGCATGTCGGTCATTGACCACGTTGACCAGGAAACACCGAGAGCACCAGGGCGATGGACGACGGTGAGGCCTAGGGAGGGAACGACACGAAGGCAGGGAAGACTCGGTAGTTGTTTCCCACGCGGAGGGGAGTACGGCTGTACGAGGGTTTACTGGTTTGTCTGCCGTAGCTGGAGAATAGCAACAGGTGTGGGTGAGTAGAGGGATGGCTAGACCATCGATGGGAGTATGGTGGGGCGGTGAGGCCTGCGCGGCAGCATAGCCGGCCGCGGGGAGGAGGGAGCAGGCAGTCCCACCGGCGCTTGTTTGAGCAGCTGGAGCAGGAAGAGCAGAGATTGAAGAAGCACGACGGCCGTTGGATGGACATCCAACAGTCACTGCTTGTGCGTCAACAATTTTTTTTAGGAAAGCCTCAAATCTGTGGAAAACATTATACATCCCATCTGCCATTATTTCTAATAATTTATAGCCCATTTGCTAATTCTTAAGGTTTTTTTGGAGCCCATATTCTTTTTGTTAGCATTACATCCCATATTGTGGCCACGGTTAAAAATTATACGAAATTTTGCATATTTCGGTGCGGTCCGAACTGTTTTTAATCCCAAAATTTCGAGTCACATTCAAACTGATTTTAAATATAAATGTATATCAAAATAAAATCCAACAAATTGTCCACGCATAAAAATCAATGCAATTTAAAATCTCGAAATGAAAAAAAAAGAAATTTGAAACTAATTGCTGGTTTGATGTGTTTAAAAAAATGTACAGCCCATTTCTCATTACTGATAGACCATTTTCTCGGCTAGCCGAATGAAGCTCTCCTCATCTTGAAAGATTTGCAGCCCAACAGGCCTGACAAAGCGACTTACTTGGCAAATCACAAAAAAACTGGGATGTGGCCGTGGACCCAGCTATCAGCCTCTCCAGATACAGTACTCTTCCGATGGAAGTCGGTCGTTGACCACATTGACCACGCCGCGCCGAGAGCACCAAGGCGCTGGACGACGGCGAGGCCTAGAAAGGGGGCGACGCGGAGCTGGGGAAGACGCGACAGTGGATGCCCACGCGGAGAGGATTACGAGGGTTCACTAGTTTGGCTACGGTGTGAGGCTGCCGTCTCCGCAAAATAACCTGGGGTGTGGGTGAGTGGAGGGATGGCTTGGCCAGCGGTGGGAGTAGTATGGGGGTGGTGAGGCCTCCGCGACAGCACAGCCGGCCACGGGAGGCAGGAGCAGGCGGCACGACCGGCGCTGGTTTGGGCGGCTGGAGAAAGAAGACCAGAGGTTGAAGAAGCACTAAGGCCATTGGATGGACATCGTACGGTCACTGGAGCTAGAATCGTTCATATTGACTAAGTTGACAAATCCCTCCGTCCCCGTCAACTTAGTAGGCCCACAAGTCAGCCTCCCACTGTGGTGGGTCCTAGCTGGTAGAGGGGTATTCATTTTTTTGTGCGCAATAAGGAGGCACTTCCGGTGGGTCCGAGCTGACAGCGGGGGGAATATTTTTTTCATGAAATACGGTGACCCGTCCGGTGGGTCCCAGCAGTCAGGGGGAAACATTTTTTTCGCAAAATACGGTGGCCCGTCCGGTGGGTCCCTGCTGTTAGGTGGAGGAATCATTATTTCCGCGTAATAAGAAGGCACTTCCTTGCTGCGGCTGTGGACCCAGCTGTCAGCCTCTCCACGTACAGTACACTTCCGATGGAAGTCGTTCCTTGACCACGTTGACCACGCCGCGTTCCATTGCATGCATGCATCCATGGGTGTGGTGTGTCCCCACTGTCAGCCTCTCACATACAGTCATCTTCCGATGACTCTCGGTTGTGGACCACGTTGACCACACCGTGCCGAGCGCACCAAAGGCCGGTGGACGACGGCGAGGCCCCAGACTGGAATGAACCGGAGATGGGGAAGACGGGGCAGTGGAGTCGCAGATGGAGAGGAGTGGGAAACTTGACTGGTTTGGGTGCACTGCAGCACAGCCGCGGTGCCGCCCACGGGAGAAAGGAGCAAGAACAGAGGTTGAAGAAGGAGCACGGATGTTGGATTAACATCCAACGGTCCAACTGCTAGAATCATTTGTTGACTAAGTTGACAAAGCCCCGCGTACACGTCCGCTTAGTAGGCCCACAAGTCAGCTACCAAATCTGACGGGTCCAGCTGTCAATGGGAGGAATAAATATTTTCACATAACAAGTAGGCACTTCCTTCCGTGCGAAGATACAGCCGGTGGGTCCCAGCTGTCAGGTGGAGGAAACATTTTTATTCAGCTTAATAAGGAGGAACTTTCCTTGCATGCGACCATGGACCTCGTGGGTCCCAGCCATCAGGCTCTCCGCGTACAGTCCTCTTCCGATGACTCTTGTTTGTTGACCACGCTGCACCGAGCGCAGCGAAGCGGTGGACGACGGCGAGGCCCCGGACGGGAACGACTCGGAGATGGGAAGACGTGGTAGTGGAGTCGCAGAATGAGTGGAGGAGAAGGGTTATAACTAGTTCTGGTGCGGCGTGGGGTTGCAGTCGGTGGTGAATAACAGGAGGTGTGGAGGGGTGGAGGGATAGCTTGGCCGGCGGTGGGGTAGTGCTTCACAACGATGTGTGCTAAGCAGAGCCACTAGCCGTCGGAGGCTGGACCAGGCGGTCCAAGCGACGCTGGAGGAAGAAGACGAGACATTGAAGGTGCACGCCGACCAAGTTGACAACGCCGTGTGTAGGCTTCGACCTATTGATCCACACGTCAGCCTGCAAAAATGTGGCATATATTTAACCCATGTTTTCTAGAATGTACAGTCCATTTGCTGGGCTGGATGAACAAATAATTTTCTAGAATGTACAGTCCATGTTGACCACCTAACCCTAAACCCTAAACCCTAAATCCCAGCCCATTTGCACTTCCTTCAAATACACTAATTAGCTGGGCTCATCTTTATATAGATAATTAACAAATTAGTGAGTTATTGCTCAAAATAAAAATGAGCGCTTTATTATTACATTGGTCCTTAAAATCTTCGCAAGCTTTTGTACGCAATCACCAGGATTTTCCTTGCCGGTGAGTCAAAAACAACCAGGATTTTCCTTGCCAACTTCTTTTAAACATTTACTTCTATAAGTTAATAACATGTGGGATGTTTTTATAATGTATATATAAGTCTCTATAAAATATACGATAATGATACTAATATAAATATATATAATATGGTTAAAAAAATACATTGGGCTGCCGATCTTTAAGAAAAAGCCCATAGGCCGGTATGGACCTCAAAAAATAAGTTGAAATCACTGTCACCGTATGTCGTGGGCTATGCATGTTAAAATACAAAACCTAGGCCTAGCTGATACTTGTTCGCTCTCTTGAAAAAAACGATACGAGATCCCCGAGCGAACTGGATTATAGAGGGGGCCGACGGCACGACTGAAGAAGCACACCAGGAGCGATTTTTTTCTTCAGTGGATGGATCTCGGTGTAATTTTTTTACTTGCCTCTGCACCACACAACTTGTATTTTTAGCCTCCCAGTCCGTGGTGGGCCAGCAGCCCATTTGCTGGGCGGGCCAACCTATAGAAACCAGCCCTCGATTTTTCATCAAGCCCCAAAAAAACACAGTACTACGTTTGTTTTGAGGCCGAAAAAATTACGGCAGGGGTTGAGCGGGGGAGGGGGCAAGACAGAGCAAAAAGATTAAAAAGAGCTGATGCGCCGTTGCTACCCTAACCAAGCAGGTGCAATTCTTCTCGGGAAGAAGGTGTGCCGTTGACACCCACACATCACATATCCCATAATAGGCATACTAACAAGTTCACACACAAGCACAACAGAAAAGGTAAACATTCATATCAAACTCAGGTTCACAGGTCATGTTCATATGCATAGCCAACATTCACTATTAACAACTCAAAAGACTCATATATACACAAGTTCAGCATGTCTATGGATCCAAATGATTGATAGATCACACAACAATATTCATAGATAATTCACAAAAAGATTCAGATATACACATGTTCAGTATGTTTATGCATCCAAATGATTGATATCACAGCCAATATGTTCCATGGACAAACTTTAATTACCTAGGGTACAAACTAGTAAATGGTGTTCAGTCGGATGTACTTCTTGCTAAAATTAATGCTTGTACGAGTAATCTCTCGAGTACATAAGAGGCAGCACAGACAATCTGAACTTTGCTTGTAGGTTTATCCTCCAATAGTGGCCTCGTGCCGAGGGAGGCTTGAGCAACTTGGCCACTACTTTCATCCAACTAGTTTACTGGCTCATCTTGGTCTTGTAGCTCGCCAAAATTCTACATTGCAGACTGGTAAATGGTGTTCAGTCGGAGGTACTTCTTGCTAAAATTAATGCTTGTATGAGTAAACTTTCGAGTACATAAGAGGCAACACAGATAATCTGAAATTTGCTTGTAGGTTTATCCTCAAATAGTGGCCTCATGCCGAGGGAGGTTTGAGCAACTTGGTCACTACTTTCATCCAACTAGTTTACTGGCTCATCTTGGTCCTGTAGCTCGCCAAAATTCTACATTGTAGACGAGAAAGGAGGCGGTTGAGAAAATGAACCACCCAAATTTTTTGTGTAGTTCAACAGAAATGGAGCATCCCTGGCGTGGAGACTGATTAAGTGCCAGATGAATATACACGTCAATCAACTTGTATGGAATCTTTAGACTCCATGCCATACAGTTCGCTACCATATCTGCCGATAACCAAAAGGCACAAGTTGGGACCAAAGACTGGACTGTGTTTTTCTGGGCTATGCGCCAAGCAATATTTTTAGCGTTCACTCTCCTAATACATGGAGTTTGACAACTGGTTGACGCCGGTTGATACTCGAATGAATATAGGCACTTCTTGTCAACATCGATGCTTGTTTGAGTGAACTTTGGAGTACATAGCAGCAACATAAGTATATGTCCATCTGATCTTTTTGTGCAGTTCTATTGAAATCACCCAATGCAATGATTTGCCTATGAGTACAGGCTCCAAGTCACTCCTTTATAAAATCGGCAAATAGTAGCACAATACCAAATTACCAATACATGACAAGCACAATAATCATGATAAAGACCAGTACCAACCTGTGTGAGGTAGCATATCAATTACTTTTTTGTTTGACTGGAAGCCGAGATAAGCGAAGCGACTGACAGCAAAGGAAGAAAGCAGGCCCAGATTAGTGATTGACGGGAAAGGACGGAAGCTGCCGAGGCAATGAAGCACCCAAAGTTTTTGTGCAGTTCCACCAAAATCGAGCATCCCTGTTGGCACATATATTAAGAGAGTGAGATTACTGTAATAGTGGGACTAGTTGATGAAATATACACTAACAAATAGAAGCACCCTCATTATCTTAATGGGTAAAGTTAGCAACATAGTAGTCTTGCTTAAAGAGAGGTATAAGTTTATTTAATCAGTGCCAATTAGCTCAACACTCAAAGCATTGCCATGTATCATAGGTTGCAAAACTTTAATGTGCAAAGATAAAGGAGTTTCTCATGACAGTAGCATGATACAAATAGAGATGACAACAAACTAATATGGATGAAGGCCTTAGGCCCATACCTACCTGAGGAAAAAAAGCTTATTCTTGTAGTCCCATAAGAGATGATAAAGCACTCACTGGAATCACTCAATAATATATATTTTTGTCCAGTTCAAATGTATGGTTGAAATCACTCTTGTTTACCAGTGCTGAGATCACATTGAAAGATTATCAAGAACTTCCAGCAGAATTAAAGCACAGGCTGGGATACAATTCATTGTATTGTCTTGTGTAGTTCCACTAAAATGTATGATTGGCACAACATGATCCTTGTTTGCATAAGTAGGAACAAGGTGAAACCTTCATTAGCTTAGTGATAAAGGATAGAAAGACATTAGCATATTACTCTAACAGTAGCATCAAATTCATGATGGACAATACGCAAAAAATTGCCTCATTGAACCAATGGCAATAAATTGACATGCAAAACAATAGCACTATTATGTCATGACACTAATAATATTCCCTCCCTGCTCCACCACATGATTCACCTCCATAGACAAACATACACACGTACATGATTCAACATAGGGTGCTACTAAAGATTTGTTTAACTCTGACAGGAAAATTAGGCAGCAATAAATTAGTGGTACTTAAGTACTCCTAATTAATTAAGTGAGACATCAGAAGTGTAAGGGCTCCCTGGAGGATCGTCTCACATGTAAGGTAGTCGTTGCCGGAGCCCTTGAATGGTCTCGACTGAGGCCTCTAGCTTCAGCAAGAACGCCTTGGCACTGTATACTCTTCTTCTTCTTCCTCCTCTTCATGCTCTGTTTGTCATTCTCCTCACCAGTTGGTGAAACCAAGTACATGATTGGCCTTCTATTTCAGAATAGGTTTTGTCAGTGAGGGAGTACAAGTGTACTAGTAAAAATTAGCATTATTTTCTCATGGCAGTCGCAAAATAGAGATGAACACATGCATTAAATATCATTCTTACATAAAGGAAGGTATGGTGCCAATATGGATGATGAGGATTGGAACACGGATCTCCCTTTGTGCAGTTCCACCGAAATGACCCAACTGTTCCATTCTGACATTCCAGTTAAACAGCACAAAAGTCACTTCCTTTTTACCAGGGGCATTAGATTAAGAACAACTAAATATTTGGTATAAGGGCATGGGACAGTGGGTGCACGAGCAGTCCAGCACCATGTACCTAAACAGGGGCATAAAGTGGTGATTCATAGTTTGTTGCCCCGAGAAACAAACATCCAAGAAACATATTTGGGTTGGTCCCATTTTTGTTCACTCTAGCCACCTACTCCTATGTGTGGATAGAGAATCTAGTCCTGGTCATACCACTGTGTTCAGCGTTACCCCTATATTTCCCTTTTCGACCAAGAGACCGGTTGTATGACCTGTCTGTACTACTTTCACCCCCTTTCCTTCTTGTTTGTACCAAGTCTGATGTACGACATACTAAATTCCCCCACCCCCACTTTATTTCTTGTTTGAACCAAGTACAAGATTCGACTTGATGAAGTAGCTTTACCTCTAACAATAGCAAAAAAATAGGTGACGTTGGACCATTCGATCGAGAGGGGCTGAGAGGTAGAAAATGATGCACACGCAGCGATGTAGCGAGCTGGGGAAGTAGAGCTAAGGCTGTTTCAAAGGAAGCATGTCTAAAGGTCGTCGGGATGTGGATAGGTGGGCGGGAGGCCGGATCCAGCCACACTAGGACAACAACGAAGGGATCGGAGGACCTCCTGCACTGGCGCTTGGCCAGAGATAACGATGCAGCCGGCTGTGGGTCTCCTCCCTCGCTGCTGACGACGGCCTAAACGCTGCCCCTCCTCCCCTTCACCGGAGGAGGGGGATACGTCTAGATCTGTAACCAGAGGTGAGGATAGCAAGAAAGTGTTTTATGAAGGGAGAAAGACAGTGTTATCACCCCTATCTTGTTTAGATCTGGAGAGGATGAGAATGTGTGAATAGAGAAACCCTAGCAAGCAAGCGTGGAGGCTCCGACCTATATATACGTAGTGGGGTAGTTTTCCTTTTTCACTCCATCAAAACAATCATTTAGAATTGTGTACTACGTGCCAGGTCAGCGTTTTTTTAGTTGTTGATTGTTTTTTGAGATAGCTACCCGCTTGTTCCAAGTGGTGTTATGGTGTGCCAGGTCGCACTTTGTATCGCTCAAGTCTGGTACAAGTCCCACCATTAAATGAACAACCAGCCCCTCGTAAAAATTGTGAACAAGCTTACGGCTAAAATTATCGGAAACGTGGGTTGCCCCAACATGCATTATTATTTACATTTTCTACTCCCTCCGTTCCTAAATATAAGTCTTTTTTATTAGCCACACCTAAGACAAGATTTTTTTATTAGCAGAGAACCCCACATGTCATAGACACAAAAAGTGTGGCATGATTCCCTTAGGCAATCCAAAGTGTGTCTAACAATTTGAGTAACTCAAGTTAGGCAAGTGTGGCAAGTATGGGAAAAATGATGTGGCAACATAAGACAAACATAGTCACAATCCAAACAGCCCCGTAATTTTTTGTGACATGCATGAAAATTTGGTTAGTTAAATTTATAGTCAAAATTTGGCAAGGTGCATCAAATCAACACATGCAAGTATCAAAAGGGAAGTCACGACATGAATGTCCTTCGAAACAGCCTTAGCTGCTAAGTAGCAACAAGTGATTTTAGAGATTGCAACAAGTGACTACATACGAAGCAAAAATAGGTGACGTTGGACCATTCGATCGAGAGTGGCTGAGAGGTAGAAAATGATGCACATGCAGCGACTCAGCCGACGCCCGGTGGGCGGGGTGGGGATTTGCCGATGGTCGGTTTGCTCAACTGTGGCCCCACCTCACAGTGAAAACGTTACTACTAGAATAAAAATGCCATATACTCCTATACTAATAAAACATTAAGGCCATGAGGCGATGCAGTGCTAGTTACAGGAGGCAAGAAGAAGAGATGCATCCATTGATGACGTCCACATCCTCGACTCAGGGCACCGGCCCACCGAACAACGGCTAAGTAGCAGCGGCTTTAATGGCCAGGTTGACATGCTTATGAACAATGGCGTCCAAAGATTCCAGCCGCTGGAAGAAGGCCAACGTCTTTCTGTCCTCACTGGCCTTGTAGTGGCCTATGTAGACGATGTCCTCGTAGACGTGGATATGCAGGTCGACGGTTTCTTGCATGGTAATGCATTGCGCGACGAGCGCGGCCTCGAGGTGCACATTCTTCATCGCGACCTCCGGCAACTGCAGGGCCACCAGGGCTTGAAAGATTTCATCACCAAGGAGGCCGATGAGGGTGGTAGGCAATGAGGAGCCTGGGCGCGTGGGCTGGAGCAGTACGGCAAGGTCGTCCGCGTGCTTCTTGACGGCGGCGAACTTGCAGATGGAGTTGACCATCATATCGTCCATGCGAGAGGCGAAGCCGGCATCGGCGAGGGCTACGATGCCGGCGTTCGCCAGCACTGTCTGGAAATGTTGCGCGGTGCGGGGCCGCAGGCCGGCGCCTTGGATGAATTGGCACAGCCGACTGCCGCTCGCATCCATCGCCTCCATAGGTGTTTCTGGATTCTGGTCACTTGGTCTTGGATTGGAGTGAGAACTGTTGCGCAGAGACTAAGGAGTAGATGGATTGGAGTGGTGGGGCACGTTTATATGAGAATCCAAACTCTGTTGCATTCACATAGTGTCGGCTCTATTCTGATTCTCCAATTAATTTCCTCTGCATGTAGAGTAATTTCAGGATGCATCATTGACCGTTCAATGTCTCGGGAACCGCTACCCTCTCCCTCCTTGGCATTCAAGCACCTATGGAGGCGAGTGCGGCTCGCGTCTATCGCCTGTCAGGAGACGTTCCCGTCGATGACGAGGTGCCTATGGTGACTTCATAAATTTCAAGATGATAGTCCTAGTATACTCAATATTGTGCACCGCGACCAAGGCCGAGAGGAAAACGAGAGAACTACATATTTATTTATGGTGTAGATTCACTCATTTTGGTCCATATGTACTCCGTCTTGGTGTAGTCTAGTCACTTGTTGAAATCTCTAGAAAGGCAAATACTCGTTTCTGGTTTACAGGGCTATACTAGCAAGTACTCCCTCCGTCCGAAAATACTTGTCATCAAAATGGATAAAAAAGATGTATCTAGAACTAATATACATCTAGATACATCCCCTTTCATTCATTCTGATGACAAGTATTTCCGGACGGAGGGAGTACTACAATAGTGGTCTCACATAGCAATTTTGTCTCATGCAAGAGTCTGGCTATATGCGTGCTCCAAGGTTTGCAACTTCCACGTTCGGGTTGCACTTGGCTCTTCGGCTCTTCGAGAAGACGAACAATGATATTACTACTGCTGCTTCTACAGTATCGAATCCACTGATGCATGTCCGTCCACCGCGAGCGGGAGGGATAAGCAAAAGCCTGTCCTCGTCTACGAGCCACCACGCGCATGGGCAAGGGAGAAGGCGTGTAGTAGTAAAATCAAGCTTCTCCTTGTTGTACGAGTTGACGCGACACATCATAGCACTGGCCCCACATGGTTGCCTCTAAACTTGGCTGAAAGACCCGCAATGTACAATACTCAATTTTCTGCAACCTCTAACATTTACCGCACCACAAATTAAAAAATATATATTCCTGTCTTGACCAGATGAGCGTGCAAACTAGAATCACCAGGATGACAGGTAGGGCCAGATGATTATTTTAATCAAAAAAATAGCATGGAGCCGAGTAGCCGACCCCAACGATTTTAAGCTTACAGGAACGGTACACGCTATCCTAGACTACTCTACACATGAAACTGCCACACGAGCGACCGGTCTGCGCTTGGCTCTTCGCCTCTTCGGGAGTACTACTGCAATGGAGGAGTACTACAGTAAGCTTCTGGCCATCTGACACCGATTGAACTACTGCATGTCCACCGCATACGGGAGGGAGAGCGTGTAGCGAATTAAAGCTTCTCCTAGTCCTGCTAGCCACCACGCTCATGGGCGAGGGAGGGACGCAGCTTCATTGACTTACTGCCCCTGCCTTTGTGTCCATGACAGGTGGGCCCAAAAGGTCGGTGGCCCACCTGTCATGCAGCTAAAGGTAGGTGCGGTTAAGGCGAGAGGCCGTTGTAGTAATCAAACTTCTCGGTCATGTATGCGTTGACGCGACACATCAAAGCACCGCACTTGATATATTTCAATAATTTGCGTTTACCGATGCATTAATTACAACGCATGCATGCATGCCGTGACTCTCCTTTTGATACTTGCATGTGTTGATTTAATGCACCTTGAAGTAGTATGAATATGTGACGGTAAAGCTTTGTAATGCCCCGACCCTAATAAAGCGAGAGATGGTTGTGCACGAGGAGGGCAAGATCATGCAGACGGAACAGGACCCGACGATGGAGCTCTCTATGGTCTCGATGGACCTCACCTTGCTCCACTGCCCCATGTGCCTCCACCCCTTGAAGCCTCCAATGTATGAGGTTCGAATACACCTAGTCCGTTCAGCTGATCGAGCAAGGTGCAGGTTGCTTGATTGATGTGTTGTTCGATTGATTTGTGTAGTGCAAGGGAGGGCACCTAGCTTGCGCGGACTGCCGCGTCGAGCGCCCCGGGAACCAGCGGCAGTGCCAGAAGTGCGAGCGCGGCGGTGGCTACGACGTGCGGAACACGGCGGTGGACGCCGTCCTCTCCTCGGTGAGGGTGGAGTGCCCGCACGAAGGCTGTGGGTTCTACGTCACTTACCACAAGCTCGCCGATCACCAGAGCGTGTGTCCGCTCGCGCCCTGCAAATGCCTCGTGCCCGTCTGCGGCTACGAGGGCCCGCTGCCGGTGCTCTCCCACCACATCAGCACCGTGAATCCCATGCCCGTGCATAGGATCCAGTACCGCAAGGCGCTCCAGCTGCAAGTGCCACTCTCGGAGCCACGACTCTTTCTATTCGCGGAGGAGGATGGCCGCGTGTTTTTCTTGGTCGGCGGCATGCTCGACATCGGCGCGCCTATCACCGTGTTGGTCGTCTGCATCAGCGCGGGGGCGTCCCCATTGCCGCACTACGTGGCCAAGCTGTGGGCGAACTGCCTGCCGGGGCAGCCCAAAGGCAGGACCGACGCCGTCAAGGTGGAAATAGAGGTGACAAGCAGCAGGGATCCCGGCGACGTCACCGTGCAGGAGCTGACCTTCTTCGCAGTTCCGCCCAAGATGCTGGCTGGGGCTAAGAAAATGTCCCTCCACATTCAGATTGACAAGCTCACGTCCTAAATGATTCTACAGTGCCTTCTGTTTATCTTAGTAATATGTTAATATAGGGTTAGCTCAGTTAACTTTATCTTAAGAGATGGTGGGTTTTGGTTGCGATGCAGCAATTACCTCGACATCAGATCAGCAGTGAAAGTAATTTTGAACAGTCGAAAGGATATTTTGTGTCTATTGGATATAAAGATCCTTTGGGTAAGAAGTAACATCTTATATGCTTTTTTTCAGAATGGAACGGTGATACTAGTATAATTTTTGTTGAGATGCACTAATATTTTCGAAACGGACGTCGGGTTGTAGCTAGAAGGGCGGTTGGGACACGACATCGGCCCATACTGCGGTGACCCTCGATTGGGACGCACCGACTGTGGAATTTCTCCCTCGGCCATGTCGACCATGTCTACGCAGAACATTGTTCCCTTCCCCCAGCTGCAAGATGAGGCCGGATATGTGACCAGCGGTGTGGCCACCGTTGTTCTATGCTTGTGAAGAGAGCAACCCAAGCAAGCATGCTTGTAGCTTAGGCTCTTGCTAGTGTATATACAGTAGTTTTCTTTTTCTCTCCATATCAACCATTTCATATTGTGTACGTGTCATTGAAGAGTGAAATGATGGTTGCTTCTTCCGACTAACTTACTGTGTGATTTGACTGCTCCTTTAGTGGCCCCTAGACGTACTCCCGCTATGTGTATGCAACAGTCACACGTACACATGGACGCAAAAATGCGCGCGACGCCCTAATGCATGCATGTCCGAGCACACGACGGAACACACACGGTCACACTCAAGTGCTCAACCTACACGTGCATGCACACACATACTCAGCTAGGGTGAGCTACTGCCCGTATAAACACCAGAAAATGTATATATTGAGCGCAGTGAGCGTATTATGAAGTCCACTGACCGTATTTTTACAAATATACAGTGACAGGTAGTGTATTTATCTCGTTTGAAATTAAGCCATATTAACTGGAGAGGAGGCAGCATGGACTAGCATTACTTTGTTGTGTCCCGTCAACTTACCGAACGAGGAGAAGCTTGCAGGACGGGAGAAGCTTGCGCGCGGTGGCTCGCAGGACAAGGAGAAACTTTTGACTAATACAAGCTATCCTTCGCTCAGGCGGTGGACGTGCAACAGTTAATTTGGTGTCAGATTGCCAGAAGCATACACTATACTAGTAGTACTATTATTGTTGCACTTCCCGAAGAGGCGAACAACCAAGCGCAAAGTTTACTAGTACTAGTACTACTACTATAGTCTATAGAGGTATGTACTACTACACTAGTACTAGGAACCGGATGGAGGAGCGTCTGCACTCTTATTATATTTTTAAAACGTGATAAATCAATCTTCCACACATTTGATTCTCTTCGAGGGTTCTCGCATGTGATAATGGAAGTTGATTGCATGTAACACTCGCCACAATTCTTGCTTAATTCTGGCTCATAATCTGTTACAAATAGGAGCGCTTGGTAAGATTTCCTCTTTTTTTGTTATTCAGCATGTAAACAGGTCAGCAAACCTTGCGAGGCATCTTTGTGCGAACCATGCTTGCTGCACTTTGAATGTGCCCGAGAGCTGGTTTGATGAAACACCTAGCTTCCTACTTCTTTTTTTGCGGGGTACATCACTTCCTAGTAACCAGTGTCTTGGCTGATCGTCCTAAGAATGCCTATATATGAATAAAGCTCTCTCATTTAGCCACAAAAAAAGATTAAGCCATATTAACCGGAAAGGAGGGAGTATGGACTAGTACTACTTGTTGGTGTGTCTGTCGGCGTCCTGGGAACCAGGGTACCCAGACTTTCCTGTCTGCGAGCCGCGGCGCGCTCCAACAAGTGGCCTGGTATGGCACAGCTGATCGACCAGCTGTCCAAGACCCTCGCGATGAGAACGACGTCAAGACCTCCTCAGCTCTTGAGGGGCGGAGAATCCAAGGCCAAGCCTACCTCAGGAGGAGGCAGTGATGTCAGCAGTGACGCACCGCGCCAGCGGGTGCTAGCGTCCGCCAGTGGCACAGTTGCCATTTCGGTGCAGAGGGGACAGCACAGCCGCTAGTTTCCAAGGAGCGGGGCAAAGGTTTCCCCTTTGGTGCAACAAGACCGAAGACCGCAAGGACGGCAAGGAGGATGTCACTGTCGAGCCAACCACCGTGTCACCACCTGATCCTTTTGCAGGCGAAGACCGCTTTTGTCAGGATAAGAACGTCCTTTTGTTCCCGCTCAAAAATGGCCGTTGTGGGATACCTTCCCGGCTAAACATTTTGGGGGAAGAGGACCGTGGCCACCTACATAAGTAGCTAGGATTCCCACTGTGAAAGGGGGATCGATCCATACACTCAGCCACCACACAAGGAGCAAGAACACTTGCCTCCTGACCCTCCTGAGCTCGCCTCCTGAGCTCAGGAACCATTGTACTAGCTCATATTCCAGCTCGCCCGAGGCTAATCCACCAAAGCAGGAAGTAGGGTCTTACACCACACGGTGGCCCGAACCTGGGTAAACTCTTGTGTGTTCTGTCTGTTGTTTGCTTGAATCCTCCCACCGAGACGAGAGCGAGCCGCTAGGTAGACGTGAGTGGGAGAGATCTTCGCTCACGCCCCTGTGTTCGACCTTCTTGGGTTTTGCGGAGCCCTAAATCCGACATTTGGCGCGCCAGGTAGGGGGCGTGTCAAAGTCTCGCCTCTCCGGAGATCTCGTCGCGTTCTCGTCGTCGACTCTGCTCCACATCCATGGCGGACACACGCCGAGCTCGCGCCGCCCGCCACGCCGCGAACGGCGCCCAGACAGCGCCCGCGGGCAACGGTGCACCGCTCCGACCCAACTCGTCGGTCGCCAACGCCGCCACCAACCCGGCCGTCCACGAGCAGCAGGACTCGTCGCTGCCCCCGTCCGTGCGGTGGGATGGCCGCACAGCAACGCCTTCACCTCGCCGGTCGCGGGGTCGTCCTTGCTGGTCCACCGCGGGCCGGTCTACCAGCAGTCTGCGCTGCTGATGGCGCGGGAGCTCTTTCGCTACGCCCGGCAGATGACCTCTACGATGAGTGGATCCATCGCATCACCGAGCTCGTCAACGCCGCTGGAGAATCACCTGCACCAACGCACTCCTCACGTGCTCTGTCGCCCCGGGCGGGGAACGAAGGCCACAGGGTCCCGGCCCCGCCTCCACTCCAGCAAGCCGGCCAAGAGGTCCGGCGCGAGGCCCCTCGACGTGAGCAACCCCGCAGAGCCCACGCGCGCGATGAGTAGAGCTGCCAGGTGATTCCGCATCCCCATGCAGGGGCTCGCGGGCCCCCTGGCCCGCAGCGCCCAGACCGCGCGCCACAGGAGGTGGTGGCGCCAGCACCTCAAGAACCAGCACCGCAGGCGCAGGGGGTGCCTGCGATCATGAGCGTGGCTGGGTGTCGCGCCCTAACTCCTGAGCTACGATGCCTCGTCTGGCCCGACAAGTTCAAGCTGGACCTACCTCCGCGCTACGACGGCACCACCGACCCCACGGAGTTCCTCCAACTCTACGAGCTGAGCATCGAGGCGTCCAACGGCACCGAGAAGGTCATGGCGAACTCGTTCCCCATGGCTCTGAACGACGGCGCACGCTCCTGGCTCTTGAACCTCCCCGTGGGATCCATCTCCTCCTGGGAAGAGCTTCGCGAGCGTTTCGTCGCAAACTTCTAAGGAACCCGCGACCGAGCCCCAGCAGCTGCTGATCTGCGCCGCATGAGGCAGTTGCCGAGAGAGACCCTGCAAAAGGACATCCAACGCTTCAACACCATGCGCCTCCGGATCCCTAGGGTCTCGGACGAGGCCATCATCTCCGCGTTCTCCGATGGCGTCCGCGATGTTAGGATGAGGGAGGAGCTCGCCATTCACGAGGACCTGTTCACAGCCCTCGAGATGTTCAAGCTCGTGACAAAGTGCGCCAGGGCGGAGGAAGGACGCCTCTCCCTCTAGGAGCTTCCTGAGGTGGAGGCGGATGACAAGAAGACCAAGGCCAAAGAATCAAAGCGCAAGAGACCCGCAGTGCTGGCTGCGGAGCCAGAAGTGAGGCATGGCTGCGGCTACGATGACCTCCCCACAGACAACCGACCATACTGCGTCTTCCACAACGTCCACAGCCACAACACTAATGACTTCCAAGAGCTCAGGGCGATGCGCGGCGGGCGCGTCGGGCAGCGACAACCGCGGCTACGGCCGTGTAGGAGGCCGAGGAGGAGGACGTTGGGATGGCAGGAACTCGTGCCAAGGGTGGCGCGAACAGCCTCGTGAGGACCACTGGTAGGAGCAGCCTCGTGACACCCCCTGGCGCGACCAGCCTCGTCAGGATCGCCCTCAGGGCAATGGTGGCCTGCCTCTGCTGCCACCACCGCCAAGGAGGAACGATAACGACCACCAGGGAGACGGGGCAGGGGGCTTCCCGGAGTCGCGTGCAGTTGCATGCATCTCGGGAGGAGCCCATGCCCCGACTTCCCATCGCATCTTCAAGCAGTTTTCCCGTGAGGTGAACGCGGCGCTTCCCAGGCCTGACGCCGTGCGCAACCTCATGTGGACCAAGCAAGTCATCCCCTTCGACCCCAAGGACCAGCTCAAGTGCACTGCAGCCCCAGGCGCCCTCCCGGTGGTCTACACCCCAACCATCAGCAACGTCCTCGTGACCAAGACCCTCATCGATGGCGGAGCGGGACTCAACGTCCTCTCCGTCCAGACCTTCGAGATGCTCTTGGTTCCCTATGATCAGCTCCACCCGACCAAGCCATTCTACGGAGTCACGGATGGCTCCACTCTCCCAATGGGGCAGGTCCGCCTCCCCGTCACCTTTGGTGACCGTGAAAACTACCACACCGAGCTCATCGACTTCGACGTCGCCAACATCCACCTCCCGTACAACGCCATCCTCGGGTATCATGCCCTCGCCAAGTTCATAGCGGTGACCCATAATGGCTACAATGTCCTCAAGGTGCCCGGGAGCGGCAGAGTCATCACAATCGCCTCCGACGAGAAGGAAGCGGTGCGTTCCCTAGAGCGCGCCTACTAGACCGCGGCGGTCGAATGCTCCGATGAGGATGGAGCCGTCCTCGCCCTGCAGGCCGCCCCCAAGAAGAAGAAGAACCTACCCGTCAACGGACCTCAGGACGCAGGGGCTCCCGACGGCCTGGCCTCAGGACTTGCGCCTGCTGATGAGGCGCCCTCCACCCTCGCATAGGGCGGCACACTCGACGCCCCTCTCGTGACGGGATCGGGGGCTCTCCTCTGGAGTTTCTTCGGGCTGACCGGCGTCTCGAGGGAGGTGTTCGAGCACCACCTGCAAGCGTGTCTTGACGCGCGTTTTTGTGAGCCCAACGTGAACCGTTCAGCGTTGGGGGCTCAGGACTTCATCAACCAAGTTACCGAGGAACTTTAGTACGCAAGACTCACCCGCGGTGGGCATAACCACACAACCCCAAGTTCACCTGCTCGCAGCCCGAGCGACCGCTTCCGCGTTTGCGTCGACATCGCGGGTCTCAACCAAGCCGTTTCTCAAGAGCCCTTCTGGCCGACGGCGGTCGGCCGGAGGAGGGCCCTCCCCTGCAGCTACTTCTGCACACTCTTCGGCTTCCGCGACGTAGCTGCCACGTTCCAGCTTATCGCGCAGCAGGCCTTGGGTGCTCGGGAGGCTCAGTGGCAGGCGGTCCGGACGGAGCGAGAACCGGACCCGCGCGACCATTGAGAGCCTTCAGATCCCCTGGGCCTCAGGAGCCTGACTATCCTAAGGAGTGACCCGCGTAGCTCGCATCTTCAGCTACCCCAACTCTTCTTCGACAAGTATCAGGTGACACTTCAGGTATCCAATCGAGGGTGCCTCTCGGGCTGCATCATCCTCGCATTGTTGGGGGCTGTTCCCCCGTAGTTGTCTCCCTTTTTGCATGATCAAGGCTAGTTGTTTCTTTACATTCGCATTATCTAAATGCTTGGCGTCCTCACCGCCACTAAGGTCATGAGCCCTTGTGAGCCCACTCGCGACCGCCCCATGATTAAGGACTGGCACGTCGTCTGTGCTCGGATCCGTCCCTACAGCGTCGCTAAACCCTAGGGCTGAGCTCTGTCTCGCGAGCCATTCCCGTGACGTCACCTCCCATGGTCCTTGGTGCCTTGTTCTCGCATGGGCTAATCGTGGATGGGTAAGTAGGGGCCCGTGGCAGGTGCCTCGCTCACGTGGGAAGCGCGCGCCGGTTGTTTTTCTTTTGGATCGTTGCATGAGAAGACTGGGGACGACGTCTGTGCTCAGGTCCGTCCCTGCAGCGTCGACAAATCCAGTGGCTGAGCTCTGTCTCGCGAGCCATTCCCATGACGTCACCTCCTGGGGTCGCTGGTGCTGCGGCCTTCTCATGTGATACCCTCTAGAGATGCACTCGACGCAGGTCGACACAACACCTCTCTTTTCACATTTTGCAGAAGAAGAATCAGGCGCAACCTGCCTCAGGGTAGGGTC
The DNA here is from genome assembly GCA_902687465.1 of Secale cereale. Lineage (NCBI taxonomy): Eukaryota > Viridiplantae > Streptophyta > Magnoliopsida > Poales > Poaceae > Secale > Secale cereale. Next base: position 276,739,124 of record LR738710.1, read on the forward strand.
TTGTGAGTGATGCGTAAGCTCACGAGAACTTCCTCAAAGTCGTTCAGCTCGTCCTGAGGAGGGCCCATATACACCTTGGCTATCCTACCGTGCAACCCACGTGTCAGGACGGGGCTGTACATGCCCCGGAGTCTCTCCCTGTGGGAGGCTCCCTCCCACGGTCAAGTGGAAGTACCAAGCTCCGCGCATGCAGATCCAACCAAGGAACGATTATGCCCACGAACCAGTGGAAGCACCAAGCTCCGCGCTCGCCACTACGACCGAGGCGTGGTTATGCCCACACTCCGCGCAAGTGTGATAGCTCTATGCTCCACGCTAGTTATAACCAACTGAGGGTGGCCACCAGTGGTCGCACCAACCTCAGGGAGCTTTTCAGCTCACGACGATCACAGCTTCTCCTTGGATGGGTGTCGCGAGGGGGGCAAGGCACGGGGGCTATGCTCAGGTCACGCCTGGCAGACGCCACCCTACCAGGTGCCCAGACACCTGGCCTTCTCGTGCCCCCATCCTAGGCGAAGGCTCGTGGGCAAGGTATGGTGCTCGTTCTTCTTCATGAGAGTCGTTCGTACGTCAAGGGGGACCCCTGGGCATCGCAGGGGCCTAACTGGCCACGTAGCCCCTCATCCCTTGAGTCTAGTTATGACGATAACCCCGGTCATTCGGAGGGCTCAATGGTGATCGAGGTATGGGCGGGGTTGGGCCCTGCCGACGCAGAACAAAAGCGGGATTGCTTGAACGTCAAGGGGGACCCTTGGGCATCGCGACCCAAGGGCCTAGCCACGTAGCCCCTCATCCCTTGGGTCTAGTTACTATGGTAACCCCGGTCATCCGGAGGGCTCAATGGCGATCGAGGTATGCGCGGGGTTGGGCCCTGCCGACACAGAGCACCTAAGCAAACATGAAAGGAAGCAAGCATGGAAATCATCTAGCTATTACAATAACACCAAGTTTTTCAAATTCAAGCAAAGTTCTTACGCCTCCCCGAGGCACTCGCACTTCTCTCTCTGAACAGGAACGGATCAGGCATTGCCGAGCGCATCATCACCGGTCTCCACCTCCTCGGTTGTGGTAGCAGTGTCCTGGAGGAACGCTGTCGGGGGAAACTGTCCACCACAAACACCTATGGGACCGGAGCCCCTTGTATGTTACGGTAAGGGAGCGGAGGGAGCTCAAAGAGCAGATCGAGGAGAGCACGCGGGCAGTTTACCCAGGTTCGGGCCGCGCGGACGCGTAAAACCCTACTCCTGCTTGGTTTGTATTGAGTTTGTGAGCTCGGGAGCTTGAAGAGCCAGCTACACCGACCGAAAGAGCTATCTAGGTTCCAAACCCTTTCTACGTTGTGCATGGGCCTCCTTTTATAGCTCAAGGGGTCACCGACACGTGTCAACGTAGAAGAAGGGCAAAAACGTAACTTTGGTGGTAGTTGTAACAGTGCGGGAACAGTGGATGAACAGTGGTTATCACCTATTTTGACAGTGGGGGACAAGAGCATTTAATGCCCGTCGCCGTCGACCCCAAAAGCACCCGCCCTTGCGCCTCCGTTCGCCACGGCGATAGCCTTGTCACCGTGGAGTGCCACCGTGTCCCCCAGGCTGCACAGCCATCCGCCACGCGTCCCTGGAAGGGCCCCAGGGCGACGCGTGGACCGATGAGCTGGAGCGCGGGCACACAGCGCATACTTCCCCGGCAAGCACCTTGCCGGGGTCTTGATCTTGTCGGGCTGGGAAGCTTGTCGCTCCCCGGGTCCTGTCGGGGCGCAGAGTGCGCCGAGGCCTGTCTTTTGAGATGGAGCCTTCTGGTTTTCCTGGGAAGCTCCTCTTGCCAGGGTCTTTTGTTAAATGAGATAGTCTTGAGCCTGGGACGGCCTTCCCGGCAAGCTCCACTTGCCGGGGTCTTGATCCTCTGTCTTATATACTTTGTTTTTGAATGGCTTAATAGGGACCGAAAAGGTTTCCGGCAAGCGCGTGGTGAGCCCTGCCGCGGGAAGCTGCTACTGCCCGTGCACAAGTTGGGGTACTAAGGTACCCCTATCTTAGTACACCGATAGGAGCCCCCGGGCCTGGGCCACACACGGTGCCGAGCACTGTTGGGCCAGGCCCAAAACAGTGCACGGGCACGCGCGGCCCACGGCAAGCCGTAATTCCTCTTCCGCATCCGCCGCGTCCATCCCTAACGGCACGCGTCGATTGCGGCGTCGTGGGAGAGATCGTGGCCACGTTCTTTAATAGGAAATGCGGAGCGTCCCCCACCTCCCCCTTAAAAGCAGGGGAGACAGGGGCAGTTTCCCTCCTACGCTTTCATTGCTTCTTCAACCTCCAGAAATCCCCCGCTGCGCTCCGCCTCCACACCTCCTCCGCCTCCTTCCGCATCTGCGGCGCCGTCGAACTCCTCGCCCCTTCCCTCGCCGCCTCCGCCATGGCCCCGAAGACCGAGAAGGCAAAGGCGGAGAAGACCAAGAAGGAGAAATCCGAGCAGGCGGCAAAGCTTGCTCTCTTGCGGAAGAGGAATGTCGTCTTCGCGCCAAGGCTCAGCACGAGGGAACTCTGGAACAAGTATTATCTTTTCTGGGCCAAGGAGACCAAGGCTCATCCCCGGACTAGAGTCTACCCCGCCGGCGCCAAGGATCTGCTTCCCGGCGGGTATTTCTTCTTCGCTGTCTTCTTCCACTGCGGCTTGTGTCCTCCATTCTCGGAATTTTTCTGCGACATCATGAACACGTACGGCCTCCATCTCCTAGACTTCACCCCCAACGCCATCCTTACGATGGCGGTTTTCACACATCTGTGCGAAAACTATATAGGGATCTATCCAAATGTAGCGCTGTTTCGCCACTTTTTCATGCCTAGAGTAGAGGCCGGCGCCCCCCTCTCCGGGGGTATATCTTGGATCTTCCGCTTGAATAAGAAGGAGTCATAGTTGCGAGGAGAGCTCCGCGACAAGTGGGAAGAGTGGCGCGCGGACTGGTGTTGGATAGTGGAGGACCACCCGGAGCCTTTCACAGCGCCGCGCACAACTGCCATAGTGCGCGGCAGGGACTGGAGCAAGTTGGCCCCGGATGATGTCAAGCTCAATGTTGCCCTTGTTAGGATACTTCGTCTCCGGGTAGCTAAGTTGACCATTGGAGAGGTAGGAGCAGATTTCCTCCGCCGCCGCATTGCCCCTTTACAAGAGAGGAAAAGGCCAGCATGGGAGTTCGGCAATGCGGCAGACATTATGAGGCTGCGCCCGGGTCTGAACTTCAACTTCACGGTGTGGGAGCTGAAGGGGATGGTCCGGGAGCTTTTTAAGCACGACCCGGCCCATCCGGAGTGGTTTAGATCTCCCCGGGGAGTGGTGCCGCTATGCAACAGCACGGCCCGGGATGCTCTGCGCGCGATAATGCCCGCATGTGATTCTCACGGCGTCGACCCCACATGGATAGTGCCCACGCCGGATGCCATCATGAGTTTCTTCGACAACCTGGTCGAGGTGCCCAAGATCACCGATGAGAACAAGGGTCTCACTCGGGCCACCACAGAGCGGGACATAGCCTACATCGCTTCCCGGATGGAAGAGGCCGCCGCAGCTGCAGCAGCAGGAGATTTTGGGTTCACCATGGACGAGGCGCAGGCCGCGGATGAGGTGGGCCAAGCAGAGGAGGCTGAGATCCGCAGACTGCTCAATCTTCCGCCCGACGAGCTTGCCGGGGTCCCTTCCTTGAGGCACGCCGGGATTCCCGGAGTCGTGAGCGAAGCCGCGGCAAGCGAGGCCGCCGGAGGGAACAGAGGCGCCGGAGGGAGCGGAGCCACCGGAGGGAGCGGAGCCACCGGAGGGAGCGGGGCCGCAGGACAAGGTGCTGGATCCAGCGGGCCCGCCGGGGAGGAGGAGGAGGACACCGAGGCCGAAGAGGACAGCAGTGGGTCTCTGGGACTTGATGACGACGCCTCATCGTCCTCGGAGAACTCCCCGCCTCGGGCCAGCCCCCAGCGAACACCGCTGAAGCGTCTCCGCAAGGCGCCCACAGCGACAAGGACGCAGGTGCCCCGACAGCAGCCTGTTCGCCGGGCGACGCGCGCCACCAGAGCGAACCAAGCCGCGACGGAGGCGCCCCGCGCACCAGCCGCGGCGGAGGCGACCCGCTCACCAGCGCCAAGCGGAGGAGGATCTTCTCAGAGCGGAGCGGCCGCTCCGCCTGCTCCTCGGGCCTCGGCGTCGGCGGAGGCTGGGTCGTCGCAGCCCCCAGCCCCGAGGACCGCCAAGCGCCCGAGGGAGCCTTCTTCTCCCGCTCCTCGTGCCGGAGCAACTCAGGTGGAGTTCGACTTCTCCGCCCTGAGCAACGACGACGACGAGGAAGAGGAGTAAGCACTTGTGTCTTGTATTTTCTTCAATTCTGACTTGATTCTTCTTCGTGACTCTGATCTTGTTCTTGTTCTGGTTTCAGGACCCTGGCCCACCGGACGGCGAAGAGGGCCAAGATCCCCGTGGTCGAGGTCGAGGACGACTCGCCCGTCGCGGCGACAGGGGACACGCCGGCGACGGACTTGCCGGACCCAACCGCTGCTCCGAGGAGCAGCCCCCAGCGCAGCCCCTAGCGTAAGTCTGGGTTTTAGATTTCTTCGCTCGTCGGGCGTGCTTGAGGTTTTAACTTGGTACTAACGTTTTGTTGTCTTGCTTGTCTTGTGCAGAAACGGGGCCACAGCCGCAGGAGCGCCCGGAGACTACTCCCGAGGAGCCGCAGGTCCCGCCATCCCCGCCAAGGACGAACTCTCCGGCGAGGGAGAGCGCTCCGCCAAGGGCGGGTACTCCGCCAAGGGCGAGTACCCCGCCAAGGGCGAGCAGCCCGGCGAGGGTGGCCACCCCGCCAAGGGAGGGCTCCCCGGAGAGGGAGCCTGTCGTCAACGAAGTCCGCGAAGGTAAGTCTTGTAGCTTCGTCTTCTTGGACTTGTCTTTTTTGGATATTTGCTTGAACTTTTTCTTTTCTTTTCTTTTTCTTCTAGATCCTCCCGCGCCGGACCGGATGGAGACCGAGGTCATCGGCGAGGAGGGCGCGCAAGGCGACGGCGGCAACGCCCCTGTCGTTGAAGACATGGCAGGAGCCGACGAGCCTGCCGCAGAGGAGACTGCTCCAACCGCAGATGCCGCGGCCGGGGAGGGGGACGGCGACCGCACTGCCGGCCCGGAGGCAGCAGGAGCGTCGAGCGCTGCACCGGCCGCCGACCCCTCCGCCGATAAGGAGCAGCCCGGCATCTATCTTGAGGCCCCCAATGGCGTCTTCATTCAAGTGCCGTGGGGGTCTTCGTCGCGAGCCCCCGTGGAGGGAGAGACCTTTGATGGAGAGGTCCTCGCCTCCGCGGGGTTGAAGATCGTCAAAGCGCCTGGCGGGAGCGATGAGCCCGAAGAGGAGAAACTTCTCCGCCAGCTCCTGGCCCTTTACCGGGCCAGGCAGGCGAAGCTGGAGTCGCGTGAAGCCCTCACCGCCAAGGCCGGAGCGGACTTGGAGAAACGCGCCGCAGAGCTCCGCGCCGCCAACCAGCAAGCTCTCCGCAACTTGGCGGAGGAGCGCGAGAGGCTCGCCGGAGAGCATCAAGAATTCCTCCTGGAGAAGGCAGAGGCCGAGGAGCAGCAGCGACTTGTCGGTGTGGAGCTGTCCCAGCGAGAAGGAGCGCTCAACCAGCGGAAGGTTGAGCTCGACGCCCACGACGACGAGCTCACCGCCCGGGAGCAGGCTCTTGGTGGGGCCCTGAAGGAGGCAAAGGAAGCTGCCGCCGCCGCGGAAACCGCCAAGAAGGACCTCGAAGCCAAGGTGGCGCAGCTGGAGGAGTACCTGAAGGCGAGCACAGAGAGGGTCACCGCGCTCAACATAGAGCGCGAGAAAGACGCCCATACCAACTCGGACCTCCAGGTACGCCTCTCCAAGCAGGGCGACGAGCTCAAAGCCGCCAAGGACTCGATTGCTGATCTGGAGTTGAAGGTTTCCACTTTGAGGGATTCACTTGACGCCGCTCGGGATCGCAAGACCAAGTTGAAGGAGGAGGTCCGCAAGGAGCGGGAGCTGGTGGAGAGCGCCGCCAACTCCACGAACATCTTCAGACAGGCGGTGGAGCAATGGACGGAGGAGCTGGTCACTTCCGCCGCCAACATCGACAAGGAGCTAATGGCGCTGAGGGTTGAACATCTAGTGTACTCTTCGGACCCAAACCTCCCCCACAGCGCCAAGCTCAGTCTCTTCTTCAGGGGGATCGCGCCGGCGCTCGCACGTCTACAGGAGAAGCTCCCCGCGCAGCTGGCCGAGGAGTCGCACCAGCTCTGCGCGGGTACCTTGGAGCGCGTCTTGACCAAGATTGTCTACCGCAACCCTGGTATTAATCTTGTCAACGTCCTCCGCAGCTTGCCGGCCGACGCAGATCAGGAGGCGCTGAAGGCGCAGGTCGCCCACATCATCGCCAAGGTGAACAAGATCTCCAAGCGTGAGGGCGATCGCGTAGATTAGGCCTCTTTCTTCTTATTTCCTTTGCCGCTGCAAAGTGTGCCATGAACATGAACCTATTAGTCATCGTGACAAGTTATCTCTGTAATATATTTATCTTATTTCCGAGCAATTGATGCAGCGTAATCTCCCTTGCTTTTGGTCCTTTACTTTGTATGCTTTGTACCCTACGCTTTTAGGGAACTTGCCGGCAAGGGACCCTTGCCGCGAGCGTTGAGTGCTGGACTCTGAGCAGCCTGCTGGCAAAGGCCTTACCGGCAAGCAACCTTGCCGCAGCTAGTCGCAACGCACTTAGCTTACTGAGCAAACTCGAAAACGAAATAAGGGCGCGACACTTGTCGCAGCTCACTTAAACCGTTGAGCGTACTCGAAAACAAGACAAGGGTGCGGCTAGCCACGGGTAGGTTCCTCCGCGCACAGGTTTTCCATACAAAGTGTGGTTGTTCAAGGAAGATAACTACAATTTTAAAAAATTTGAACTGCTCAAATTCTAGTAACTTAGCTTTCATAGTCTGTTCGTTCTCCGGTAAGCTTTTCTTTCTTGAACAGCACTTGGTTCGTCCTCCACCTCCTTCCCCCCCGGCAAACTTGTGCGCGAGGAATGTTTCTTCTGCTTAAGGGGGAAAGAAAAAAGGAGAAGGGGAAACAAGTATAGGGTTTCTTGGCATGGTAATGCTTACCGGATATGTGTGTTGCACAAAATGCCAAATAATGCATGCAAATAACAAAGAAAAACACGAAAATGGCAAATAGTGAGAAAACACAAAGTTTTACTGATGCACGGGATCTGCGCCCGGCTTTGTACAAAGGTTTACATGCAACAGCGGCAAGACTCGTACAAAAGGTGGTTGCCGGAGCGGATCACGGCAACCGCGCCTTATGGGTGAAACTTTCGAAGATGCTCTATGTTCCAGGAGTTGCTCACCGGTAAGCCTTCTTCGGTCTCAAGGCGGACAGCGCCGGGCCTTGTGACTTGTCTCACCCGATAAGGGCCTTCCCACTTCGGCGTCAACTTGTTGGAATTCTTGGCGGACTGAATAAGCCGATGAACAAGGTCGCCTTCCTCGAGACTCCTGGCCTTGACCTTGGGGCTATGGTAGCGACGCAAGGCCTGCTGGTATCGAGCAGCTCGTACAGCAGCCTGGAGACGTTCCTCCTCGAGGAGCAATGCATCATCTTGTCGTAGTTGCTCTTGCTCGAGCTCATCATAAGCGAGCACTCGAGGAGATCCGTATACGAGTTCTGTGGGGAGAACTGCCTCTGCCCCATAGACAAGGGCAAAGGGTGTCTTCCCGGTGGCTCGACTTGGTGTCGTTCTGATTGACCAAAGAGCCGCCAGTAACTCCTCTATCCAGTTTCTTCCGCACTTGCGCAGCCTGTCGAAGGTTCTTGTCTTGAGCCCGCGCAGCACTTCAGCATTGGCCCTCTCCGCTTGACCATTGCTCCTCGGGTGAGCAACAGAAGCGAAGCAGACCTTGGCGCCAAGGTCTTGGACGTATTGCATGAAGGTGCGACTAGTGAACTGCGTACCGTTATCGGTGATGATCCTGTTAGGGATTCCGAAACGGCAAACAATTGCTCTGAAGAACCTGACCGCTGACTGTGCTGTCACCTTTCTCACCGGTTCCACTTCTGGCCACTTTGTGAACTTGTCGATTGCAACGTACAAGTACTCAAAGTCCCCGACAGCACGGGGGAAAGGGCCGAGGATATCGAGCCCCCAGACCGAGAAGGGCCAGGACAATGGGATCGTCTGGAGAGCTTGAGCTGGCTGATGAATTTGTTTGGCATGGAACTGGCACGCTTCACACTTGGTTACTTGTGCAGTTGCATCTTGGAGGGCTTCTTGCCAAAAGAACCCTTGCCGGAATGCCTTCCCGGCAAGTGCCCTTGCGCCAATGTGGTGGCCACATATGCCTCCATGTATTTCTGCCAACAGCTTCTGTCCATCTTCTCTGGAAATGCACTTCAACCTGACACCATTGAGCCTTCTTCTGTACAGTTCATTGTCCACGAACTGGTACATACTTGACTGCCTGGTTATTTTCTCTATCTCTGCTGGGTCGTCGGGAAGTTCTCCAGTTTGCAGAAAACGGACGATCTGCTGTGCCCATGCCGGAGCCCGAGGCTCAACGGCAAGGATTAAAGGCATGAGGGCCGCTGCGGGAACCCCAGCTTCTACGGCAAGAACCTCTGGTTCTGTCGGAGCTGAAGGCTCCCCGGCAAGCCTGCTGGGGCAAGGCTTGTCGGGAACGCTTGCTTCAACTGTACAGACCCTTGGGTCCGCAGGAGCAAACTGTTCCTCAGCGCTCTGGTCGTTGATCTTGGGGACCTTGGTGGCGGCTTCAGGAAGATCCGCCGGCAAGTAGTCGCCAGAGACCAACTTTCTCTTTTTGGGCTGCCCAATTGATGGTGTAACGGATGGCTGAGTCAGCTTGAGCAGGAAGGTCCCTGGTTCCACAGGTAACTTCATTGCAGCACACTTTGAAAGGCCATCTGCTATATCGTTTTGAGCTCTCGGGACGTGCCCCATTTGCAGACCTTCAAAGTGCTCTTCAAGCTTCCTCACTTCATCTACATAAGCTTCCATCAAAGGGCTCTGATAACTTTTGTTCACTTGTCGGACCACCAACTGAGAGTCTCCCCGCACAATCAGCTTCTTAATCCCAAGTTCAGCCGCAATCCTAAGGCCGGCAAGCAGACCTTCATATTCAGCAGTATTGTTTGTCGCTTGTTCCCTGGGAAAGTGCATCTGGATAACATACTTGAGGTGTTCTCCGGTGGGTGCTATGAGTACCACACCGGCTCCAGCGCCTTGCAGCGAGAAGGCACCATCAAAGTACATCATCCATTCGCTTGTCGCTTCTTGTACGGGTACGCTTGTCTCTGGAACTTCTTCATCGGGCGTTGGGGTCCATTCAGCTATAAATTCTGCCAAAGCTCTGCTCTGTATAGTTGAAGTACTTTCAATCTTCAGACCAAAGCTCGACAGTTCCAGTGCCCACTCGACGATCCTGCCTGTTGCTTCTGGATTCTGCAATATCCTCTTCAACGGAAAGCGAGTGACCACTGTTGTGTGCTTGGAAGTAATGGCGGAGCTTTCTCGAGGCCATGAGGAGGCCGAAAAGCAGCTTCTGCACTCCGGAGTATCTTGATCTAGCCCCCTGCAAGAGGGAACTCACAAAATACACCGGGTGCTGCACCATCTTCTTCCGCACTTCTCCTTGCTCCTGCGCAGAGTTGTCCTTGTCGGGGCCAAAGCTTGTCAGAGCAGCCCCCTGCTTGTCGCTGGATTCGCTTGCCGGTGGTGTAGACTCCTCATCGGCCTCCCTCTCCGCTACTAACGCAGCGCTAACCACTTGATTGGTTGCCGCTAAGTACAGCAGCAACTTCTCTTATGGTCTAGGTGCGACAAGTATTGGAGTGGAGGATAGGTATCCTTTCAAGTCTTGCAGCGCTGCCTCCGCTTCCGGAGTCCATTTCATAGGACCTGACTTTTTCAAGATCTTGAAGAAAGGTAGGGCGTGTTCTGCAGACTTTGAAATGAACCTACTGAGAGCAGCTACACAACCTGCAAGTCTCCTTACGTCCTTGACGCGCTTCGGGGCTTCGATCTGCTCGATGGCTTTTATCTTGTCGGGATTAGCTTCAATCCCCCTCTGAGAGACAAAGAACCCGAGAAGCTTGCCGGAGGGGACTCCAAAGACGCACTTCTCGGGGTTCAACTTGAGCTGGATCTTGCGCAGATTTGCAAAAGTTTCTTCCAAATCTTGGATCAGGGTATCTTTGCTCTTGCTCTTCACCACTATGTCATCCATGTAAGCTTCTACATTTCTGTGAATCTGTGGCTCAAAAGCAGTGTGCACCACCCTTGCAAATGTTGAGCCTGCATTCTTCAATCCGAAAGGCATGCGAATGAAGCAATATGTGCCACATGGAGTAATGAATGCAGTCTTCTCTTCATCTTCCTTGGCCATAAAAATCTGGTGGTAGCCTGAGTATGCATCAAGGAAGGAGAGCAGCTCACATCCAGCAGTGGAGTCAACAATCTGGTCAATGCGCGGCAAGGGAAATGGATCTTTGGGACATGCTTTATTCACATCAGTGAAGTCTATACACAACCTCCACATCCCGTTAGCCTTACGCACGACAACTGGATTTGCTAACCATGTCGGATGGATCACGCCTCTAACCAGGCCCGCTGCTTCTAGCTTCTTGATTTCTTCGGCGATGAATTCTTGGCGCTCCACGGCTTGCTTCCCGACCTTCTGCTTGATGGGCCGCGCATGAGGGCAAACAGCAAGCTTGTGCTCAATTACCTTCCTGGGAACGCCGGGGATGTCAGATGGTTGCCATGCAAACACATCGACATTCGCCCGCAGGAAGGCAACGAGCGCGCTTTCCTATTTGCTATTAAGTGTAGCACTGATGGTGAAGGTACCACCAGTGCCGTCCTCCTTGGCGGACACCTTCTTGGTTGCCGGTGGAGCGGCCATCCCTTTCTTGCACTTGCCGGTGGAGCTCGATGGAACGTCCTCGACGGCAGCGCAACACTCCGAAGAGGTGCGTTTGCCGGAGTGGGCCCCAGAGCACTTGCCGGACTTGGTCTTGGTCTTCTTCCCCCCGGGAGCTTCAGCGGCAAGTGTGCTGCTCTCCGCCGCGGCTGCTGCATCCCGGTATATCTTGTCGGCGCAGATAAGCGCGTCCTTCTTGTCGCCATGGACAGAGATGACGCTTATCGGCCCCGGCATCTTGAGTACATTGTAAGCGTAGTGGGAAGCTGCCATGAACTTGGCGAGGGCAGGACGTCCAAGTATCCCATTATATGGTAATGGGATATCGGCCACGTCGAAGGTTATCCTCTCCGTTCTGAAATTGAGCTCCCCGCCAAAGGTCACCGGCAGAGTGATCTTCCCCTTGGGCTTGCTCCTTCCCGGGTTTATTCCTTGGAACGAACCAGTCTCTTCGAGCTCGCCATCTGGGATCTGGAGTTTCTTGATCACAGCTGAGGAGATCAAGTTCAGCCCGGCCCCGCCGTCAACCAACATTTTGGTGACCTTGAGGTTGCGGATGGTTGGTGAGACCAACATCGGCAAGCACCCGACCGCTGTGGTGCGGTCAGGGTGATCCTCAAGATCAAAAATGAAGGGCGTGCTGGACCACTTCAGGAGCCTGCGCGACTCAACGGGCATCTCTGCTGCGTTTACTTCCCGCACCCACTGCTTGAGTTGGCGGTGGGAAGTGTGCAGAGAGGCGCTCCCGTCGACGCACAGTACTTCTGTGGCCTTCTGGAACTCCTGCTCGCTGTTATCGCCTTCCTCCATGTCGTCGTCGTCTTCCTCTTCGTCATCCTTGTCGCGGCCCCGGGGAGGTCGATCACCTTGCCGCTGCTTGGCCTTGCCGCGGCGTCCTCCCCGGCCATTGAAAGGCCGCTTCTTGCTTGGCTCTCCTCCGCCACCTTGGGCCTTCTCCTTGTCGTGCCGCTCGTATTCAGCCTTCTGCTGCTCTACGAGGTACTCGACGCGCTTGCAGTTCGAAAGGTCATGACCCTTGGTGCGGTGGATCTTGCAATAGTGCTTGTCGGAGCCGTTCGGCTTGTCGGCTGCCGCTACAGGGGCAGGCTCCTTGCCGGAGCCGCCAGCCTGTGCCGTCTTGGCGGGAGCCTCCTTGCCGGACTTCTCGACGACGAGCACCTCCTTGCTCTTCTTCTTTCTATTGTTCCGCCGCCGGCTCTTCTTTGCCGGGGCGGCATCCTCGCTGTCGCTCCCCCCTGCGCCAGCATCCTCCCCGGGGAGTCTCCTCCCCTCTTCGGCGCGCGCGCACTTGTCGGCCAGAGCGTAGAGCTCGCTGACATCCCGGATCTTCGTCATGGCCATCTCCTCCCGCATGCGACGGTTACGCACGTTCTGGTGGAACGCGCTGATAACCGCGGCGGGGTGGACGTAGGGAATGTTGTGTTGCACGCGGCTGAAGCGTTGGATGTACTTGCGCAGAGGTTCTCCTTCCTTCTGGGCCAAGATGTGGAGATCGCTCTCCTGGCCGTGGGGTTTGTGGCCGCCCGTGAAGGCGCCAACAAATTGGTGGCACAGATCCGCCCATGAAGAAATAGAGCCTTCCGGCAAGTGCATAAGCCAAGAACGTACGTTCGGCTTAAGCACCAGCGGGAAGTAGTTCGCCAGTATCTTCTCGTCGCGCCCCCCGGCAGCCTGCACCGCGATTGTGTAGATACTGAGGAACTCCGAGGAGTGCGTCTTGCCGTCGTACTTCTCGGGTACGTCGGGCTTGAAGTTTTTCATACTGGGCCACTGGACACGCCGCAGCTCGCGGGTGAACGCAGGGCAACCTGCCGCGTACGGCAAGTCGCCTGGTTCACCAGGCGCGTGCGCGTCGACAGCGGTCCCAGCACGCTGATCAGATTGTCGCCGGGCTTCTCGCCGGCGCTCGATCGTTGTTCGAGCATCTTCTTGCCGCCGATCGTCAAGGACTTGGCGCTGGTCCCGACGAGCCCGCGGATCCGACGACGCCGTGGAGTCATCGTCGACGTTAATCCGGCGGGGAGGCGTCTTCTGCTTCCGTGGCGGGGAGTGCACGGTGGTTGCACCCTCGGCGGTCTTGTCGCCGTCGTCCTTCGTCTTCTCGACTTGCCGTGGCCGCGAGGTCGCCGGCTACTGCGGCGTGTCGTTATTGGCGAAGGCGATCAGGCTTTGGATTGTTGCCCTCCAGTCTTCGGCCTTTTCTGCCGCTGGAGGGAAGTCGAGGAGCAGTTGCGCTCTTGCGAGTGCTTCTGCTGGAGAGGAGGGGAGCGGTGGCGAACGGTGCGAGGAGCGGGATATGCTCGGACTCCTAACAGGGTTAGAAGGAGCAGGGTCCCGCCCCGGCGACCGCGCCTTGCTCGTGCCAGGACGATGGCCCATCCCGCGATCCTCCGGTTTGCCCTTGCCCCAGCAAGCGGATGGTACCTCCTGTACCACGGCGCTGCTGGGTTGTCGTCTGCTGAGATGGACGTGGCGCGTCTACGGACACCGAGGCTCGGTCGTCCGTCTTGTCCTTGGATTTGGCGGTGCCGCGAGTTTCCTCACCGGCGACCACCCTTCCGCCGGCGTCTCCTCCACCCACCGTTGGTTCTGGTGGCGGTGGAACAGACGCAGACGGGCCTGCGACCTCCGAAGCCTTCTTCTTCGGGGCCATGTGGCTGTTGCTGATGAAGTTGTAGAGGTTGATGAAGAATGCGCCCGCGTGAACGCCGGATCAGGTTCGCACAACCTCGACGCCCCCTACCTGGCGCGCCAAAGATGTTGGGGGAAACTGTCCACCACGAACACCTATGGGACAGGAGCCCCTTGTACGTTACGGTAAGGGAGCGGAGGGAGCACGAAGAGCAGATCGAGGAGAGCACGCGGGCAGTTTACCCAGGTTCGGGCCGCGCGGACACGTAAAACCCTACTCCTGCTTGGTTTGTATTGAGTTTGTGAGCTCGGGAGCTTGAAGAGCTAGCTACACCGAGCGAAAGAGCTATCTAGGTTCCGAACCCTTTCTACGTTGTGCATGGGCCTCCTTTTATAGCTCAAGGAGTCACCGACACGTGTCAACGTAGAAGAAGGGCAAAAACGTAACTTTGGTGGTAGTTGTAACAGTGCGGGAACAGTGGATGAACAGTGGTTATCACCTATTTTGACAGTGGGGGACAAGAGCATTTAATGCCCGTCGCCGTCGACCCCAAAAGCACCCGCCCTTGCGCCTCCGTTCGCCACGGCGATAGCCTTGTCACCGTGGAGTGCCACCGTGTCCCCCAGGCTGCACAGCCATCCGCCACGCGTCCCTGGAAGGGCCCCAGGGCGACGCGTGGACCGATGAGCTGGAGCGCGGGCACACAGCGCATACTTCCCCGGCAAGCACCTTGCCGGGGTCTTGATCTTGTCGGGCTGGGAAGCTTGTCGCTCCCCGGGTCCTGTCGGGGCGCAGAGTGCGCCGAGGCCTGTCTTCTGAGATGCAGCCTTCTGGTTTTCCTGGCAAGCTCCTCTTGCCAGGGTCTTGTGTTAAATGAGATAGTCTTGAGCCTGGGACGGCCTTCCCGGCAAGCTCCACTTGCCGGGGTCTTCATCCTCTGTCTTGTATACTTTGTTTTTGAATGGCTTAATAGGGACCGAAAAGGTTTCCGGCAAGCGCGTGGTGAGCCCTGCCGCGGGAAGCTGCTACTGCCCGTGCACAAGTTGGGGTACTAAGGTACCCCTATCTTAGTACACCGACAGACGCCTCCACCAACGACGTGACCTTCACCCTCAGGGCCTTGGCAGCCGTGCCCTCCATGACCTTGGTCACGTGCTCGGATAGTGAGGCCAGGTCAAGGGTGGGGTCGCAAAAACTTAGGTGGCTGCACACCTGCTTCAGGACCAAGGTAAGGAGTGTGCGGCTCTCGACGTCGGCTAACTGGCCAATTGTGGCCGCAACATCGCGCAGGGACTTCACAAGCAGCCCAGTGGGGCCTCCCTCCGGGGCGGCCAGCGATTCCTTGAACCCCTCCGTGTAGGCAGCGTGCAGCGCCTTGCGGGGCTTAAGGTCAAAGGCTGCAAGGGCCTCGGGAGCGACCATCATCACCTTCTCATGAAGACACCTGGACATAGAACCTCACCTCGAAGGAAGGACAATAGAAAATCAAGTACCACCACCTGACCACAGGAATTGCTAAGATAAGTTTTCAACGCCGCACCTACTCGCATACCTACACCACCATCTACTATAATCGTGAATCCGCTGAAGCATGAAAGCCCTTCCCGATGGACCGGTGGGCGGTTGCATGCACGCCAAGAGGGACCTCCTAAGCATCGCGCCTTGGGGACTCCTACCGGACCCTGGATCACTCACCTCCTGGCCTTGACCACGGCATCATGACCTGGCATACCAGCGCAGGCTGAGGCTGGTCTGTGAACGGGTCTCGTAGGCGTAGGGCCCTAAACTACCGCGGGGATGGAAGGAGAGGAAATTTATGCTCTAACAAAGGCCTCATGAAGGTCATAAGTTATAACGCCAGACAACAGCAAAAGCATTACAAGAATTTACATGCCCTCATGGAGCCCTCCATGACGTCCCGCAGGAACTAAGCTAAGAAGGTCACTCTTGAGGAGCGCGACTTGAACTCCTTCAACAACCACGACGCTGGGAAGACACCGTTTCCCTCCGGCGATAGGTGCGGCGACTTGGCGGCTCGTAGCTCTCATCGGAGCTCGAGGCCATCTCAGGGGTAGCGTAACTGCTACCAGGAGAGTCGGAGGCGTAGCAACTTGCGAGCACCTCGCTGCCCTGATAGCATCGGGAATGGTCGCCGGCGAGCCCATTCCCCGCTCCACACGGCTACCGACAGCCGGCCGCCCCGAAGACTTTGAAGGTCAACGTGCCCGTCATATCCAACGCGAAATGAAGAATGTGCCTCCCGGTGGGGGCGCAGGTGCGTCGCACCACACCCCAACCCCAGGTCATGAAGACCTGGCCAGAAGAGATCACCTCCACGTCGGCATATGAAAGAAGGAAGATGACACCCCTCATGCATCAGTTTCATCGTCACCCGGCCGCGAGCCGGGAGCACCTCCCTCGGGAATGGAGGAAGAAGGATCCATGAATGCGGAGGGGGCCCCGCCCACACGATGAACTCGCGGGCATCGTCCTCAGAATGGGACGGCAGCAGGGCGCAAGGAGACGCCCGTCTCCCCGGGCGACTGATGGCACCACCGCTATCGCCGCCCCCGCTCCGTCTGCCTGCCGCTGGAGCATACAAGGGAAGCGGGAATCCTGGTGGTGCCCGCGTGCACCATGTGCGGGAATCCGACGGTCTCAGCGACGCACTCGGAGAACAATGGCGCCTCTTCTTCGGGGGGTGCCGCTCAGGCTCTACCACCGGGCTCTTCCCCTTCTCCGCGACCGAGAACCTACGAATCGGCGCCATGGAAGCACTTGGAGTAATGGAAGCAGCAGGGATCGGCCTGCGACAGTCGAGTGAGAGGAGTGGTGCCTCACCCCCTGTTTATAGGCCAAGAAGATTAACGGGCGGCCACTCGCGCGCAACCATAATAGCCCCGCCGCCCGCGCCAAGGAGTCGTCAAGTTGCACGATTGCCAAGACTGCGAGGGAAGCTGAGTCGCCCGTGTCCCATCCAACCGTCACGTGCCAGCCTGGCCCGCTACCTTTTTGGGGCCCGTGGAGCTTCGTCCTCGACTAAGGCTTTTCCCTGAAGCCAACTCCGCGCGCGCCTTGGGCCCGGGGGCTACTGTCGGCGTCCTGGGAACCAGGGTACCCAGACTTGCTTGTCTACGGGCCGCGACGCGCTCCAACAAGTGGCCTGGTACGGCCCAGCGAATCGACCAGCTATCCAAGATCCTTGCGAGGGGGCTAAGCCTCGCGAGGATAACGACGTCAAGACCTCCTCGGGAGTAGCCTCAGCAAGGCGCTCCAGAGGGGCGGAGAATCCAAGGCCAAGCCTACCTCAGGAGGAAGCAGTGATGTCAGCAGTGACGCACCGCGCCATCGGGTGCTGGCGTCCGCCAGCGGCACAATTTCCATTTCGGTGCAGAGGGGACAACGCAGCCGCTTGTTTCCAAGGAGCGGGGCAAAGGTTTCCCCTTTGGTGCAACAAGACCGAAGACCGCAAGGACGACAAGGAGGATGTCACCGTCGATCCCACCACCGTGTCACCGCCTGATCCTTTTGCTGGCGAAGACCGCTTTTGTCAGGATAAGAACGTCCTTGTGTTCCCGCTCAAAAATGGCCATTGTGGGATCCCTTCCCGCCTAAACATTTTGGGGGAAGAGGACCGTGGCCGCCTATATAAGTAGCTAGGATTCCCACTGTGAAATGGGGATCGATCCATACACTCAGCCACCACACAAGGAGCAAGAACACTTGCCTCCTGACCCTCCTGAGCTCAGGAACCGTTGTACTAGCTCATATTCCAGCTCGCCCAAGGCTAATCCACCAAAGCAGGAATTAGGGTCTTACACCACACGGTGGCCCGAACCTAGGTAAACTCTTGTGTTTTTTGTGTGTTGTTTGCTTGAATCCTCCCACCGAGACGAGAGCGAGACGCTAGGTAGATGTGAGTGGGAGAGATCTTCGTTCACGCCCGTGTGTTCAAACTTCTTGGGTTTTGTAGAGCCCTAAATCCGACAGTGTCCCGTCAACTCGCAGAACAAGGAGAAGCTTGCAGGACAAGGTGAAGCTCGCTTACGCCTTTTAACTAATGCAATGTACCCTCGCCCAGGCAGTGGACATGCATTAGTTCATTCGGTGTCAGATTGCCAGAGGCATACACTGTAGTACCGAACATGCGGAGTACCATCATTGTTCGACTTCACGAAGAGGCGAAGAGCCAAGTGCAAGGTTTAGTAGTACGAGTAGTACTACTACTAGAACCGCATGGTGGGGCCTCTGTACTCTTATTTTTCTTAATCTGTAATGAAGTACACATTTATTCCGGAGAAGGGCGGAAAACGGCAGCCCAACATGTAATGATGATATCGATCAACCATGCTCGAATATATCTTTCCCTCCGTGCGAGCCCGTCTGTGTGTTCTCGCTCCATGTCTCTCTCAAGGAATGACGGGTTGGCCAATTTGCTGTCAATTGAGATCGGTTTGCTCACACTCCGGTCCCACATGTCAGTGATATGCCAAGAGGAGGTGCGTTGACCGACTGGCCATATGCCTACTTGGTTTTGCACCTTCATACTACTCCTCCCTCCGTCACAGTTTACAGGACGCGCTTCATTATGATGCATTTCTCTCAATGCATTTCCACCACCAGAGAGACTTTAGACGTGTTTGGTTTAATGCTCAATTAATTAGGGCATGGTAACCGCAATTTTCTCTCGATGTAGTACTACGGAGTGGAGTAAGTGCATGCATGTGTGTACCCGGGGTGGAAGCACTGCATGCATGTGTGTACGCATTATTTCCTCTAGTAATAGACGCCGTGCTATAACTACCAATGCTATTTTCAGGCCTATCGCTAGTCGCCTTGGTCCCAGAGATTTTCTCTTTTTCTGAAGCGCGCTCTATAAACAGTGACGAATGGAGTAGTATGAGTGGATTCAAAGAAGAGCGTATTGATGGTTGGTTCTTCCGAGCAACTTACAGTTGGAAAGGTGGGGCTTATGATTTGACTGCTCATTACTCACTATTAATGCGGTGCAACGACCGGTCTGAGTCTCCTATGCGGCTGTGCACTACCCCCTCGGTTCTTAAATATACTCTGGAGTATTTGTCTTTCTAGAGAATTCAATGAGTGACTACTCAAATATTTGTCTTTTTAGAGATTCAAATGGACTACTACATACGGATATATATAGACATAGTTTAGAGTGTAGATTAACTCATTTTGCTCCATATGTAGTCACTTGTTGAAATCTCTATAAAGACAAATATTTAGGAACGGAGGGAGTACACATACGACGCAAAATGAGTGAATCTACACTCTAAAATATGCCCATTTGAAATTTCTAGAAAGACAAATATTGTTGATGACAGTTGTGATGACAAAAAAGAAGCATATTCCTTATCATAAGGGAAGATAACAACATGGTTGTGTTTGTCTAGACCGTTGTGAGGACGAGATTGCAATATGGAAAGTACGCCGGACAAGCTATGTTTTGTGCAAAGAACTATGGAAGATCCACATGCAGTGACGTGGGAAGACGAGCAGTGGATCAAGGCCGGAGGGGATACCTGGAGGTCGTCAGGATGTAACTAGGTGAGCGGCGGTGGGTGGAATCTGCCCATACTACGACAGCGAGCAGGTGGCGTAGGCCCTACCGGGCCAGAGCTTGGTCAGAGAGAATGGCGTGTACCGTAGATCGGGACGTGCTACCTCGGTGCCGTTGAACGGAGAAACGATGCACGTCCTCCCTTTCCGCCGGCGAACGGGATGCGGCCGGATCAGTGACCAACGGTGAGAGAGAGAGACCACAACAGCCTTTTGTGACATACTCTGAAGAGAGACAAACCAGGCAGGGTGGTTCCATTGTATATAGTGGAGCGGACTACCTTTTTCTCCATAAAAATCATTTTATATGCTATGTACGTGCCATTGAGCGATATAACTTTATTTAAAAATAACGCACCAACGCATCAAGTCAAACTTTGTTTCGTGCACGCGTGGTACACGGCCTCCGTAGGTAAACAACCGCTACACGCGTTCAAATTAGCACGTGGGCTGTCATTTCGTACTGAAATGAGCTCCATCGTGTACCCGCGCTGGTGTGGCTGGGCACGAAGCATGAGTACGTGCATGGTGCACCTATTCTCTTCTTGTATACATACACCACCTACGTGGGGTTGTGTGAGAGAGATACAAATGTAGATAGATATAGTGTGTGGGTTCGTGAGAGTTTTTTTGGGGGGGGGGGTCAATCAAAAAATGTAAGATATGCAATGTGTGTGAAATAGAGTCCTGGATATATCATATATATAGAGGGGGCCATCCACGAGAAGAGAGTGGAGGTATCATCGACTTGAGGTGTCCATAGATTCGAAGAGAGGGATGATGTGTGTGTGTTTGCGCACGCGGTCGATAAAGAGTGCCATCGAATTTTTGTGTGCCCACGTCAAAGATATAGAGTGGCTGGCCTACTAGAGCGAGAGAGGGGAGATGTGCAGTTTGTCTCTATGGCATGGATACCTACCTACAATGCTCAACTATCGGTGTGTGGT